>JAOEGL010000001.1:54337889-54937889 GCA_034509955.1 Urosaurus nigricauda
CTTAATTGAAGCCCTTCTTTTACTTCTCCAGATCCATGCCTCGGATGGTCATTCCTGTTTAAACAGAACTTCAATCTCAAATGATCAAGTTAGAGGGATGTGCAATTAGTTGTGCTGTTTCTAATATGTATTATGAATTTCATGTGTTTTTAAATGTGTTTTAAATTACTGTTGTAAATATAGTATTTTAATTGGAATGATGGTTTAATATTTTTGTTTTACTTACATTGTAAGCCACTTTTGAATCCCACTTTGGAGATATAAATCAAATCAAATCAAATAAATAAATAAATAAATAAATAAAATGCCTTGCCTTTTGGTCGCCTAAACTGTATTTTGCTATTCATTATTTTGACTTTTTTTCATCAATTGATCTCCCATTCCAAGTTTTTGACCTCAAACTTGCTTCCTAGTCTTCGTCTACATTCATGATCATTTGTATTTACCAGTGGCAACCATACACCGGGTGTCACCAGGGGTGGAGTTTCCAGGCATGGCACATGCTCCTAGCTCCTGTGCCACCCTGTGCTTTTTCTGATCAGGGAAAGGATGGGATGACATGTGGAGGAAGTGTAGGAATGGTGTGGGGAAGTGAAGGGAGGGCCTGACTGGGTGTCATCTGGTGTGGGCAACATCACCACACACACGCTAGTGATGCCACTGGCACCTACCATTTTGTCTCCAGGCCTATAATAATCCCAGTCACTTCCCTGTTGGATAACCCTCTTACCCATTCTATGATTATATATGTGGTATATATTTTTGTGCAACTTTGAATCAAATATGCAAGATGTCTGTTAATTAAATTTTCATTGAACATACACTTAACTGCTGAATTTTCTATCAACTTGCTCAAGTCTTAACTGAAAGAAATTCTAAAAAGGTCTAATGTAAATCCAAGAATTTGTGGATATTGTGATTTTTTTAGACATTAAATACCATGTACTATAAATACTTCTTTTTTGTGATACTTCTCAACAGTAAATAATCATGCTTTTATTTGGCATGGTCATACAGTAATTAAAGATTATAAATAATATATAAGTATTTTAAAATGCTTTTAAGGGTAGAATTTCCCCAAGACAACAATTTTTAAAATTAAAAATGAAAAACATATAATATAGTGAATAAAAAATTATAAAAACACCAAATTATGATCAATGAAACCACGCCCACACAATGCCCGCTATGTTCCCAATATCAGAATGAATAAAGTGGTTACTAAACTATAGTGACATAGCAAGTCATTAATAGATTATTTCCAGTGGGAAAAGAGTTGATTTCCAAATGACCCAACAGCTGGACAGCATGGTACTGCACTGGGAGAGCCACAATATCATGACATTTAGGCAAAGACAGGACCAACACAGTACAATTGCAATATAACACTGTCATGTGATAAATTCAAGTGTTTCCTCAATGATGCAGCCAGTATTTCTGTGGGAGCAAAGGGTGGGAGACAATCCAAGTTATATGGCTTAGTATATGGTTTAATCAGTGTGGTGTTGTGGTTTGAGTGTTGGACTATGACTCTGGAGACCAAGGATGGATTTCCAGCTCAGCCATGACCTTGGGGTGACCACAGGCAAGTCACATGTTCTCAGACTTAGGGAAAGGCAAAGGCAAATCCCCCTTTGAACCAAACTTTCCAAGAAAACCCCATGATAGGTTCGCCTTAGGGTCACCATAAGCTGGAAACTACTTGAAGGCACACAGCAACAACACTAAGTACACTAAGTATATGGCTTAAATACAGACTATCTGAAATACCATATCTCTCCAGCCAAAACTGCAAGAACTATAAGTTCTTCGGGGGAAGGCTTTATCTTGGTCCTGCCACCATCACATGCTTGCTTGGTGAGGACATGATAGACAGCCTTGTCAGTAGCTGATCCTACCCTCTGGAGCAAACTAGACTGGCCCCCTCAGTACTCTCCTTTCAACTGCAGGCAAAGGCATTTTTGTTTCAGCATGTTTTTAATATGTAACTGTGCCAGAGAGGCTTTTTAAAAAAAATTGGGGTGTGTTTCATTTATTTTTTTAACTTTTGTAAGTTTTCAAATAATTCTATATTGTTTTAATTGAGAGAATTACAAATGCGTTTAAAATTGCATTGGTAGATTTTAATTGATTTCCTTCTGGATCTTGGATCCCACTCCTGGAGAAAAGTGGCATATAAAACAAACAAACAAACAAACAAGTAGTAAATTCCAGTGGTCCCCCGGTTTACGAATACCCCGGCCTACGAAAACCCCGGCCTACGAAAGAGCCGGGGCCGGAAAAACAGCCCCGGTTTACGGAAAAAACCCCGGTTTAAGAAAAGAAAGCGGCGGGAAATTCAAATGGTGCGGGGGCTGGTTTAAGGGGCCCCGGTTTACGAACTTTTCAGTTTAAGAAAGGGGTGCTGGAATGAATTAATTTCGTAAACCAGGGGACCACTGTACTAAATAATACACATTGATTTCCGTTAGGCATTACAGAGGAGAACAGGTGACTTTCCAGGGAGAGGATCTGTGGACTTCCTCCCCTCCCAATTCTGTTTTGCAACATTTGGTTCTGCACTAACAGGTTTCATCCAGCCCATTTTCTTAAGTTACCACAACCTGTATGAATTTGCAGAAGTACTGCATACACACAAAGGAAGACTACCAGTGGGACAGTTCTTTTACAGATGTACATGGACCATTCAGGTATGTGGAGGAAACAAGCCAGCCTGGAGCAGTACAGAGTACATTAACACATTTTTCTTAATGCATTCCCACAGCCTTCAAAAACAAAACAATAAAACTATGAGACAGATGTTACTCCAAACATAGATATTTCAGCTCAGGACAAGCAGCAATGAATCCAAATTTACCATTAAGTCCCACTTCTGTATCACCTCCTAATGATGTAGTTTGCACTAATAGACACAAATTTTAACCTGCTCAGTATTAGGATATCTTTCTCTTGCTTTCACAATTCCATTATGAACACATTTTGCATATTTTATATTATCAAATGTTTATGTTTCCCATAGGTTTATTTTCATCTTGCTAGGCTCCAAACTATAAAAATATTTATTCTGTACAAAGGAAAATAAAATAAAAGCCAATTATCAATTCCTGCAATATAGATGGCCTAGAAACCCATGATAGTGAGAGTACTTCCCTGTCTACCTAGTGAGGAACTAAAGACTACATACCTGTATACACTGACTGTAAGGTCCAATGTTGGCAGGAGCCCAATGAGAGATACTCTGGACGTGCATAACTTGTTTCTGATAGCAGGGTACATCACCAACCATCCCACCATACTTATGTGCAAGGCAGTCCATTTGAAACAACATTCCTTCAGGCAAGGGAGCTTCTACGCATACTCTGCAACCACAGAGGAAAAGGCAGAATTTTGGGTATGTTACATTTTCATAGGGAATACATGGGCATTCCTCTCTTTCTTGTCATTCATACAATTAATTTTCTTTTCTCTTTTTGTAGTGTGTGCATGTGAGAGAGAAAACAGTGTTCTGGGAGCCACTTGAGCAAGAAGACTTGATCAGGAACCTCCACTCAAGTAGTCTCCCTTTTTTCCTACCAAGATTACCAATATCTCTGCTTACTCTTTCCCTCTAGAAGGGAGTATGTAAGAAAGGTAAAAGATGGAGTCTCCCTCTTTGCCTTTGTTTCGTTGCTTGCATGCTTAAGGAAATCAAATGGACAGGTAGTGACAAGCAAGGAGAAACCACAGTAAAGTCTTGATTATCCGACATAAACTGGACCTGCTGATAGTTGGATAACCGAAAATGTTGGATAATCCAGAAGGTCCAAGAAAAGCCTTTAAATCACTATGAATTGTAAATGTATTGACGTTTTTATTGCAATAACAATAAAAGTAAATATAAAGAAATCGCTGATCAACATTGTGATGTACAGTATAAACAGTTCAGTCCTCTGAAAATTCAAAGAAATTAAAGAAAATTTAAAGAAATCACAGCAGCCACAACATTGGATAATCCGGAATGTTGGATAACCGAAGGTTGGATAATCGAGACTCTACTGTATAGCAGAACTTTGAAGCTCTGTAGTGTGTGTGTGTGTGAAAATAAATATCCTGTTGGGGATCTTGGCATGAGACCAGTGATGGCAGGTGTCCAGCATTAGCCATGGTTCAGTCATTTTTAATATCCAAGTACATTCGGATGATAACCCCTCTGTGAATGAAGGACTCCTTTAATTTTCAGGGGAAACCAACAAAGCACCCATTGGAAGGAACGTAAAGGGTGGCAATTCATGCCAAAATCTATTTTCTCCTTGCAGCTTCTGATGCTACCTCTCATTCTATACTCAGAAAGACTGACTGCTGTTCAGAGTAATTCTTTTGGGAGAGATGATGGTAAGAATACAGGACTGTGAGAGACACATATAGATAAAAACCACCTCCCCTATCATTTTAAACAACAAAAACATCGAGTTCAAGGGGTTGTGTTCCATGTAACTCTGGATCCAATCCAATGCTTAGAAGCTGCACATTCAAAAGTACACATCATTCTAGATTGAAGAGCAACTCAGTAACAAGGCTGTTAGCAGTGCAGTCTGACTGCTACAACTAATGGTAATTACATGAGACTAACTGCTGGATTTTTTCCAGCTTTTTGAGTTCCTATCTTGGTTACAACCCTAGGAAGACCTGTTATTTGCTATTACAATTTCAAGAGCCCATTTCAGTGTGCAATGTGCTGCTTCTTATTTCATTTTTAGACAAGGGTTTGCTAAAGTCCATCCGCTGAGCTGACATTTTGCTGTTAGTGCAATGTACCATCGGCCCTCCAAATCCACAGATTCTTATCCATGGATTCAAGAATTCATGGCTTGAAAATATTTTTTAAAAATATAAATTCCAGAAAGTTTGATTTTGCCATTTTATATTAGGGATACCATTTTACTATGCCATTATATTTAATGGTACTTGAGCATCCATAGAATTTGGTATCCATGAAATCAAATCTCAGCAGATCCCACTATATGTAACACATCCAGTACTGAAGAGTCCATGGTATGTAAGACATCCACTAATGCAAATATTCACAGTCCTCTCTTTGCACATGCTTAAAATCACATAGGCTTCTCAACTGTAATCAAAATCATTTAGCAAAAAGGAAAGAAAACTCTCCAGGTTAACTTTCCTTCTATGATCACTAAAATTCCAACATGCTATCCACCTTCCTGTAAAAGTGGACTAGTAATATCAATACTATATCACCAATGTATTTACTTCAGTGAAAAAAAACACAGAAATAGATTCCTCACTGTCATCACTGACAGCCACCTTGCTGCAAGATAGTTTTGGATCTAAATTGACAACAGCAGAAGATACTGTCATCATATGTAGATTGCCTAAACTTTACTTTGTAAAGGTATTCCCCTTAATTACCAGCATTTGGGAAGCTCGAGTAAACATCGAAAATCCTTTAAAAGAATGTGTTAAACTAAAATATTTTCAAAAAATAAAAATAAAAATAGGCATTAACTGAATTTACTGGAGGAGTCCTTGAGTGACATGACTCAGGGCAACACAGCTTGGTGAAGAATCTAGAAATGTTTCTACTTTTAGACTACCATTCCAGAATCTTCCAGCCAGATTGGTCAGGGAGATTTGGGGTATAGTGGTCTTAAAAAATAACATTTCCAAGTTCTTTATATCTTACTTCAGCTGCTTACTCTGTTTCATATAATTTATTTATTTATGATTCTTGCTTTATGATGTGAAGGGTCGAAGTTTAATTCAATTATATCTAGACTTCTTAACTGATTATATATGGGGGTAACATGAAGACTGTTTCTGCTAAATTATGAGCCATGATATTTATCTCAAAAAAGTATTAAATGAAACAGGTTCCACACAGTTCCAATTACTATTATAGCTATTATAACTAGGCAAAACATATTGTATTAACTGGAATCAGAAATAAAGCCCTCAACAGGTCAAGAAATTGCTAAAGAACTTGCTTGTTATAAAAGATTTTATGTAGCGTTCAAAATATTTTAATTGTAGAGTTCTTGTTTCATTAACTTTATAAATTAAATTTATAAAGGAACTAAAAATCAAACACATTTGAAGAAGATTCCAAATTAAGAAGAATGTTAAAGAAAACATACATGTACAGAATTCATTCTTAAGCCTCAATATGGCTATCCAGTAAGGTTTAAATACACATGGCACTGATGAAAGTAGTACTGAAGCAATGATCTAAACTAAAAGTAGAAGATTGGACAACATTTTTAGAATACAGCAGAGATGAAAAAGGACTTGATCCTGCAACCTAAAGAACGATATGGGGGGAAAGGCAAGCCAATTCCATAATATTGCTCTATTGTCAGCTTTAAAAACTTTGTCAAGTCACAAAAAAGGCTGCAACATAGTGGGAACTCTCAGTCAGAGAAACAAAGGAAAAATTACTATACATGCATTTATTTATTTATTCAAACAAAGCATGTTCCTTTGGAAGTGCCCACAGCATCATCATCATCATCATCATCATCATCATCATCATCATCACCATCATCATCAATATTATTATTATTACTATTATATTTATTTGTATCATCATCATCATCATCATCATCATCATCAATATTATTATTATTACTATTATATTTATTTGTATCCTGCTCTTTTCCCAGGACTAGGACTCCGAGCAGATTCACAGCATTAAAAAACAGTACAATCAAAAACATTTTTTTTAAAAAAAAAGTACATTAAAAAGGAATTAAATGATTACAGTATTAAAACAGATAGCCATTGAAAGAATAAAGCATATTTTAAAAAAGATAAAATTATATAGAGAGAAAAATCTGTATCAAACTTTTAAAATGGTCCAACATCCCAGCCTGTCCTTCTAGCAATTCCTTAAATGCTTGTGTGAACAGGTAGGTATCCACTTGCCAGCAGAAAGTCATGAAGGAGGAAGCCATTCTGATCTCCCAGGGAAGCATAAACACACTTTCCTTTAAAAACTGGCAGATACAACATTTTCTTTTTTAAATCTCTAGAACAGATAGAAGAAAAGTCTGCCTCCCAAATCCTCCAAGCCCTCAGCCCCAGTATTTTTTTTAAAAAAATTGCCAATTTATGAAACTGAAAAGAAAAAACAAACAAACCTCAAGTAAGTAAACAGAAAAAAAGATCTCATCTGCCCTTTCCCTGAATGCATTTAGCAATGGTTGCTAGTATAGGATGTCACCAAGTTCACTAGCTATTTGGTAATTATGTGACAATTATGTCAGTATGAAGTGGGATGTTGTGTTTGCAGAGAATTAATTCACAGACTGAGGGACTGGCTTCCCCCTGAAGCATTCTGGTGAGTATGGACTTGAGCTATTTACTTACAAGACCTTATTTAAGAAGGTGAAGTTCCCATATTACTCCCAAACCAGGTGCTAATATGCAGAGTAAAAGATCATGTCTTTGAAGAGAGACATATGGACAGGTCAAAGGAAGCCCATTACCAACTAAAAGAAAGAAACCAAGACTGAAAATAGTAATAAATAAAGCAGTAATAGCAATGAAGTATATTCCGGTGTATCATAAATATAAGATAGCGGGAGCAGGAGCCTACCTCGCTGGGGGACACAAATCAAATGCTGTCATATAGACTGAATTTATCACAGCAAAATCTTTCATGCTCTTCATATACAGATGGACCAAAATAATATCTGTCAATTCCAATCCTTGTGAATTCAGATGAACTGCATGCAGAAAAAAAATGCAGATGTAAAAGACAGGAAATATCAAATTTGTACAAAATGATAGCAAGAATATTTTTTTACATAGTACTTCCCAAAGAAAGGGAAATTATATAACAGCTTAACATTGTCACAGATTGACTGAGGCCAGTACGAGAATGGTAACTATTACTAAAGAGATGGTTTGAAAGATACACCAATATCTGATACACTGCACGGGCAGCTATTTTGCTTCTATTCTCTACAGCGTCACTGTAGAAAATGACGTTCTTGTATTGTCTGCAGTGAAGTAATCAGAAGCAATTACAAACATGAGGGTTTGAAAAAGAAGGGCTTCCAATGGAAAGAAAATTGCAACTATCACTGTACAATGGTTAGGAATTCATAAGGTTCTATAGAAATTCTCATGTTTTTGCTTGGGGCAAAAGGTTACACAGGCAGTATAATCCCTTTGGGTTTAGCTTCACTTGTCTTACAGAATGTGGAACAACACCTTTAGATCTAATCACATTTTAAAAAAAGAGATCAGAATTTTTCAACTCACCAGCAATTCAACAAAGCTCAAACATGAGTGTACACACAAACATGGAAGGAGGGAGGGAAACAAAATAAAGGGAGCTCTAAAAAAGGTATATAAGGATATTAGAGGTGCCTGAGTATAGTGCAATTCATCCCAGTGGCAGATGCTTTAAGTAACAGCTAGGGCTGCCTTTGAGATAAATAATTCTGGACATACTGTTTCTGTCATGAACAACCATCACACCAAGCTCCAACATGGTTCGGAAATGACTGTATGATTTCATAAAGATTAATAATAGTAGATCATTTCACCAAATAAGTCACCAAATGGTGAATATCAGATTTACTGCTTGAGCAATATTCTCGACCAATGCTAAATTTCAGTTAAAAATCCTGCTAGGAACCATGGTTAACTTTCAGAAATACTCTTGACACATAAAGCATTTTCTTCAAAGGAATATCATAATTTGTGTATTATGTATTATCCACTGAAAAGCTATAGTGCTCCAAGGAGAAGAGAAGGTCACATTTCAGGTTATCAATCCATCTGATTAAAAAAAATTGCTGAACATAATATCTTTTGTGTGTTGAACTGAATTGTTACACTATACCAAAATTGTTATTTATTGTTAGGAAGAATGGAGCCTATGTATACAGGTATGTACATGTAACAGAGCTTCTCCTTGTGAAAGGAAATGATGTGAGGTTCGTTCTTACTGAGGCTGGCCGTACAGCTGGGGTAGTGTGAACCCAGCCATTGAAAGAGGTTTTGCTATTCTCTTACTCATTTACATGAGGTGGTCAAATATACCCCTCTAAGGTCTACTCTCTGAAGCTCTGGTCCATAAAAATCACTTTTTAACAAGCTTGAAGGTTGCTTGAAAAATGTGTTTGCAATGAACAAACTGTTGGCCTTGCAAAATTTAGTCATTCACCTGGTACATTTTTTGATCCTAAGCCAAATTTTCCTATAATCTTTGATTCTGCTCTGTCTCCTACTTTGGCATTCCAATCACCTAGGATTCACAAAAAGTCCTGTTTTGGGATGTGGTTGATTTCCTTTTGGACTCCAGCACAGAATACTTAATTTATTCTTCTGCCCCTGTAGTTGGAGCATAAACCTGGATTATAGTTATATTTTTGAGTTTTCCATGAAGTCTTATTGACATTATTTGGTCAGATTTTGCATTATATCCTTTGACTGTTTTTGCTACATCTACTAATAATGCCACCGTGTTTCTTCTTAGATTCTCAATTCCTGAGTAAAATTCTGTGTAATTATTGCTCTCCCACCCCATACTGCAATGTTTTATATGTTCCATTTCTTGTTTTACAATGTCTAAGTTCCCCTCATTCAAGCTTCTCATACTCCATTTTGCTATACTATTTTCCTATAATATGTCTTGTGCAGCTTTGAACATTCCTTTCAGCTGAATGTCCATTCAGCATGAGTCCAGCTGCATGATTAGCCACAGTGCTACTCATATGTTTCCTCTGCTCTATCCCAGTAGCTTGCTGAGTGCCTTGTAATCTGGAAATCTCATTATCTGTCACTATCTTTGGTTTCATTTTGGATTGTTTCACATATGGTTTTCATGGCAAGAAGTTCAAAAGTGGTTTACAGTGTCTTCTCCTTTGCTATGTTGCTAATTCAGCTGTCTCAGAGAGATCCTCCACCAGTGTTATCCCCCACTATTGCCCAGCATTACCAAATTATCAAAATCATCAAAACCAGCATTGTGGAAAAAAATGTGGTGCCTCATACCTACTAAAGCAATGGGGGAAATACTCCTTCTATAGTTTCCTACCCCCTTCCCTCTTTGCATAGAAGCACAGAGTAGGAAGAGACCACAAAGGTCATCCAGTCTAACCCCCTGCCATTCAGGAACTCATAATCAAAGCATCCCCGACAGATAGTCATCCAGCCTCTGTTCAAAGACCTTCAAGAAAGGAGATTCCATGACCCTCCAAGGGAGTGTATTCTACTGTCAAACAGCCCTTACTGTCATGAAGTTCCTCCCAATGTTGAGGTGGAATCTCTTTTCTGTAGCTTGCATCCATTATTTTGGCTCCTATTCTCTGGAGCAGCAGAAAACAAGCTTGCTCCATCCTCAATATGACATCCCTTCAAATATTTAAACAAGGCTATCATATCACCTCTTCACCTTCTCTTCTCAAGGATAAACATACCCAACTCCCTAAGTCTTTTCTCATAGGGCATGGTTTCCAGACCCTTCACCATTTTGGTTGCCCTCCTCTGGACATGCTCCAACTTGTCAACATCCTTTTTGATTTCTGGTGCCCAGAACTGGATACAGCATTCTAGGTGGGGCCTGACCAAAGCAGAGTAGAGAGGCACTATTATTTCCCTTGATCTAGACACTATACTTCTATAGATGCAACCTAGAATCACATTGGCCTTTTCAGCTGCTGCACCACACTGTTGACTCATATTCAACTTTTGGTCTACTAGGACTCCTAGATCCCTTTCACACATAGCCTCATTGAGCCAGGTATCCTCATCCTATATCTATGCATTCCATTTCTTTCTACTACGGTCATTTTGAATTCTGATCTTGTCTTCTAGGATATTATCTATTCCTCCTAATTTGGTGTCATCTGCAAATTTGAAAGCATGCCCCCTATTCTTTCATGTAAGTAATTGGTAAAGATGTTAAAGAGCACTGCATCCAAGACGGAACCTTCTGGGACCCCACTGGTCACTTCTCTCCAAGATGAAGAGAAGCCATTGCTGAGTACCCTTTGGGTTTGGCTGGTCAACCAATTACAAATCCTTTTAACAGTTGCATTGCCTAATCCACATTTTACTAACTTGTTTACAAGAATGTCATTGGGGACCTTCATCAAAGGCCTTAGTGAAATCCAGATATGCAATATCCACAGCATTCCCTTCCCAAACTGGTAAGAGAGAGAAAGAGATAGATTAGATTAGTCTGACATGACTTGTTTTTCAGAAACCCATGTTCACTTTTTGTGATTATGGCATTCCCTTCTAAATGTTTCCAGACTATATGTTTTATGATCTGCTCTAGAATCTTTCCTGGTGTTGATGTCCGACTAACTGGACAATAATTGCTGGGATCCTCTTTTTTATGTTTTTGAAGATGGGGATGTTTGCCCTCCTCCAGTCTGCTGGGAATACTCATGTTCTCCAGGAGTTCTCAAAGATTATTGCCAATGGATCTGAGATTATATCTGCCAATTATTTTAACTACACTTTGGGTGCAGTTCATCTGGTTTTGGAGACTTAAAGTCATTTATATTAACCAGGTATTCCTGTACTGTACTACCTCTTTAATTATTTTGTGCTGCATTTCCCCTATTATGTCCTCTGCTCCATTTTGAACAGTCCTGGAGGTCTAAGAGACCTTTCAGACAGCAGAGAAGATGTGTTGTAGGGTTGAGTGGAGAGACAATTAGCAAAAATTGTTTCCCTTCTGTTGGCAGGTGTTTCCACTGGAGTGAAGACACATGTGAATTCACTTTAGCGTGACTCATGAAATGGGACTCTGCATTAACTGTAATATTACTAAACTGGAGATCTCTTTCTAGCAACAATTCAAGAGCATAATGTTCCTCATGCAAATAAAATACGCTCCATAATTATGCCACTTGCTACAATTTTAAAACAATCTTTGTTTTAGACTAAGTTGCTTCCTTTTGTTTACTAGACAAATATGATTAATTTTTGAATTATGGAATCATGTATGAATGAAGTTCTTTTAAAAATTAAAAAGCAGACTAGCACTGAGCATTCTCTAAACTAACAGGCTAACAGACTCAATGCTGAGATTTAGGACTACTGTGTGTGTGTTTCACAGTCCATTAACAGATTTCCATTTCGCAAAGGACAAGCTTTTTCAAAGGGCATTAAAACAATTAGCCTTGCAACAAGGCTTTTGTTCCCCCTTTCTTCACACCAGGAAAAAGAAAAGGATGGAAGAGTGAGCAGACAGCAGGTATGGATTTTCTAGGGAAAGGTTATAACACGTACCTGAAGAGACTCAGCTATGTTCTGGCAAAAGAAACCCATGGTGGTTTCTTTAGTTGACAGGACGATAACTCATTCAGTGTCCCCATACCCACCCCCTGCTCAGAAGGCAAAAATAAATATCCACAGGAAATACAAGTACTACCTGGAACCAAAGTATTAGAAGCTTGCCAGAAATGGAAAACAATACTTTAAATGTAAGTAATCTGCCAAAAAAACAGCAGGCTTCCTAGCCTCTGGCCAGAGACACAACCACTACTTTTCATTTAATTCTAATGGAAATAATGGCAAAGATGTATAGTATTTGGATTGGCTGAGGTCTGTGGAAATATAACAAGAACCAAGTAAATGTTATAGTGCCCCACTGCTTCAATTTACATATTATGCCAAAAGATTTATGCAGAACATTGCTGCCTTTACCTACAAGTCTGATTACATCCTCCTTGCTGATTTCCTGGATGTTAAGAACTAGCTTAAGGGTCCTTTAGAAAGCATTCCGCTTTTTGCTTTACAAAATTGCTCATGCTTCCTTATCATTCTATATTCAGTCATGAACTCAGCTGCACAAGCCAAATGTTACGATTTTATGACCCAATACATCAAAAGTATTCGTGAACAAGAATACAAGCTTTCCCATTGCAACTACAGAGAGCAATTTCCATTTTTATGAATGAAAAAGATGCCTGCATAAACATTTCTTTATTTAAAAGTGTAAAAATGAGGAAAGATGCAGAACAAAATGGAAGCATTTTGTTTTATATGTCGATATCTTGTAAGGGTTTGATAGTAAGAAATCCAGCTACCACAATTCCCAAGGCAGCAATTCTTTCCTTGCATTAAGTACATAAATGAGATTTAGAGCCACTGACCTAATCCTAGATGCCAAAATGTACCACAGCAACAGCTTTTGAGAGAACTTAATCTAAAATTATGGTGATAAAGGCAGTTTAGCTAGCAGAAAGCATACACAACAGGGAGTGAATACAGAGAAAGATAAAGGTAGGGAAACAAACTTCAGTCTTACATAAATAACAGAGTGAAGAAAGGAGAAAGGTTTTTAGACTAATTACAAATGCTTTAAAAAATCACTCCCATATAAACAATGATATCTTTTAAGAACTGATTGATAATCCTGTATGTGTTTTAACATTTACAAGCCATTACTATGACGGTTTATTAGATTCTAATGTGTGATTGCTTGGTAAGGATCCATTTCTCTCCTTGTGCTGATGGAAGAAGAAGCCTGTCAGTGGATCTCAAGAGGGAGCAATTTCACAGTTTGAGGAAAAGGTGGTACAGTATATAAATGAACATATTATTACCACTACCACCATCATCAACTTCAAATTAAAAACAGTTAATTTTATTAAAACTGGCATAGTTTTCAATAGCTATGAGGGAAGGACAGTCCCCTGTGAACACCCCCATATACTCCTCCTATTCTGTCTGGCTCTTGAGAGATCAGCAACAAGAAAGGTTGCATACAATTTTCATATGAAAAATCCCCGGATAAGGATGGTGTGGCCAAGGCATGCTCAGGAAGAAGAGCAACCTGGTATGCCAGACATGAAGGCACTAGAGGCCTTGAACTAGAATGGGGAACATGTTGTTGGACAACATCTCCTACCAAGTCTTCCCTGCACAGTCACAGAGAGAAGGCAGGTATAGTACAACAGCTGAATGGCTACATTCCCCTATTCCTGTCCTGGCTTATCTGAGAAAGGAAGAGCTTTCTGCTAGCTGAGAAGTAACTGGAAGTCAGTACTTGTATAGACACATTTTGTTTACAAATGAATAATAATAATTTATATCCCACCCCTCTACAAGATGCAATCAGGGTGGCTTACAAAGATTAAAACAAAAACAAAAACAAAAAAAACCCCTCACCCCAAAACAACAACAACAACATACAATTCAAATCCCTCAATCCCCCCTTAAAATAAAATTAAACAAAAACAACATAAAGTATACAGCACAATTTTTTAAAAAATTGTGGCTATGGTGAGGTTGGAATTCAGCAATTAGATTTTGGGGAACTATTCAGGAAAGGCCTGCTGGAAGAGATACGTCTTTATAGCTTTTTAAAAACTGTTTAGGGTGGTACTATGACGGATCTCGTCAGGCAGGCCGTTCCACAATCTGGGTGCAACAGTTGAGAAGGTCCTCTGGGAGGTCATGGACAGTCTTGTTTTATAAGGCTGTAACAAATTCTTCCCCGAAGATCTAAGTGTGCGGGGAGGATTATATGGAAGGAGACGGTTCCGAAGATAGGTTGGACCCAAACCATTTAGGGCTTCAAAGGTGATAACCAACACCTTGTGCTGGGCCCAGAAACTAATGAGCAGCCAGATTGGTGTTATATGGTCTCTTTGGGATGTACCAGAGACCAGCCTGGCTGCCATGTTCTGAACTAGTTGAAGTTTCTGGACCAAGCACGAGGGTAGCCCCACGTAGAGTGCATTGCAGAAATCGAGGCGTGAGGTTACCAGCACAAAAAGGATGTGGAGAAACTGGAGCGGGTCCAAAGGAGGGCGACTAAAATGGTGAAAGGTCTGGAAACCTTGCCCTATGAAGAACGCCTTAGGGAGCTGGGGATGTTTAGCCTGGAGAAGAGAAGGTTAAGAGGTGATATGATCGCCCTGTTTAAATACTTGAAGGGATGTCACATTGAGGAGGGAGCAAGCTTGTTTTCTGCTGCTCCAGAGAACAGGACTCGGAACAATGGATGCAAACTGCAGGAAAAAAGATTCCACCTCAACATTAGGAGGAACCTCCTGACAGTAAGAGCTGTTCAACAGTGGAACACACTCCCTCGGAGGGTGGTGGAGTCTCCTTCCTTGGAGGTTTTTAAGCAGAGGCTGGATGGCCATCTGTCGGGGATGCTTTGACTGGGAGTTCCTGCACGGGAGGGAGTTGGACTGGATGGCCCTTGTGGTCTCTTCCAACTCTAAATTTCTATGATTCTATGATTCTATGTATTACGGTCTCAAGGTCCTTGACTTCCAGGAAAGGGCGCAGCTGACGTATCAGTCGAAGCTGGTAACAGGCACTCCTGATTGTCGCATTCACCTGATTTGTCATGTCAAGCGTTGGATCTAGGAGCACCCCCAGACTGTGAACGCAGTCCCTTGAGGGGAGTGTGACCCCTTCCAGGATTGGAGGTTGTATCCCAATACCGGAGTTTGGAGCTGGTACTGTAAGTACCTCCGTTTTGTCTGAATTCAGTTTCAATTTGTTTTCCCTAATCCAATCCATTACTGCTTTAAGACAATCATTGAGAGGAGAGACGCCATCTGAAGTCAAAGCTGATGACTGAGACATGGAGAAATATATCTGGGTATCATCATCGTACTGATAACACCCCTCCTCATGCCTCCGGATGATCTCTTCCAGCGGCTTCATATATATGTTGAAAAGCATCAGGGACAGGATGGCGCCTTGTGGGACGCCACAATTAAACTCCTTCCTTGCCGAGCTGCTGTCCCCAAGCACCACCCTCTGGAATCTTTCCGAGAGGAAGGAATGGAACCACTGGAGCGCAGTGCCTCCTATTCCTAATCTTCTCAGAGGACTCAAGAGGATGTCTTGATCTATAGTGTCAAATGCCTCTGAGAGGTCCAGTAGCACCAACAGGGTCACATTACCCTCGTCGATGTTCAGACGACGGTCATCAGCTAAGGTGACCATGGCAGTCTCAACTCCAAATCCTATCCTAAAGCCAGTTTAAAATGGATCAAGATAATCGGTTAGTCCTGCTCCTTGGAATACACCAGATCACTTTCTTGGGAATATTTTCAACTCCTTTGCGCTGCTTAAAAAGTCTGAAAATTCAGTGCTTTTTAAAAACTGATTTCTGTTTCACTGAAGACTGACTAAAAACAGTAGCTCTAATTTAAATATATCTATTCTACATATTGTATTTCACTTTTCCGTGTACAATAAACTACCTTGGAGTGATGAAAATAATGCTTTAGCTGATTCTTGTACACTGTCTCCTTCAGATGGATGCAGGCGAGCAGTGATGCTTGATATCCACTGGTAACCTTTCAGAGACTTTCCTGAGCATTCAAATGTCTTACCTGTATAAATTAGAGGTTTTAAAATATGAGGTTCTTTTTATTTATTTATTGAGAAAGATATTGATATCTCATCCTTTGTCAGGAGATGTCTGAGTGACAAACAAAAACAATCAGTTTAAACAGTTTAAAACAATACCGAATTCAAATCAAGAAAAAAACTTAGACTAAAGACATATTAATTCAACAAGTTAAATTAGGAATAAATCAATTAGGCCCAAAAGTTTAATAAAAAGCTGTTTTACTTAGCACTAGAATGAAACAAATGCTGAAGACAATTGGGTCTCTGTTTCATACTCTGAGGGTACCACAGCAGAGGTCCTCTCCCATATCTTTTCATAGTGTATCACTCCTGCTGGTGGGAGATAAAGGAGGGCCCCTCTAGCAAATCATTTAAACGCCATCACCAGCATCTTGAATTCACTAGCATCTTGAATTCAGAAGCATATTAAGAGCCATGTAACAGCAGAATAGTAACACAAAAAAGTACCAAAAAAAGAAATCTAAGGGCTCGAACAAACCGGCAATAAATGCCTGTATTAGGGCGGAGTGGGAGTGTGGCAACTGCACACCACACACCCCAACTCTGTCCCCCTAAAGGCATGCCACCACGTGCCCCACTGCTTGGCAGGAGGCATCACAGCACTCCCTTGATGCAGTGTGTACACATGCTGTGCCAAAGGAATGCCGAAAAGCTGCAGCGCCAGCAGCTATGCCGCCCTTTCCATGGCACTTAAAGAAGCCACTTTTTGCAGCTCCTTTTTGCAGCTGCCGTGACCCCAATCTGGCCAGGAGAGGGGTGCCACCCCTTAGGGGCCTTCTGTACAGCCACTAACTCATAAAATAGTCCTGCATTTCTGCTGTATCAGCTTTAACCTTTTGGGAAAAAATCTTTTGTCACAAATGTATAAACACAAATGTATAATACATTTAACAAAACTACTACTGTACTCAAAATACATTTCGTTCCTTACCAGGAATCTGGTCAGTGAAATTCTCAATAAATTGATTTTAGAGTTGGGCAATGATTATGCAAAGATTCCCATCTAAACATACCACTTTACTAATTTTATCCCCAAAGAATGATATAAATAATATAATCGGCTGGTTTCAGAGTTCTACTAAAAATTTACCCATCAGTCCTAAACAAAATTCCATGTAGGATACTTCTGCTGTTGGAAACAAGAGCAGAGGCAATTTTCACAGAATATTAGCAAATTTTACAGTGAATTTAGAGATTTGGGGGGGGGGGAGACGATCTCCTTCTCCAATCAGGCCAGTGGAAAATACCTCCTGCTGAGTGCTTCCATCCACATAGAGCTTTTGCTGAATCCAAACCAATGTTCTTTCAGAATTTTCGGAATTTTTAAATACATACTGTTTTACAGTTTGTATTCCTGGATTTTATTTCTTTAACAGAAATTAGGAGGAGTAGCTAATACCCAAGAGGACAGGATCAAAATTCAAAATGACCTGAATAGGGCCAAAGCTAACAAAATGAAATTCAATATGGAGAAATGTAAGGTTCTGCACTTAGGGAAGAAAAATGAAATGCACAGTTATAGGATGGGGGACACCTAGCTGAATGAAACTACATGTGAAAGAGATCTAGGAGTCCAAATAGACTACAGGTTGAACATGAGTCAACAGTGTGATGCAACAGCTAAAAAGGCCAATGCAATTTTAGCCTGCATCAATAGAAGTATAGTGTCTGGATCAAGGGAAGTAATAGTGCCACTCTATTCGGCTTTGGTCAGGCCCTACCTGGAATACTATGTCCAGTTATGGGCACCACAATTCAAAAAGGATGTGGAGAAACTGGAGCGTGTCCAAAGGAGGGCGACTAAAATGATGAAGGGTCTTGAAACCATGCCCTATGAGGAATGACTTAGGGAGCTGGGGATGTTTAGCCTGGAGAAGAGAAGGTTAAGAGGTGATATGATAGCCCTGTTTAAATATCTGAAAGGATGTGACATTGAGGAGGGAGCAAGCTTTTTTTCTGCTGCTCCAGAGATCAGGACACGGAACAATGGATGCAAGCTCCAGGAAAAGAGATTCCACCTCAACATTAGGAGGGACTTCCTGACAGTAAGGGATGTTCAACAGTGTAACACACTCCCTCAAAGTGTGGTGGAGTCTTCTTCTTTAGAGGTCTTTAAACAGAGGCTGGATGGCCATCTGTTGGGGATGCTTTGATGGTGATTTCCTGCATGGCAGGGGAGGTTGGACTGGATGAACCTTGTGGTCTCTTCCAACTCTATGATTCTATGCATCATTTGCTGCAGACATACTGCTGCAACCCAACACTGAAAGTCTCTGGCCCTCCTTTACTATCCTTCCAACGCCAAGGCTGCATAAACAGCAACAACTTCCATCTACACAGAAGACAAATAAAGAGGGAGGCTGAGCTCCTAGAAAAACTATTTGGGAAAAGGAGCTTATTTCTCAGAGGTTTTGGTAACTGAAGAATGCCTATAATTTTCTCTAAATGAACTTAGATATAGTTAGCAAATGGTTTTACTTTGAGATAAAAGGGCTTCATGTGAAAGGAAAACACTTCTTCTTATGCAAGAGGGTGCCTGATTGAAACCTTCAGTTTCACTAGCCAGGCATTCCTAAGGATACTCTGATGCTGAGGTGTACCTTCTGAAGGAGTACAGAAGGCTACAATATGGTGTTGGGTTCATACATAAGCTTAGTAAGCAACACTGTAGGACCCCAAGAGGGCTTCTAAATTATAGCAATAAGTTTTAAACAATTGTTAGGATAGTTTTTGTGGGTTTTCCAAGCTATGTGGCCATGTTCTAGAAGAGTGTCTTCCTGACGTTTCGCCAGCATCTGTGGCTGGCATCTTCAGGGAATCATTATAATATTTTATTGAGACTTGTTAGAATATTGTATTGTTTTGGTAACACTATTAGGCCTCTTAAACCTGATACAGTTTAGGGGTTCACCCTTTAATTTAGTCCTTCTTCAGCGAGAGAGAGGCAGCAGAATAATGCAACTGAATGCAATGAACAAAGTAAAACAAATTCTCTTAAATCTGCTAGGATCCAAGAGATTATATACAAATTTCTGTGGCTGCAGAATGTTGTATGTTAGATATGCAGGTAGAAAGACAGGCAAAATATTCAAGACAGGAATTTGAAATTATAAATTTAAAGGAAGACATATCTTCTTCTGAAGACAGCAACACTAGCAATAAAATATGGTATGTGTTATGTCAAATTATAATACGAGTTTTCTGTGGGTTTCTAGGATGCAGATTGCTATTTTTTTCCTTTAAGCAAGAGAAAGAAAGAATCTTTATTGCATTTCCCCAAGTATGGATATCACTCTTCTATCCAGGAACTAGTGAAACAAACAGGACTTCTCAGAATGTAGAGCCTTTCTGTGGTATGTAGCTCTAATTCATGCAGATAAATAGAGTTGAAGCCCTATACCTCAAATTTAAAGAGGCACAGGCACATCACTGGGGAGGAGATCAACACTGGAAAGCTGTAATAGTTATTAGCACTAATGGGAATTATATTCATAAATCTTCCATCCATGCAAGAGAGTGTCATTACAGTCCAAGAGTGAGAGCCTTGAACTTACCTCTGAGCTAAGAAAAATGCTGACATCTCTAATAAAATTATGAAGGTAGAATGAAGGAAAACAAAGAAGTCAAAAGTCTTCTGCTACATATCCAAACTAAGCTAAAAGTGAAATTTTAAACATGACACTGTCATATTGCATTAAAAATGCAAAATCCTGAACAGGTGAAGCTAAGGCCCATTTTTACTACACAGTTATAGTGCTATTACAGACTGAGTCTCTCTTATCTGAAATGATTAGACCTAGAAGTGACTTTTGATTTTGGAGTTTTTTGGAATTTGGAGTATTTATATATACATAATGGAGATGGAATCAAAGTCTGTACATGAAATTCATTTATATTTAATACACACCTTAAACAGATAGCCTGTAGTTAACTTTATATACAATTTTTTTTGCATGAAACAAAGTTTGTGTACACTGAACCATCAGTAAGTAAAGATGTCATTATCTCAGCTACCCATGTGGACGATTTGGGATTTTGGCATTCTGGATAAGGGAGATTCAACCTGTATTCCACTTTAACTGTCAATGTTTTATCCTGTGGAATACCGGGACTGGAAGTTTAGGTGGAGGCATCTAGAATTCTCAGCCAGAGTGCTTTACTATCTCATCAAACTACAAAGTTCAGGATTCTAGAGAATAAAATGACAGATAACAATGGAATAACAATGCAGTAACTGTGCAGTGTGAATGGCCCCCAGGTCTCAGCAGGGGTGTTGCAATCCTCCTGGCCTGTTGGGCAAGGGGACTTCAAAATCCATGTCGAGATCACTTAGTTTGAAGCAGCTCAGGACTTAATGTCTTCCATGATGACAATACAAGGTGACCAGTCATTCTCCTTTTTCCAGAACATGTCTTACATTTCAGCCTTCTGTCCACGAGGAATTCCAAAATGTTCTCCATTTTGAGCATGACTAAGGAGCATGAATTTATATTTATATTAGTGTTTCTAGCTTTTATTTTGTAATGGCCTACTTTTTTTTTAATGCCCTACATTTTGCAGTGCCTTGCCCTCCTTTTCAATTGTGAGACATCTGGTCACCCTGTGACAAAAGGTCTTTCAAAACAGTATCTGGTGCATGCATGTTGGAGGCCATACTCTAGACCAAATTTTCTGAATGGGGAGGATGCTAGACTCATTGAGATTTAGAGCCTCTGCAGGGATGGGTGGCTCATTAAAACAGTCCACCTTAGGAGGTAAATGTGCAAATGATTGTTTTAACTATGATTAGTTTAATACTTTTTTAAGGGGAGGGACGTGGATATGTTGGAGGATTTTAACTGCATATGTTTTTAACATGTTGTACCCCACCCCGATTGCTCACTCAGAGGGGTGGGTAAGAAATAAATATGATGATGATGATGATGATGATGATGATGATGGAGCATCCACATGGGTTCCGAATGGCTCTTGGGGAGGTTTCTGTTAACTTGGCAGGTGATAATGTTGAAGCCCTTGCTGATTTTTAGAAAAGTGCCCATGATCCCTTCGAAGCATTTCCTTCCACAGGTGAAGCCAAGTCATCTACCTGATTTATTAGGAGATGACAGTGATAAAGCAAGTGAGTTGTGAGCACCATTAACAGAAAACTGATAGCAGTCCATTGGAAAGCCCATGCCATGGCAGTGGTAGAATCAAACAAATCATGCCTCCCTGCAACCACTGTGTCTTCACAGTGTTTTCTGGAAGCCCATCCTGGGAAAAAGGTGGCATATAAAAGAAAGAAGGTCAAGTGGGGATGACTCGAGTATTTAGGATCCTTTACAAACTACCCCACAGAAAGAGAAGGCAAACCAATTGACAGCCCACTGTGAAGAACCTACATGGCTGGACAAACTTACTTGGATGTACTCTAATGTATGGCCAGCAGATGTAACCTGGGCTCCTCCTTGTCTTGTCATTTTTGAAAATTACAATTTTTCTCCTTTGCGTTTATGCTTAAACATTGTGCTAAATCCAAAGTGAATTCTACTTAAAGTAGATGCAATGAAATTAATTACATTCATGATAATTGTGACTAATAAACAGGGGATGCAAATAATACTTGATTTTTTTTTCCATTTTGATGTGTGAGATACTCTGTTGAAAAAATGGTTGACTGCAGTGAGAATTTTTGTATTCTGGGATTTTTTTCAAAAATTACATTTCTGCAAAAAACAACATTACAGGAAAAAAACATTTAAAAAAAACACAAAACATTATTTTTAATACACTATTTTCTGCATCAAACTTTTTTTAAAAACACAAATGAATTTTCAAGAAGCTCCAAACCCCCCTTCCCAGCCCCATGTCAAAAACCCTCTTGGAGACTTGCTGAGTGGGAAGAAAGTTTTTGAAATTAAGCAAAATTTCAGACACCTACTGACACGTCTCATTCTACCGTATTTATTGCTGAATTAGTGTAACTGAAAAACAGTATATATAGTGCGCTCTTTAGATCTGTGGGGTTCCATTCCGCTCCCTCTCTCTGTGTACAGATCGTAAAAAAAGTGGATGATTTCACCACAAATTATTAAATGGCAATGATGTAAATGTGGACACTCTGAAATGTGCAAGTTCACATTGCCACCATGTAATAATGGGACATAATAATCCAGGGTTGCTCGAAACTGCAGATTATAATATAGTTACTAAGTGCTTTTAACCACTAACAGAAGTAAAGACTCACTGGACTTCTCAAAAGTAGGTCCAGAAGAGTGCCAGGTGATGCAACGATTTTCATTTTTCTCCTCCAATGAAGGCCAGACATTATTTTCAAAGTCTTTTATCTCACAGGAACAGCTCCCAGTCAGGAATTTGCCAGAAAATGTCACCTGCTTAAGGAAAAAAGTTCAGAATGGGTTACTTCCAGATTTAAATTTGACAATTAATTCATCATGTACTAAAAAGACACAGTACACATTACTTAGTGTTACGGCAATAAGCTAATACTTATTACTGAGAATGTGCTTCCATACAAGAGTTACTAGCACTTAAGTCTCTGGAAAATCAATTGGACCTTCACACATAAAACCAGCTTGCTACCCTAGTGAACAGCACAATGTAATGATCTAATTTACTTAGAACAATTATCAGAGAATCTTTATATAGATAAAGTAATGCAAATCAACAGCACATGTGGGAGAATTCATCATGTTTATGTAACTGGAGCAATAAAGTGCTTTAAGCACAACCTTAACTTTTGACAATACAAGTCTATTTCATTTGCAGCTAAAGTTGAAAAAAGTATATTTTGAAGTGAGCAAAACAAAAACCTGCCACTGTCTGCTGCCCTCTTCTGGCATGGACTGGGCATTCTTCTTTCCATCCTTCCTTCTGGTTAGGGTTTCATTATATTCTGGCTATATATTTATTCCCAAAGATACAATATACACTTCCTATACACTTTCTGTGCACTTTACTCATGTCTAATCAAATGTAAGCCATAGAGCACTAAATAGGACAAATGATGTGTACACTGGACTGTAGACTTAATACCATAATCCATACCATGGGCATGCAAAGGTAGATTCTGGTTGAAAGTTCACTGTCCAATTCATGCTTGCCAAGCATGGTTATTTCTTGATATAAATTTCTTCTTAACCAAAAAGGCACACATTCTTTAAAAAGGCAATACATCCAGGGTAAATTGACACACATTATCTATGTACAACCCTCATTTGTGCAGTTAACAAGCCAGGATTCCAAAACAAGTTTTATTGTTTGTATATAAATCCTAACTCGTTCACCTTTCCCATAGGACCTGGGAACAGGTAGAGCAGAAGCATGGAATATCTTTGCTTGATCTACTGATCTGAAATAAAATGTTCCTTTAAAATCAACTGTGATGTTCAGGGGATACTATACAAACTGGCTTGAGGGTGAGCTACATCTCCACCTCATGTAGGAAACTGTCTTTGGCTAGCTGTGGGGCAGTCTTTTCTGAAGCAATCTGAGAACAGAAGAAAAATAGTACTGACAGATTAAAGGTAAAGGTTTCCCCTTTGAAGTGATTGTCAAGTCATGTCTGACTCTATGGGGTGGTGTTACTAAGCAGAGGTTGCCAGTGTTTTTTAAGACGACTCCATTGTTATGTGGCCAGCAAAACTTCATGAAATGCTGTTACCTTCCCACTGAAGTGATACCTGCTTATCTATTTGAACTTTTACATGTTTTCAGACTGCTAGGTTGGCAAAAGCTGGGACTAGTGATGATGGTTCACATGGCATTTGGGTCTTGATCTGCCAATCTGCCAACCTTGTGATTGTCAGAATCAGTGTCTTATCCACTAAGCCACTGTGTCTCCACTAGTGCTTATTTACATATTAGCTTACTGTAAATAGTGATTAAGAGGCTGTGCAGACCGGCCCTGAAGGGTCGGCCTGCAGCTGCCTCCATGTTCCTCATGGAACCGCACACTGCAGCCCCAATCTGCAACCGCATGCCATGTCCCCAGTCTGGCCTTTACAGGTTGCAAAAAGAAGCGACCAAAGGAGCACCATAAAGCTGCAGCTCTTGCGCCCTTTGCAAGCAGTTCCTTTTTGCACCCTGCAAAGGGTGCAATAGCTGTGGCTTTACAGCATTCCTTTGGTGCTGTGTCATGTGGATGCAGCGCCAGAGGAGCACTGTGATGCTGTGCCCCATGTGGTGCGGCGGGCAGCATCACGCTGACCTGGGGGAAGATGGGGCATGCGTCATATAGACACCATGTCCTGATTTCACCCTCAACCCGGCTTTTCCTGCTGGTCTGCACAGCCCCTAAATAACTAGAAGCAATCAAATTTTGGACACATAGTTTTAATCTGAATTCTTCCCTGTTTTTGGATTGTCATTTAACCACTGATCAACAGTGCACCCATATTTCTTAAGAACAGTTGGGAGAGGAATTTGTTACAGAGAGGAAAGGGGGCAGAAAGATGGAATTTTTTTATTCCTGAAACTGGTTCTAATTTCTTAACTGTAATTCAAAGACAGTCAATACAGTGGGCTCTTGTTATCCGCTGGGGTTTGGTTCCAGGACTCTCCGAGGATAACAAAATCCATGTATGCTCAAGTCCCATTAAATATAATGACACAACAAAATGGTGTCCCATATATAAAATGGAAAATCAAGGTTTACTATTTGGAATTTGTACATTATGGGAATATTTTCAAGGAGTGTATGCTCAAATCCGTGGATAAAAAATCCATGTATAAGAAGGGCCAACTGTAATTATTCAGGAGAGGGAGTTGCAAATAGGTAAAAAAATGTTCAGTCATAAAGGATGAGTTTTTCTCATTCTGAATTGACTATGTAGTGTTGCCAAATACTTGCAATGAACTACATGGCTTTTTGCAATGTCATCACACCAGCTATGGAATCTTCAATTGGCTGGGATAATAACAGTAATAAATAAATAATAATAAATATTTATTTCTATCCCACCCCTCTGGGTAAGCAATTGGGGCGGAGTTGGTAATACAGTTGGTATGAAGCAGTCTAAATAAACAAACAACAACAAAGATGCACCCAGAAATGCCAATTAAGTTCTGAATAGATAATTGCCAGCAGCAAATTGAATGGGCAAGAGCCATCAGTTTGTAAGCAACTGTTAGCTATAACAGGAAGAAATTACAGATTAGTAAAATATCTGTTGTATTTTTCAATAATAACTTAGATTCTTTGCATTTTCATTATTTCTACCTGTGACATCAATTTTGGGTACTTCTGTTTGTTCTGCATTAGTCCTACTATTTGGGATATACGTTATAACCATTCACTACCCACTTTTTATGACACCTATGATGAATATATTTTGATAAAAGTAAGCAAACCCTCAAGCATATCTAAATTAGCCTTATGGATCTAAGCTGCTTTATGCATTTGAAGGCTAGAAACTAAGGCTAAAAGACAGTTACCAGTCTTCCATATTATAGTCCAGATCTCTAGACCCTGGAACATCTAAAAGAACAGCTCCTAATTTATACTACTTCCTTATTAGATGTTTAGTAAGGCTATAGAAGTTCTGTAGTATTGTGACAAAAATCTTAAGTAGGACAAAATGGATAGATTTGGGCTTGAGACCGTAACATGTGAGGCAAACCTCCATTTTCCCTTCATAAAAATTAAACATTAAATTACTCTAGCAATATAGAAATCTATCACTGTCACTACAACTGATACTGGAAATCTCTAGAACAACATTAGAATTGGGAGTCTTCATCAAGTTAGATGTGCCTCTGCTAAAATAGGTGGACTTGCCTGTCTACTAATGGTTTTTAGACCAAGACTGAAATCAATTTATCTTCTCCCTTGACAGGCTTAACATGCAAACCAAGTCATGTTCACAACACTCACTGCTAGCCTTCTTTTAAAGAATAAAATCTGAGTTTTACTCTGCACACAAGTGAAAAGGATAATGTCCTGGCAATATTAAACAAGTTCTGAGAAATGAATAAATGGTGCAGAGTTCTCTCACACATAGGCATATTTTCATTCCTGCTTAATATGTAGTCTGGTGTGGTAGTATGTATGTTCAGGATTGGGCCCCTGTAAACTTCTTAGAATAAAGAACCTGATTTTGCTACATGCCTCAAGTTTCATGTACACCTTAAAAAGAACAACCATAATTAGCAGCCTCAGTGTCTAACTTGTCAGAGATCTTCATTTTCTCCGCAGAGGAGGCTTGTTGTTACAAAAATCTAAAACTGACAGCATTTCTCCCACTGAGCATTTCTCAGAATAGAACAGATGATAAAACTCTGAAGTTCGAAGGAAAAGGCTCTGATAATCTTTTTGCTTCTTGTTTTCTGCCTTGATCACTTCTCCTGTTAAAACAACATTTTGAGTGGAGACCACATGCAGCTTCTTGCACTGTGAACAAACACATGAGATAGGTATTACTGGGGTGGGAAACTGACTTGCCATATCAAGTAATGAACAAGTAAAATAATCTTTTCTCTTTCATGGAAGGAAGAGAAAGAAATGTGTTTGGGGAGAATATAGGCTGCATAACGTGGAATTAAATTCTTAAAGGAAAAAATAGTGGATACATATTTTACTTTTTCCTAAAGAAAAGCTATAGAGGGCTACACCATTTTAAAAATAAAGGGAGAATTTGAGCACTGATTAATCAGGTTTTGAACTGACACAGATGTATACGCTATCATCTACAAAATTGCAGCTGGTAACAAAAATACAGCAACACTTCAGGGATGCGATCTAGATTAAGAACAATCTTACTCCTCCCATTGTGCCACACCATCTCTCACTGACAGTTCATGAATACAAGTAAAAGAAAACTTATGGTTGGGTAATGTTTTTTAAAACTACCCTGTACAAATAAGATGCAAATCTCATTTTAAACACTCTTTACAAAAAAAGTACAATATTTCAAAGTTTTTGAACTACTTTGATCCTATGGAGATTAAGAGACAATTTGTGCTTTAAGTAAATGGATAGAAATGATTTAAGAAGAGATAAATCTTAAATGCAGGAATGCTGTTCTCTTACTCCATAAGACTCTGTATTATTTTCCAAGCACATTTACTCATTTTGCCAGCATATCTAGCATATTTGATTCATTTGGAAGATCTAGTTGTTGTTTTTTTAAAGGATAATAAAATGTTTCATAAAATAGCTACACCATTAATACAACAAAATCCAAAATCCTTGAAAGTGGGATACTTTTATTGGCCAAACTTAAATGCAAAAATACATCATGCAAGCTTTCAAAGCTTGACTGGCTTTTACAAGAGGCAAAGATGTTAAAAATCATGCTGGAGAATAAACATGACAATGGCTCAAAACACACAGGTCAAAGGAAGTGTCTTCCGCCTGCTTTGGGGGCATGGTGTTTACACTTCCAAAGTGGCTGGAAGCTGCTCCAATGCCATGAAATGGAGCCCAAAGCCGCTGTAAAATCAATTCTTGGCTGGTGAGGCTGGGGACCACAGGTAGCAGCCCACTTTGGTCATCTGCTTCCCCCAGTGTTACAGTCACAGAGTTTTTACCACTAATGAATCTCATCTCCATTTTGAGACATAAATGCACCTTGTACATCAGAATGTATATCTCATTAGAAACCACACCAAACAACAAATTTCTCATTTCTACACATCTCAAAATATTGCTTGCTTCTTTATTTTCAGTTAGCACAATGCTGTTGGCGAGCCAGTATTGTGCCACCCTGAGAGGTATTAAAAGGAAACTAGGTTTATTTTAATCTCTCCCCCCCCCCCCACATATACATTTTACTGTCTCACAATTACAATACTGTAGCATTCTGTTATCTTTCTGCTTTTCAGCTGGTTCGCTTTGCCACTTGGCAAACATCCCTGCTGGTATTGCACTTTCTGGAACATATTAAAAGGGAAACCATGAATTAAAGCTTCCTCTGTTGGTACCAATAGCAATATAGGTATATTTCAGTTAACGAAGTAGATGTGCTCCTTGGCATTACTTCTTTAACAGAAAAGATGGTACTAGAGGTGGAAACAGAATGGAATGAATAGGGATAGGTTCTGACACTGAAAAATGAAAAAGCATTTTAACATGTTTCAGTAAAAAAATTTATTGAAAACTAACAATATATTCATTTTAAATAAAATAGCTAGGTCAGATAAATTTTGTTTAAGTAAGGAAAAACACTTAAAAACTTCTAGAGACCACTTGAAATATTTTCAAAAATGCACTGAGAGATTTTTTCTTTCTTTCACCAAGCTCTGCTTTTCTAATGATTTCCATTTCATTACAAGAAGGCATCAATCACTGGAAAACACAATGATGCTACGATACGTAGGGGGCAGTATAAAGAGAGGAAGACCATATGCCAAATGGTTAGACTCAATTAGGGAGGCCACAGGCCTGCAGGATCTGAGGACGGGGGTCTTGGAGATGTCTCATTCATAGGGTTGACATAAGTTCGTCTTGAGGGCAGTTAACAACAACGAACAACAATATATGCATATTGCTACTGCACCATTCCCTTCTTTTTAATGTCCTAGTGAACAGGGGAAGGAAGGGGAAATAGAGTACTTTTCTTTTGAGCCCTTCTTAGTCATGAGTCTAACTGGTATCCTCTTTGCCTAATCCTGTCTTCGTTAAGTAATTGACTGTAATTGACTGAGATCTCTTAGGGAAGTGATCAGGTAAGATAGCCAAACTCCACTCCACCTGATCATCCAACAAAACACAAGCAACAAAAGAAATCACCCTGGCGTTAAAAAAAAAACACCCATAATTTTATTAATTTAGTTCAAATTCAAAATACTGAGGCACTGTCTGGATGCAATGTGGTAGCTTTATTGCACTGGCATTTAAAGCTAAAAAAGCCTCAATTTTTAGATGTGGTACTTGGATTTCATATCAGTCTACTCCTTTACACCTGAAGCGAAGCACAAAAATCAGTGTGCACAGAGCTATTGTACTGTCCATTCTCCTCTATGTGTCTGAAACATGGGTCATCTATCGCCAACATCTACGACTCCTTGAATGCTTTCATCAGCTTTGTATATGCACAATCCTAAATATACACTGGACTGACTATGTGACGAATGTCGCTCCCCTTGAGCAAGCAGGAATCACCAGCACTGAGGCCATGCTATTGAAAATGCAGCTGCACTGGGCAGGGATTCCCTGTGATTGGGCAGCATATAAATTATTATTATTATTATTGTTGTTGTTGTTGTTGTTGTTGTTGTTGTTATTTCTAGGATGGAGGACCACCACCTCCAAAAAATAGTACTCTACAGTGAACTCACCATGGGTCAGCAAAAGAGGGGTGCCCCAAAGAAGAGATACAAGGATTCCCTGAAATAACATCTCAAGCTTGGCCAAATCGATCACCAACAAATGTGTGCCCTGGCCTCACATAAGAAGGCATGGAGACACACTATCCACAGTGCTGCAGCCTTTTTTGAGAACTCGCGCCGAAAAAGTCTCGAAGAGAAACAACAACCCAGAAAGAACCACAACTTGGAAACATCACCCAAGGAGACTTTCTGCTGTGTTTTCTGCAACCAGACTTGTTTATCTTGGAACAGCCTTTTTAGTCATCAGCGAGCTTTCCTAAATCTTCCTTCCTGAATCTTCCTTAGCAAAGAAAAGCCAGAGAGAGAGACTCCTCTTCATATTAATCATGCATGTTTGTCTACTTATTTATCTTTATCTGCCTAGAAAAAAAAGTGGTAAAGAACTGCAACAAAGCTTGAATTAGGTACTAAACGTTTTACTTGCTCCTGTTCTTCTCTCCACAGGATAAGACCAAATTACGAGGAGTAGCTAATATCCCAGAGGACAGGATCAAAATTCAAAATGACCTGAACAGACTAGAAAGCTGGGCCAAAGCTAACAAAATGAAATTCAACACAGAGAAATGTAAGGTACTGCACATAGGACAGAAAAATGAAATGCACAGATATAAAATGGGGGACACCTGGCTGAATGAAACTACATGTGAAAGGGATCTAGGAGTCCAAGTAGACCATAAGCTGAACATGAGTCAACAGTGCAATGCGGCAGCTAAAAAGGCCAATGCAATTTTAGGCTGCATCAATAGAACTATAGTGTCTAGATCAAGGGAAGTAACAGTGCCATTCTATTCTGCTTTGGTCAGGCCCACCTGGAATATTGCATCCAGTTCTGGGCACCACAATTCAAAAAGGATGCGGAGAAACTGGAGCGGGTCCAAAGGAGGGCGACTAAAATGGTTAAGGGTCTGGAAACCATACCCTATGAGGAACGTCTTAGGGAACTGGGGATGTTTAGCCTGGAGAAGAGAAGGTTAAGAGGTGATATGATAACCCTGTTTAAATATTTGAAGGGGTGTCATATTGAGGTGGGAGCAAGCTTGTTTTCTGCTGCTCCAGAGATTAGGACCCGGAACAATGGATGCAAGCTCCAGGAAAAGAGATTCCACCTCAACATTAGGAGAAACTTCCTGACAGTAAGGGCTGTTAGACAGTGGAACACACTCCCTCGGAGGGTGGTGGAGTCTCCTTCTTTGGAGGTCTTTAGACAGAGGCTGGATGGCCATCTGTCGGGGATGCTTTGATTGGGAGTTCCTGCATGGCAGGGGGTTGGACTGGATGGCCCTTGTGGTCTCTTCCAACTCTATGATTCTATGATTCTAAAAATACAGCACCACAGGGTGAAGTTTTGTTTCACACAAACTCATACACATGCCAATCAACTCTCCCATTGAAATTAATGGGATCTGAAAAGTGTTATGATCATGTCATGCACTTATTTTATTTTATTTATGCCCCGCTTTTCTCCCAAGGCAATTTATAGAAAAATTAAAACAAAGTGTAGTTAAAATTATATAAAGTACACCAGTTTAAAACCTATTTTAAAATAATCAAATTAAAACACTAGTTTGAAACATTTAAAACAGACCTTGAGTGAGTCACCACCAGAAAAGCCCTGCGATGAGGTCACCTTACGGTTGCCATAAGTCTGAAATGACTTGAAGGCAAACAATAACAAAACAAACAAACAAACAAACAAAAAATACCCTAAGGAACCAGATCCCATCTGATCTTGGGAGCTAAGCAGATGGGCCAAATAAAGTGCCTTTGAGGCATTTTGGGGTCATGGCATTCAAACAATGTACATCTCGAAGCAGTCGGAAGCCACTCTGGGACTAGCTAACAGCTAAGCCAGCCCAAAAAGGAGTAGCAAAAAGCTGCTCTTGCTGGTGGCCCATTTGGGAACTGCAGCAGCAGCTGGCTTCGGGACTGTGGTGTCCTGTCACCATGGTCCTGGAGCAATCCCAGCCCAGGAGGCTGCAGATTGCTCCATTTGGCCTGTGTGCTTTGACCCAAGTAAAAAAAAACCCCAAAAAACATGGGATGAGGCTGTCAGTCCCACTGTAGCTGCAGGATGAATATGATTTCTCACACAACAGTTTCAGTGCTATTGTATATCACAGTTTATCATTTGCTTGTTTTACATGTTTCCACTCCTAGAACAGTTCATATATATGCACAAAGAAGTCACTACCTTGCCTGTCTTTCCTTCCAATCATGAAGCAGGGCATTAGACCGCAAGGCCCCCAACTGCACTGCACTGCAGTGATAGCCAAAATATAAGACAAATCTAACTTACAGTTTTCCAGTTGTATGATGCACCATCACACTGAGCCTTTGGAGTGTGTGAGAAATGGCTATATTAAACTACTGGGAAAGTCAGGAAAAAAGTTGGATATTTCACATTCTATTAAGTCCATATCAGATTCTTAGATGAGAAGTAAAATATAGATGAAACTAGACTTAATACAATAATGGCTCTGTTTTTCCATTATGGAGAACACAAGGCCTCTGTGGACAGCCATGAATTTTAGATAATAAATGTTGTTATTAAGAGTATATTGTATACCTAAAAACAAAGTTTGCTTGACATATCCATGGTTTTAAAAAGTTTTTTATATATATGTATAAAATATGTAGGCAAAATAGTGCTCTTATTTTTTAAAAATGAAAACAGGATACCAGAAGCTTTTCAATTATTATGCAAAAATGCATCTTGAAGTTGTGCAGTAATGTATTAAACCAGAACAGTGAATAAAATGTTATTCTCCCTGAGGCACAAGGGCTCATTGTGCTGCCAGAAACAATCTAAAACAAATTTCCAGTGAGCCTTTGTAGTTAAACATGAAGAGATTTATCTAAAGAAAATGCAGCAGAGAACAGTGGAAGAGAGCAGAAGCATAGTATTATATTAAGGAGTGCTAGCCAAAACTATGGAATGATTATAAAATATTCAATTGAGAGAATGTAAAATTAACACCTGTGAAACATAACTAAGGAGACGGCATGTTTGAACACTGAACTCAACATGCTGTGCATTCAACAAATATCATTCTTGTTCAATCTATTATCATGAATTGTAAGAACTGAATCAAGTGACCTGTTGTTTCTGTGCATCCTGGTTCACTCTTTTATATACTCAGAGTACATCTTGTTTGCATTATTCCATTTGTATTTTCCCAACAGCATTGAGAAATTATTACCACCTAACAGATTGGATAGGTCTCTGGTAAATTGTTCACAGAATCACAGGGCTACTTACTTCCTATCATCAGTAACAACCATTGAAACAATATGTTCTGTCTGGATTAATGGTTAGACAAAATTAACCATCATTGTTATCCAGAGTAAGAGGAGGAGGAGCATCCTTTCAACTTTCTGAAGGGTAATGACTGGAGTTAATAAAACTGAATTTAGATCACAGTTCTAAACTGCTGCATTAGGTAGAAACAGAAAATGACGTTGCTCCCAAAAGCTTTAGAAGGGAGCCTCAACACCAAATTATTTAGGACAGTAAAGTGTTCTAAACTGGGTGAATGAACCATAAAGTGGCAAATACATTTGACTGCATATTGAAACTGGTACACACTTTGCCAAAACAACTCTAAGTTCACATATACACTGATGTTGTTTGATCTGATTGTGGCTGTACATGAAAGGGATTTAGGGTTCTTTTAGACAGTTCAGCTAAAGTGGTGAGGGAACATGCAGCAGCTGTAAAAAGTTGAAAAGAGACCATTACCAAATGGATTAAAATAATGTTGCCATTAACACACTCTTATACATTTACAAAAGTGCCTGGGTAAGGTGTGCATGTGTCTGACTCTGACTTGTATCTGATATTAGACAAAGCTATACATTCACCATTTTTTTTCTTTGCAGTCTTACACCCAGCTTCTCACACAAGAAGCCATGAAAACCAAAAATGAGCCATGAAAGTTGATGTCTATTTCTATTTCTAGCAAATTCCATAGTAATTGACAAGAGAAGCACTTAATGGGTCAGGACGACTGATAGATGATGAACATCAGTTCAGAATAGTTGAAAACAAAGGCAGAAAGAACACAGATATTGATAGGTGAATGAGAAGGTTGAGTTAAATTATTATTTGTTATTTTATATAAAATAACTAAGAATACTGACAAGCTGGAATGTGTCCAGAAGACAGCAACAATAAGCGTACCAAACTCTATAAGTTAAGAGAGGTTGGTATGTTTTATAGAGTTGTGCATGGGGAACCTGATTCAAGTTCACCATTTTAACTCTGTCCCCAACTCAGTCTGGACAGACCAAACTGAATCTCAAATCAAGATTATAACCATCTTCATATATCTGAAGAATTGTAAAATGGGTGATAGAGCAAGCTGGTTTTCTGCTGTTACACAGAGCAGAATTTGATCCATGGATACAAATTACAAAAAAGGAGATATTGGCATTGTACTAGAAAATTGTATTCAAAGACAAACTTGTGTTATTCTATTTCAGCCTAAAAAAGATTTAAAGGAATCCAGCAGCACCTCTGAAATTAAGAGGGAGGGGACCTAACTTTTGTGGACTACACTCCACCACATCAGATGCAAACGGTTTTTAAACAGAGAATGGACTACCTCAGAACAATAGCATCACTGGGGTGTGTGTGAGTGAGCTGCATAGGGTGACACCCCAGAAGAGGGGGGATATAACCAGTCAGTCCCTGGCCCTTCCCAGGGCCATGTGGCTTCTTCCCTGCCTTCTCTGGGGCCACGCGGCTGCTTCCCCGACCCTCGCTGGGGCCAAGCAACTACTCCTTGGGGTCATGCGGGTGCATCTCTGGCCACGCGCATGTGTTCCCCATGCTCTGGAAGTCCTGCCCTCCCATAGGTCCCACCCCCCATGAGTGACTGCACCCGGTGACACCAACCCTAGGGCTGTCACTGCCTCAGTAGGTGGTGCACTCTACTTTCAAGCTTTTTAAATACAGCCCATCAAAGCATATCTTAGCTGTGTTCTCTTGCACCATCTGGGGATTGAAGTAGATGACCCCTGGGATTCCTTCAAATTATATAGATTGTTTTTTCCTGGCTGTTATTTTCCATCAAAATGTATCATATTCAATTGATTTTAGTTCATCAGTGTGTTCTGATTCTAAGGTAAACATCTCTCAGCTCACAGCTAAATATATACAATGAAAGTCAAACTAGTATCCATAAATGAAGAGATGGTAGTATTCAGGTAGGCTGGGCTAGGCCCTTGTTTTCATCGGCAGGCAGCGGAATGTCTGGTTCCGATATGTGTTTTATTTATTTATTTATAAAATCTGTTTTAAATTGATTTTATATTTTTAAGGTGCTGATTTATTTTTTTTTTAAAAATTACTTTCTTTACTACTAATAAAAAAATAATAAATTTTATTTATAACCCGCCCCTCTGTCCAAGCAATCGGAGTGGGGTACAACAAGTTAAAACAATCACAAGTAGAAACAATTCCCACAAACCAATCCCTAACCTCCCACCCCTTAAAACAGAATTAAACCAGCAAGAGTTAAGAGCAAACAAGCAAAATAAAAACATAATTTAACAACATAAAAACTAATAGTTCTTTGAGCAGCATAGGCTATAACACCAGGGGTCATAGTGCAGGAGCTAGCTGGGGGATCATAGAACTTTAGCTTCAGAGCCAGGAGATTAAAATGTTTCGAGGAAGGCCTGCTGGAAGAGATGTATCAAGAGACGTGATGAGACGGATCTCGTCCGACAGGCCATTCCAAAGCCTGGGATCAGTAGCAGAAAAAGTCCTCTGGGAGGTCTGTGACAGCCTAGTTTTCATACGCTGCAGCAGGTTCCTCCCAGAGAACCGAAGCATGAGGGGAGGGTCATACGGGGAGAGGCGTTCCCTAAGATAAGATGGACCCAAGCCATGTAGGGCTTTAAAGGTTAAAACCAACACCTTGTACTGTGCCTCGAAACTAATCGGCAGCCAGTGGAGAGCCTTGAGCACAGGTTTTATGTGCTCTCTCCTGGATGTTCCAGAGACAAGCCTGGCTGCCATGTTTTGAACCAGTTGAAGTTTCTGGGTTAAGCACAAGTGTAGCCCCATGTAGAGCGCATTACAGAAATCCAGGCATGAGGTTACCAGAGCATGTACCACAGATTCCAGGTCCTTCACGTCCAGAAAAGGGCGCAGCTGGCGTATCTTTGAGAGCTGCCTCAGGCCCCTTTCCAGGAGAAAGGTGGCATACAAATAAAATAATCACATATATACATAAAATAAAACAAAGGGAAGTCTGGACTTGGCAGGAAAAATACTTGAATGGTATTCCAGCACATCTAGCCATTGCAGCCTTCTATGGAGTCCCCTGTAGATTCAAATAAACCTAGAAATGGTGACATTAATTCAGTGCAACTTATATCTTAGCACTCCTTATATAGGATTGAATTTTAATTCCCATATTATTCATAGTAAGACTTTATAAATCGATAAAGAAATCTACAGAAAAAATATACTATAATTTCAGTGACTGGGGAAAAATGAGTTATTTATACAGGTTGAATTTCCCTTATCAGAGATGTTTGGGACAGAAGTGTTTTGGATTATGATTATTATTCTTTTGTATTTTGGAATATTTTCATATACAGTGGGCCCTTCTTATCCATGGGGTTTCATTCTGGATTGCCTTGCAGATTAAAAAAAAAGGGACTTCAAGTCTCCCGGTTTTCAATGGCTGAGACCACATCCACACACAGCCATAATTGGCAATGGATGCTTAAATCTGTGGATGGCAAGCCTGTGGTTGAGGAAGGCAGGCTGTACATAATGAGATATCTTTGAGATGGGACCCAAGTCTAAACATGAAATTCATTTATGTTATGCATATAGTCTATACAGAGAGGCTGAAGGTTATTTTTATTTTTTTTAAATTTTGTGCATGAAACAAAGTTTGTGTACCTTGAATGACCAGAAAGCAAAGATAGCACTATCTTAGTTACCTATGTGGACAATTTTGGATTTTGGGAGTATTCTGGATTTCAAAATTCTGGATAAGGGAGATTTAATGTGTAGATTAAATCTACAGGAGTATTCTTCATTGCTTATGGGGGTAAAAATTCTATTAATTGATTATTTTAAAATATTGCCTAATTATCTTTTAGGAATCTGCTCCTGAAGCCATAGGTACATTATTGTTACAGGATATAATAGTAAAGATGCTTGCATTGGTCTTAACCCGGTGCATTGGTCTTTACTCGATCCCTAAACAGACTGTATCTCTCTGTAATTAAGCCTGCTTAAATTTAATTAGCCATTAATTACACTTAACTGTGCCACCAATTGAGACTACCACACATTTTTCATTAAAAAGAGTTACAAAATATTAACATGTTGAAGGGCTTTGTTGGAAGACTACAGAAAAAAGAAACAATGTTGCTCAAGACTGAATGTTTTTCTTGTCAATATGAACAGCTCTTTAGTCTTACAGGGTTAAACTCTTAAGCCAGTGATATATTATGATCTTGAAAAACCAAAGGCCTCCTCCACAGTTACAATTTATTGAAAACACAGCTTATTATAGCATGACAGAAAATAAATTAATCTGAAGATTGTAATGCCTTTTGCTATGATTCCATCATAGCACAAAACAAACTATTTTCCTCCTTAACTCTACAAGACATTAAGTGTATATACCAAAATCTAGACCACAATTCCATAAATGCAAGCTCTTTAAGAATGTGACAGCTTTGTCTACAATGAATTTGAAATATGATTTGCTATAAAACTGCTTGAAACTGTGGGGCTTTAACAAAATCTTAAACATCTACATAAGAAGGAGGAAAGAGCTTCTGAATAGATAAAAGTAAAATCTTGATTCTTATATAAAATGTTATGCATTTTAATATGATTTTTTGCCTGATTTATGTAAAGCTTTGTGTTTTTCATTTTCCCTGGCCTGTCACGTTGTAGTGATGTATGGAGCATTTTAGCATCAAGTTTGCCATGAGCAATAAAGTCAGTGCCCCTAAGAAATATTAATATATTTCCACTTTTTCTTCCCTCTCTAAGAGTGTTCTTATTCAGCTTATTTGGTTTCACTTCACATAGTCAGCTGGCATAATTTTCAGCCTCACAGTAATATTTTAAGGCTTTGCATTATTAAAAAAAAGGATCCCTGTCAAACAAGGTATGTACTAAAACACCAGATTTCAGCATGGGGAACACGATGCTAAGAAAGGAGGAAATCTCAACAAAGAAACAATTTTTAACATTAATAATTATGTCTCTTTTTGATAAATGTACATCACGTATTTCCTAAATAAAGTATACCGCAGTATATGTGTACATATTCTCTGTAAGCTGCTGCTTTAAAATGAATTGCAAACTATTGACTTAGTCAATAAAGCAAAACTAGGATAGTCCTTGGTATATTCTTTATTTGTGAAGGACTAAAATAAAACTAGAAAGATTATAGCATAATGTAGGATTTGACACAAGACGTTTTTGAGACAAAAAGCACTAACAGCAAAAGGAAGGGTCAGAAACACCACTTCCGTGTTCTAAAGTGCCTCCTGATACTGTTCCTTACTTTTCCCCAGCAGACTCTTTAACACACAATGTCCCTTATTTAGAATTCTTTAGGAGGGGGAGATATTTGAAGAAAAGGTAATAATGGATGGAAAGAGTTATCTGTCCCCTATCCTTCTGCTGCTCATTTCTGACATCTCCTCCCCAGCAGACCTTCAAATATTGTTACATATATTTGAACCAAATTTATATTTGGTGTCTGAATCTCTTGGAGAGCCAGCACAATATAGTGGTTGGGGATTGGACTAAGACTCCAGCAGGCCAAGCTTTAAATACCAGCTCAGCCATGCAAATGTACTGGTTAACTTTGGACAAGTCACAATTTCTCAGTGTAAAAGGAAAACAATAAGAAGCTTCCTCTGAATAAATCTTGCCAAGAAACCCTATAACTGGGCTGCATTGCCATAAGTCAGTCAATCTGAAGGCAAATAACAACAACAAACTCAAATTCCTTAACTCCTGAAGGTACCACTGTTTCTATAAAACTCTTGGCTTTCTTCCAGTTCTTTTTACAGAACAGAAAGCTTCCCTTGCTGCCAACATTAAATGGGGTCAGTTGTATTATTCAATACTACAGTTACATTCTGCTCTTCTGCCAATAAGAGTCTCCTGAGCTTGCATTAAGGATCCCTAAACAGATTGTATCAGAGCACTGTATCACTCTGTAAGTAAATTATTTGTCTCGCAACCAAAATATTAGCAACATATCATGTCCCTTGTGAAATATATATACTTAGCTTCTGTGTACTCTAAATCTTTGTTGTATAATCTTAAATTAATTGATACAGAACCTGTGCATCTGAGTTACAAAGCTTTTTCTTCTTGTTAACAATCACAATGAATTCTCCTAAACAAATTTAAAGAGACTTCAATACTATTTCTACTATTATTTTTTCCTTGCTTCTACAGTGTAGTCCATTCATGGAATGGAAAACTGAAAAGGGTGTGTCAAAGTGACAACGAGCCACTACCAAAAGCTCTTAAAACCATTTTTCTTTTCCTCTGTGTGCCATCGCTGCCACCGATTTGTTACAGCAAGACTCACCCACCCAAACCGCTTCTCTCAGATTACAACATAATGCGTCTTTTTTATCCTACTGCTGCCACCAATTATGTGATGTAGACACTCAAACTCAGGTCTCTCTTGTGTGTCTTCTGCACTATAACGTTCTCTTGATTCCAGATCTCTCGGTTACAGATTTTTCCTCAGCTTGGCACCAACTATTCTCTGACAGCCACACACCCACTATCTAGTGTGTCCCAATCCTAAAAGACTTTCCTCAATGTCAGTAGCATTTTTATTGTGTTATTGAAATCACTCCAGACAGCTGCTTATTGAAAAAAAGCAATAGATTTATTTACAAGTCAGGGAGAATACAGTATCTCTTTTAGTGGGTGGTGGTCACATTGGATACGGTGTTTAAATACTTTTATTTGTTACACAGTTTGACAGTTCCTTTAGCTTGTCTTTGTAATTGTTTCCTTATAACTTTACATCCTTTCTGGTAAACTCTTACTTCCCTAGTCACCCTAGTTACACTCTCACACTTGAACTCTCATAGTTCCAATTGCCACTCAAGCACTTATAGTAATTTCCACAGCCTTTCTCTGGCTGTAATCCCTCAGGATTTTTCTGGACACTGTTTATCAAGGACTCTTCTAGTTCTTAACCTGGGTACTCAAAACCCCTATCCAATTGCCCCTCTCAGCAGAAGCCCTGGTGGCACAGTGGTTAAATGCCTGTACGCAGCCACTCACTCATAAACCACAAGGTTATGAGTTCAATACCAACCAGGGGCTCAGGGTTGACTCAGCCTTGCATCCTTTTGAAGCCACTAAAATGAGTACCCAGCTTGTTGGGGGCAATTAGCTTACACACTGTAAACTGCTTAGGATGTACTTAAGTGCACTGATAAGTGGTATAGAAATGTGCTTGCTATAACTTTTGCTATACCGCAGCTACTTTGACTGTTAAAATCCCTTGGGGTCAAATAAACCTCAAACTCTAACTCAGAACTCTCTCTCTGTCTGTCTCTCACACAGTCCTCTCTTCCTATTTATACTTGCATCTGGGACTATCCCCCACCTTTTCTTGGCTTCACTCCCATTGGCTATTGCCAGGCTCACTCTGATTGGATGTTGCCAATGTTTCAATCTGCCTTTTCTACACAAGGTGTGTGTGTGTGTGTGTGTGTGTGTGTGTGTCGGGGTGACCTGTAAGCGTTAAAATAACAACCAATTTTTATTACAACTCCCAGCTTCACTTACAGGTGTAAGTGCCCTGAATCACTTCTAACATGGCTACACAAATGCTTCACAGCCATTATTAAATCACTGTTAGATGAATATTATTACAGACTATCATTTCAACACTGGAATACTAGTAAGGAAAGGCCACTTTGGGGCTGTTCGATAGAACTACTACTTTGCCACTTTATCAATATTGTATTGGTAGCACTTATATATACTTAACTCAGAAGTGTCTACTAAGTATCTTAGCATGTTATGTTGAAGAACTACACAAACAGAACATTCATTCATTACAAGCATTCAGCTCTCCAGAGTCAGCTAAACTCAAATTTGTTGCCAGCTACACAGTCCATATCGTAAACAAGTGAAGCATTTTTTAAAAGCACACATAACTTTTCAGTAGACCGTGTTCAGGAATGAGAAAAACCATTCCACAATTACAGGTTTCAGTTCTTCTGAATTCCTGAAATCTCAAGCCATGCTTGAAAGCAGTGAGTGTCCTTTACCAATGTGAAAACTTTAGTCATGTTCAGAAAACCAACCTCTTAAATTTTGAAAGAATACACATTACTGACATCTAGGGTGGCTGTGACTGCTGACATTCATGCATTTTCAACACAACAGAAGCAATTCCAACCACATATGAACCAAAGTCCTCAATATGGGGGGAAATTCTAATTGGATTTGACTTCATATGGAAAACTTTCATGCACACATTGCTACAAGTGCAGAGTCCTGACATACTCTGAACATCCTTGTGGTTTGGGGCTGTAGGTGTAGCTACAGGGACAGAAGACAGGGAAACTGAAGGACCAGCAGTTCCTTGCAGCAAAAAAGACCTGTATAGATCTCTGAAAACCTAATGAAACTGTTGTATACCCACATGCCTTGTAATATGTTCTAGCTTAAATGTTTTTGTATGGTGACAGGATTAGTCTTTGCAGCCTGATTCTCCTCTTGCATGCTTTCAATATTTGGGTCAGTTGTGGCAGTCATTTCAGTATTGTGAATTCTGTAGTCAGATTGAGTTTTCCAATAATCAATAATTTAGTCTTCATGCTAAATTACTGTATCATGTTCTTTGGTATAGCAATTTTGATTACTCTTCAGAAGCTTCAAAAGGAACAGAAACAAAAACGGCAATAGACTGTCAAAACATTATATGATGAGCATTAATTGTCTTTTCACATCTGGCCTAAGCATAGGTTTGTACCAATTAATGCCACATCATCTTGGGCCTAACATACTTCATTTCTCACTATGAACCATTGTCATCTGTTAGGTGACACAGAAATGGTCGCTCAGATTTACCATATATACATAAAAGCTGCACTGCAAAAGTACCATAGAGAAATTCTGGTTAACTACCCAACTTATTTACTTATGTAAAAACATTTTTACATAAGATATAAAAACGTAAGAACATTGTCATTTAAAATTCAAAGAATCTTAAAATGGAAACAAGGTAACATGATTCCAGTAGCTAAGAGTAATATGATGTGAAAATGATAAAGAACAACAAATTAATTCACTTAAAACAATCAATTTAAAGCAGTTTACTGAAAAGGAAAGGCAAGTGACAGTATTGAACAAAAGTGCCTGGGTAAACAAAGTTTCCTCCCTCAACAAAGATTCCTCCATCAACAAAAAAATTTACTACTTTTCATGAAAACACTCTACAGCAGAAGTCTATCTTTCTATCATTCTATATGCTGGGTGGCACAACACAGAAGGTCTCAATTGTCCATGGAACAATAATGAGGATCTCCTCCTCAGAGTGTTAATACTGTCTATGGAAGAAAGTGGTTTCTCATATACCATGGTCTTAAGCAGTTTGGAAATCACAACTAACTCCCTGAACTTGCTCGGCAGCTAATTGCTGCTAATGCTCAAATATTTTCTTCTAGATGTTTGAAATCTTTGAAATGCTGCAAGACATTTAGACATTTGTTTGAGGTGGCAAACATTTAGGTCAGTAAAGAGGTTTTATTATTACAGTACTATCTTCTTTGTCATTTTTGTCAGACCTTAAACTGGGTACTTAACTCTGGAAGGAGTAGTGTTAAAAAATCATTGTTACTCATCCTGACACTTTGTAATGACACAGATTATAACACAAAAAATATATGAAAATTGTACTGTTGTACTTGCCTTATCTTCTAAATGCAATTTTAATAGACGAAGGTAAGCCACAGGTGCAAATGCATCTGCTGAATGCACAACCATTTCTGATGAATCCCTATAACAGAAAATCATGAACATTTATATTAAAAAACATTTCAGCAATTAGGACATTTGATTTTTAAAACCATCAGTTGTCAAAAAAGGAGTGCAGGACTGATAAAATCTATTTTGTTTGATAATGTTCCAATTCATAAAACACTTACACATCCTAAACCTGCAAAAGCTACTAGCTAAAATCTAACTTGCAGTGATACCTTGAGTGGGCCAACCAAAAGGTGCAAAATGTATCACACTAGCTTTCAAAGTTTCACAGGTTACCCAGGACCCCAAATACCTTCTTTCTTCAGCCATACTCCAGCCAAAATGATAACCAAAACAACAGAACCAATAGAGAGGTAGTCTAGCTATGGGCCTATACAGACCGCAATGAAAAGCCATCTTCTAGCCAGCATGGGGGCATGACGTATGCATGATGAATGCTCCCAGGATGCCTGGAAGATGGCTTCACGCCACCCAGCTGCCTATAAGGCAGCCGGCTTCCAGGCACTCCAGCGGTGTGGCATTTAGACATCCCATGCCACTGAATCACCACAAAGCAGTGGCAGAGCAGGAAAAGCCAGATTTTTGCCAGCACAACAAGGAGCAGCATTTTGGTTCCAGTTCCAAAAACAAAACAAAAAACAAAAACTATGTGGTAACAGATTTCCACAATATTCTGAAGTACCTTCTACCTATGTTGTAAACTAAACAGCTTTTCTAGTATGCCACAGCTTAATCCTGGCCCTGCTATTTTATACTATTTGACAGATACAACCCTTAAGGATACTTTCATCTGGCACAGATTCAACCCAGATCAGTTCTTTGCTTGTTGGAAGGATAGCTTTCATGTCTGAAAAATTCCAAATAATGTGACTCTGAAACAATGTTGCCCACATATAGCCAACTGGGATACTCCTGAGTGAGTCTTTTGAATTATGTAATGGAATTACCATATTTATTCTGATTACTGGTCTGAAAGTGGTATGGAGCAGACACTGATACTGTTTTATTAGACAATCTGTAAACTTAGATGAAAGAGGAATAATAGCAGTCAAAATATCTCCTTTAATACATTCAGGCTAAGTTATTTACCATAACTGTACTGACAAATCTACATAGGGATAAAGAAATTTCCCACACCTCTACACATACATTTTAAGAATTTATGGCAAGGAAATAACCTACTCAGTGCAAATTGAACTGATTCAAAACATTAACATTCAAAAACATCCTTTAGTAATTCAAGCAAAATGTTTAGCATTATCATCCTAAGTTGCTAATGTTAAAATGGGAGGGGGATGTGAAGGAAAAGAGAGAGAGAGAGAAAGAGAGAGAGAGAGAGAGAGAAGGAAAACAGAGTTAATGGAACCCACAGGCTACTGATGTGGCAGTTTATCAAATGTAGCTGTAATGAAAGATAAATATTACAGGCAATTCGCACTTCATGAAAGGATAAAAGTGTCAGTGTGTAGGTACCAGTTTTACTGCAGGCCATAATCAGCAAGTAAACGAAAGTGCAAATGTCTAAAAAGTTTATAGCTTTCTATGAAGGCCTCGTCTTGTCAGGCATTGATTTAGGTTAGTAGAGGACTTTGCCAGTGTTAAACAAAGTGAGTGTTTGTGAACTTAGAGGACATGTTCTGCTGCTGCCACCAACAGAAGTGGCCTCAAGCTAAACGTTAATATGTTCCCAGTGCTAGAATTTAAAGGAAAGGAAAAGCACATACACAACTATTTTCTTCTTAAACAGAGGGCAGTCCAATGTGAATGTTTCATATTCTCCACCTTCTCCACATATATGGACTCCATACTTCTTAGAAAGCTGAAAAACAGACAAAAGGTTTTAGGGAAGGCACTGTTGTTACAACAAGCTAAACATGCAATAATGTCTAGTACTCAGGCTTACCCTGCAATATTAATAACATCTTAATTTTTGAATAACCTAAGCATATGCAACTTTACTAAGTTGTGAGTCATACTGTGTTTAATCAGGCTGCTTCCCAGGTAAGTGTGTATAGGATAACAGCCTACTATATGCTAGCAGGTCTCCAGATCTTTCACCTACTCCTATGGAAAAAACCAAGTTGAGATGAAGAGGATTGGGAGATCTAGAGTCACCAAGGGTCTATATAAACTTGTTCAGTGCTTTTCTCTATTCATCAATGAAGGCATCATCTCTTACTAAGGTCTTTAGAACTCCTTGTCTTTCATATTACCATATTCTGTGGGCTAGACAAGTTAACTGTTACATGGATTTGTAATTGGTTGACCGGCCGAACCCAAAGGGTGCTCAACAATGGCTCCTTTTCAACCTGGAAAGAAGTGACCAGTGGGGGTCTCACAGGGCTCTGTCCTGGGCCCAGTGCTATTCAACATCTTTATTAATGATTTGAATCACAGAATTGGGGGCATACTTATCAAATTTGCAGATGATCCTAAACTAGGAGGAGTAGCTAATACCCTGGAGGACAGGATCAAAATTCAAAATGACCTGAATAGACTAGAAAGCTGGGCCAATGCTAACAAAATGAAATTCAATGTGGAGAAATGTAAGGTTCTGCACTTAGGGTGGAAAAATGAAATGCACAGATATAAAATGGGGGACACCTGGCTGAATGAAACTACGTATGAAAGGGATCTAGGAGTCCAAGTAGACCATAAGCTGAACATGAGTCAACAGTGTGATGCGGCAGCTAAAAAGGCCAATGCAATTTTAGGCTGCATCAATAGAACTATAGTGTCTAGATCAAGGGAAGTAATAGTGCCACTCTATTCTGCTTTGGTCAGGCCCCACCTGGAATACTGTGTCCAGTTCTGGGCACCACAATTCAAAAAAGATGTGGAGAAACTGGAGCATGTCCAAAGGAGGGCAACTAGGATGGTGAAGGGTCTGGAAACCATGTCCTATGAGGAACGCCCTAGGGAACTGGGAGTGTTTAGCCTGGAGAAGAGAAGGTTAAGAAGTGATATGATAGCCCTGTCTAAATATCTGAAGGGATGTCACATTAAGGAGGGAGCAAGTTTGTTTTCTGCTGCTCCAGAGACTAGGAAGTGGAACAATGGATGCAAATTGCAGGAAAAGAGATTCCACCTCAACATTTGTGGTTTTTACAATACTGTATATACTCGACTATAAGTCGACGTCATATATAAGTCGAGGGTAAGTTTTGGGGCCAAAATTTTGGATTTTGTTATGACCTGTGGATAAGTCGAGGGTAAAATTTAGGGGCATATAGGAAAGGATCTAAAGGATGAAGCAAAGCAAAGCAATGTCAAATAGCTTCCAAAAGTCCATCAGATATAACTCCTTGTGCTTATTCTTAAGACTGGATGGATGAGAGAGTAAAGGGGGTCAGTGCTTCCAGGACAGATTATATTCTTGCTTTTCACCTGGAGATGGTTCCTTCTTTTAAATAAGTGTTAAGATACAGTACTTACATTGACCCGTGGATAAGTTGACTCAGGTTTTTGGGGTCAATTTTTTAACCTAAATTTCTAGACTTTATAAATGAGTATATAGAGTAATTTGTTATAAGCCACTTTGAGTCCCGAGCTGGGGGAAAGGAGGGACAGAAACAACAACAACAACAGAATAAGATTTCTAAAGAAGTGTTTGGGGAAAAACTTCTTTAATAAAAGCAATAGCCAGCAGGGGGTTCTTTGGTGGCCCACCTCTTGAAACATCATTCAGTAACAGATCTCAGATTTTAGGCAACAGAGGAGGTGAACAGTATTGATGAATGGGTTTGATGATAAAGGAAGTGGGATGTATTATAAAATTATTTAAATTTATTTATTTAATGTGGAGTCAAAGGCTTTCATGGCCGGCATCCATAGTTTTTTGTGGAGCCTTCGAGCTATGTGGCCATGTTCTGGAAGAGTTCCTTTCTGACGTTTTGCCAGCATCTGTGGCTGGCATCTTCAGAGAAATTTATTTATTTATTTAACGTATTTCTGTAAGTTAAGTTTCAAGTAGTGACAGGGAGCCAATTAGTACTCTTTCAAACAAGTATACAACAGAGGGGTGAGGGAAAATACTGCACTTTGACACAGGCCCCTACAAATGTGGTACATCTTGAATCACCCTTATCCTGGAGAAGAGAAGGTTCTTGGGACCAGGAGTGTTTTGGATTTTGGATTCCCCACCCCCACCCCGATTTTGGAATATCTGCATATACATCATGAGATATCATGGAGATGAAACCCAAGTAAAAATACAAAAATCATATGTTTCATATACACATTATACATTACAAAATTGAAGATAATTTTATACATAACATTATGAATAATTTTGTGTATGGAACAGTTTGTGTATATTGAACCATCAAAAAACAAAGGTGCCACTTCCTCAACCATCTATGAAAAAAATATGGGTTTTGGAATATTTTGTATTTCAGAATTCCAAATAAGAGAGACTTAACCTGTATGAGTCAAAGACAGTGGCTGAATGGCACTAAAAAAGTAGCAGTACACCATGGCATTTGAATGCAAGAACAAGGGCACTTGCACTTAATATCTTTATTGGAAACCCAATCACATTTTAAAATCTATCAGCCTGACTAAACTGGAATATTTAAGAAGGCTCTTTTGCTTTCATTCTTCTTCAACCTTTTACTTTAGGAAAATATATATAGTTCAAATGAAGATGTTATCTGTCATATAATTAAATCATGTCTGTTTACCCATTTTGGATGGTAAATTGAAATCTTTTTTTTCCCCCAAATAAAGATCAAATTATCTTTTCCAGGCCTATGTTATCAGCCGTTTTCGTTTTAATGAGAGAATATCTCTTTGTCTAAAAATAACCAAATATTCACTTAATCAAGCTTTCACTTCCAAAGCTCACACTGCTGACATAAAAGATAGTTCCACCTGTCAGAAACTGCTGTAAGGTTCTTGTAGGACAAATCCATCAAGAATAATTAATGCTGATGCAATAAGAATGGACAACTTACAAAACAGTTAGTCAAAACTGCTTATTCTTCTTCCTGCCAAAAACTACTGCTGAAAAGCTGTTTGAAACAGAGATCCTGCCAGGTAGAAGCAGCCACAAAATGCACCTATATTTCGAATAGTGGAATAAATGTCTGTTCTTCCTCATTAAGATCACTAAGAAGAAATAACTGTTTATATGTTTTCTAAAACTATTTGTTCTAATACTGTCACTTGGTGCCACAAATCTTTCTTGGACACAGAGATCAAATACTTCAGAGTTCCCAGCTGAGTCCTTTCTGCTTTTCAGAAATAGACCAGCTTCCTGTATAAGTGAATGTTTATTCAGATTTTGCTTTTCAACTGTTGCATGTACACCCATATCATAACATGGACATATTTTTGGAATTTAATTGAAGGTTTTTTATTAGCACACATAATGCAATACAACATAAACACAACAGTTACTATTATGCATATACCATTTGTTATTTCCTTTTCTACCGCCATTAGGTTGATTTTTTTCCCCTTCACATTTATACATTACTCAAAAGCTCAACTCTTACAAGATCTTAGTTAAGGGCATGTACCTATCTAGATTTTATAGGCACATGCAGCCTTCTCTTCACCATTTGTTCTGAGAGCACCTTGAATTTTTTTCTTTTTTAGTCCCAAAGAGTCTTTAGTTTTTTCCATTTCTTTTTAAATTGTTGGGTCATTTTCTCATTAATGATCACTGTTAATTTGTCCATTAATGCAAGTTCATTTAGTTTAATTTTCAATTCTTCAAATTTGGGGTATATCTTTTTCCTTCCAATGTTTGGCATAGCTTATTTGTGCTGCCATAATCATACACTTGTTTCTTCTTGGTTCAGTTGGTCTTTTAAATCATCCATTATGTTTAATAGAAATAGTTAATAGAAATCATTCTGATTTCTTTTTGGGTTATATCAGATATATTTTTATGAATTTGTTTCCAGAAAACCTTGGCTTTTTTGCACTGTCACCACATATGGTAGAGTGTCCCATTTGGTTTTCTGCACTTCCAACAATTATTTTTATTCTTTTTATGTATTTTGGTGAGTTTTGGTGGTGTCATATACCATCTTAAAAAACCTTACAAAAGTTTTCCTTTAGATTATTACATTTTGTGATTTTTAAATTGTAATTCCATGTTTTTTCCCAGCTTACTAGGGGAATTTGTTTTCCCAGATTCTGCATCAATTTTATCATGTTTTCCTTTATTGTTTCTTTCTTCAGTTCAATATCTAATAGCATTTTGTAATTTTTGTTATAATTTGCTTTTCTCCTTCTGCTGTTATTCTTTCTAACTCTTTAGGTTCTTCCTCAATTCTTTGCAATTTGTTCTCTAAGATTTGTCGGTAAAATAACCATTGGATTTCTATCTCTTCCTCTAACATTTCTTCCTTTGGTTTTTAATCTATCACTTTTTTGTTTGTTTGTTTTGATTAAGCTATCTTCGTATCTAAGAAAGTCTCCCTGATAAATGTTTTCTTTTTTGTGAAATGCCTCCTATGTTGAGATCCATCTAGGGATCTTCACGTATAAATATTTCTTATATTTTAACCAGGTTTTACACAGTATTCCTCTTGTTAGATGATTATTCAATTCTTTATCTGTTTTAGATTTGTCATAACATAAATAGGCATGCAATCCCTCCTGTAATTTGCCACTTTCTTAGTGGAAGTTTTAAAGTTTTTGGGCAAACTATATACTACAATTCTTTTGTAGCTGCTTCAGCTCCACAGAAAACAGATGTGCTATCTCCTTCTGTGTACTACTTTTAACAAAGGATACTGAGTGTGGATACTGAGGATAGTGAGAAATTAACCTGGAAGATAGCTTCTTTCAGACTAAGCACAGTTAATTATATTAACTAGGTTCATTCCCATGATAATTTATGATGTCACTCAGCTGCTGCCATTGTAATCATTGATGTCGTCAAGGAAGAAAAATAATGTGCTTTAATGATCACAGGATTTTATTCCCAAAACATTTTCTTGAACATCTACTAAATTTAAAATCACATGACCTTATTTAAAGTTTGTGTAATACTGCTCCAAAGTAAATATCAGGTATATCCTGACGGAGACTCATGACTATCTATCTATCTATCTATCTATCAACTTTGGCTGAGTAGTGACCATTCCTTTTTCTTTTTAGTTCTTCTAATTTTCGGACAGATGTGGACAACAATAAGGAACTTTTCCTCACATATTGTCAGTCAAGACAGTTATAACACTAAGTTTGAAATGCAATGTTATAACTATTATTTTTACACTGATAACACCCTAGTTAGGGAACACTTTTCTCTTAGAAATCTATTTGTGTCCCCCCTGCTCTTGTCTTTCAGGTTCCAATTAAAAACTAACTATAAGTGGTTAATTTGACTGCTGTTGTTTATACTGCTTTTATAGAATTTCACTAAACAGTTTTATCTTTTTAATATATATTTGTAGTTTTAGATGTACAAGATGTAATTTTTAGATTTGAGACTGGGGGGGGGGGAGGTAAAGGTAATTGCACACGTTAACTTTGTTTTTATGTAATACTGTTAGGCATTCTGACCTGTTATGAGGAAAGGTAAGACATTAATCAAATACATATATGCTTCTAGGGGATCATTTTGAAACTCTGTGATTTTTTTTTTAAATTAAATGCTATTGAGATCGTCTGCTTTCCACCTCCTGTCTACTTCTGTCTTCCTCACCATCTCATGGTGGCTAAGGGACATGTCTCTGCTGCGCCAATGACTGAATGCTCAGAGAAGCTATGTGGAAAAGCATAAAAGAGGGGGGGGGGGAGAGCAACTTTTTGCTATGTCTGAAATTGGAGGTAGGCTTAATGGGGAACACACAGAGGGGCTGTTGGGCCTTTACAGCAACCTCTCATTCCTCCATCCTTCCCCCCTGAGCTGGGCAGGCAGCACTCATTGTGCCTTATGGTCACCAAGGAGGATGAGACTGCTGCATCAATGACAAATATTTGGAGTAGCTAGGAGAGAAATGCATAAAGAAGAGAAGCCAATCTTTGCTGTCTGAGGTTGGAGGAAGGCATCCTAGAACCACTCTTTTGCAGGGACCTGTCAATCCTTAGTGGCACATGCACGCACACGCACATGCACACACACAGAGGCTTGCCCTTTTTCACATTTGTTATACTGATTTTTCTTGCACCTCCTCTTGAGCAACTATTGGATCACCTGGGATTGTGTGCCACTGTTACAGAAGCATGGGCTAAGTATAGACATTTATATGCATAGTTATGCATTAACTGTGCTACCCAACTCTTGTGCTGAATGGCAATGTTGCACAAATTAAACAACACATGAAAATGTGCAAGTGATCACACAACCAAATGCACATGTGCTCCTACATGCAATATACATCCATGCACAATGACACTGCATGTGCAACTCCTAATTCTGTAACTTTGAAATGAATGTGCCCACTGCATTAGACAAAAATGTCCAACTGCTTTTATAGGGGAACTTAAGCATGTGGAAGTCACCAAAATTCAGGACCTCGAAACCATTTTATTTGTTTCTCTCTTGTATCATCTGAACCCAATAAACTCTGGTTAATCTTACCAATCATCTTTTTGAAACTAGCAGATTTTAAATGACGGATTATTCAGCTGGCCTATTTCAGACAAACTTCAGTAAAGATTAACCACATATTAGTGTCTGTATCCCACACTCATCTATGCTTCATTTTTAAAAAGAAAATACATTTGATCTTCTTTTCAAAGTCAATGTGGGATAAACAGGAACAGTACACAAAAAGATTGTTCCTGCACAAACAACTGTGGTTCAGCATGATCCATGGGACAAACAAACAAACATAGTTATCATAAGCGATAGAATTTAGCTGAATCTGCACTGCAGAAATAATGCAGTTTGACACCATTTAATTGCCATGATTCCAAGATATGGATTTCTGGGATCTGTAGGTTTGTCATATATTTAGCCTTCCCTGTCAGAGAGCCCTAGTGCCACAACAAACTACAAATCCCAGGATTCCACAGCATGGAGCCATGGCAGTTAAAGCGGTGTATATCTGTATTATTTGAGCAGTGAAGATTCAGACAATGCGTTGGAACTTGATTAACAACAACTTCTTTTTTTGTATGCAGTATATCATTGCTAGAACCAGCACAAATTAACAAACAGACAAACCAAAGGAATATGCACTATTTACAATTATCTGGGCTGGAGTTGCTTTATTAAATGACACTCAGAAAGATTTTTAAAAAGATCTTCAATGACTGCCTCTGTCTACAATACTTTCTGCCCCAATTAGAATAGTAATGCATAGTTTGGTTTGGTTCCAGGACCTCCCGTGGATACTTAAATCTGTGGGTGCTCAAGTCCTGTTAAATACAATGGCATAGCAAGATTTGCTTTTTGGAATTTTGTATATTTTTGGAATATTTTCAACCAGTGGATGGTTGAATCTGTGGATAAAAAAATCTGTGCATATGGAGGGCCACCTGTATGCCATAATTTTACATGTCTGCAGGAGTGTTTGCGGATATTCAACAATATCCAAACACCCAGAATCAGAATACATGTAATCATATTAGCTGTAACATTCATTTTGGGTAGTCTTAACTAACCTAATTGCAATTGATATGTTGGGACAATTTTGGTCCAAGCTGTTCTTTCTCATGGGAAATGTACATGTACATGGCAGATGGCTGAAACTCAGGGACACAGTGAAATGTTTTCAGGTGCCAATACTGTAAAATGGCTAAAGTGAACTGTAGGTCTAGTTGCATGTGAATTCTGTAACAAAACATGACTCTGGGTGATCAAAATGTCCTATCTGCCATGAGGGTTAAAGGAGAGATGAGGCTTTAGGACAACCACAAATATGCCTATTTTGGAATAACAGCAATTCCAAAACTGGCCCATTTCCTTCTGATCTCTTTCTCTCACATTCCGTCTCATTCTCACACATACACACAAACACCCCCAACATAAATTAATATTATATATATATATATATATATATATATAGAACTATAGCCTCAACTATCTCTGCAGCTGGTGTTTATGCTTCAGTGGGGCTTTTTAGATTGGCAGGAAAGTGTGACATGAAGTTGCACTTTCCTTAATGCTTAGCTGCTAGACTGCAAGCTCCAGGTCTGCACTTAAAAGGTACAGGGCAGCTAGACTGAGGGGTTTGGGAACGACTTATCTGAGGTCTTTTCTGTGGCTCAGCAGCTACATGGGAAGCTCTCAGAACGCTACAAACACAGGCGGAGCAGCTACATGGGCGGCAATGAACGCGGCTTTTAGCCGCGGTGAACCTTTAAAAATTTTTTTCCTTGCCGGCTGCGAACTGCGCAATTCCTCAATGCCCTGTAGGTGTAAAAGCTGGGGTTTATCTGCGAAGTTTTTTAAAGCTCCCAAACCCTAGCTCCACCCCTAATCCGAACCCTAGACATGCACAGTAGGGACTCTGGGATGCCGTTACTGTTATTCTACTGTGGATAACATGTCAATTCATTCACAAAATAAAGGGGTTCATTCATGATGCACCAGTGCAACGGCACAGTTTAAAAAGGCAGAGGAGCTGCAATGATAATTTGACGGATCCTCATAAGTATACATTTGTGCTGCGCAACTGCGCAGGTTTGCAAACTGCGCAAACGCAGTTACACCATACAGTCAAATTATCATTGCCGGCTGGGAACTGCGCAATTGCGCAGTTCGCAGCCGGCATCCGGCAAACCTGCGCAGTTGCGCAGGACAAATGTATACTTATGAGGAACTGTCAAATTATCATTGTGTTTCCTCCGCCTTTTTAAACTGTGCTGTTGCACTGGTGCATCATGAATGAACCCCTTTATTTTGTGAATGAATTGACATACAGTGGTCCCCCGGCTTACGAATCCCCCGGGTTGTGAAAACCCCGGGATCCGAAAGCCGCGGGACCGCTAACATTTCCCCCGGGATCCGAAAGATCCCCCGGGATACGAATAAAAAAACCGTGAGGCCCCTTACATACATTTACATACAATTACATACATACAATTTGTAAGTTCCTCCTAATGTTGAGGTGGAATCTCTTTTCTTACAACCTTACATCCATTGTTCTAGGTCCTGTTCGTTGGAGATGCTTCCTCCTCAATATGACATCCCTTCAAATATTTAAACAGGGCTCCAGGAAAAGAGATTCCACTTCAGCATTAGGAGGAACTTTCTGACAGTAAGGGCTGTTTGACAGTGAACACACTCCCTCGGAGGGTGATGGAGTCTCCTTCCTTAGAGGCCTTTAAGCAGAGGCTGGATGGCCATCTTTTGGGGATGCTTTTATTGGGAGTTCCTGCATGGCAGGGGGTTGTACTTGATGGCCCTTGCGGTCTCTTAAACTCTATGGTTCTATGATTCTATGATTCTATCACCTCTTAACCTTCTCTTCTCCAGGCTAAACATCCTCAGCTCCCTAAGTCTTTCCTCATAAGTCAGGGTTTCCAGATCCTTCGTCATTTTAGTCACCTTCCTTTCAACACACTCCAGCTTGTCTACATCCTTTTTGAATTGTGGTGCCCAGAACTGGACACAGTATTCCAGGTGAGGCCTGAACAAAACAGAATACAGTGGAACTATTACTTCCCTTAATCTAGACACTATACTATTGATGCAGCCTAAAATCACATTGGCCTTTTTAGTTGCTGGATCACACTGTTGACTCATGTTCAACTTGTGGTCTACTTGGACTCTTAGATCCCTTTCACACAGAGTCTCGTTCAGCCAGGTGTCCCCCATTTTATATCTGTGCATTTCATTTTTCCTCCCTAAGTGCAGAACCTTACATTTCTCTGTGTTGAATTTCATCTTGTTAGAATTGGCCAAGCTTTCTAGTCTATTCAGGTCATTTTGAATTTTGATCCTGTCCTCTGGGGTACTCCTCCTAATTTGGTGTCATCTGCAAATTTGATAACTATGCCCCCAATACTGTTGTCCAAGTCATTAATAAATATATTGAATAGCACAGTGCCCAGGACAAAATACTGTGGCACCCCACTGGTCACTTCTCTGATGCCCAAATTCAGCTCCCAATTGACATTTTGAGTTATGCAAAGATTTTTAGAGCCAAATGCAAAGTTCTCAATATGAAAGTCCATAACATTATTGTCATTTACTCTGGAATATTCCAATGAATTCTAATATATATCCAAAGTTTGTCTTACTCCAATAACACCTAATTCTACATCACAATTACTCAATATCTGAATGATTTTAACACACAATTCCCTCCATGGGGATTAATTTCCTTTGATGATGACCTGAACATAATGAATGAAATGCAGAAATGGCAGATGAAAGGCCCTCCCTCCATGCCAACTGCCATTGCCCTGACTTTGGAAGCAGAGAAGAACTGTCAGTATCTGCTGGGACTTTATCCCCTTCCCCACTGCCATTCCTTTCTCCTTTTGTCGTTTTAGACTGTAAAGCTGAGGGCAGGGAACTATCAAATTAGCAATCTGTAAACCAGAGAGCCTTTGTGCCTGAAGAACAGGGTAAAAATCCTTTCAATAAGTAAATAAATGAATAAATAAATAAATGCACCTCATAAACATAAATCACTTTCCACTTATAATGAAGACAACCCATCCTCCATACAAAAGGAATGCACTTTCCCTTAAAGATGCTGATTATTTCCATTTGAAAATGGGCTTGATCCAGAATGAGCTAAGTCTAAAGCTGACTGACTGAAACTGATGGGACAAGATACTCGTAAGAACATCAGATTTCATTCATCTAATTATGTCTTCCCCAAGCATGGCTAAGCCAGGATCCAACCCAGTATTTACTTTAGATTACTGTTCTCTTTCTCTCTCCCCGCCCCCCCCCCCCCCATCTCTCAATCTCTCTCTCTTTACACACAGACACAGTTGAAGTCAAATTTGTCAAATACAACACTTCTATCATGTGTTTACAGAACAATTTTTTTATTTGCTAAATTCTGACTTTATGTTTCTTTTTAAAAGTAAGTGCTCTAAGAACTAAGAAAGTGAAGTTAGTTTCCTGTATATATAACTTTTTTTGAAGCACAAAATGTTTTAAGTTTACTTTTTATAATACTTACTTCCAAAAGATAAGGTTCTATTTCATCCAGTGTTTTTCCTAGATGTTTATCTGGAACTAAACCTGCCAAGAGATGTTAAAATATATTTGAGAGAACAAAGTATTGCTTGGCGTCAGAGATGACTTTTTAAAAAAAAGAAAAAAGAAAAAAGAAACTACTTCTTCGGAAAAACAGTTCCTGTATACAAAAATAACAATGAGACAAACACAGACATCCTTAGCTAGAACTCATTCACTTAATCTCTTTGAAGAACTGATTTCCATTGGGGAGGGGAATATGTTGATTTCCTTTGTCCTGTAAACCAACTGGAAAATGCATTGTTTCACAGCTTGGTTTCCATTCAGTGAAATTTCACCATGGCAGAAGGAAAAAAAAAACGGAGTGTTCCCATTATAATAATGGAACGAGTCCATGAGATTTGATAACCCTGTAAAGTATACTGAAGTTGTCAGCCTGTTTTCTGTTATGTCAAGCAGAACTGACCTCAGAGTTTGTTGACCTTTTCTAAATATGAAATTAGCTTATGCTTAGTCAGATCACTGCTCCATGTATGTCTACTGTAGCCTGCTGTGAATGAGAGCAGTTCTTTGTCCCAGTAGAGGTTGTTTCCAGAATTGCTGTGCCCTGCCTCATCTCTAAGGAAGAAACTAGAGGGGGTATTAACTTTGGGCAACAATGGACTGGCAGAAGGGGTGGCTTGAAGCCGCTCCTTCTGAAGTTGGGTTGGGGCTTCAGCAACTGCACACCGCCTTGAATCCACCCAAAAAGAAGTGGAAAAGAGCTGCTCATTTTTTGGTGGAAAAAGCTGGCTTTGTGCCTGCACTGTGGCTGGAAACCAGCTTCATGACGCTCTGGCAGCATGTGGCATGTAAACACCATGCTACTGGAGTGTCATGAAGCTGCCCCCGTGTAAACAGTTGTGTGCCTTCTGGGCAGCTTAGGAGCGTGCAGCGGGTAAACACTATGCACCCAAGCCACCTGTAAAGTGGCTTAAATTGTCAGTCTGTTCTAGCTCTTTGTTGTTGTATGCCTTCGTTTCTGACTTATAGAGACTGTAAGGTGAACCTATCATGGGGTTTTGTTGGCAAGATTTGTTTTAGCTGCACCAATACAATTCACCTGCCTCTCTTCTATAAATACTTGTGTCAGAATGACTAGAAGGAGGGGAGATTCATTTCTCTTTCACCTATCTGAAAATCTTCATGGTTTTCAAGAGTTGTCTACATGTGCACCAATACAGGATTCCCATAAAAGGAAAAATGAGATATTACTTGCTATTTACAGTACATAAGTAATAACATGCATTTTAATTTCATTCACAACTAATGACATGCTTTATGTGGCCCTTAGCTTACAGAGGGGAAAGACAGAAACTAGACAGCCAATTTGGTGATTCCCTGCAATTTTCACATTCAAAGTTCAATCATTTCTAGATATGGATGTACACAGGGGGTGGGCATTCTTCCATCCAATTCTTTTGCCAGAAGAACTCAGCTCAGCAGAAGGGGAAGGGAATGCGTTACACCACACTGAAATTGCCTTCAGCCTAGTCTACCTTCTGCTGACCTAGGGTCAGATCTGATGATCTTCTCTATATTTCCAAGTTAGTTTTCTGCTGTAAAGCTTAGTTTTCATGCAGGGTTGAAACAACTGCCTCAATTTCTGTTATGCACATGAATCATCATTAAACAGGCAATGAATACTGGAACTGCCTTGTTAAACCAGACAAATGGTTCATACACCTGGCCCTGCATTCCATTCCATTCCCAGATTTTTCTCAGGAACTTATGATCATGGCTATAGGAACTTACAGTCATTTTAAAGCTACTGACTGTCATCATGTCTTAGATAGGTAAGTCCATGGTATTATGAAGGAATACATCCTTTTGTCAGTCTTGAACTGTAATTTAACTGTATGGACCAAGTTATCTTTTTATAAAAGGGTGATAATCTCCTTTTTACATTTTATAAATTTATATTATTTCTCCTTTAGTCATCTTTACTCATCTTTTCCTTATTACCTTTATAAGGATTTTTTTTTTGAAATATTCATCATTTTAGTTTCTTTTCTGTTGGACATTTGGATAACAATAAAATTAAAGTTCTAAAAGAGGATAAGGAGCTGAATGCAGAGGAGGTGAATGAATTTTTCCATCTGCCTCCACTGCTGAAGATGTGGTAGTAGCACTTATGTCTGAAAATTTCCAGGAAGGCAGATTAAAATGCTGTTACACTGCAGATAGTAATGACAAGAAATTCAAAACCTCATTGACAAATTACAAATAAATCACCAAGACTAGAGAATCATAGAATCATAAAATCATAGAGTTGAAAGAGACCACAAGGGCCATCCAGTCCAACCCCCTGCCATGCAGGAACTCCCAGTCAAAGCATCCCCAACAGATGGCCATCCAGCCTCTGCTTAAAGACCTCCAAGGAAGGAGACTCCACTACACTCCGAGGGAGTGTCTTCCACTGTCAAACAGCCCTTACTGTCAGGAAGTTCCTCCTAATATTGAGGTGCAATCTCTTTTCCTGCAGTTTGCATCCATTGTTCCACGTTCTAGTCTCTGGAGCAGCAGAATATAAGCTTGCTCCCTCCTCAGTATCCTCAAAAAATTAAAGAAATTAAAAACAATATTACTAATCTTCTAACCAAAATATAAAACATAATGCTGAAATGTGCTTCTCTACAGAAGAGTGGCCAATTTAACACCTTTTTTTTAAAGGGAATCCAGCAAAAGTCCAGGAACCTACAGAACTCGCCATAGGAAACATCTTGACTTTACATGCAGCACAGAGACTCTTCTGTTCTGCACGTATCACGTCTGCAGAGTCTCGTCCAGCAGAGCTGTTTAGGGTGGGGGGGGGGGGAATTGACGAAGGTTTCTCCAGTGCCAACCCCCCTGCTTAACCCAACAACAGCAAGCTGTGATGCGTTTAACACCCACTTTGCAGATAACATCTCTTGGATAAGAACCAACTTGGATGCCAATCTTTCATCAGAATCCATAGATGAGGTCAGCAACTCCATTGCTATCACTTTGCTGGATGAGTTTCAATCTGTGAGTACTGATGAGGTGGACAAGCTCCTTGGAAGAGTAAGGAAGACAACTTGCCCTCTTGATCCTTGTCCATCTTGGCTGGTCATCCGGGGGGGGGGGGGGACGCGTTGAAAGTATTCCTACGGGATGCAATCAATGTGTCCTTCAGGGAAGGCAGTGTTGCATCTTGTTTGAAGGAGGCAGCAGTGAAGCCTCTCCTGAAAAAAACGTCCCTGGACCCCCTGCACAGGAACAACTACAGACTAGTTTTCTTGCTATCCTTTCTAAGCAAGGTGATCAAGAGGACAGTTGCTTCCCAACTCCAAGCTGTCTTGGACGAAACTGATTATCTCGATTCATTTCAAACCGGCTTCAGGTCAGGATATGGAGTTGAGACTGCCATGGCTGCTCTGGCCGACAACCTCCGCTTGAGCATCGACAGGGGCAGTGTAACCCTGCTGGTGCTCTTGGATCTCTCAGCATCTTTCGATACTATAGATCATTCCATCTTTTTGGGTGGGCTGAGGGAGTTGGGAATTGGGGGCACTGCTTTGCAGTGGTTCCCTTCCTTTCTCTCTGGTAGATCCCAAAGGGTGAGGCTCGGGGACAGTTGCTTCTCCAAAATTGAGCTTAATTGTGACGTCCCTCAGGGTGCCATCCTGTCCCCGATGCTATTTAATATCTATATGAAGCTGCTGGGTGAAAACATCTGGAGGCATGGAGCTCAGTACCATAAATACACTGATGACACTCAGATATACTTCTCCATGACCAGATCGTTGGCTCAGACTTCAGATGTCATCTCTCCTCTCAATGACTGTCTTGGAGCAGTAATGGATTGGATGATGAAAAACAGATTGAAACTAAATCCAGACAAAATAGAGGTACTCACAGTTACAGGCCCGAAAACAGGTTTGGGAATACAACTTCCAGTCCTGGACGGAGTCACACTCTCCTCCAAGGACTCTGTTCGCAGTCTGGGGGTACTCCTAGATTCGTTGCTTCACATAACTTGTCAGGTGAATGCAACGGTCAGGAGCGCCTGCTATCAGCTTTGGCTGAATACCCCAGCTGCACCCTTTCCTGGATACAAGGGATCTGGAAAGTGTAGTACACACTCTGGTAACCTCACGTTTGGATTACTGTAATGCGCTCTTCATGGGGCTACCCTTGTGCCTAACCCAGAAACTTCAACTAGTACAAAATATGGCAGACAGGCTAGTTACTGGAACATCCAGGAGAGAGCACATAACACCTGTGCTCAAATCTCTTCACTGGCTGCCAATTAGTTTCCGGGCGCAGTACAAGGTGTTGGAAAATCTCTAAGGCTTGGACTTGGAGCTGGAAGATGACTAAACATTATCTGGGAAGGCCTGCCGGAAGAGATGCAACTTTAAGGCTTTTTTGAAGCCATCAATGGATAAAAGGAGACACATCTCATCCGGCAGGTCGTTCTACAGCTTGGGGACAATAGCTGAGAAGGCCCTCTGAGAGGTCTGCAACAACCTGGTCTGCATAGGCTGTAGCAGGTTCCTCCCAGAGGACAGAAGTGTGTGTGGGAGGTCATACGGGAAGAGGCGGTCCCTAAGATAGGATGGACCCGAGCCATGTAGGGCTTTAAAGGTTAAAACCAACACCTTGTACTACACCCGGAAACTGATTGGCAGCCAGTGGAGAGACTTGAGCACGGGTGTTATGTGCTCTCTCCTTGATGTTCCTATAACAAGTCTGGCTGCCATATTCTGAACCAGTTGTAGTTTCTGGGTTAGGCACAAGGGTAGTTCCATGTAGAGTGCATTACAACAGTCCAGACGTGAGGTTACCAGCGTGTGTACCACAATTTCCAGATCCCTCACATCCAGGAAAGGGCACAGCTGGCATATCAGCCAAAGCTGATAACAAGTACATCTGACTGTCACATTCACCTGACTAGTCATGTGAAGCGACGAGTCAAGAACCACCCCCAGGCTGCGAACAGAGTCCTTCGAGGAGTGTGTGACTCCATCGAGAACTGGAGATTGTATTCCCAAACTAGGTTTCGGGCCAGTAACTGTGAGTACCTCCGTTTTGTCTGGATTAAGCTTCAATTTGTTTTCCCTCATCTAATCCATTACCTTCACAAGGGAGTGATTGAGAGGAGACACGCCATCTGAGGTCTGAGCAGACGATCTTGTCATGGAGAGGTATATCTGAGTGTCATCAGCGTTCTGAAGACACTGAGCTCCATGCCTCCGAATGATCTCACCAAGCGGCTTCATATAGATATTAACCAGCATTGGGGACAGGATGGCGCCATGAAGGATGCCACAATTAAGCTCGATTTTAGAAGAGCAACTGTCCCCGAGCCTCACCCTTTGGGATCTGCCAGAGAGAAAGGACCGGAACCACCAAAGCACAGTGCCACCAATCCCCAACTCTCTCAGCCAATCCAAAAGGACGGATTGATCTATGGTGTCAAAGGCCGCTGATAGACCCAAGAGCACCAGCAGAGTCACACTACCCCTCTCGATGTTCAAGCATAGCTCTCTCGATCACCTTGCTGAGAAAAGGCAGCAGGGACACTGGTCTATAATTGTTTCTGTCCAGGGGATCAAAGGAAGGTTTCTTCAGGAGAGGCTTCACAGCCGCCTCCTACAGACAAGATGGAACAATGCCTTCCCTGAGGGACACATTGATCACATCCCGAAGGAATGTTCTCAATGATCCCCTCCCTGAACAACCAGCCAAGATGGACATGGATCGAGGGAGCAAGTCGTCTTCCTAGTACTACCAAGGAGCTTGTCCACATCATCGGTACTCACCGATTGAAACTCATCCAGTAAGCTGACAACAACGGAGTTGCTGGACACCTCATTTACGGGCATTGAGCAAATATTGGCGTCTAAATCGGCTCTAATCCGAGAGATTTTATCTGCAAAGTGGATGTTGAACGCCTCACAGCAGGCTGGAGTAGGCTCCAGTAGGGGGTTTGGCACAGGGGGAACCTGCGTCAGCTCCCCCTCCACCTTAAACAGCTCTGCCGAGCGGGACTCTGCAGATGCAATGCGTGCAGAGCAGAAGGATCTCCATGCTGCACGCAAAGCCTCCCGATAGGTGCGAAGATGCAACCTATGGCAAGTTCTGTTGGACGAAAGGTGAGTCTTCCACCATTTGTGCTCTAGTTGTTATATTCTAATCATAGAATCATAGAGCTGAAAGAGACCACAATGTCCAACCCGCTTCATCTCCCTGAGCTCTTCCAGGGCTTCCGGTTAGAAGCGGGTTGGAAAGGATGCTCAGGAGCGATGGTGTTGATAGCCCTGGTGATGTCGGTTTTCCACGTGTCAACCAAGGCTTCAACAGAGTTGCCGGCGTTCCCAACCAACAGACCCTCTAGGGCTTTCTGGAAGCCAATAGGTTCCATAAGCCTTCGAAGCGGACCATTCTAATGGGTCCACCACCCCCGGGGGGACAGAAAGTGGCCTTTAGTTCCAGCTTGATCAGGAAATGATCTGTCCATGACAGTGCGGAGGTTTTGGTTACCTCCGCCCACGGATACTCCTGTTCTGTACTAAAAAACCCATTGAGAGTTTGACCTGCTCAATGAGTAGGCCTGTTGATCAACTGGGAAAGGTTCATGCCTGTCAGGGAATCCATGAATTCCCAAGTCGCTCCAGGTAACTCAAGCAGGCTGGTTTCAAGAGGAATGTTGAAGTCGCCCAAGACAAGAAGTCTGGGCGACTCCAACAACAACTCAGAAACCAACTGAGTCAACTCAGTTAGGGAGTCTGCTAGGCAATGGGGTGGCCGGAATACTAGCAGAATCCCCAAGCTGTCCCTGATCTTCAGGATCAGGTACATACACTCGACGTGGGCTGTTTTCTGGACAGGTTTCCTGATCAAGGTCAGGTTGGTCTTATGGACCATGGCCACAACCCCTCCCCCGCCCACTTTCCCTTATCTGCTTGCTGACTGTGTAACCAGCCAGGAGAGCCTGGGCCCACGTGGCAGAGCTGGCATCTCCCAGCCAGGTCTCGGTGAAGAATGCAAAATAACTCTATTACTGGATATTCACTGTCTGCATTAAATGATAAACATAAGTTTTATTAATTCTGTTCACTGATTGAAACACTAGTGTTCACCATACAAACACTGAAAAATGATAAAATATCATATTGCCTTCATATAAATTGTCAAAATGTTCTTTATGGCTCTGTGTGTTTTTGTACACGCCTTCTAGTTGCCTGTCAACTTATGGTGATCTCATGAATTTCACAGAGTTTTCTTAGACAAAGAATACCCACAGGCGGTTTGACCAGTTTTTTCCTCTGAAATGTAGTCTAAAGCACTGGATATTTATTGGTGGTCTTTCATCCAAGTGCCAACCAGGGCTGACACTGCTTAGATTTCAAGATCAGGTAGCATCTAGTACCTTTAGGGTATTTAGGCACTGACAGTACAGTTATGAAAGCAGAAGACTTTTTATTTTCCCTGTATGAGGCAGCTGGAGTGGGGAGGAAAGAGTGAACAACCTGGGTGGATGAATAAACCCACAACAAGACTCAGGATTTAGAAAACTCCATGCAGAATTAGGAAATTAATTAGGAGGAAGAATCATAATTTGCAGTGCTGACATCTATTTTACTTGACTTGCATGTATCTACGGGAAGTAATTATGATTCAATTAAAATATTCAGTTTTATTACTTTAGTGACTGACCTTGAAGTTAATGCCCATTTTATTTAATTGCATCATCTATGAATAAATGTTAACCCTAGCATGTTATGCCCCATTATTTTCAATGCATTTTTCAACTCCTCGACTGAATTATATCAGTCAATTTATTATCCACTGTCAAGAAAGCAAGCAAGGCTTTATTTCTTAGAGAGAATTTCTGCATGTGATAGGAGAAACATCACAAGAAGTTGAAAAGACTGTTTAGCAGTGCTAAGTGTAATATAAATTGGACTAACTTCACAACTTCTATGGCCTAGAGTTTTATGCAAAATCAGTATATGAAGGTACTAGTTGCTTAATTAATTTAAAAAGCAATTTCTAGTCTTCCTAATTTCTGAGAAATCCATTAACATAGACTATATACCTCCCTGCAAAGCAGCATTACCAAGAATACTTTGCTACTCTCTGCACTGAAAGACATCAATACATTTCCAGAACTGGAAGAAAATTCAGTCACATTTCAGTCTGACTGTGGAATGTGCAGATCTTCTGAACCATTTTAATAAGTGTTCATGTTTATAACTTTTTAAATTTGAAGAAAAACAGAATACACAAGCCAGATGTGTACCACTGTAAGAAAACTTCTACTGCACTCCTGTTGACAATAACAACAATAACAATATTTCTGTTCCTCTTTTTCCACAGTTCAGAACTCAACAGTTCAGGCTTACAACAAATTAAAAATCACATACAAATGCTTGTTAACATATCAGGATAGTGAATCATCTGGTCCAAGTCAGAAATACTCCCAGTGGAAGACAAGATGGACTCTAAACATGGCAATTTCAATATTGCCCAAATTCTATTAGTTATTTGAGTATAATTATCCCTAGTGTCTTATCTCAGATTATTATTCTCAATGTAAGCAAGTTGAAAAATATATTGCAAAGATGGATGTGCTTGAATATGAATCTGTTAGGATTAGGTAAACAATTAAAATGGCTAGGATTGTTTATGTTATCCATGGAATTCCACTATTTATACTTTGCCAAGTATTTTCAAAAATTAAATAAATTGTTTAGGAGATGGGGGAGGTGTTTCATGTCCTCCTAGAATTCAAAAGAAAAGAATGAAAATTCCTATCAGAAAGGATTTTCATTTCATTCCTATCTTCATTTATTTGCTTGAACTGCCATGGCACAATGCTATGGAATCCTGGGTTTTGTTATTTGTTGTGAAACCAGAGCTCTCTGACAGAGAAGGGTAAATATCTCACAAAGCTACATATCTCAGGATTCCATAGCATTGAGCTATGGCAGTTATAGCAGTGACAAGCTGTATTATTTCTGCAGAGCAGATGCAGCTTGAGACAGCAGACCATGCTCCAAAAGACATTGCAGAAATAATCCAGTTTGAGACTGCTTTAATTGCCCTGGCTCAGTGCTAGGGAACCCTGGGAATGGTAATTTTGTGAGACATTTAGCCTTCTCTGTCAGAGAGCTCTGGTGCCAGAACCAACTACAATTCCCAGGATTCCCGAGCACTAAGCCAGGGCAGTTAAAGCGGTGTCATACAGGATTATTTCTGCAGTGTATTCTGGATCTAAGTGATCTCCATAATGCAGTTTGACATCAGTTTAATTGTCATGGGTCAATGCTATTTAATTATGGGATATGTAGTTTTGTGAGATATTTAACTTAGAGCTCTGGGGCTACACAAACAACAAAACCCAGGATTCCATAGCATTGAGCCATGAGAGTTCAAGTGGTATCACACTGCATTATTTCTGGCATGCATATGCAGTCCTGTGATGCCACTACATACTACTTATATCATTGTGACAAATCACTGCATCTGTGTTAATGCACCAACAGGTTTCTGGTCATTAATTCATACTATTTTTAGAATATCTGACAATAATCAAATTCAATAAAAGTTTGAACAATGGCTTAGAAACGGAGATGAGCATCACCCCTACAGTCAGTTACAACTAGACATTCATGTCAAGGGACTACCTTACTTTTATGCTAAGTATCTCTATCAAAGGTAATCTGAAATGCCCATCCTTAACTAATCCAGACTGAACCTCACAAACTGAAATTCTGGGTTAAGATTGTAGTCTTTCAAGACAACAATAAAATGCTTTGAATGTATGGTTGGTCCACCATACCCACAGATTCTGCAACCACTAATTCAATCACCCATGGCTTAAAAATATATAAAGGATATAATTTTACTATGTAAAATGGGACTTCAGCATCCACAGATTTTGGTATCCATGTAGGGCCCTGGAACCAAACTCCAATAGATACAAAGATTCCTCTGTAAATACTAAGAGAGTCTGTAATTGAGGAAATTTGGCTTTTCTATTCAAAGACTGACACTGAAATGTTTTCCAGTGCACTACATACATTAAATCAAAGGGACAACAAGTCTGATTACAGTACAGTAAAGTAGTGGATCATGGTTCCAATGCCACATGGTACAACATAGGAGCAGCCAGAGCCAAGAAAGAAATACATAGCTATGATTCTTTGGGAAGAACCTATCTGCCTCCTCCACTCCTCCTTGTATTTTCAAATGCACAGACATGGTCAAAATGTTTTCCAATAGTACTCTGTTGCCAGGTGAATAATCCTCACAATGGATTGCAAGAAGTAGGCAAGAACAATTGTCATAGGACATTCCACCTATCTTCATGGCTGTACTCAGGAGACTGAGGTCTTCATCTGACAAAAGCAGTATGGAGAACTTCAAAGACCAGTGTAGATTTCCTCTTTCTAGATGACTATGTCCAGCCAAACAAAATGAAAATGAAAAGCAACAGGCTAGCTCAAGATGGTATAGGAATGTATCACAAAAGGAATTACAGAAGTGTCACACCAAATGCATCGCATTTCATAACTCAAGCCATATGCGTAGCACTTGAAAACTCCGACACAATGCAAACATGTCCATATATTGCTTAAGAATATATAGCTCCAGCAGATTAAGCTGGAATTTTACAAAATGTTGCAATGCCACATGTGACCCACTTAGAAGTAGCTTAAAAATATGTGTTGCCCATCTGATAACTTTGTTTTAAATGGTCGCTGCAGTGATCTGACAGAATTCCCTGTATTTGGAATTATATTTGGTGCTGGTTCCATGTTCTGCATCTATTAAGAACCAGTGTAAAAATGAATGATTAGCTTAATTAAAGCACTGAAACAACTTTGAAGAGCAATCTCATGTTTGTTTGTAAACTATATAGGGCAGAAGATTCAGGTCCTGTGTAGGTGGAAAACTAAAAAAAAAAAGCAGAAAGACTGAAGAGGTCCTTTCAAATACATCTAGTGATGGGTTGTGAAAACACCACAGAGAATTCCGTGGGTGGATGATAAGCTGATATGACAGATAGAGGGACTGTGACAGAAGGCATCAAAAAGTCGTGATGTTTCAGTCTGCAAAGAATATCCTTAAAGGATGCGAAAGGAACGAAGCCTTTGGAAGTCACTCAAGCTGAAAATACTTGCCATTTAAGAGAATAAGACCATTTACTGTCTTGATTTAGCAGGACAAGTATTTATATCAAAGCTGAGTGAAATAGTTTCTCTCCCCTCCCCCATTATATTCATTATGCACTACCACATGCAGAGAAGCAAGGCTGGATGCTGCATTTGGCTGCTTCTCAAAGGTCTCTAATGGAGAAGACATCTCAGAAGGTACTTGTGTGACAATACTTTGGAAGAGACTCTCTGAACAGGCAGATAGGAAATAAAGTTGTGTATGTTACGAAACAAATGACACTGTATCAAGACTCCATGCATACCCCTAAGGGGATGAACAACTCCATAAGAGATTCATCTCAATGGACAGCTTTCACACAAATTTGGCCGTGGAAAGCTTTTAACAGCCAATGTGTAACTCTGAAATGTAAGAACATATTCCAACTCTCACTGGACTTGATGCAACTGTACTTAACCTTAAATCACCATTGTCCTGGCCTCAGAGGGAGAGAATAAGTGGCAAGCAGAGCTCCACCATGCCTAGCCCAGAGGCAGAAGAAAGGTCCTCCCTCCTTCCAACTGTCATTGCTATGGCCTTGGAGGAAGATAATAAAAGGAAGGCACAGCTCCACTGTACCAGAAGTGATGAAAGGCCATCCCTCCAATCCAACTCTCATTATTTTGGCCTCAGAGGGAGAGAATAAGAGTCAGTTTCTGCTAGTCCCCTACTGCCATCCCATTACTTTGTGTGTCATATCTTTACATTGTAAGCTTGAGGCCAGGGAACTGTCTAATTATCTATTTGTAAGCCACTCAGACAGCATTTCTGAAGAGCAGGAGATAAATAAATAAATAAATAAATAAATAAATAAATGGTGAAGGAGAGTGACACAGGAAACAGTTCAAACAGTACCTTTAGACATCTGAATCACATAATGGGGTACAGGTTGAGCCTCCCTTATCAGAAATGCTTGGGACCAGAAGTGTTTTGGATTTTGGGGTTTTTTTCCAGTTTTTGGAATATTAGCATATTCCTAATATCTTGGAGATGGGATCCAAGTCGAAGCATGAAATTCATTTACTGTATATACTCATCTATAAGTCTAGAAATTTAGGTCAAAAAATTGACCCAAAAAACCTGAGTCGACTTATCCATGGGTCAATGTAAATACTGTATCTTAACTCTTATTTAAAAGAAGGAACCATCCCCTAGTGAAAAGCAAGAGTATAATCTGTCCTGGAAGCACTGACCCCCTTTACTCTCTCATCCATCCAGTCTTAAGAATAAGCACAAAGTTATATCTGATGGACTTTTGGAAGTTATTTGACATTGTTTTGCTTTGTTTCATCCTTTAGATCCTTTCCTATATGCCCCTAAATTTTACGCTCGACTTATCCACGGGTCATAGCAAAATCCATAATTTTGGCCCCAGAACTTGCCCTTGACTTATACATGAGGTCGACTTATAGTCGAGTATATACGGTATGTTTTACAAGCATAGTCTGAAGGTAATTTTATACATGATATTTTAATAATTTTGTGCATGAAACAAAGCGTATGTACAATGAACCATCAGAAAGCAAAGGTGCTGCTATCTCAGCCACCTATATGGACGATTTTGGAGTATTTTGGATTTCCAGATAAGGGATACTCATCCTGTATCCCATACAGAAAGGTGCTGAGGGCTGGCCCTGGCCTCAAATTGGTGTATCTGCTTTATTCTGCCCCCAATGTAGCATCGTGCAGTACAGAATTCAGCAGCACAACCCCACAGCCCATTCCTATGCATTATTCCATTCATGTGGTTCACGTGTAAAAAACACTACATATCAGTCAAAACCAAAACCAGTGAAAGATAAATCTCATGCTTAATTTCATTTTCAAAACATGAAAAGTACTGAAATATACACAGAGAATAGTCACTTCAGCAAAGAAAAAGAAAGGAAAAAAGAGGTCAACTACATTGCATATACTGCATGTCTACATTGCATATACTGTATGTCTACATGCATTTTTAAAAATCTAAATATAAGCAAACTCCATAATATAAAACAGAGAGATCAATCATTCCAATTTTACTCAGCCAACATTCTTTTCCTCCACCAACACACAATAATGTAACATGACAAACTCTAACATAGTTTGGATGGCTCTAACAGTGCCAAAATTATAAGAATGCCAGTACAATGTTACTCAAGGAAAAAAGCAAAAGGGAAATTTCTTTACATACTGCTCTTTTCAATTCTTCATTATCCCTTGCAAGACATATACCTAAACATTCTGATTAGCCCGGCTTGAATTAACAGGTTTTATGAAGCAAGTTAAGGTATACAGCTCATATATTTATAATAGATTTTATTCAGTTGCCTTTCTTTAAAAATAGGCTTTGCTACAGCAAATGGCAAAGCAGAAGGATACAATATGGTTAACCATGGGAAACATATATAGACTCCACATTCTTCCAATATATGCGTATGCAACAAAAGCAAGGATTTCATATTGAAAGGGAAGTGGTAAAAAGCAATTACCAGAACATTTTTGTTATGCTACTCCATCTGCCTTTATTCAATCAAAAAGAAGTCCACTTGTAAAGCAAGTATATAAAAACAGATTTATCCTACAAGAACCAGAGCACTTTTTGGGCAAATATTCTCTTTAAGATCTATAAGCGAAATTACACCCTATATACACATGTATAGGAGTATGGGCCTTAACTCTAAATAAGTATGCAGATGATTGTACTTACTATTTGTTGTGCAGGGAGAATTGCCTCATTTAGAAATCTTAAGCAGAATAGAGTCTGTGCATAAGAAATGTTCAAGTAAAAGAGGGCCATAATCCAGAAGATTAATACACACATAGTAGAAAACTGTATCACAGGCATCACCATGAACAGGCAAAAAGACAAATAGAACAGATAGAGCCTTAGGGGTCAAGATGACAAGACTGAGCCTGTTGTACTTTGCTCACATCATGAGAAGACAGAACTCCCTAGAAAAGACAATAATGCTAGGAAAGTTGGAGAGTGATAGAAAGAGAGAGATGCAGACAGTTGGCTAATCAGAGAGTTCATGAGCCTGAATCTGCAGGCTCTCAGTACACCAGTTGAGGATAGGGGGTCTTAGAGATGTCTCATTCATTGGGTCACCATGAGTCAAAGCTGACTCAAAGGCAGTTAACAGCAACAAAGCATGGTTTCACTACAGTAGTATGTGCAGTCAAAAAGAATAGTTATATTTTAAAAATCAAGTAATAGGTGTTCTCTTTTGTAACAGGAACTGAAGTCATAAAAATACTTTGGCTCAATGCATTCCTCATCCAGCCAAGCTAATGGTAGCAAGCACAGTTTCCCTTGCTTCATTTACATGCCTCTCTCCAGATTATCAGTTCAAAAACAACTTGCTTTCTTATATTATGGGCAGTGGCAGTAAAGTGTATGCCTGCCTGTACCTTCTCTAAGACCATGAGGCATCCACATATCAATCTACGAGCATGAAATCCAGGTCATATGGGCCAAAACCATGTCTAGCTATCAATTATGCTGTTCAATACATGAATCAAATGCTATATCAAATATGGACACTCAATCTTTAACCAAAATGTTAGTCACAACTGAACACCTATTACTTGATTGAATCAACATTACATAAATATTGAGCTATCATTTTTCCACTGACTCATTGGGTCCACTCTGAAGCTAACAAATAGATTTAGCATATAATGAAACAGGTAAGATTTTAGTCCTGCGCCAGATATTAGGAAACAGATTACAGAAGAGTAGTGTCCAGATCAGGTCATCGTCAAAATAATAAATTATAATGTGTACATAAATGATGGCCCTTCTTTTATTTGCTTTGTCTAGCTCTCCTTACTGATCTTAGGGATCCATTCATGCAAACAGCACAACTTAGCTTCTAAACTGAGGCACACAGGCCATCATGAATTTCACACTAATCAGATGACAGCCAAAATAGTGTAGCAGTAAGAGTACTGGACCAGGACTTGGAAGATCCATGTTGAAGTCTCCTTGGAGTCATAAAATTGAGTGACCTTGAGTAATCCCAAGAGTATGCAAAAAAGGTGTTGGAGAAAAAATTATGGGGAGAGACCTTTTTTTAAAAAGCCTCAGAAAGAACAGATGATACTTAGAACTTGAGTACCAGGTGGAAAATGGAAAATCAGGTGATATGGAGAATGGGATGGAATGGAATGAGAACATGTCTAACGGACTGGACTAGTGAACAAGAGTGATCCTCCATACTGAAACATTTTATTTCATGTTCCCCTTGCACTATTTTTCTATTTTTATTTGCATCCAATTATTCCTCTGACATATGCCTTGATTTTCATGTATAAATGCCTTTGTGGATGCCTCATCTATTTGTTCTTCTCTAGATATGCTTTTCTTTTCCAGGATTCTCCACATGTATCCTAAAAAAATGTTCACACAGAGGAGAAAAATGAGAATAAAGGTAAAAGATGGCCCCTGTAGTACCATTTCCCCTCAAACACATCTGATAAAGCTCCCTCTTATTATTGTTAATAATGCAAACTGTGGTACTAAATGAATTAAAGTGACAACAGTATGGAGGAAATATGTCTGGAACAAAAAGGTCAAGTACATTTACATTCAACAGTGCAAGAACAGACTATGAAAGTTCTGCCTACCAATATAATTACTATTGTATATGCTGGTTAAGCACCAAACAAGGGATATAAAGGGGAAGCAGGTAGAGAAATGGTAAAAGTAACTTGATGTCCTTTCCAGACACCAGCATACTTGAACAAGTGAATACAGTAAGAGCTAGAAATTAAAAGCCATAAGATATGCATGCAAGGCAAACGATTTAAACAAATTTGATTGAAGTTAGGAAGCTTTCTAACAGCCACATACTAAAATGTCCTCTTTCATTTTTAAACAAGTTAACTATAAGGAAAGATAAAGGGAGAAATATATATTATAGTCACTGCCCTTGTATGTGCCTTTCCATTAGTTAAAAACAAAAACTAGTGACATCAAATGCTTTAGATATCAACACACTGTATATAAGCTTCAGTGTACAATAACTACCTGGGAAACAATGCAAAAGTCCTGCTGTCCTTCCCACCAAAGTACTCTCAGTGCCCCCAATGTAATAAACAAAAATAGCCTGATTTCATGGTTAATTAATTATAAGGGATACACTTGGCTTTCCTGAGGGGAAAGATACATATGGAGGAGAAAATTTACCAATTTCTTCCTCCCCGTTACACTGTTTTTACCTTGAGAATGAGCAGTTTTATATACAGTGTGCCTGTATCATATGTGGGTACGACATACCTTGAAAGCAATGCCGAAAGAAGTCTCGGCCCACCCTGGAAGGGGGTAATGGTGTGCATGCCCATGGTGCATGTGCCATGCAAGTCCCACTAAATACAATGGCGCAATAAAATGGTGTCCCTTATATAAAATAGCAAAGTTAAGCTTTGCTTTTTTGGAATGTATAGATTTTTGGAATATTTTCAAGCCACGGATAAATCCATGGATAAAGAATCTGTGGATATGGGGGGCCAATTGTATTTTCAATTACAGTTTAAAAGCAGAGCACCTAGCCATCAAATAAATACTACAGAACAAGCAACCAACAAAGATTCAATCAGGGTAACACCAAGTTTGAGGAAGCCTTGGGCCAGATGCCCGTGACCCCATCTTACCCACAGCTTACCAGAAGAACATCATTAGTTATTGTATTCCACAACTTAGTAAGGTCATTTTACGAAGGCATGACACATAAAATCCACAAAGAAGTCATATTATGAAACCATTTCAAACTTGTTTTCCTTGTCTTTGATTATGTTTGTTGTTGGTGTTGTTATCTGCCTTCAAGTCAATTTCGACTCATGGAAACCTGTGGATGAGACACCTCCAAGGAACCCTATCTTCCACTTCTCTACTTAGTTGCAGAAGATTCATGCTTGTATCATCAAGGCCCCCGCCAACTAGGTCCATCGATCTGGCATGTGTTCTTCTTCTCCTTCTTCTATCCTCTACCTTTCCTAGCATTATTCTCTTTTCCAGTGACCCATGCCTTCTCATTATATGGCCAAAATACATCAATTATAAAATGTTTTTACTTTTCCCTGCACTTCATAAGTGGTATTATAAAAACTTGCTTTAAACAATGTGTATATGATAACACAAATGATTAGAAAAAATCCTGAAAAATCACATTTTAATTGGTACTGCTCCATTTTTTGACAAACTTCACAGAAAAAGTTTCATAACAGGTTTCTTAAACTTTGTGATCAGATCCTTTAAAAGGTAGCAAACAAGACTGGATATTAATCTTCCTAAATAATATGTTTCAGAAACTAGATGCTCTTATAAATCTGTTTTCCATCAATAGCATTCAGAATAGGATGGACTTGAAGGAAGAAGAACCAAGAATTAAAATAAGAAGCTTTTAAATATAAAGCTCATATCCTTTCTCAGCTGTCAAGAGACTTCAGTAGTTGTTTGGGGATACTTCCATTCAGGTCAGTTCTAGTATAAGCAATAGTCCTGATTCTCAGGAAACACTTGGAGAAATTGGTTAATACCACACTTTCAAGATAGGTAGCAATAGCAACAGCAACAGCATTTACATTTATATACCACTTAATAGTGAGCTAAGCACTATTACCTCTAAGCACTAATACTAAGCATTACCCTCTAAGCAGTTTACAATCTGAAGGCCAATTGCCCTCAACAAGCTGGGTACTCATTTTATTGACCTACGAAAGAATGGAAGGCTTAGTCAACCTTGGAGTCCTGGGATTAAACTCACAACATTGTGGCTGCAGTAACATCATTTAACCAGTGAGTCACCAGGGCTCCCAGAGCCATAAGCTACTGGTGGACTGTGACCTTTCCTTCTCCATTTGACTAGTTACATGCTATTCCTTGCTGCTGTCTCCTGTTGATTTATCTTCTGGCTTGTGACCTTATCTTGACTCTGAATTCTGGTGCTGTCTTTTCTAATATCACCTTCACCGAACCATGATACAAGTTAGGTCCACGTGTTATTGTTATTTGCCAGGTGCAAAAACAAAAACAAAAAAAGAAGAAGGAGAGAGAGAGCTAATGACGCAGAAGTGCAGCTAAAATACTGCACGATAACTCTGGTTGGCTTCTTGACTCAGAGGAGGATCTTAGGTAAACTGTTCTCTCAGCCTCAGATTAACACTAATGATTTAACTTATACAGCATCCATAGCATGTGAAACTAGAAAATGCATACAGAAGACTTTGAAAAACCTATATTAATATTTATAACTAACATTACCTATAACTCACAAGATGAACTCCTAGCACAACAAAGGAAATATGATATAATAGGCATCACTGAAACCTGATGGGATGAGTCTCATGATTTGAATGTAGAAATAGAGGGATATAACCTTTTTAAGAGAAACAGGACAAACAAGAAAGGAGGAGGAACAGCATTATATGTCAGGGATATTTACACCAGTGAAGAGATCCAGGACATCACTACTGGAAACCAGGTGGAGAGCATCTGGATAAAAATTAAAGGAGAGGGAAACAACAGGGATGTTACTGTGGGAGTCTACTACAGACCCCCGACTCAGGCAGAGGAATTGGATGATGTCTTTCAAGAACAGAGGACCACACACTCAGATAAAAGAAATATAGTAGTTAATGGGTGACTTCAACTATCCTGATATTTGCTGGAATTCAAATTCTGCCAAATCCTCAAGGTCTAGCAAATTCCTCACTTGCCTTGAAGACAATTTCATTGTCCAAAAGGTGGAAGAGGCAACAAGGGAGTCATCTATTTTGGATCTGATCTTAAACAACAGGGAAGACCTAGTTGATGGGGTGCAAGTGGTGGGATCCTAAGGTGGGAGTGAACATGTTCTCCTGGAGTTTGTTATACAGTGGAAAGGAGAAACTAGGCAGTCAGACACGAATTCTAGACTTTAGGAGAGCTGATTTCAATAAACTTAGAGAAATACTGGGGGTGATCCCATGGTCAGGTATACTAAAAGAGAAGGGAGTTCAAGACAGATGGGAGTTCCTCAAAAGGGAGATACCGAAGGCACAAATTAAAACAGTTCCAATGAGGAAGAAAAATGGGAGATGTCTCAAGAAACCAGGATGGATAACTAAGGAACTTACAGCTGAGCTAAGTTTTAAATGGAACATGTATAAGAAATGGAAAAATGGGGAAATCACCACAGAGGAATTCAAACAAATAGTCAGCACGTGTAGGCATGAAGTCAGAAAAGCTAAAGCGCAAAATGAACTCAGGCTTGCTAGAGAGGTTAAGAACAATAAAAAAGGGCTTTTTCTGGGTATGTCCGGAACAAAAGGAAGAAGAAGGAAATGGTAGGGCCATTGTGTGGTGAAGATGGCAAAATGCTAACAGGGGACAGAGAAAACGCAGAATTACTCAACACCTTCTTTGTTTCAGTCTTCTCAGAAAAGGCAAAGGGTGCTCAACCTGAGGAAAGCAGAGCAGGGTACAGAATAGGAGAATCTCAGCACAGATTAAGTAAAGAGATAGTACAGGAATACCTGGTTAATCGAAATGAATAAAAGTTTCCATGACCAGATGAACTACATCCAAGGGTATTAAAAGAACTGACAAATGTAATATAAGAACCATTGGCAATAATCTTTGAAAAATCCTGGAGAACAGGAGAAGTCACAGCAGACTGGAGGAGGGCAAACACTGTCCCTATCTTCAAAAAGGGAAAAAAAGAGGATCCCAACAATTATCATCCAGTTAGTCTGACATCAATTTCAGGAAAGATTCTGGAAGAGATCATTAAACAGAGAGTGTTTGAATATCTAGAAGATAATTCCAAAATCACAAAAAGCCAACATGGGTTTCAGAGAAACAAGTCATGCCAGACAAATCTGATCTCTTTTTTGATAAAATTACCAGCTTGGTAGATGAAGGGAATGCTGTGGATATAGTATATTTTGATTTCAGTAAAGCCTTTGACAAGGTTCCCCATGATATTCTTGTAAACAAGCTTGCAAAATGTGGGCTAGACAAGGTAACTGTTACATGGATTTGTAATTGGTTGACTGGTCATACTCAAAGGGTGCTCAAGAATGATTCCTTTTCATCCTGGAGAGAAGTGACAAGTGGGGTCCCACAGGGTTCTGTCCTGGGCCCAGTCCTATTCAACATCTTAATTAATGACTTGGATGAAAGTATTGAGGGCCTAGTTATCAAATTTGCAGACAACACCAAATATTAGGAGTAGCTAATATTCCAGAGGACAAGATCAAACTTCAAAATGACCTGAATAGACTAGAAAGCTGGGCCAAAGCTAACAAAATGAAATTCAACACAGAGAAATGTAAGGTACTGCACTTAGGGAGGAAAAATGAAATGCACAGATATAGGATGGGGGACACCTGGCTGAATGAGACCACATGTGAAAGGGATTTAGGAGTCCAAGCAGACCACAAGTTGAACATGAGTCAACAATTTTAGGCTGCATCAATAGAAGTATAGTGTCTAGATCAAGGGAAGTAATAGTGCCACTCTATTCTGCTTTGGTCAGGCCCCACCTGGAATACTGTGTCCAGTTCTGGGCACCACTATTCAAAAAGGATGTGGAGAAACTGGAGCATGTCCAAAGGAGGGCAAATAAAATGGTGAAGGGCCTGGAAACCATGCCCTATGAGGAGCAACTTAGGGAGCTGGGGATGTTTAGCCTGAAGAAGAGAAGGTTAAGAGGTGATATGATAGCCCTGTTTAAATACTTGAAGGGATGTCACATAGAGGAGGGAGCAAGCTTGTTTTCTGCTGCTCCAGAAAACAGGACCCAGAACAATGGATGCAAGCTCCAGGAAAAGAGATTCCACCTAAACATTAGGAGGAACTTCCTGAAAGTGAGGGCTGTTCGACAGTGGAACACACTCCCTCAGAGTGTAGTGGAGTCTCCTTCCTTGGAGGTCTTTAAGCAGAGGCTGGATAGCCATCTGTCGGGGATGCTTTGATCCTGCATGACAGGGTGTTGGACTGGATGGCCCTTGTGGTCTCTTCCAATTCTGTGATTCTGTGATTGCCACCACCAATACAATTATTATTATGACAGAGTAGGCAACCAAGAGCCACCTGTACAAACTCTGTCTTGGGACTACAACAGCAGACAAGAGCAGTTCACATACAGCAACACTCTTATGCAACCAATTTCCTTCTTCTTGGAAGATTCAATTTCTGGTCAGGAAAAGCTTCAAGAAAACACATTACCCTCATGAGAAGACAAAGTCAACATCACCAAATATTAATTTGTAAATGTGGATTTAGAAAAGTGTTCTAAAATTAATGTGTATTTACTTGTATAATTATGTGTTGTCTATAGTCTTATACCTTTTTACTAATGTCATTAAACTAATGGAAAACAGAGCTATACAAGGCTGTATGAGCTTGCCAGTGTTGATGAATGTCAAGCTCAAGTTACATATTTGCTTATTCCTTTCACATCTGTGCAATGTAGCATCTAATGCATTACCCCTCAGACTTTTAAATGTGTTATTCCAAATACATTAACTGCAATTTAGCTTAAAAGCAGCTTTCATTATTCCTCTAAAAGGTAAAGTAGTAACCCGTACCTTAACTTCTTTGCCATTCGATACGTTAAACAGCCGTCATACCTTAAACCTACTTTAATAAAGCACACAGTTATTAAAGCACTGCAGAATCGCCCTGGAGCACACAAGCTCCATTAAATTTGCTTACATCTAATTATGCCTGCCCTGGGCAGGTGAGAAATTCAGTCCGATAAGATCTTTCTTTCTACCTGTAGCCAAAAGAAAAAAGAAAGAAAAAAGGAAAAGGAAAAAAGCTGCTATTTTCTATGTAATTACTATCTACAACTATTTATGGAATTTCATCTTTAGATGACACAAAGGGCTCTTTGTGTATGAGCAAGCCCATTCTAAGCTGCTGTGATACAAAGGAAAGTTTATCTTGCTTAAGGGATGACACAGGTCACAAGCAATGTCACCCCTAGAGTCATTTCCTATATCACTCAAGATTTACCCATTTCTAGGAATTTGGGGAGGCTTTTTAAAATGAATGTGGTATATACATACATACATTTATATGTCAAAACATAACTTGGTGCTAAGTAATAAAGACTGAATTCCACAGAACATTTAAAATGAAATCAACAATATCAGCTGACCATTAAGAAAAACAATATGGGGAAAATGCTTGTTTCAGTTTGTGTATCTCTATTTACCAAAACTGTAATTAATCACTATTCATCAAAATGGTGAAAACTGTCACACAGTCAGAAAATGCAATGCAAAATATGATAAAACAGTAAAACACACACAATAGTACACATCTTATCAATTTAAAAGATTTTAACCTAGCACTGAATCAGCATTCCTTACACAAATGGAATGTCATACCAAAGAAGGTTCTCTTATCTACCAAATAACATGCGCACAGTATTTTGAGACACAGATCCTAAAACACAGAAATCCTATTATAGGATGTTCTGGTTTTGAACTGTTCAAGATCTTTTACCAACTTAAATTAGGCCCCCAAACACATGGCAGTCAGTGCCTTTCATCATCCTAACAGCGATATTCAGCACAAGTTCAATGTGCCAAGTTGTCTTCAAGGGCAATTTCATGTACAATATGCTACGTTAGTCATTTTCAAGTTTTGGTCCTCCACAAATTCTGGACTTAAGCTTGACACAATGTGCCAGATTGTCTTCAAGGGCAATTTCATGTACAATATATTACATTAGACATTTTCAAGTTTTGGTCCTCTACAAATTCTGGACTTGACCACTAGACATGCTGGCTGGGGTTCTGATAACTGGAGACTAGAATACCTGCAGGACCAAAGATTGAGAACCATTGCTTTACAGGCATCCAGTCAAGAGCTATCAGGAACATGATCAGTCTGTTTTTATCCAGAAACAACTACAGTTGTTGAATGAGCCAGAGCTGTTAAAACGGGCTTCAATTTAAGAAGGTCAGCTGGCCTCAAGGAGCAAAACTAGACTCAGGAATAGAAACTCATATATAAGAAGTACATACTCAGTTCTTTGGCATGACAACCACATAAAAATAGCCCTCATCTCCTTAGGATATAGCTTTCGATCCTTTTGGAGAAGCAGGATATAAATAAATAAATAAATACATTATTATTATTATTATTATTATTATTATTGTTAATCATCATCATCATCATTATCATCTGGCCTTTTTCTAGACCATCATCCATTTAGTATGATTTGTAGGCATACAAAAAAGCTTTGCAATGATTTGGCTTCAGGATATTGCACTATTAAATGGTGTTTTTGTTTTTGTTTCTAGAATCTGAGCTACAGCTACTCTTCTTCCCTCTTTAAAGATGTAGCTTGAGTATCCCTTATCTGAAAAACTGACACCTAAAATGTTTTAAAACCCAAAACAATTTTCAGGGATGGCTGAGATTTCAACATCTTTGCTGTCTGATGATACAATGCACACACACTTTGTTTCATGCACAAAATTATTTAAAATATTGTATAAAATTAACTTTCTGTGTAAGGTGTATATGGGTGTTTATGGGGTGTCCCTATGTGAATAAGGCTATCTGTATAAAGTGTATACGAAACATTAATGAATTTTATGTTTACACTTGGAACCCATCTCCAAGATATCTCAATATGCAAATATTCTAAAATCTGAAAAAAACCCTAAATCCAAAACACTTCTGGTCCCATGGATTTCAAATATAGGATTATCAATCTGTATTATATTTATTCTTTAAGAAAGCCAAGAAAGAACTGATTCAGATATTTATGTATTTAAAAATGGTTCCAAATTCTTCCAACTAAAAAAATATCTCCTCTAACTTGTGAACACACATTTAAAAAAAAATCATCTCTCTTCCTCTGTTTAAACATTAGGAAAGCACAGAAGGAACCGAGGGTGATCTAATATTCCTGTTCACACCAGAAGTGCCCTAACAATAAAATGATTCTTGCAAAACATCTCAGCTGAAGAAGAATTTTTTATTACTCTTCTAACAGATAATTCAGTTCTAGCATAATGTATTTAATATATAATAATGTTGAAATTTTTCTGTTAGCTTTTATCACTACTCCCCTGAAATCATGAACTCTTTGCTTAAAAAAGAAAAAGAAACAAGAAAAAGAAAGCATAAAATGCTTAACAGAAATGGTTCATCTCATGGATGACAATGAGACTTGATTCATGCCAAGATTACACAACACAATTTATCAGAACTATATTTTTATCCATCCATGTAGAACAGATTCTTTCCTATTATGATGGTCATTCTTTGGTCTATTGGGCCACAAACCTCTACTGACCCCAAAAAGAAAAAGGTCCTTATATCAAATTTTACTCCTAAACCCTCATCTAATACTTTTACGTGAAATAGTGTTCAGAGGCTGTAATTCTGAAATGATGTATTGTCCTATTAATACGTTTCTCATCACTTTGTGTGGTTAAAGAACACACACACCATTGGATAAACCTGACTTCAATATCATGCTTGGACAGGTCTTTCTGACCAGTCAAACCATCTTCCTTGATAGGTCAGTTCAAAGTTAAAACCAAAATTTGACCAATGAAAGTCAAACAATGCATACAGTAGATTCTAACTCTATTATGAAAGTACACACTTCAGACACATTGTGCCTCCTATGTAAAAATCTGTATAATTCCAGTAAAGAGAATTCCAGTTTCTTTGGAATACTTCTATAAAGAATTATTTTAGTCTAGCATTCTGATATTCCACTCACTAAGTATTCACCATCAAATCATTACACACATGTAATCTTGCAATGCAGTGCTGCGATATAACTGATCTGTGTGCTCCATGTTCACTCTCTTCTAAAAGATGAAGTAGAAGTCACAACTGTAACTGGTATCAAACAAGATCAAGTCATTTGTATGTATGAAGTATAAAACCAAGACAGACCTTTACCGATATTTCAGGATTAAGGTTATGTATTTATTTATTTCATTTGTATGCCACCTTTCTTCCAGAAAGAGACCTAATGTGGCTCATAGGTAAAAACATTTTAAATTTTACAATAAATTTAAAAAAACAACAATTAAAATCATTAACTAAAAACAGTATAAAATTACATTACAATATACAAAAAACATTCCCTCTTAACTCAAGGATAGTCTGTCTTGTAATGTACAATAAGAAAGATACAGCAATGTAATTTGATAGGAGTCAAGTGGAATGTGAGAAGGAAAGACAAAAAAATACAAGAAGAGAATATCTTATCCCAGGAGTGGGCTATCAGCCAGTCACTAATTAGTTGAACAGCTATTTTGGTCCTTGCAAAATTATGTATGGATTGCTGTTAGCAAAGTTTTTACTTAAACCCTTTTATCAAAGCTGATTATACTTTATAGCGATAATGGTCCAATGTCTAGCAATCCATTTGTATCTCTCATATATGAGTGAACTGTAAACTGTTGAATTATGTATGAACCTTTATTGAAAAACACTGAGCAAATTTAATGATGACCATGAAAGTGGTTTCTCACTTTTTCCACTGTGTGGGGTGGAAAATATTTATCACTGACAAGTTCCATTAATTGTTTAGACACACAGCCATGCCAGTAAAATTCTTCATACTTTCATACCATATTTCACTTCACCCTCATTGACTTTTCTTTCTTTTATCACATCTTAACTTCAATATATATTTTATATTCTCATGGCTATTCTTTTTTCCTTGTTAACAAAGCAAGATTCACCAGAGTTACTAATATAGTCTGGATTCTTACCAAAAGCTGCTACTTTTATGATTATAGCTTGAATGTTTGATGATATCATTTCTTTGAGTAACGTTTCTTGATCCTGACGCCAAAGATAAGCTAAAGGCTGCAAGGCAAGCCTCTTGCACCTATTTGAAGAAATAAAAAATGGCAGTGTTGTTATACTCTTGCACCAAAACACAGACCGTGCTACTTTCTAACCAAATTTCTCTTGTTTTTATGATTGATTTCTTCTAACACAGTCAGATATTTCCACATTACCGGAACTAAAGGAGAATATATCTAACTGCATTTTAAATACACATTTACAAGGTGGGTCGTTAATGTTTAAAGGGCATTATTATTATTATTATTATTATTTGTTGTTGTTGTTCAGCAACATCAATTTTCAGAACAGGCATGGCATGCTCTATTTCTCATGATGTGATTACCCTTAATATTTTTCCTTTAAAAAAATAATAATACAGTACTTGCCACTTAAAGTCATCTTCACTGGCTTCTGAAGCATTATTAAAGTTGATTTTGAAACTGAAATTAATGGGGTTTTTTTCTAAATGCAATAAATACCTTAAAGGCACCAGATCCTGTCTGATCTTGGAAACGAAAAGGCTCGGCTAGATTCTGTTTCCACAGATTCAGCCAACTATGGTTCAAATATATTAATTTAAAAAAATTCCAAATGCAAACCTTGATTTTACTGTTTTATATAAGGGAATGTCATTTTACTACATCATTGCATATATTGGGAGCATCCACAGATTTTGGTATCCACTAGGTTTCCTGGAATCAAACCTCAGCAGATACAGAGGACAGAGGGCCCGCTGTACTTGCATGGGAGGCTACAAACAAATCCGAGATGCTGTAGGCTATATTTTATAAGAAGGAACTGGCAAAATCAACTTGAGGATTCCTTGCCTTCGAAAGCCCTATGAAATCCATGGGGTCCCCCATAAGTTGACATGCAACTTGGAGGCACATACACACAAATACAGTTGACTCTCCGTATCCACAGATTCTTCACCCATGGATTCAAGCATGCTCAGCTTGAAAATATTTTAAAAACATATAAATTCCAAAAAGCAAACCTCAATTTTGCCATATAAGGATCACCATTTTACTATCCACTGTATTTAATGAGACTTGAGTATCCATTGATTTTAGTACGGGGGGGGGGGTCCTGGAACCAAACCCCAGAGAATACCAAGGACCCACTGTATATGCACAGTGGCATATTCATGAACAGGTCCTTCATTCTACCTTGTATCTCTGAAACTCTCTAGAAAGTTGGCTCCATCTCTGTTGCCCCACTGCTGTCAAAGATGTGTTGTTCATATCATCTTTTTTTTTAATTTTATTACTTTTAAAAACACCTCCATACAATTACATCATTGCAAATTTGGCAGAGGTTACAGAAAGAAAAGAAACAGTATTACCAGGTTTAGTAACAACTTATTTTTCACAAATATCTACATTATATCCATACATTGTAGCCATGCTAAGTGTACTATGTAATTTAAAGATGTTTCTAATACTTATATATTTCCTTAATAGTAAATATAAAAACTTAGCTAGAAAAGGAGAAAAAAGAAACAGGGGAAAAAAAAACACATAGCGTTCACAATTCCAGCTTTTTTTTTTTTTTTTTGGCCTTTGTCCTTAATTTTCCTTTCTACCTTTTCTTTTTTTTTTAACTAATGTTTCTTTGGTTGTTTTTTTTTGGGGGGGGGGCTGGGGAATGTTGCATGCTCCTCAAACTGGCAAAACCAAAGAGGTACCTTGCATATGTTCAGGGCCTTAACAACATTTCAGGACAAAACCAGAATTTTAAAGTTATATTTGTAGCAATATTCTTCATTGTTAATACAGCACACAATTTGCCAAATCAAGTTATTGATAATGCATTTGCTGTTCCTAAAACAACAAAGTGACTTCCATCTATAAAAGCTGCTAATGTTGCATTGTTCAATATTTCTCAGAGTGGGGTGGGGGATCAGGTCCCCCGCCCCTCCCGAAAACAATTAAACAGTTTTTCTCCCATAGCTTCAAAATTACTGGACATATTAACTGAATGTGTGCTTATCATTCAACTTATTAAATCCAGGTGTTTATATGTATTCTTTAAAATATAACTAATACCATTATCAACTAGAATGATTTATTTTATAATATCAATAAATTATAGAATATAGTCTTATTGTTAAGTATATTTAAGTTGTTACTGACTTTTGCAACCTGAAGGCAAATCTATTACATGGCAAGATTTATTCAGAGGAGATTCTGTCTCTGCCAAAAATACACCAATAGCAACGCACCTGAAAATGCCAGAGTAAAAAGAACGGCTGATACATAGAGCCTGCTTTCTATTCCATAAAGAGTTCTGAAGTCAATATCTATAGTTTGGTATTATATATTCTCCAGATATCGCCAAAACTATAAATACCGCTTGAGATTACGGGAGTATTTGCTGAGGTTTAACTTGAACATTTATTTAAGCAGTTTATTCCAATGCACAACAGGAAAGGATAGGCTTAGGTTTGTGAAACCTGTATTGTTAGGAATAAGGATTTACATAAAATAGGGAACATGTTACATTCTTATCTTTCCGTTGTTTGGTAGGAAGCGTTCTTTCAAGAGTTCAGCTTTTTATTTCACCCATTGTAAATCTATGGCAACACCCCTGCAATTATATATTTAGTACCATACAAACATTGAAATGAAAGGAACTGAAGGCTTCAAAGCATACCCTTCCTAAAGTTAAGCAGCCAAGTACACAAATAAGCCAACTACCTTATACTGAGACAGAAACAATTCTGTGAACAACCTCTGGCACAATAGGCTTAAGAAACATGTCTAAAATTATGCCATATGTGAAAATGGGGGGAAGGGAAACATTTTAGAAAGGAGGCACAATATTTTTAAATGTACTAAAACAGGCATCAAGCTTTCAAAATTCCAGTTTTGGACAAAATTATCCAAAGACATCCAGTATGAGCATTTAGTGAGCTAACACAATGGAGGCTAATTGAAAATTGAAAAGCAAGCTCCTTCTTAGATTCCCTTTGCTACTGAGGACACATTGATAAAGCATCCCCTCAAGGAGCCTCACCAACACATTATGAGAGAATCAAAAGTTTTGATTTTATCCAAAAATTGGCTTTTTGTGAAGGTCTTGGAGGGCATGCTAACCCAAGCCACCATGGTTTTCAGAGATTTTACAGTGATCTGGACAATTTAAAGCAAATTTGCACCTGAAAAAGATAAAATAAAATTAGAGTATCTGGTAACTTTTAAGGTGACCTGGGTACTTGAGATGTTCCCAAAGAAAGGTGGCAGCTAGGTAAATTTATACACACTTCCCTAGCAGTAAGGCCCACTACAATGAAGGAAACTAACTTTTCAATAGATGTGTATGGGACTGTGTTGTAAAAAGACTATGAATGAACATATAACACTAGCAGTCCAGTCCAGAGAACTTTGCATTTGTACATTTCTATATAACTTAAAAAGTGTAAATCTTTATCTATTCCATTCTCATACACATGCAAGCAACAACAAAAATCAACAGTGCTAGATAAGATTATAAGGGTTTTTGCATGCTACTAGGATTTTTTTTTATTTTGCGATTATTTTATTTTATTTTTTAGTGAGGAAAACATCATGCAGACAACAGACATTACAGGAAGATATGGTATGGACTACGAAGGATGAAAGTACATATAGTGAAGATGTTTTAAGTAGAAGTTTGACTTATTATAATATGGCAAACAGATTATATAAGTGAGGGAAGATAAATAAATCCTACTTTCTCCCTAGACACAAAAATAAATCAAAACATACATTGAAAACTCAGCTTAATATCCATACTACAGATAAAAACTAGTGCAATGAAACTTTCAGTCCACAAGGTAGTATTGTTAGCTGAACCCTGAAAAAAAAATCCAGCATATGCAAAATAGTTAGTTGGAAGAAAAGAATAGAAAGTTGGAAGGATTATATCTTGAATCTTTCTAATTTTATGGTGGTTTGTATAGATGAACTGTACAGCAGGCTTTATCTCATTCAGTGGAGCGAAGTACAGAGACAAAATATACAGTATTTCTGAGAGTGAATTTTGGTTGAATAGCATGTTGTAATTTAGACAGAACAGGGCATACATTTCTGTTTTTCACTATGCTAAATACATGTGCTTCAATGAAAATCAAATCATAGTTTAAGGGTGTAGCTCACAACTACCAAAATCAGTAACACTGCTGCCATGACTTGCTCATTCAGTGCTCCAAGCAGAAGCTAATTTTACTTACACATCTTCCACACGGACTCGCTGATAGTCTGACAGAATGGCCCCTACTGAAACAGCATCCACATTTTCTTTATCCTGAGGACAAAAAGAGATAATTTAAATATGGATAACAATCAAAAAAAGTAGTGAAGTGCCTATTAATATGAGCTATATTTTCTTTCATCCAGATAGCCAAAGGTTCTATTAAATGTGCAGAGGGAGAAACAGAAGAATAAACTCTCCAGTGAGAGACATAGAGGCTAAACAGACTGACCAAAAGGGCCAGCACTGGGGTAGAGTCGGGGCATGGCAGCTGCACGGCACATATCCCAAGCACCCGACCGATCACATGGCAAGCAGCATTACAGCACTTGTTTGGCATGGTGTTCAGATGCTGCTCGTCAAAAGGAGTGCCGGAAAGTGCTGTGGCGGCAGCAAGGGCAGCTTTTTGCCAATTCCAAAAGGAGTGGCTTTCTGACGCTTCTTTAGAAGCCAGTAAAACAACAGATTGGGGCTGCAGTGTGCAGTTGCTGCAGCCCTATTCTGGCACACAAAGGGATGGTGTGATACTGCCCCTTTAGGGCCATCTGTTTAGGTCCATAGTTGATATGGAGTCAGAAAGACTCTGCCCCTTCCCAGCTTGAATACTGGTGATATCAGTATCAGAAACAATGTCCCTATTTCTGGTCTGGATGTTTAAAATCTTCACTATCATAATCAGTAAAGCTAAAGGTGTTTCCCAATGACAAGGTTGTCAAGTCATGTCCAACCATGAGGGGCGGTGCTCATCTCTGTTTCTAAGCCAAGGAGCTAGTGTCATCAGAGACTATTCTGTGATCATGTGACCAACATGATTGCACACAACATTGTTTACCTTCCCACCAGAATGGTACCTATTTATCTACTTGCATTTGAAAGCTTTCAAAACTGCTAGTTTGGCAGAAGCTGGGACGTGATGGGAGCTGACCCCATCATGTGGCACCTGAGCCTCAAACTGTCAACCTGCTAATCTTGCAATCAACAGAGTCAGTGTCTTAACCACCTGAGCCACCGCATCCCACGTATCATCGGTAGGAAACACTAAATTTTGCAGGACAAAGAAAGATAATTTTATTTCTGTTGTCAAATTCTATCCAGTTTCTCACCCTATTACTCCACTCTCTCTTTATAAATTACCCAATTCAAGGTGTTGCTCATTAACTAAAAAGCTCTAAATGCTCTAAAGAGCTCTAAATGTCCTGAAGTCATGGCATTTAGGGCTGTTCTCTACTTGAGACTGCCCATATTCCTTGCATGCTTTGCTCAATAGTCCATTCACCCATGGTCCTGCAGTTTCCACCACAAGGCATGTCCTTGATCTCATTATAGAAGAAGAAAAAAATCCTGTTAGCAAACAACAGAGACAGCACAGTATATACAACCTCAGTGAGAATGAGAACCACTGTATAAATAAGCACCTGAACCACATAAGTACATTGGACTCTTGGCATCTGGTGGAGTTTGGTTCAAGGACTCCCTGTGGATACCAAAATCCATGGATGCTCAAGCTCCATTAAATAAGATGACACAGTAAAATGGCATGCCTTACATAAAATGGTAAAAATCAAGTTTTGCTTTTTGGAATTTATCCTTTTTTAAATATTTTCAAGCCATGGGTGTTTGAATCAATGGATACAGAGGTCTGACTGTAGTCAATTCTAAAGTAATTAAAGGCTCAGTGATATAGCCAGCATGCTGATTTGGGTTATAGTTGTGAATGAACCAGAAATATAAATAGTGTTTATAAAGCATAAAAGAGAAAAGAGAAAGCCCTATGTATAGTGGAGTGTGTGTCACCAAGAACCTAGTTCCAGGAATAAGGCCAACTTAACTATCAACAAAGATAAGCTAGTACAAGAATAGTGAACTGACTTATAATAAACTCAAGACAGGTGCTGTATCAAACAAGATAACTGATGCAATCAGATGGCTGATGTAATCTGATAAAATTCAGCCAAGAGCTAAGTGTACCCAGTGTGTTATATCACCTCTAAGAACCTGACTGGAGGAGAGGGTAGTGTTTATATAAACAGGATACAGTGACTGTCTCTAATCGTGCTGGATAAGCTCTGTCAGTTGATAGGACAGGGAAGGTATAAAACATGCCAAGAAGAAATGAAAGAGAAATGTCCCAAGTACAGTATCAGCATCCGCTGTACAAAGACAGCTATTGGATAAAAAGCTGCACTGTTTCTGGCTGATAACTGCCCACACCATTCTGCTAAATGCCAACCATGCTGGTAAGAGACAGTCTCATGCTGGTATGAGAGAATCTCCGCACTCAACTAGGCTGTGGTAAATAGGTATAATTCCCATTATGCTTAGAACAGATGCTGCTATAGATATACACCAATGCCCATATATTGCTGCTACAGATGTCCATTTAGAAATATATAGATCATCAAGAAATGAGAGTGTATTCCTTAGAAGATAAAAGGCTAAGTTATATTCTTTAAAATGACAATGCTCCGCTATGTGTAAATATAGATTTGTTTGCTGAAGAAATGTAGAAGATATAAAAGGCCAGTACATATGAAAGTGTAACATTTCACTGCCATATACTGTAATGTAATGAATGTACGATGCTTTATATGCAGTGTAATGCAATTAAAGTAATGTGCCTAGACATTGAAATGTCTATTTGATTTTCCCTAAGGGGAGTGTGTATGTTTGTATATCTTTGACAGCGTATAATAAATAGCCTAAATTTCTCCCATTCTCCCATATAAATATCTTGAGATTCCAATACTTAATATTGATGTTAACTCTTTCTGTTTGTATTTTACTGTTGGTCACAAATTAAGAAACCTAGAGACAAGAAGGTGACACCTAGAGACCAGGTGATAAAAGAAACATCCAGTTAGATACAGATTAACAGACAAATGGCAAAACAGACAGGGTGACATGGTTGCCTCAGATACAGAAACACATATGCCTAGAGCTTAAGATAAATTAAGAGACATTAAAAGGGCTGTGAGAAGAACTGTGGATCTTCAAAGCAGCCACAAAGTTTCTTCATAGAGGTGGACCTGACAACTGAAGAACAAAATAAATACATACTTTAAAAAGCATAGAGATTAAATGGGCTTTTTACAAATATAGCATAACAAGCCAACAAAACAATTATCCTATTTGCCTATTGCAAATTTTCACCAGTCTCTTAGTACACAATGGAAGGTACACAAAAGGAGCATTCCAATGTATCTTCCTCTGATGATTTCAAGCAGAAAAACATAGAAATAATAACAACATATTTCAGTACATTAGAAATCTATAATGCAATTATTTCTGTACTAGTCTCTTTTTTCTCTTATACACATCTTCCCATCCCACATTCCAGCATATCAGGTTACTCAAACCCAGAAGTGTAATTGCCTCTGAACACATTTCTTAAACAATACTGTACAAACGTGTGCCACTTCATATGTTTTGCTTCTAAAAACTAGAATAAAATAAATCTCTCATCCTAGAATGCTCCAAGCCATAGGACTGCATTCTTCCAACACAAACTGTAGTTAAGGAGTTATCATACACTTTATTAGTCTGACTCTTCATCACATTTTTAAACAAGTATTTGAATATTTTTGCTGATATATATTTTGGCAATTTCAGTGTCATTTACAAACCTGACCACAAAAAAAAAGGGGAAAATACCAACTCCTTTGTAGCAAATTATTCATTTTAAGGATTCAAGAATCTGTATGGCTGATTTACTTATTCAAGATATGCTATATAAGAAACAAGTATAATTTCTTATCTATAAAATTGTGTGTTGTGTGCCTTCAAGTCATTTCCAACTTATGGCAACCCTATCACCAAGTTTTCTTGGCAAGATTTGTTCATTGGGGTTTGCCAATGTCTTCCTCTGAGGCTGAGAGAGGATGAATTGTCCAAAGTGCCTCAGTTGATTTCCACTGCCAAGCAAGGATTCGAACGTACTCATCCACAAATACACAGTGGCAAAATAAGCTGTTTTGACATATCAATAGCCGATATGCACAGTTCATACTTAATATATGAGGCCAGTCAAATATAATTAATTTTATTTAATTCCAAATTCCTTGAATTAAAACCCAATGAACTCAGCAGAATATACATTTCAGTAACTGGACTGAGCCAGCATTGCATAGTGGTTTGAGAACTGGACTATCATTCTGGAGACCAGGGTTTGACTCCCTGCTTAGCCATGGAAAGTAAAGTGATCTCTCAGGCGCAAAAAAATACCATGGTAGGATCACCTTATGGTTGTCAAGTAAGAAACAACTTAAAAGCACATAACAACAGCATTTTTTTAAAAAAAAATGCATTATATTGACGTATTAGCAGGCCACAGTCCTGGTCCTATGTTAAAGGGTCCTTTTCTGGGAAAAAGAGGGGCATATAAATTAAATTAAAAAATTATTATAACCAGAAATCCAAGGCAAATTTGGTTCCATGGCTTATATCCAGAAAATGCCTCCATAGATTGATTTTTACATTTGACAGCACTATGAAAGGTAGAATTTGAGAATGGGTCATGCTAATTTTAAGATTAAAGGAGTGAAGAAGAGCAGGGCAAAAAGCTTGACAAGCATGTTTTGAGAATCACAGCCCTCAAAATGGTGTGAAGGCAGGCAGGGAGAAAGAATGCAAAAGAGAGAGAGAGAGAGAGAGAAGCTTGGCTGTTCAGCTGTGAGACAGGGTCAGCTAAGGAAAGCTGGCAGCAAAATCAAGAAGTGGGAGAATGATATAGATAAGGTCAGATAGGGAAGGGGGGGGGGGAGAGAGATAAGGATGAGATCAGGAAGGGAGCAGATAGAAATAAGATAAGATATTTATATCAGTCCCGGTATATGGGAGCTGGGGAAGAGAGAGTGTCTGAGGAAAGAGGTGAGGGAAAGATATTACACTGGTAGAGAGACAAGGGGCACTTTCATAGTACACAACCATAGCACTATCATTCCACTTTGTCATGGCAACATCCTATGGAATCCTAGAATTTTTAGTTTAAGGAAAGACGTTCAAAATTCTCAGCCAGACAACTCTAGTGCCTGACCAAGTTATAAAGCCAACATTTCCACAGGGTGTAAACATAGTGCTATAATTCTGTAGTGTGAAAGGGCATTATGCTAAAATACATATAGAGACAACTTACATGCTTGAACATTCTGCTAAGCAATATGTCTCTATCACTGTTATTGTTTTACAACTATGCCTGGGAGTCATTCTTTCAATACTTCATAACCAAAATCAGTCACATAAATACATATCTGATCCAAGAGAACCAACCACTTCCTTGTCCAGTGTGACAGCCACACTTAGGTGTTGATGTTGTATGCCCTCAAGTTGTTTCCATCTTATAGCAACCCTAAGGTGAACCTATCATGGGTTTTGGGGGGCAAGATTTGTTCAGAGGTTTGCCATTGCATTCCCCCTCTGGAATTCCATTGAGTGAAGTGATGCTGGCTCCATACCTTTTGCGTTTCTGGCAAACAGTGAAGAACATGCTATTTCACCTGGCCTTTAGATATTAAAATTAGGAGTGTGGTCTGGATAGTTGTTTAAAACTTGTTTGCCTGGTTTTAGAGCTAGCTTTTTTAAATTAACTCTGGAGTTAATTATTTATGTAATGCTTTTGTCCACTGCACATTACCTTAGGGGCCCTGGTGGGTTGAAAAATGATAATAAAATTCCACAAATAAATAAATAAGTAATTCTACCTGGTCCACCATCCATGTTTCTGATTATCCTACAGCAGTCAGCATTAAGACAAAGAACATTTCTCAATACAGTGGGTCCTTGTTATCTGCTGGGGTTTGGTTCCAGGAACCTCTGTGGATAACAAAATCCAATTTTTGTTGTGCCATTATATTTAATGGGACTTGAGCATACACAGATTTTGTTATCCATGGAAGGTCCTGGAACCAAACCCCAGTGGATAACAAGGGTCCACTGTATAGATTTGTCTACTGAGGAAATGCAAAAGATATAAAAGTCCAGTACATATGAAAGTGTAAGATTTTACCTTCATTCAAAGAGGTCCTTCTCCTCTTCTCATTATCTTCACAGGTGAAGGTATTTTCATAGGAACATGGGAGAGGGATTCTTGGTGGTTACTTACTGACTCTTGGAGAGGCTAGACTAGTAAGCCCCATACTAACCTTCCAGTGGCTGGGAAAATATTTGTTACAATAGGCTTCACAGGGAAAGGATTTTTAATGTGCTATGCTGTCTGTATTTGTTTTAAACTGATATATTTTAATTGCTTTTAATTCTATTTATAGTTTAACTATATTTTAACTTTTCTATTTTTTTAATGATGTGAAATTTTATTTCTACCTACTTCAACTTTGTCAAGTAAAAAGGCAGTGTATAAATAATTAAAATTATTTTTAAAAACTAATAAATAACCACAAAATCATAGAGTTGGAAAAGACCACAAGGACTATCCAGTCCAACCCCCTGCCATGCAGGAAGACACAATCAAAGAACCCAAGACAGATGTGGCCAGCCAACCTCTGTTTAAAAACCTCCAAGGACAACCTCCATCACACTCTGAGGCAGTGTGTTTCACTGTTGAACAGTTCTTACTATCATGAAATTCTTCTACTGTTTAGGTGGAATCTATTTCCCCGTAGTTTGCATCCACTGTTCCATGCTCTAGTCTCTGGAGCTGTAGAAGACAAGCTTGATCCAGCATCGATATGACACCCTTTAGATATTTAAACATGGCTATCATGTCACCTCTTAACATTCTCTTCCCCAGGTTAAACATACCCAACTCCCTAAGCTGTTACTCACAGAGCATGTATTTCAGACGCTTCACCATTTTGGTCACCCTCTTCTGGCCATGTTCCAGTTTGTCAACATCCTTTTTAAACTGTGGTGCCCAGAACTGCACAAAGTATTCCAGGTGAGGTCTGACCAAAGGGGAATAGAGTGGTACTATTACTTCTGTCAGTCTAGACACTAACCTCCTGTTAATGAAGCCTAGAATCATATTATCTTTTTAAACTGCCATGTCACAGTGTTGACTCATGTTCACCTTGTGGCCTACTAAGATTCCTAGATTCCTTTCACATTTCAGACCAAGTGATACCTATCCTATATCTGTGCATTTCTTTTTTGCTGCTTAAATTTTCTGCTTACATTTCTCCCTGTTGAAATTTATTTTATTTTTGCCCAGGTTTCTAATCTTTTAAGGTCATTTTAAATTCTTATCCTGTCATTTGGGGTATTAGCTACTCCTCCTAACTTGGGGTCATCTGCAAATTTGATAAGCTTGCCCTCTATTCTATCTTCCATGTCACTAATAAAAATGTCGAATAGCACTGGGCTCAGGATAGCACCCTGCAGCACCCAGTAGACACTTCTCTCCATCCTTTTTCCTTTTTTTTGAAAATGGGGACAACAATTCCCTCCTCCAGACTGCTGAGCTTTCTCCTGTTTTCCAGGAATTCTCAATATTATCCATAATTACAATTTCTTTTCTGAGGAACCATGTTACACAAAAGTTCCCACTCTGTACAATTTATTGAACATAATGTGAAGGGAACTGTGCCTTTAAAGATGTGCAGAATGCATTTGTGCTACTCACCATAAGGTTACTACAACTTTCACTTCTGCTCAGTTACATGTAACAATGCAAACCCTCCACCTTAACTCTTATATAAAAAAGTAACACATCTCCTTCTTTGAGTAGGGTGGTGTATGGTCTTTTTGAATTCTTGTGACGAAGAATGGTGGCAGCCCCTAAGTTTTACCCTCAATTTATCCACAAATCATACCAAAATGCATAATTTTCTAATCAAAGCCTGCCTTTGACTTATACGCAAGGTCAACATATAAACATGTAATATATGTTAATGGAATTAAAAATATAGCCTTAAGCACAGATGGAGTTCAGACTAGAGCTTGGAGGCTACTTTTTCTGGACTAAAGTTACCAATATCCCCCCAGCTATTGTTGCCACTGGCCATGCATTGTATGGAGGGTTAATAAAGAATAACTATTTATTTATTTGTTTGTTTTAATATATATATAGCATTTTTTTCTCCAACAGAGAACCCAAGGCATCTTTACAACAAAGTAAAAAGTCAAAATCTTATGCAAAAGTTTAGAAACAATTAAACAATTATTAGTAAATGCAAGTTTAAAACACATTTTAAAAAAAGATAAAACCACACCACTCTATATAAAAGACTCTTCTGTCAGATGAGTTATGACTTATCTAAACAAAGGTTTTTGCCTGCCATTGGAAAGAGAAGAAAGCAACTCCCATGGGAGGGAGTGCCGCAGCCTGAGAACAGAAACTGTGAAGGCTCTCTCATGAGTACTCACCAAACTTGCTCCTCTGAGGATCTTGAAATTCAGGCAAGATGAAGATACAGCCTCTCAGATAGTCTAGACCCAAGTTGTACAGAGTTTAAAGATCACAACCAGTGCTGTGAATTCTGCCTCTAAACTGAACAGTCGGTAGTGATGCTGTTTCAACAAGTGATTTGAATGTTGTCTGTAAGCAGGCCCAGTCAGCAGCCTAGCCACAGCAATTTGGACCTGCTCAAATTCCTGAGCAGTTCCAAAGGGTAGCCCTGCATAAAGCGTGTTACATTAATCCAAACTGGGTGAAATCAAGGCCCATTATCACCACAGCCATATCTGACATCTCCAGGCAGGAGCCCTGATGGAATAGTGGTTAAATGCCAGTACTGCAGCCATTCACAGGCACAAGGTCGTACTGGAAGTTTGATCCCAGGCAGGGCTCCAGGATCCACTCAGCCCTGCATTGTTTTGTAGGACACTAAGATGAGTACCCAGCTTGTTGGGGGTAATTAGCTTACACATTGTAAACTGTTTAGGGAATACCTAAATGAACTGATAAGTGATATAGAAAGGTACTTGTGACTGGCTGTGAGTTCAGTTGGTGCACTTGTTTTAGCTACACAAAAGCACTCCTGGGCCATTGTCAAAATATGGGCATCCAAGCCACAGATCTGAATCAAGGGTACACCTAAACAGGACAGGAATGTTAAAAATAATGTGGCTTCCAGGGTGTCCTCCCAAGGGTCATATGTAAATGTAGCCTGTAATTCCCACCCATGTCCTAAAGGATGTTTTGAGAACAGAGATACAGTATGTCCATATATCATAATACTACATTTCCCTCCTCACTAATGGGCCTGCTCAGACTTAGCAATGACCCAATGCCAAAAAGCACATGTTGTAAAGACCAGGACTTACGATAGGTCAGGTTGATGTAAAGATGCCATCTGTGAACCGTGCATGTTCTTCCTCAGTCTTCTTCAGAGACTGTAGAAATGCACCTGATCAAATCTTCACCCAAAGCAGGAGTGGGCAACTGTGGCCTTCCAAATATTTTTGGTTTACAATTTTGTTTTGTTTTGTTTTGTTTTTTTAATGGCTTACAGCTTTAATCAACCCAATACAGAACAGACGATAGTGAAGGATTACTACAGTCAGATTTGAAAAATTCCTGAAGGAGCCACAGCTTCTGACCCACTTCTGACCCACAGAAAGCTGGGGCTACCTATAACTATCATACAACCAGCCATTCATTTTGTGGTTCCCTGTGTCCTTTCTTATTGCTGTGCCAGGAATTGTTTCCAAACACACACACACTGTTTTGTTTCTTTTTATGCTACAAATCCTTTTTCCAATCCAGAGTTTCTTGTTTCTTTTAAAATGCTGAAGTCCGAATCCTCCAGCTTTCATATTTTAATATATCTGTATAATTTTTGCAGTTTAAAGAAGCAATTTCTATTAATGCTCATCTTTGTCAGTATGACTCAAGGAGAAGTGTTATAGAAATTGCACCTCTTTTGAATATTGTCTCCCTTTCTGTCCTTCCTGCCACCTTCCCTGTTACTTAGACAGTAATTCTTCAGACAGGGATGTGTCTTTTTCATTCCTGCAATCTCACAGCTTAATAGTAATGACATCATATTTTTTGCCCTTTAGTATTCCATGTAAATCAATGAACTTATTCAGTATTTGCACCACTATTCTGTATTTTTATTTCTCATTCTTGTGATTACACTAACTAGGTAGAAGCACCATCTATAATCACCCTGTGAGGATGTTAACTAATAGGGTAGGTCACCCACCAAGATCTGAAGACAGACAATCATTTAAAACTGGACTGTGCACCACAGCCCAACAATCTGGCCAATGGATAAGCAACATGAGGCCCTCTATATGTTTTGGACTACAATTAGGAACCTTAACCAGCACAGTGATTGACCAGGAATTGCAGGCACTGCACACCAAAAATATCTGAAGAGCATTAGGTAGTTGACCCCTGCTCTCGCTATTAATAGTGCATGACAATAGAGGCCACCTGGGAGAAATCTGTGGCAGAGACTCACATGAGTCAGGGTAAGAAGGTGGGGTGGAGAGAACTTATGTTTGCTACCTTGTAGATCTCTCTCTCTCACACACACACACACACACACACACCAAAAAAAAAAAAAAAAATTACAGAAAGAGAGAAAGGTGGGATTCTAATGGGAAAAATAATAGCCATGCCAACTCCACAGCAATGTTCTCTCTCCTAAGCTTTTCCCCAATGTGCCTGACATGTATTCCCATTTCAAAAATAAGGCTTGTCTTTTGGACACAATTTAATTTTCCAATTCACGGTAATCTGCCTTTGGATAAGGAAAGTGGACTGGTGTTATTTACCACTCTTGTTTTAAATCCCATTATAAAATTATTTTGTGAAAATTTAGGTAATGTGGACTACACATTGGCCTTTTGCGCTAATGTTTTTTATGCTGCACAGTAATTTTATGGTGGTGCAGTGGTTAAATGCTGGTACTGCAGCCACAGCGTTGTGAGTTCTAACATGCAGAGCTCCAGGTTCACTCAGCCTTCCATCTTTCTATAGTTCAGTAAAATGAGTACTCAGCTTGTTGGGGGAACTGGTTGTAACCCATTTAGAGAATGCTTAGCTCACTGTGAAGTAGTATAGAAATATAAAGTGCTATTGCTATTAAATTCCTTCATTTTAATATTTTGGATATTGGTGTTATGTTATCACTCTTTACGATTGCTTATTGTATGCTATCTTGTGAAAATTATTTGTTTTTTAATTAATTTAATTTTTTTGCACTTAAACTGATTGTGAAAAAGCAGTTCATCAAGGGAAAACCTCCACAATGGATTTCCCCACCCTTCAAGGTAGAGGTTCCTTTAAGGATGACCTCACAAGAGTCCAAAGATTTTACTCTAAGTCAGTCCTGAGTAATACTGGAATGCCAGTTTGAATCGTGTGACGATGAGCACTATTCTACTAATAAGGGCTGTTTGACTTATGCTATAAAAGTCTCAATGGTATGCTGCCAAATAAGAAAGACTGGGAATAATTCCAATTAAACCATAAGGATGCCTTAAAAACCAAAACAACAACAAAAAAGAAACACAGAATGCCATATCAAAATGCTATGAAGCTGCCCAATTTGCTTGTGGATTGAAACCAGTACTACTTAGATGTGGGTTTTTTTTAAAAAAAAAATCCCCTTGTTACACAATTCTTTGAGTTCAGCAGGAAGAAAATTAGTGATAATGCTTTCCATTTAATTAGTATATTACATGCACTGTAATTATTAGTGGGAAATGTTATATTAATGAAAGCAAAAGTTAGCAGCAAATTACCTTGTAGTTATTGTCAATTTCCCAAGCTACTGCTCCTTAAGATAACCCCTTTCCCTATGGTCCTTCCGGTAATTTTTTCTTGCCTGATAAACATGATGATTAAACAGCACACAGTGCAAACCTTTGATACTTTTAAAATTAAATCCATGCCCAGCCTAAGGGCTGTGTCTGATTTCAACTAAATGTGTCAGTTAATCAGATAAAAAATTATCAGTAACTCAAAGAAACAGCAGCCTAAGGCTTCATCAGGTCTAGGGAAAGCTGAACAAAATAAGACATTCAGACAATATCACATTATGAGTAAAGGTTACTGATAAGCATAAATCCAAACTGAGCTGTTCATCACCTTAATAATATCTATCTTTGGAGAACCATTACATACAACAGTCAAATTATCACTTTTTAAAAAGCAATTAGAAAAATGGGCTACTATGCCAATACACCATTAAACTGAACATACATTAGGAGAGACTAAGGATTATACTTGCACAAATATAAGCTCCTTTAGGTAAGCTCTCATGGAAAGATATACATTTTTATATATGAATGATTTTGGACATTCCAAACAAGTCCTGGATTTGGCAGACAAAACTGTTACGTCCATAAATTAAAATAAGTTATTTATTTTCAAAATTTTATCACCAGTAAAAGAAAATGTTTATTCATTCAGGCTATCCTCCTATTCTAATTACATACATTCGAACTCCCAATGCATCTTCTCCAGTGTCTTGCCCTTCCAGCTCTCTATTGCTCATGCTTCATTCAAGCACTCATCTATTCTTGTAATTACAAAATTCAAGTTATAAGCATTTGTGTTTACTTGCCTATCCTGAAAAGTAATTTTTGCACACTCTGAAATGAATACCCTCTCTCCAGCATATGTTGGTATGATCTCGGGAGGAGGGGGGTATAAGAAGCACTTGTCTTCTGGCAGTGAGCAAAAATATGACAATGGCCCTATCAAATTCACAGTATGGTCATGCTAATGCAGTAACTATAAATTGATCCAATTTTTGACCCTGGGAACAGTAATCCTAACTGTATTACTAGTACATCAGAAAATTCTGAAGTCATAGCTAGCACCATGATACTGTGGTGACTAAGAAACTACATATAAATCTGCAGGATTTTTATTGTTTCTTGTTGTATGCCTTCAATTCTTATGCCTTGTGTCTTATGGCGACCCTAAAGCAAACTTATCATGGGGTTTTCTTGGCAAGACTTGTTCAGAGGAGGTTTGCTATTGCCTTTCCTTGATGTTGAGACTTGTCCAAGGCCATCCAGTGGGTTAATGGCCAAGCTGGGAATCTCCAGAGTCGTAATTCAACATTCAAACGAATATGCCATGCTGGCTCATACTTAAGCCTACCCTTGCTATTCCCAGAGCAGGAAAAAGGATGTAGTTGCCAGGGTCAGTTTCCAGCATCTCAAGCTAAAGGTTTCTTGGATAACTGGACCTCTGTTGAGAGACTGAAGAGCCATTACTGCAACAGAAAATGTAAGATTTGACTTTACAGTGGTCTGACTTAGTACATGAGAACTTCCTAGACCTATATTCAATTTGAAAAGCTAACAGAAACTCAATAATATGCATTTGTTGCTTTTGTTGTTGCTGTTGTGTGCCTTCAAGTCATTTTTTATTTATAGTGACTGTAGTGACTTAGAAAATACTGTACATGCAAATATTGTTTCTTGTTGTATACCTTCAAGTTGTTTCTGACTTATCATGGGCTTTTCTGGGCAAGATTTATTCAGAGGAGTCTTGTCACCCAGCTGGTTTTCACGGCTGAGCAGGGAACTGAACCCTCATCTCCAGAGTCATAGCCCAACATTCAAACCACTACACCATGATCGATTTGCACACAGTTAAGTCAACAAAATGTTTTGCCAAAAGGAAAAAAATTGAACAAATGTGACACAGCTTTAGGAAACACCCAGGCTTTTCATAAGAATATGGACTGAAAGACTGCATGAATGGAATGAAGAACACGAGAAAGAATTTCAACTTTTCTTTGCATGCTATAATTTTTGTTTTTTCATATTCATTTTTTGTGGCTGAATTAAATTTGTTTCCCTGATCTGCTCAATTACAGACCACTCAACATTAAAGAGAGTGAGTCTGTTTAATATTAGCCTGATCAAACCGCTGCAGTTAGTCTACTGTAATATACTCTATGCGGCCCCACCCTTGAACACTCAGAATCTGCAGTTAATGTAAAATGCTGACTGGAGTACCACATAGACAGCACATCATACCACGCTTAAAAGAATTGCACTAGCCGCCAATATGTTTTAGTCTGAATCTAAGGAGCTTGTGATGACATTTAAAGCCCCACATGGCTTGGGACCTCAAGAGAGTACATCTCTTCCCATATGTGGCAGCTGTAGGATTAAGATCTGCAAGGGTGGGGCCTACTGCATATTCCACCACTGAGATCAATACACTGAGGTGGGGCATGGGAGAGGGCCTTGAAGCCATAGGCTTCTTAGACTAATGTTCTGAAAGGTTATTTCCAAGATTTTTTTTTCAAGCCATAGTATCTTAAGACCTCTGGTTTTGCAAAGCTTACATCATAAACTACAGAAACTTTTCATCTTTGTTAAATTATCTGAATTGCGGACATTACGTTGTTCATTTCTGATTATTCCCTTGATGATCTATTATGTTTTAGAGGTGGGATACCTCACATTATGGTTACTTCACAATATTTTTACTATAGGATCATTTTCTAGATAGTTTATGTAGTTCATTCTTTCACTGCAATTTATGGTTTAATAAGTCTATGTACTACTGTTAAGTAAGCATTTGCAAGTACCTGACTTTTCTGATTAGGTAGTCTTTTTTTGTTACTCAGTTTAGTACATACCCTACATTTCTCAGCCATGGTATCCCAATTGTGGAATATTCTGTTCCTGGAAGCCTGACTGGCACCAATATAATTTAAATACGTTAAAACATGGCTGTTCATCAAAGTCTTTGGGTCTCATGAACTCATTCCAAAAATGGTGGAGTTAATTTTTATCATTTTAAATTGTGTAATTTGTTTTCATACTTTGTGAAAGCGATCCTGAAATCTTTGATATAATGATGATGATGATGATGATGATGATGATGATAATTTATTTATTTATACCTCGCTCTTCAGCCCTAAAGGCTATCAGAGAAAGCTTACAATTATTATGCTCTCAGGCTTACAATCTAAAAAGACACAACACAAAAGGAGAAGGGAATGGTGATGGGGAAGGGGATCGGGTCCAGCAGTTCTTCTCTCCCTCTGATGCCTGGACCAAGGCAGGTGGACTGCTGGGAGGGTTTGTCCTTTCACTCCCTCCTAGGTCAGATGGTGTTGTATAAGGAAGGGTATCAATATTGGCTTGTCCTTTCACTCCCTCCTAGGCCAGATGGTGTCGTATAAGGCAGGGTATCAATATTTTAATAAATAAGTAAATAAATAATGAGTTATCTTCTTATCATTATTTATGTGTACTTTTTTTTAAACACAAGACAAACCCAAAATAGGCAAGAGGACTTCAAATAGCTCAATTGTGCTATTAGAAAACTTCTATAGAGATGAAAAATAAGGCAGTTCAAACTATTTAAATGAAATGAACCATAACATACTTGGAAAAGAACATACTTGATATGCAAGGTTCTGAAAAAGGTATTTTGCATTCATGACATAACAGGGCCATGACTCAGGTAAGCACAACTTTGCAGATGAAAATCAAATACGCACAAAGTGTAATGATGTTGTACATGCAGATAAGAAATGATGTCATGTCACATAGGCAAAATTTATGGAGGCATAATATACGATATATCAACTATACAGTCTAACAACTTTTTACGTGTAAGAAATGCCTAAATTTTCCAGGACTGGTTAGAGGGATCACAAGACTCACTCATGACAGCAGCATCACTGGCTGGCTGGAAGTGTTTTTCCGGACAGGATGCAATTCAAAGTAGGTCCTACATTCATATACAACTCTAGAACAGGCTGTTTTAAAAATTCTATTTTCTCATATAAACCTGACCAGGATCTCAGCCAGTCTTTCCTTTAGTCCTACCACCCTCAAGAAACATGTGTAGCTGATCATGATAGAAGGTTTATTCAGTGTCTGGTTCCAGACTCTGGATCTGCTTACAAAGGAAGGCTAGGTTAGCCCCTCTCTCTGCTATCTTTTACTTGTCAGTAAAAGACATTCATTTTGATTCAGATAAGAATTTGGGAATTAAGCAGGCTGCTATTGAAAATGAACTCTTCGTGTACTATCATAGGTTTTGGTGGTAGAAGGAAAAAGGCAACGAAAACAGCACTAGGGAAAGAAACAAGGCAATGGAGAAAGAGGTTACTTGGAGCCATCGGATTCTGTTTGCCTCTCCTCACCAATGTTACTCAACTCTGAAAAAAATTACAACCATTAGTGCAGTGCAATGACATGATTCCTGTGTGGTTGTTAACTGGTCTGGTATTGCCATTTCGTTTTATTGATGAGCTCTAATTGAATTTCCTATCTGGTTTTATTTTTAATTATATTTCTATTTTATTTTATTTGTTAATCACCTGAGTATCATTTATGGTGGCATTAAATAAAAAAGTACATACAAATTTCCTGGCATAGAAAACTGGTATGTGATTGACTACTGTTAGGCAACTGCTAAAACAAAACAAAACCAAAAACAAAAAAAACAAAAAAAAAACTATGAATCCCCTGCCCTCCGAAATATTCATGCCATTCAAATCTCAGGTCATAGAATCATAGAATCACAGAGTTGGAAGAGACCACAAGGGCCATCCAGTTCAACCCCCATTGCCATGCAGGAACTCCCAATCAAAGCATTCCTGACAGATGGCCATCCAGCCTCTGTTTAAAGACCTCCAAGGAAGGAGACTCCACTACACTCCAAGGGAGTGTGTTCCTCCTAATGTTGAGGTGGAATCTCTTTTCCTGGAGCCTGCATCCATTGTTCCGCATCCTGTTCTCTGGAGCAGCAGAAAACAAGCTTGCTCCCTCCTCAATGTGACATCCCTTCAGATATTTAAACAGGGCTATCATATAGAATCATAGAATCATAGAGTTGGAAGAGACCACAAGGGCCATCCAGTCCAACCCCCTGCCATGCAGGAACTCCCAGTCAAAGCATCCCCGACAGATGGCCATCCAGCCTCTGCTTAAAGACCTCCAAGGAAGGAGACTCCACTACACTCCGAGGGAGTGTGTTCCACTGTCAAACAGCCCTTACTGTCAGGAAGTTCCTCCTAATGTTGAGGTGGAATCTTTTTTCCTGCAGCTTGCATCCATTGTTGCGCGTTCTAGTCTCTGCAGCAGCAGAAAACAAGCTTGCTCCCTCCTCAATATGACATCCCTTCAAATATTTGAACAGGGCTATCATATCACCTCTTAACCTTCTCTTCTCCAGGCTAAACATCCCCAGCTCCCTAAGTCGTTCCTCATAGGGCATGGTTTCTAAGCCCTTCACCAATTTAGTTGCCCTTCTTTGGACCTGCTCCAGTTTCTCCACATCTTTTTTGAATTGTGGTGCCCAGAACTGGACACAGTATTCCAGGTGGGGCCTGACCAAAGCAGAATAGAGTGGCACTATTACTTCCCTTGATCTAGACGCTATACTTCTATTGATGCAGCCTAAATTAGCATTGGCTTTTTTAGCTGCTGCATCGCACTGTTGACTCATGTTCAACTTATGGTCTACTTGGACTCCTAGATCCCTTTCACATGTAGTTTCATTCAGCCAGATGTCCCCCATCCTATATCTGTGCATTTCATTTTCCTGCCCTAAGTGCAGAACCTTACATTTCTCCGTATTGAATTTCATTTTGTTAGCTTTGGCCTAGTTTTCTAGTCTGTTCAGGTCATTTTGAATTTTGATCCTGTCCTCTGGGGTATTAGCTGCTACTCCTAATTTGGTGTCATCTGCAAATCTGGTAAGTATGCCCCCAATTCTGTCATCCAGGTCATTGATAAAGATGTTGAATAACACTGGGCCAAGGACAGAACCCTGTGGGACCCCACTGGTCTCTTTTCTCCAGGATGAAAAGGAATCACTGTTGAGCACTGTTTGGGTGTGGCCAGTCAAACAGTTACAAATCCATGTAATGGTTACCTTGTCTAGTCAACATTTTGCAAGCTTGTTTGCAAGAACGACATGGGGAACTTTGTCAAAGGCCTTACTGAAATCAAGATATACTATGTCCGCAGCATTCCCTTCATCTACCAAGCTGGTAATTTTAGAGATCAGATTTGTCTGGCATGACTTGTTTCTCTGAAAGCCATGTTGACTTTCTGTGATTATGGAATTATCTTCTAGATATTCACAGGTCATTACCTTCTTATTCCAAAATTATTTTATTTCTTACACCCATTCTTTTAACCTCATTAATAATAATAATAATAATAATAATAATATTTATTTGTATTACACCTCTCCCTATATTGGACTGAGGCAGGTAACAACAGTTAAAAGCAATAAAAATGAAACATGGACACATTAAAACAGAGCAAAATATAAAAATTCAAATTCCCCATCTCCCTCCCACCCTACAACAGCACTAAAATAACAATTTCCAGTAAAAATCGCAATACAGTACATCATTAGCTGGTGGAATCAACTAGAAAACAGCAGCTAGACAACTGGAGAGCTCAAATACAAGGAGGTCAGCCTGGGAAGGCCTGCCGGAAGAGATCCGTCTTTATCGCCTTTTTAAAGGTCTTCAAAGATGTAATATGGTGGATCTCCTCCGGCAGGTCATTCTATATTTTTGGAGCGGCAGCTGAAGAGGTCCTCTGGGAGGTCATCACCAGCTTGGTTTTCTTTGCCTACAGGCAGCAAAATATATCTTTGAGTTAAGTTAACCTATGGTGAAAGTGAATGTGGATTTTAATAATCATTGTGTAATGTGTCCCTTGTTTAGAATATGAAACAAATTGAAACTTGGGTTATGTCAGAAAATGCCTTTTTAAGACACCAAAAAGGTAGCTATTTATAGAAAAGAAACAACAGGCAAGAAAAATGGTTGAATCAGGAAATGTTGGAGAACTGGCAAGGAGAATACATTATGAAAACAAAAGAACAGCTTTTGGCAGAGGGTTATGGGTTTCAGTAGTCTTTGTACTTACAGCTATTAAAAAAGTTTTAAAATGGGCCAAAAATATAACACTGAAAAAATGTAAATCTTTTGGAGCGGCAGCTGAAAAGGTCCTCTGGGAGGTCACCACCAGCCTGGCTTTCTGTATACTGTATATTGTAGTTTTGTTGAAATCTGATACAGAAGAAAAGGTGGATTTACCATATAACCAGAGCAAAGATAGTAAGAAGTCATATTATTTATTTATTTCTGCTTAGTACATATTGTTGTAGTGTATTGTTTTCTATGCTTGTTTTCTCTTCTGTATTCTCAGAAAATGTAGATTAATGTGTGTTTTGTTCTGCTTGATGCATTTGATTTTTAATGGACTTATGTAGAATTTTAATGAATTTTTTTTTAAAGGGGGGAAAACTATTGGATCATATGAAAGAATCTAACCTGGCTATAAGACATATATAATCTCTTTAGTTTTAGTTTCAAAGTGAGTGCTTCCAATTTTGCAGCTGCATCACAATTTTTCCTATTATCCATCCAAGGACCAGGGACAAGGTTCTTCTCACAGAACGTTGTATATGAAGATGCCAACCACAGATGCAGGCGAAACATCAGGAATAAATTCTTCTAGAACATGGCCACATAGCTTGAAACCCCCACAAAAAAACTTTTTACTTGAAGCTTCCACCCCCCCCCCCCAGTTGTATTTTACAAAAACATATGAAGGCTTTCGCCACACAAAGCAAGAATACAAGAATATTAGAATGTAAGAACAGTCTTGCTGTATCAAGCAAAATGTCTATGTTGTCCAGCATTCTGTTCATCCAGTCACCAAGAAATTGCTCATGGGAAGCATACTATCAGGACATGAGTGTAGATGCACTCTCCATCCCACATTTCTCAGCAAATAAGATATACAGTATAGACATACTGCTTATAATATGGGAGACTCTATATAGCCAACCTAACAGCCATTAACTAAACCCTTTAAAGCTGTCCATGTGTTGGTAGACTTCAGTGAATCCCGTAGCAGGAGTACATTTTTGTACAAGTGACATTTTTGCTCAATCTCTGAGTTTGCTCACAGTTGTCTGTGTTCATAACAAAGGGAAACATCCTAGATCTGTTTGCCAAAGCACACTTTCCCTGATGCTCTCAAGCAGGGGTTAAAAAAGTTGTGGGACCCTGAACTTCAGACTGGATATCCAGTCCTAACTGTACCATTTTCCACTGCTAATGGACTTAAGCAAGGGCACCACAATGATTAACAGAATTTTCACTTTAATCAAGATTTGGATCTCTGTTTTGAAACTTCAATTTCAAATTCCTGAATACATTAACCATAATTAAAATAGATCTTGGCACCACCATCAACAAACCATAAGATCCACAAGGTGGCAGTGGGGGAACATAAGGACTCATGGCCTGATCCAAAGATGAAGAACAGGAAAGTTGCAGGGGGTCTAATAGGCAGTTCTTAAAACCAAGAAAGTACAAAACCCAAAATGAATGCAAAAAGAGAAACTAGTTCTCAAAACTGAAAACAATGAAAATGTATTGTGATTCAGCCTGTTCCAGAACAACTGTAAGAACATAGGGGAGACTCTATTTGTAACCACTCATTCTCAATATCTGAATGTTTAAGATTGCTTCTAAGTGAGCTTTCCTGCTTTGAAACATGGACGGCTGCAATGCATTCTCATTATCACTTCCCATTATTTTCTTACATAAGGTTGGGAAAAAGAAAAGCAGTTCATAACAGATTTTACCTCTCCCTTAGATTTCAGGCAACTACAAGAACTATGTACAGTACTTCAAAAGGGTATCACAAGACTGGAAATAGTACAGAAAACAAGACCTAGACCCAATTCTAATTGTTCTTCTCAACTACAGGAGAAACATTAAATCAGTTGCTGAATGGTAAATCAATACTTATTGATTGATTCAGTGGCTTTAATCTAGTTAGGTCTAGCAATTGGATTTAGGCCATAAAATTCACTTTCCCAACAAAGAAAAACAAAAGCAGTTTCTTTTCTTTTTCTTGTTCAGGAAAAAATAAATGATTAAAGGAAAGGGGTAAGATATTTCTATTATACTGAACTATATAGAAAGGAATTTAATTTCTTAATTCTCAGATTAACATTCAGAAAAGGACAGATGTAAGAAGGATTTCAGTAACAATTTGACTTCATTTTATTTAAATCTTTTTTTAAAAAAATGTAATTAAAATGTATTTTAAATAAAGCAAACTTTAAAAGAAAATGTACCTGACTTAAAATGAAATACTGATTTCCTATCAATATGTCACAGACAGTGCTTTGATCTCTTACAAGCTGTATCATCACTATTTTTTAGTCCATAAAAGGCTACCACCCTATGTGCAAATGTAACATGGGGGAAACTCCTAACTTCAGAGGATAAGAATCATATAATGGCAGAACAAGTCAGGAACGTCACTAGGAGGTGAGGGGGTGCAGACTGCCACAGGTGACACCCTAAGGGGGGGGGGGGTGACACCACTGCAGAAATGGCATGTGGCTTTCACATGCGTCCCTTTAAAATACTGAAGAGATAGTGTGAATGGGGTGAGGCTTAGAAGGAGGAGAAAGAAGAGGCCCCACATTTAATTTTTTTTATTTTTATTTTTTTTTCTTTAAAAACATCACATCTTACCATATTTTCATTTCAACCACGTGAAACTAAGTACACATAAATACATTTAAAATGTGGATATGATACTGTAATTTCAAGGTATAATTTTAATTTTGCTAGTTTATATCACAACTGTTGCCATTACATTCATCTGTACACTGGAATTACAATTTACAAGTAACACTAGAACAAAAACCACTACTAAGGATTCTGTATGGTGAGGTGGAGGAGGTCAGTGAGCAGGTGACACCACGAGTTACTGCACCAGGTGATGCCAACACTAGTGATATCACTGCAACAAGTCATGCACTGTAACTATTGGGCCCACTAGGAAAGTCACATAGGCATTAGAATGCAAAAGACAAATATGTTACTCTCTGTATACCACCAAGAAATCAGATGCATGATCTTGTGTTTCTGTTTGGCCTCCCCAGACACACACACACACACACACACACTGCCTAGGCTAACAAATGTATTTAATTTTCAAAAAGTGGTTCTTTATATCTCTCTTAACCAAACAGTATAGTTATTTATATTTCACAGAGAAAACTTTTGTCTAGTTAATTTCTATTTTTCCTTGTAGAAAATTCTGGACACTTACAATATAGTGAGCATAAGCAAATACTGCACGAGTCAACTTCCAGACATGCAATAACACTTGCACCTCCTCTCTTGATCCCTGAAAACACTCCAACTGCCTCCTCCCAAATATTTTCCAGAAAGTATTCTACCCTCTGAAAGACCTTTTTGAGAGTTTGCAGAGTGTTGCAAGGAAAGGCAGAATTTCTTCTTCCTTTTTCTGATAAGGGAAACACTTCTGTCAGTCAGCTATAAATGGCTATCACTCCATTCTCCTACATTTAATAAAAGCAAAGTCCTTCATTGTTCATGGGATCTGCTTTAAACAAACATAAATAGGAGTGTATCATCCCTGTAGAAATAAAGCAGTTTGACACAACTCTGACATGACTTATCCTACAAAATCCTGGGATTTTTAGTTTACTGAGGCACCAGAGCTTTCTGACAGGCCAGAATGAATACATTACCAAACTACAAATCTCAGGATTCCACAAGATGGTGCCACAATAGCTAAAATGATGTGAAACTGCTTTATTTTCTGCATATGGAAGATTGGGTGATACAACTGTAATCCCAGCACTCAAGTAAGTAATATTGCTTAGCCTATTTGCATGTCTCAAGACCATCAAATATAAATCTGTCTCTTAAACTGTGATCAGATAGGCCAGGAAAACACAAGCCGAGCCCATGTTATTCTGTCCCGAGTGCACACCAGGGTTGGTTCCCTTTTTTTTTAATATACCACTTCATACCGCCTAAGCACTGTCTAAGCGGTTTACAACTGCAAGCTACTTGCCCCCAACATGCTGGGTACTCATTTTAGTGACCTCGGAAGGATGCAAGCCTGAGTCGAGCTTGAGACCTTTTGCTGGTCTTGAACTCGCCACCTTATGGTTTTGAGTGAGTGGCTGTAATACAGGCATTTAACCACTGCGCCACCAGGGCTCTTCCTGGGCTTGCATGAGGAGTGGCAAGTGTTCACATGCCAATCCCTGTGCCAACCTGGGGACCTGCTACTGCTGCATGTTCCTTACTTTCTGCACCATCTTACTGGGAAGCCCCCCATCGCCAGATCTGAAGTGGAAATGGGTTATGGCTGCACCCATGTGGCCAGGCACCATGTTTCTGCTTCAGATGTATCGATTGGGTGCTTTCCAGTAGGCACAACCCTGCAGAATAACATGGGCTCAGCTTGTGTTTTCCTGGCCTGCCTGCACAGGTAAGGAGCACAGGGAACTCATTTAAACAAGTGGGTTTTCCAGGAAACTCTGCAGCACACTTGGGGGGGGGGGCATCAAGTTGTTCTGTGTTTTGGACTGTTTACCCTGAGATTGGGCCAAATCCACTGGATCGTGTCCAGTCTGCCAGGATCATGAATGAGCCTAGACCTGGGGTTTTGGCCTGCATTGTCCAAATAGGACAACGAGGCCAGGGAGAACACAAGTTTTTTGGCCTCTGCAGACAACTCCTAACTTATAATAAAACATTATTCTCCATGTGCATGTAAACTGAATTAATAAAGTTCCATTTCCTGTATAACTAACCTAATATTTTTAATAACACAATGGTAAAAAGACTCCATGAACAGTTTTAGTGAAGTGATGAGAGTTTCAGAAATCCAGTCTGGATTTAGGACTTGTACTCCAGAGCAGAAAAGTGTAAATTTCTTCTGCAGGTTCTCTGGAGCACTGATCAAGAGCATGTCCCACTTTTGAGAACCAGCTTTCCCAAGAGTGGTAGAAGGACACACACATACATAAGCACGTGCACACATATGTGCACATGCAGAGATGGATCCTGCCTTAATTGGGAGTACAGCCTAAGTTAGACAAATAAAAGGCTTCAGTCCATTCTCAAGTAACTGACCTACAACTACAGGAGTCAATGTTGAATACAATACAAAGAGGGAAAAATACTCTTAAATCAATCACCAATCATGAAAGCAACATCAATAATTCTACTATAGACTAAACAAAAGCAGAAGGTTTCAGTCTTTAGCTTTAGTGTTTTTCTAGCTTCAGACAGGAAATAGACATTTTAAATATATAGGTCTCATTAAAGGGGCCCACTAAACTGTTCCATAATGGTAAAGGATTTTGCATTCAATGTGCAGTTATGAACCAGCAGTTTAATGGCCATGTACATAACACAGTTGTCAGGATACTTTTAAACTTGATACTTTAAAGAAAACAACTGACATCATAAAGCTAATTATTAGAACTTCACTTTGTCAAATCTTGAGCACGCTTCAGACACTCATAAGTAGTAAAAAAAAAATACCAATTTATGAAATGAAACATTCACCATTTAACACACACATTCAGACACACACACACATCTCCCCTTTGGGGCCAAAGCAGAAGCAAAATAAATAGTTTTCAAGAAATATAGGTCTTTCCTGTTTCCTACATTTAAATTTGTGCAACTGCACACAAAGCATGAGAGTGTATGCTACATAACAGCTATAATGGTTCTCCACCGTATAATAATTTCCACATCCAGACATGCACATAGAAACAAAAGAATGCACAGGAACTAACTGATGATGCTGAGTTGGAAGAATGCAAGAGCTTAGTGCTCCCTGAGAAGCGCAAACCTGTGAAAGATGCTGCAGTACTGTAATAGGTTCAATAGCTATTTCCTTCATTTGTGCAAAAACAAAACAAAACAAAAAGGTGGGGGAGGGATCTAGTGGCACCTTTAAGACTGGTTTAACCTTTAAGACTGGTTTATTTTAGCATTTGTGCGACCCAATGTACACAGAAGAAACCTTTGGATTTAGTGACTCTCTAATGTTGAAGTGGAAAGCATGTCCATGCACCCTCTGAGCCCTCCAGTTGCTCCAATCACTGCTGATTTCATTGGCACACTTGCCAACCCACCACCACTTTGTTACCATTAAAGTGCATGGAGGAAGACATGTCATGTTTTAACAGGGGAAATGCTCTATTAAACTAAAGGAAAGCTTCTCTTTTTAGTGCAGCAATACTATTTAAAGAAAGTCATTCTGTTTGTGGCAGACCACTAAATTTGCATAGTGAACAGTGGAGTTTATCATACAACAGAATCTGGGGGGTATAATGCAATGGCAATCTGAATGCAATCATGGGGTTTCACGTAATTGCTTATTAGAGTATCTCACGCAATTTCGGGTAATGGGGGGTCATTTTTGGGAAATGGGAAGTCATTTTGAATACATTCCGAATGCAATTAGAATTCACGTAAATTCGCTAAACTAGCGAATTTATGTGACTTTTAATTGGCTCCATACGAAATTGAGAGAAATTCCTCACATGTGATAAACTCCAGTGAGGTACAGCCACAGCTCATGACAAAACAAATTGTCCCTCAATGTACTAAGGTTGCCCGCCCACTGATGCTCTAACACAAATGTCAAAATACTTCTTGTGTCCAAAGATTTCTTTCACACATAGAAGAACTCTTTCATGGATTATGTGTTTGTTCACTTGTTTGTTTCAATGAAATGCTACCCTTTGCAAATCTAATAACCAGATGGTATTACTTAATAATGATGATGATCCTCTCCCCATGGATTGAGGCAAGGGACAACAACTATTAACAAACATTCATTTAAATTTCCCTAATGTTAATGTTGGATAAAATTTTCTGAAACATGTTGAATTGATCTTCCTTTTTTGATACAGGTATCTATCACCATTCTTTTCATTGTATTTCTGCTTCTGATACCAAATTTTCTAATAAAGAATAATGCCATCTACTCCATTACCTAATGCATACCTGTACTCCCAAAGTCCTACTCTGAATTTAGTAAATCCTACCCTGAGGTACACGTGTACAGAACTGAAGTCTATGAACCAATATTTATAACACATTTCCAAAATCTGTTTTAAACAGTACTGGTATTATGCCTTTCCAAACTGTACTTTCACCAGTTTTTAAAACAGCTTTGGTTATGGGTTTTGTGCTTAAAAGTTGTTGTTGTTTTAACAGAGCAGACATCTTGCACTTTTGGAACAAATCATTTTTAAAAAATATTAAGGGATTATTAAAGAAAATATTATTATCCCTTAAGGGAGTAACATTGTATTAAAGTAGGTTTTTTCCCCATTGGAACATGAAAAATGTTTTCTATTACAAAAGAGAAAAATCAAAATCTGCATTTAAATGGAAAATTTTGTGAAATGAATGGAACAAAAATGCTGAAAAGATCTGGCTTTACATTCATCTTAAAACCAGACTTTTAAAAATATTATACCTATATTTATATACTTTTCATATAAGCTGATGGAAACTGAGTTAGGTGAAGCTCCATAATGCGATCATACCACCACTGAGCTCCTGAGTGTTCGTAGAACCTTCCTCTTCACAACAGCCAAGGCAACATGTGGACTATGGTCCAAAACACACTGCAGAAATAATCCACTTTGACACAGTTTTAACTGCCATGGCTCAGTGTTATGGAATCCTGGGAACTGTAACTTGTTGTGTCACTAGAGCAATGACAGAGAAGGCTAAATATTTCACAAACCTACAACTCCCAGGATTCCCTAGCACTGAGCACATGGCCGTTAAAGTAGTTTCAAACTGCATTAATTCTGCAATGTAGAGGAGGCCAATGTCTCATCTTCAATTTCTCCTGAAACTATGGGGCTAAACAGACAGGCAAAAAGAGGTGCTTTCAGGGTCATGACATGAGCACTCCAGCTGCATTAGGAGCTTGTGGTGCGGTTGGTGGGATTTCAACATGGCTTCAGAAAAGACAGCTTCCAGCCATTTTTTCCAGCCCATCTGTTTCGCCCCTACATATCCCAAAATTCCCTAGCATTGAGCCATAGCAGCTAAAGTGATGTCAAACAGGTTATGTCTACAGTGCGGATGCAGCCTATGTGACTTTAAAATTTTCCCTCTTCATATCATCAGTAAATTCGACAGCTTTAAACCTTCTTGGTAAGCCATTGTCAAAAATGTTCTATAGTACCAGAAGAATTTTATGGAATTCACACAATCAAAAAACAACTTAAAAAAAGACAACTTTTCAACAATGCTGCATGTTTCACAGGGGATGGAGTGTACACATGCATACTATGAGTTATAGTTGGATAAGTGGCTATACCTGTAACAAAAACAAGGATGGAGTAATTTCTCTACCCAGATAAAATGGTGAAATGCCAGTGAGTACTGTTCAACACTTGCTTGGCCTCTGACAAAAATAAAATAAAATAAAATAAAATGATGTAGTTAGTGGACAGCAGCCCAAGACAGAAATAGAGTTATTTTAAATGAATTAAAATGCCCAGGACCAGCTCAACTATCTCTACAGGTACTACAGGAACTAGGAGACAAAATCTCAGAGTTTGTTTATAATTTGAAAATTCTGGGAGAAAAGGGTTGCATCTACACTGGAGAATTAATGCAGTTTGATACCATTTTAACTGCCATGGCTCAATGCTATGGAATTCTGGGATTTGTAGGTAAGATATCTCGCTTTCTCTGTCAGAAAGCTCTGGTGCCACAGCAAACTAGAAATCCCAAGATTTCACAGAAGAGAACCATGACAGATAAAGTGATGTCAAACTGCATCAATTCTGCAGTGTCGCAACAAGCCAAGTGAAGTCCCTGGAGATTGGAAATGAGCAAATGTCCTTGTCTTCAAAAAGAACAACAAAGCAACTACTAGCTGGCTGGCGTACAATTGCAACAGATAATATGCAGTAAATAACTGCAACATAGAATTAAAACAGTTGGTCTGTGAGAATTTAGGAAAGGAATGTTATAATTACTAAGAATCAATATGGGTTTCTCAAAAACATGTCATCCCTCATTTTTGTTTGACAGAGTTGCAAGTTTGGTATACCAGGGGAATGCTGTAGAAGTAATCTATCTTCATTTCAGTAAAACTTTCCACAAAATCCCTCATAGTATTCCTGCAAACCAGATTGTGAAATGTAGATTAGACCATGATGTGATGGATTTGTAAATGGTTGATGGACAAAAACCCCAAACTTAGTCTAGCTCATATGGGAAGATACAGCTTTCACACAGTCTGGGCCTAAGCTGTATAGGGAATGTATCAAAACAATGCTTTGCAATATGGCCCAGAAGTGGACTGATAGCTAGTTAAACTATTTCAGAAAGGGAGTTATATACTCCCTGTGACCAGCCTCAATCAGCAGTCTAGCTGCAGCATTTTGAACCTGCTGAAATTTCTGAACAGTTTCAAAAGGCACCCCCACGTAGAGTGCATTACAGTCATTTAACCAGGATGAAATCAAGGCATGCGTTTTGGTGGCCAGATTTGGCTTCTCAAAAAACGGGCACAGCTAGTGCACTAGTTTTAACTGGGCAAATACATTCCTGGCCACTGCCAAACCTGGACAACCAGGTTCAGGGATGGGTCCAAGAGTATGCCCAAGCTATGAGCCAGTGTAACCCTGGTTTAATCTTTATTTCCTGATTAGCCTTCTGACTGATCCAGAGCACCTCTGGAATTAGATGGAAAAGAAAAGTAGAGTTGAGTGGCACCTGAATATTGAACATTGTACCCCAAATCTTTGGACAATCTCTCCCAGCAGTTTCATGTGTATGCTAAACAACATGGGGACAAGATAGAGATCTGAGAGATACCTTGGGCTAAGGGCCAGAGTGCCATGGAGGAGACCAACAGCACCATCTTCTGAGATCACCATTCAGGTAAGAATGGAGTCACTGCAAAAAAAAAAAAAAAAGTGCCCCCAAGACCCATCCCCAAGATGTGGCCCACAAGCATACCATTGTCATTGGTACTGGAAGCTGCAAAGAGATCCAGCAAAAGCAACAAGCACACACTCCCCCTGTTTAGTTCCTTATGTAGGTTATCCACCAAGACAACCAAAGCCGTCTCTGTTTAAAATGGCAATAGGAAATAAAGTCAGCCCTCCATATCTATGGACTCTGCATCCATTGATTCAACCATCCAGGGCATGAAAATATGTTTTAAAAATTGCAAAAAGGAAAAGTTGATTTTGCCATTGTTAGAATAAGGGACACCATTTTACTATGTCTCTGTATATAATGGAACTCGGGCATCCAGATTTTTGTAGCCACGGGGGTCCTAGAATCAAACCCCAGCTGATACCAAGGACCCACTGTATCAGTAAAAGACAGTTCTGAAATAAGATCAGTTGTGACTATGCAAAGCAAAATGCTAATCTTCTAAGACAAAACTGAGAAAAAGCAACACATTTTTAACACCTTCAATGAAATGACATACATTGTTTCATCAACCAGCTAAATAATAAATGAAATTTCTTTTCCATTTCAAGAAGCTTAAAAACAGCCAAGAAAAGGATATTGCAAAAGACAGTGTTTGAGTGGAACCGTAATTTCAAGCTTGATGACTGCATCTCCGAGAATAGTGGGGTGGGGGGAGACTTTATGAAGCATAGGGTACAGGCTTCAATAAGAATTGCATGTATCAAGTGTGCATCAGGTTCCTACAAGGACTAGTCATTAAGAGAGCCTGTAAATAAATAGCACTAGTGCTATAAAAGCTAACAAAAGCCAAAATAGATATCTCAAAATACAGCCAGTCATATTTCAGTTTCTAAGATACTTCATTAGGTGGGTATCAAGAACAGAGCTTAATAGTAGCAACTCATAACACATTGCACACAGTGCAGTAACCTGCCATTTGAAAGACATACATATTTTTATCAAATCAAGTAACTTTTTGTCTTGAAATGATATAGAGAAAAGCTATGGGAAGTATCTGAATACATGAAATGAAGGAGATATGTAGGTGTGTGCCTCCTTCCTTTTCAGAAATGTATGGAGGCTATGCATATGGAATTAAAGAGATGCACTTGCTAATGATTAGAAGAGGCAGAGGTAGGTGTGAGGTTCTATAGTTTGTTCATTTTTTTTAAAAAAAAATGGTAAACTAGGAAACAATTTGAAGAGCACAACAAAGGCTTGCCATAGAATCACCATGGGGCTTTCCAGACCACCCAAAAGGGGTGGTCCGTACTCACCCCAGGAAGCTGCAGGATGGGGTAGAGGCTGCCTCACCGGCAGCCTCCGCAGCCCCATCCCACTGCTTCCAGAGGCCGCGGGGAAGTGGCAAACTGCTGGTTCCCCGCAGCCTCTAAGCGGAGTACCCCGCTTGAGGAGGCGGGGCGGAAGGGACCGCCGCCGCAGCCCCTTTCTCCCTGGGTCTTTGCCGCGGCTATGTAAAAGCCGCGGCAAAGATCCGTGCCAAAAAAGAAGCTCCATTTGGAGCTCCTTTTTTGCGCTGCGGAAAGGGCACAATCTGCATCCTTCCATGGCGCAGAGGCATCATGGCATGCGCAGCACGCCTAGCAGCTGCGCACGCCATGAAACCATCATGGCACACCCATGTGGATGTGTCCATTTAATTATGGAGGTGCCCATACATGCTAGGGTTTGTGAGTGTGTGAAAGCTGTGCACTCACAAACCCTTGTCGCGCCTTAAAGAGCCCTAAAGGTGCTCTTTTATGCCCGTCTAGATCGGGCCCATGAGTCAGAAATGACTTGAAAGAACGCAACAACTTACCATATTATATATAGTAAATTAATACAATGATGTGGTTTATATATAAATAAAGTATATAATTTACAATAAATTGTCTGTTGAGAGAGTCTGTGTTGAATGTTGGAGGTGGTTTGTGATTGGCTGGGGATTTAATGGGGAATGTCTGAAAGCTGCAGCATGACTTGACACAGCCAAGAAAAGGAGTTGAAGGCTGCTGCAACACTGTAGAATTAATGCACTTTGACACCACTGTCATATTTCCATCCTATGAAATCCTGGGATTTGCAGCTCTCTGACGGAGAAGACTATCTCACAAAACTACATATCCCATAATTCCATAACACTGAGCCATAGCAACACCATCGGGCCTGGCCTCTAGTAGAAGAGCCCTCCCTCCTACACCATCTTACCCAGGAGGGAGTGAAGGGACTGGAGAGGCCTGGATTAAGAAGCAGAGCCCTCCCTCCATGCCATCTGCCTTGGTCCGGGCGTCAGAGGGAAAGAAGTACTTTTGGACCTGATCCCCTTCTCCACCACCTTTCCCTTCTCCTTTTGTGTTGTGTCTTCTTAGAATGTAAGCCTGAGGGCAGGGAACCGTCTAGTTGAAATAATGATTGTAAGCCGCTCTGATAGCTTTTAGAACTGAAGAGCGGGGTATAAATAAATAAATTGCATTAATTCTGCAGTATAGGTGCAGCCTGTGTTAGCAAGCAGAGTGAGTTATGTGTAGAATTTAAAATGTGACTGTGATAGGTCAGAGAGACAGTGGAGTTATCATTGTTCATTGGTTTGATTACCTGATATGGTTGGACATATATTTACACTTATTAGCAGGTCCAAAATACTACAGTTAGGCTCAGTGTCATCACTGAGGGGGTGCAGACCAAACAGAAAGGCATGTTGACTATGGGGCTGTGCGTACGAGCCATTAAGGATGGCCTGAGGGCATGACACCACACACCGCACCACACAGCACGTGGCATCACAGTGCTCCTCTGGTGCTGCTTTTAGATGGCGCAGCACCAAAGGAGTGTTGTAAAGCCGAGGCACGGCAGCTACAGCACCCTTTCCAGGGCACAAAAAGGAGCTAACATGAGGCTGAGATATTCCTGACTGCTGAACCATAGAGCTGAGGAGAAAAGGAGTCTCACAGGAGTAATGGTATACCGACTAAGCAAGTAGCAGAACTACTGGTAGTGTGGTAATAAGAGCAGGATAGAGCAGGTAGCCTCACAGAAGGCTAGATCAATCTGTTAGAGTAGCAAAGATTGTTAGTATATTAGCAGCACAGTACACATCAATATCACAAATTTAATGGGGAAACTATGCCTTAATATGTATTTGCACTATTATATTTGAAATGAAAAGCCACAGATTATAAATTCCACTGCTACTGGTGATTTTGATTTAACTGACAGGGATACGAGTGTTGCACATGAATAGGTATCCAATACTGAGCGCAAGAAATGCTGAATTAAATAATGAGTCAATTCATCTAGTCGTCTCACACTAAAATGTTACACTGTTGTTCAAGAAAATCCCTATATACGAGGGGGTATCCAAAAGTTTTAATGATCACCTTTTTAAAAAATTGACAGAAAGTTTGTTTTCATTTGTAGTTGTTAACCTACATCTATGTAGTCACTATCTACATTTACACATTTTTCCCAGCGTATCTTGACCCTCTCTCCGTACACCTGATATTGTAGAAGTCTGCAGACTGAGCCTTACAAGGGGGTATCATAAAGTAATAATTATCACCCGGACGTTACTATGGCATATTGATGAAATTTTGTCAGTGTCATCATTGGACCCTAAGTGCACATTGCTGAGAAAATCAGCTCATTGTGTCTTTTATTTTTGTGACTGGGTGTGCCAGAAATGACTAAAGTGTAAAATCCTCGTCAGGCGCAATCTGCAGGCTTCTACAATATCAGGTATTTGGAGAATCAAGATATGCTGGGGAAAATGTATAAATCTAGATAGTGACTACAAATCAAAACAAACTTTCTGTCATTTTTTTAAAAGGTGATGATTAAAACTTTTGGATACCCCCTCATATTTGCCTGCTCACAATTTGGGGTAGATTCTACAGTACGTGTGTAACTATGGTGAGATAAGGTATACAACCTACAGTCACGTCCAGCTGCATATATATATATATATATATATATAATGGGAAATATTTCTTTTAAATTTGTCTCTTACACAGTGAACATGACACAGACAAAATCCATTCTTGGACAAAGGGGTGAATATATAGTATTTATTTCTATGCATTTAATCAAGAAAGCCAAGAGTGTGTTTTATCACCTTTTATTAAAAAAAAATTAAAAAGACACTCATCAGTGTTAATTTCTTATTTTCTACCTGTCAGACCCTCCACACACTTTGCAATAATCACACTGTCAGCATTCCTTATTCAGCTTCCTTTTATTTGCATGGTCCTTTTCACCCTCCTGCTGTCCTCATAAATACACAGAAGTCCCTGTCTCAGCCACTGGAAGCGGGGAGACTAAGTGTGATAATAGAATTTGTGCATGAATAGTTCCTTTTATTGACAATTTTCAAAAGCTTTTCCAGGTCTGGATGTCTTAAAATTCAGTGAGCAGGGACCAAACATCCATGGCTTCTATTACACAGTATATCATCAATAACACACTATGCTGTACTGCTATAAAGTAACGTAATTGAACCTGTGTCACCCTTTCCATTACATGCACTATTTTTTTTTTTTTGAGATTCCATACTTTGTTTAGTAAGGATTTTCCTGCTTGCAGTGATCAAATCTTTTGTCCCTGCTCCCCAGACATCCCAAAAAGTAGATGATGTTGTAAAGCTTGAGTACACATTAGACTACTTCTTTTTTAAAAAAAATTAAACAAAAATTGCTGAAGAATTTATCAACAGATTTTTAACAGATGACTACTTTTTGCATGGTGAATGATATGAAGTTGTTTTATGGTCTTCACATATTATTTTTAAAAATAAGCTTTACAAAAATGATTTGATTTCAGAAACCATTTAAACTACCATGGATGCAATCCAGCTATAATGCAATGAAGCAACACACTTGGAGCTTAAAACAATGCTTTTGCTGCAAATGCATGCCCAGCTATTTGAATTCTGTTCCAAGTCCTTCATGTAAAAAATGTGTACTACACTGAAAATGTGAATTCATATGCAATTTGTATCTGATCTATGTATATTTCTGATCAAGCAAGGAAATCCATATACTGTAGCTGATTCCAAATTTGCTCTGTCATGGAATCTGAAAATTTGATTCATCCATTTTATTGTGATGACACAATGTACACTATTGACTCCCATTTACAATACACAAAAAAAACAAAAAACACACAAAGCACAAGTTTTAACTAATTATGCTATTATGCATTTCATTTCTGTTTTCCTATCCTATTGCAAATTGCTCCATGATTCTGTTGGAGTTTCAGAAGCCATTCATAAATTTAATAAATAAAAACATGCACATATATACTTTTTTCCAGGAGAATCATAGAATCATAGAGTTGGGCATGGTTTCTAGACCCTTCACCATTTTAGTTGCCCTCCTTTGGACCCGCTCCAGTTTCTCCACATCTTTTTTGAATTGTGGTGCCCAGAACTGGACACAGTATTCCAGGTGGGGCCTGACCAAGGCAGAATAGAGTGGCACTATTACTTCCCTTGATCTAGACGCTATACTTCTATTGATGCAGCTTAAAATAGCATTGGCTTTTTTCAGGCCCGTACCTAGACCTTTAGGGGCCCTGGGGCAAAAGGTACATTTGGGGCCCCTATATTTTTTCATGTTCGAACATACTTGCATGATCATGTGTGTGCTTTACTATACATTGTCAGTTAGTGGTGAAGGGCAAAGCGAAAACATTATTCATTCAAAGTTTATTCAAAATAGCAACACAATGAATAATACTGTAATAACACCTTATAAGTACAAACTTTACAGACACAACAGACTCCAACTCCCAGAATTCCATAGCCTTAGCCAGATAGAATGAGAAGCCTAGAGATGTGGGCCCCACAACAGACTCCTACTCCCAGAATTCCATAGCCTTAGCCAGATAGTGAAGAAGCCTATAGATGTGGGCCCCACAACAGACTCCAACTCCCAGAATTCCATAGCCTTAGCCAGATAGTGAAGAAGCCTGGAGATGTGGGCCCCACAACAGACTCCTACTCCCAGAATTCCATAGCCTTAGCCAGATAGTGAAGAAGCCTTGAGATGTGAGCCCCACAACAGACTCCTACTCCCAGAATTCCATAGCCTTAGCCAGATAGTGAAGAAGCCTAGAGATGTGGGCCCCACAACAGACTCCAACTCCCAGAATTCCATAGCCTTAGCCAGATAGTGAAGAAGCCTTGAGATGTGGGCCCCACAACAGACTCCAACTCCCAGAATTCCATAGCCTTAGCCAGATAGTGAAGAAGCCTTGAGATGTGGGCCCCACAACAGACTCCAACTCCCAGAATTCCATAGCCTTAGCCAGATAGTGAAGAAGCCTTGAGATGTGGGCCCCACAAGTAGTAGTGTAGTATTTTAGTACTCAGTACAGTAGTAGTTCCCAGTCTAGGTGGACCTCCTCCCTGGTGGCAGTGGCACCCCAAACCAAACCCAACTGAAGCCCTGGGCCCAAGCAAGGCAAGCCCAACCCCCATCCTCTGCCCAGGAGCCCCAGGCCCAGCCAGGGAGGCCAAAGGCAACAGGCAGCAGCCCTACCAGTTCTCAGTTCACTTCTCACTTGTTCCCACACTTGCTCTGGTGCGCGCGCACACAAGCAACTCCTCCTCCTCAGCTCCTCTCCTCTTCAGTAGCCCAGCCAATGGGGATGGACCGGAGGAGCCCAGGAGGAGGGGCTGCTGCAGGCAGGCAGGCAGGGCCATTCTGACTCCTCTGTCCTCTGGGAGGGGGAAGGCAAGCTGCAGCCAGGCAGGGACTGACGACTAAGAAGAAGAGGAGGACATTTATGAGGACGGCAGCTGGGGGCCCCCCTCAGCTGGGGGCCCCGGGGCATTGCCCCGCCTGCCCCGCCCTAGGCACGGCCCTGGCTTTTTTAGCTGCTGCATCGCACTGTTGACCCATGTTCAACTTATGGTCTACTTGGACTCCTAGATCCCTTTCACACGTAGTTTCATTCAGCCAGATGTCCCCCATCCTATATCTGTGCATTTCATTTTTGCGCCCTAAGTGTAGTACCTTACATTTCTCCGCATTGAATTTCATTTTGTTAGCATTGGCCCAGCTTTCTAGTCTATTCAGGTCATTTTGAATTTTGACCCTGTCTTCTGGAGTATTGGCTACTCCTCCTAGTTTAGTGTCATCTGCAAATTTGATAAGTATGCCCCCAATTCTGTCATCCAAGTCAGTAATAAAGATGTTGAATAGGACTGGGCCCAGGACAGAGCCCTGTGGCACCCGACTGGTCACTTCTCTCCAGGTTGAAAAGGAGCCGTTGTTGAGCACCCTTTGAGTTCGGCCAGTCAACCAGTTACAAATCCATGTAACAGTTACCTTGTCTAGCCCACATTTTATAAGCTTGTTTGCAAGAATGTCATGGGGAACCTTGTCAAAGGCCTTGCTGAAATCAAGATATACTATATCCACAGCATTCCCTTCATCTACCAAACTGGTAATCTTATCAAAAAAGAGATCAGATTTGTCTGGCAGGACTTGTTTCTCTGAAACCCATGTTGGCTTTTTGTGATTATGGCATTGTCTTCTAAATGTTTACAGACTCTCTGTTTAATTATCTGCTCTAGAATCTTTCCTGGAATTGATGTCAGACTAACTGGACGATAATTGTTGGATCCTCTTTTTTTCCCCCTTTTTGGAGATGGGCACTACGTTTGCCTTCCTCCACTCTGCTGGGACTTCTCCTGTTCTCCAGGAGTTCTCAAAGATTATTGCCAATGGTTCCAATATTACATTTGCCAGAAACAAACAAACCTTTAAAGTTTATATGAATGAGCAAAAAATTCAGATCAGTAACATTTCATTAGATTAACAGCTATTTGAATGTTTTTCAGTCATGTGATATCTGAAATTACAAGAATTTACTTTATTTTGTACACAACAGAATCATTGCACATATAAAGCTGCAGTTACTGATAAAGCTCAGAAAAGTTACCTTTTTGAGCTATACATTCAAGAATCACCAGTCCTGGGAACTGTAGCCCAAAGAAGTACAAGGTGATTCAAAATGAATGGTACTAAATTTAGTAAGGTCAGCTTTACTTTTCCAGTACCTTTCCCACACTGGTTGGTGTAGCAAGTTATCATGAATCTACCTGAACATCAATCACAAGGCCAGAACTGACCTGGTAGCAAAATTGACTCAACCCCATTTATGTCCTATAGTTTCACATATGTTAAAATTAGCCCTGCTATCTCTTTTGGTAGGTTAGAGAAGGTTCAATCACATCAGAAGCAATATAAAACAGAAACAGAACTGCAATAATGTAATATAATAGTCTTGATTATCCAGCCTTCAGTTATCCAACATTCCGGATTATCCAGCGTTGCGGCTGCTGTGATTTCTTTAAATTTTCTGTGATTTCTTTGAATTTTCAGAGGACTGAACTGTTTATACTGTACATCACAATGTTGATCAGTGATTTCTTTACATTTACTTTTACTGTTATTGCAATAAAACTTCAACACATTTGCAATTCATAGTGATTTCAAGGCTTTTCTTGGACCTTCCGGATTATCCAACATTTTCGGTTATCCAACTATCATCCGGTCCAGTTTATGTTGGATAATCGAGACTCTAATGTATGTGTAAAATCTGCAACTTTTTTTTCTTTTAAAAAATGATCCTTACTGTGGAAGAATTATGTGCACTGGCAGTAAAAGAACAGAGCACCAATATATGATGTGAATGCTATTGAAGAAAACCTGAAATTTATCATTAGTTAGTAGCTTTCATCTGTATTAACTTACAAATAACTTTTAAAAATTGCAGACTCAAGGTAATCTTGCTTCATCCCATTTTTATAAAGAATAGATATGTTAATAGCTCTGTCTAGGAAGCCTCTGGGCAGGTTGCAAATCTGTATCTGTGTAAACCTCATCTAGACAGCAGACTGAGCAATCATTTTAAAAGTCTGACAAATGTTTAGGGTGGTCTATATGGTCGTTGCTACAGTTTTTCAGTGTAGTTAATCATCCGCAAATGCACTTGACCAGAAGCTAGGCAACATCCCCACTACTGCTTTTCAGGGTTCTTATCAATTCCCAATAAATCTGACCAGAACATACCAGTAGTCTATCAGGGTTTACCATTCCAAAGCGATACAACCATCTTATGCAAATCACTAATCTTACATCATATTTTTCTATGTCTTAATTAAAGCAAACCCAGCTTTTAGTGCAATACATATATGTATAAAAGAAGATGAGTCTCATGGCAAATGTTGCTCTGAAAGCATTTATTGATCCTTTTCCTGAAACATAATTCACTATTCTGTAAAGCAGTACTTTGGGGGATGATGATGCAGGCAATGAATAAGTCACCCCGGCAATTGGGTAATAAATAATGACTGACCCACTTTTCCCAACAATACCTCTCTCATCTCAATCAGCATAACGTAAAGGGCTGACACACTAGATACTCCCAGAACCAGAATATATTTAATATAGAGTAAAATTGGGAATCAGTTGAAATAAGGTTACAGGAAAGTGGTAGAGGGAGAGAAATGTACAACATTTCGCATGACAAACTAAAATGTCTTTGTCTACTTGTGTTCTGAATCACTGATAGTTTGGGGAAAGTCATGGATTATGATGGGAATGTATGTATATACTGTATGATGGAGTATTTTTTATAATCTTAGGCAACAAATCTTGTGCACTGAATTTATTTCTCTGTGGTGTTAAAAGAAAAGTGGTAAATTACATTTTTATAAGCAAAACTAAAACCACTAACAGAACAAAACTAGACATTTTTACAATGGTCATCAGAGATGCAGAAATACACCAAAAACTGATCTTATGGATTTGCACAGCTGTCACATAAAAAAAAAACCTGGTTCATATAGCCAAAACTACATGGGCATTACTGTCTTTCTTGCCAGTAAAGTCCTAGCATTAAACAACAGTTTGTATTAACCACATTCCAGCAGAACAAGAACGTGGCCCTCCAGATGTTGAAACTTAATCCAGATAAGACAGATCCGTCAGCAGTCAGATCAGGAAATAGGGATCCAGCCTATATTAGATGGGGTCACATTCCCCCTATAGATGCAGGTTTGCAGTTTGGGGGTACTCCTGGACTGAGCTTTAACCTGGAGGCCCAGGTCTCTGCAGTGACCAGGAGTGCTTTTGCACATTTAAAACTTGTGTGCCAACTTTGCCCATTCCTTGAGATGCCAGATCTAGCCTCAGTTACATTCCATTTGGACGACTGTAATGAGCTCTATGTAGGGATACCTTTGAAGAATGTTTGGAAATTTCAGCTGGTCTAAAGAGCTGCAACCAGGCTGCTAATGGAGGTGGGTTATAGAGATCAAACAACACTCCTGTTGCAACAGCTCCACTGGCTCCCAGTTTGTTTCCATGCACAATTCAAAGTGCTAGTAATACTGTCTCCCTATATGAACCAGCCCAGGCTCTGAGATCCTCAGAAGAGGCCCTTGTCTCCATCCCACTATCATCACAAGCACGGTTGGTGGGGACACAAGAGAGGGCCTTTCCAGGGAAACCAGAATACCCCCTTCCTTACTGGCCTTTCACAGACAGGCGAAGATCTTCTTCTTCAGGCAGGCATTCAAAACGGAAAGCTTTTAAAGAATGGCCTGGGATTTTAATTCTTTTAATGTATTTAAACAATTTTATCTTTTTAAAGTATTTGATATTTTAACATATAATTTGTTTTAATTCTTGTAGTAATTTAATTCCGTTTTAATGTACTGTTTTTGTATGTTTTGACTGTTTTATTTTATTTTATTTTCATATTAAAATAAACAAAATCATGTACAGATTTACACGACTTCAAGTACATGGCTACAACAGCCATTTCAAAAGTTCAGATTTGCCATAAATTCTTTACAATGTGTAAACCCATGACATGTATGCTGTCTGTGGCACGTGAAGCCATCTGAGAGGGCATGCTGGTACCACAGGAGGAAGGGGCAGGGAGGTGCGCACAAGGCCAGCCCAGCTCCTAGCTATGGCCCAATTCTCCCGCAGAAAACTGAGCCATGACAAGGGGTGATGGTAGAAGCCCTTCTGACCAGAAGCCCAGTCTTTCCGGGTGGAAATCCTGCCCTTTCCAGGCAGAAGTCCCACCCCCTTGGGCAACACCATCTCCTCCTCCTCCCCCTCCTCCCAGACATGTGTGTGTGTTGTGTGCTTTCAAGTCCACTTTGTAACATTTCCACTGAAACAGCATAATCACAACACAATGTAATGGAGCCACCTGTAATATAGGCAGGAACACATCACACATGCAGCCCAGCTGAGACAGTGAGGAAAATGGGCAGGCCTAATGCTGAATCAGCAGTATGGCAGCTTCAGAATCAAAGTTTGTCATCTTTCCCTTACACCTTCCCTCAAAGAGCCCTATTTCACATTAACAAAATGGGGCCTTCTTATCTGCAGATTTACCGATTGAGGATTTCAGCACTCGTGGATGGCAAGCCTGCAGTTGTCCCCAAATAGTGGTGCGCACACAGTGCTGTGCCCCCACTGGGGACAGCTCCCATAGGCAGCCCTGGCGTCTCCATCCTGGGTGTGTGTGTGGAAGCACTTCTTCCAAGAGAGAGAAAGAGAAAGAAAGAAGAGGGGGACTGCCACTGCCGCATCTTCGGAGATGGCAAGCTAAAATAGAGAGCAGAGGAGTAGGAAGCAATGGGGAGGAAGAGGAGGTGAGGGTCCCCCACTGTGGGAGCTATGTCTCTGCCCCCATCACTTCTTTTCTGTTGCCACTCCCCAATTCCAGCCCAGGAAGCTGAAGCCCCCTCCATCTCTACCAACCGGGGCTCCCAAAACAGGGTCATATTTGGGGTTCCATTCCTCCCTGGCCCAGCCTCCTCAGAATGGGCATGGCCCTGCAGTGTGCCTGAGTCCCTTCCCCAGTTCCTGGCCCAGTGCCCCCCCCCCGGCTAGGCCCATGCAACCAAGGTGCTCCAGGTAGCAGCCTCAGAGAATCCCTGACAGCCCCTGAAACCACTACAGCATCCCTGGATCTTCCCCATCGGGGTGGCTGGGCATTTCAGGCATGCTCTGCTGAGAGCCTGGACCACAGGATTCCAGCAGTGGCAGCATTGTGCTTCTTGGGCCCTGTGCAGACTGGCACTTCGGGCTAGCCTGGGGGCGTAGCAGTTACACGGCACTGTACCACACATCACACAGCGTAATGCCACTATGCAGTACCGAAGGAGCACTGTATAGCCATGGCACCGTGGCTATGGCGCCCATTCCAGGGTGCAAAAAGGGGTCGCTTTTTGAGGCTCCTTTTTGCACCCTGGAAAGGCCAGACTGGGGCTGCGGCATGCAGTTGCTGTAACCCAGATCTGGCTGAAAAGGGGTTGGTTGGAGGCCAACCCTTGCTCAGCCTCCCTCCAGAAGCAATCTGGGTGCTCCAGAGACCGAGCCTGAAGGAGGAGGAAAAGGAACCTCCTCTTTCAAAATAACCAATCCTGAGTCAGAGGCTTTATAACAAAAACATGTAAATCAATTAGTAGTAAAAACCTAACCAATTTCACTGAAAACTGCAAAGCAGCCTACAAAATGAAAATGTACCCTTAATAAATTCATTTTCTTTATGACATATTTCTTTCAGTCAGGAACAACAAAAATTTTCTTCAATAACCCATCTAAACCAAAAATCAAAATCAAGGTTGTTTTCTTTCTTTCTTTCTTTCTTTCTTTCTTTTTGCAAGAGTGCTACAAACTTATCATTAACATATTAATCTTAAAAAAGAAATGTATATAGAATAAACAGGACATTTCCAGTAGCATTCTGCAGTGGGTGCTATTTCACTTCTTTGTACTGTACAGTCTTAGTAAATTATACAAACTCTTACTAGGCAGAACAGCTATAATTCATTGTTCCCGGTAATGTAATCTACATCTATCACTATTTTAATTAAACTAAACCTTAATTTGATATTGTCACTTCAAGAAAATATACCTTGCTCTTTTTTTCACTTTCATAGAGGGCTTGTTGTTTTAGCTATCAGGGCTTTAAAGTATGTCTTCCTAAACTTCCTAAATTAACTACTGTATGTATAAGTGTGTATGCATAAGTCATGTATAAACCTAGAAATGCTGGCCAAAAATTGACGCAAAAAACCTAGGTCAACTTATGCACAGGTCAACGTAAGTATTGTACTTTATCTCTTAGCAAAAAAGAACCATTCCCTTCTCTGAGTGGAGTGGTGAAAAGTAACAGCTTAGTCCATCCCAAGATCAACTAAAAGAAGCATCAATCCCCTTTATTTTCTCCACTAGGGCATAGTTTCTCACCTTTTCAAATGCCAGGGTGGGAAAATGGCAGAAGTGATAATTTCTCAGCACCTCCTCTCAAAGGAGCCCTGAGAGACTAGTGGGGATTGGTGCTATTTTTAGATTATCCCAAGACAGACTAGCTTTCATCTTTTGCCACTCTACTCACATGGTGATTCCAAAAATATGATTCCAGCAATGAGGAATTTTGCTTGTGAGGATCTGAATAAGACATTTGTGAATGTTTGTCATTTTTTCTGGAATAAATCAGACAAAATTGTCACATTCAGGATAAAGGTTGTAATCACCATATAGTCACCATTTTCTTTACTTTGCCTTTACATCCTTTTTACATGTGCACATTTTCTTAGCCACACACATCACACAGCTACCATTTACCGTGTTTCCCCAAAAATAAGATAGTGTCTTATATTAATTTTTGCTCCCAAAGATGCGGCAGGTCTTATGTTCAGGGAATTTATTTTTTTTTCCATGAAAACGAATTCACATTTATTGCTGAACCAAAAAAATGAACATTTATTATATACTATATATATACAAAAATCTTGCTAGGTCTTACTTTCGGGGGAGGCCTTATATTTACCAATTCAGCAAAACCTCTACTAGGTCTTATTTTTGGGGGATGTCTTATTTTCGGGGAAACAGGTTACCATAGTTCTTTCCTCATAAACCCAGCCTTTACAGAGAGCATAAACAGTTATACTTGCTGGGTTTTTCCAGTTCTTGGGCACTATTTTATTTTGCTTCGCCATTTACATCTTTTGTTACATGCCCTAAATGTATCCATGGGCCATATCAAAATCTATAATTTTGACACTCAGACCTGTCCTTGGCTTATATATGTCAACTTCTACACATGTATATATGGTACATATTTGTATGGTATATTTCAAGTCTTCTTACTATGGCCAAATTCAGCCACTGTCATTTGCCAAAACAAGTTTACGTGAGTGTATGTTCCTTTGAGCTTAACTGAGCATAAATAAAGGCGGCTATTTATTTATTTATTTTCTATCTCATCTTTCTCTGAGCACAGAATTCAAGGTAGTGTGCCATGTTTTAAAAGCACAAAATCATTTAAAAACTCTTAATAGAAAAGTTAAAATAACATTACATCCATTGAAGCAGGTACAACCCCATCAAATTTTATTATTATTATTTTATTAATTTATGTCCCACCTTTATTGCAACCATGGGACTCAAAGCATCTAACACTGTATCTAAAACAATACAAATTATAAACTATACAAAAATCTTGATAAAAATATAAATATAATATTAGCTGAAAAGCAATTAAGCAATTTACCAGGTTAAAACATTAAAGTTCATTAAAAGATTTTATGAAATTTTACAAAATTTACTGCCATGTAGCTGTGCATAGTGCTACCATACATTTTCATTCACACTTATGCACAGACTCACATATGTATACATATCACAAGAAATATAGGTATTAAGGAATATTCTCCAGAGGTATGATACATGCATAGTGGATCCAAAATATGCAGAGGAAACTACTTCAAGAGGGCAGAAAAGCATAAGACATCTTTTTGTCATAGCAAATGTTTTAATTACTTGTACATCTCACATTTAGCGTAATATGATTTGGGGTTGCTTTAAAAACAAACAAACATAGATTTAATTTATAAGCCTATTTGGCGAAGAATATATCTCTGAGGAAAGTCAGTTGTGAAGAAAAAAAGTTTCATCACAGAGAATGTGGATTCTCTTTAATGTCTAGTTTAACAGAAAAGTAAAAAAAGGGGAAGGTGGAGAAAATAACTTTTTTGTCAAATGAGGTTGAAACAGCACTATGAAAGGCTATAGACCCACGTTGGCGAACCCATGACATGTATGCTGTCTGTGGCAGGTGAAGCCATTTGAGAGGGCATGCTGGTACCACAGGAGGAAGGGGCAGGGAGGTGCGCACAAGGCCAGTCCAGCTCCTAGCTATGGCCCAATTCTCCCGCAGAAAACTGAGCCATGACAAGGGGCGATGGTAGAAGCCCTTCTGACCAGAAGCCCAGTCCTTCCAGGTGGAAATCCTGCCTTTCCAGGCAGAAGTCCCACCCCCTTGGGCAACACCATCTCCTCCTCCTCCTCCCAGATGTGTGTGTGTGTTGCATGCCTTCAAGTCATTTCTGGCAACCCTATCACAGGGTTTTCTTGGCACATTTCATCAGAGGGGGGTTGCCACTGCCGTCTTCTGAGGCTGAGAGAGTTTAACTTGCTCAAGGTCTCCCAATGGATTTTATGGCCAAGTCAGTTTCTTCAGAGGAGGTTTGCCGTTGCCTTCCTCTAAGGCTGAGAGAGTGTGACTTGCCCAAGGTCTCCCAGTCCTGGTCTCCAGAGTCGCAAGCTCAAACCTCTGGCTCTCTTTGTTCTTGCTATTGTGCTGTGCCTTCTGTGCTTTATTATGCTTGCTGCTGTTATTGTTGTGTGCCCCCAAGTCATTTCCAACTTATGGGCCTAAAGCACCCTCCCTCCTTTCCAAGCGCCAGTTCCTGACAACCCTAATGTGAAACTATGATGGAGTTCTCTTGCCAAGTTTCATCGGGGGGGGGGGTGCTATTGCTAGCCTGAGGCTGAGAGATTGTGCTTTGGGTTTTTTCCCCCAGAAGTCCTGTCCCCTGGAAGTCCTTCCCCTGGCACCTGGTGACACCCAGTGCAGGAATGCCACTGCGTTTGGGCCAACACTGTTATAGAAAGAGCCATCCGTGAAAAAAAGTAGGCAAGGAAAAGATAGAAATGAGCAATTTGAGGAATAAAAAGAAAACTAAATAGAACTGCACTGGTATTGTTTACCTTGGTGGGAAACAACTGTTGCATATGTATTCACCACATCTGCTGTGTTATGCTTTAATAAGCTCTGGTGTAACCCACGTAAGTAGTTGAGTAAAGTCCACTTGTGTGCAATTCCTGCACCACATATTCTCAGATTAAAGACATCTGTTTCTAGAAGGCCCCAGAATTATTGCAGTCAATATCCACACAAGCAGTATCTTGAAAATGAAAGAGCTCTCAAAATAAGTCTGGGATACATCACACAGAAGCACAAATCAGAATTATGTTATAATTCCCCCCCCCCCCCAATTATTAACATCCCCCAGAGCTTCATTAAATTATTACAAAACTGAAAATACTGTTCAACTGCAATTCTCCCTAGATAAGGCCATACACCAAAACACAGTGGCTAGGCAAATAATGCATTAGTAAGGGAGGCCGATGGTAACTCTGAAGGTGCCACAGAATTCCCCAGCTCAGACAAAGGAAACCATCCATGTTCCACAAAAGTGATCTTTATGGTAGAGTGGTGAAAAGGAACCTATTGCCAAAACAAGCGGATACCAAAGTCCATTTGCAATTTGTAAAACAGAATGTCACCACAAACACATGGAGAAAGGTTCTCTGATTAAATGACACAAGAATTGAACTGTTTTACCATGCTACATAGGACTACTCAGGACAAGAGGTTACTATTAGAACAGATTATGGAGAAACAAAATGGTTTCTTAATGGCAAAAGGGTCAGACAAGGCTGCATCCTGTCACCCTATTTGTCCAACTGGTATGCAGAGAACATCATATGAAGACCAGGTTTAGATTAAGAAGGAGGAAAAGTGAAGGAGACAAGCTCCACAAACTCTTAGATGGTCAACTTTTTTTTTTAGCTCAATGTATTTTGACCTATATGAGAAAAGGCGTTCTTCAGAGGCCTTCGGCGGGAATCAATAGAATACTCAGTGGTCCTCTGGTTTAGAGAGTGTTCTCAATTCCACTGATTTCTGTTGAAGGTCCCTGAAGGAGGCCTTTTCCATGCAGGCCAAAACATGTTGTGCTTGCTTGCTTTCTCTCTCTCTCTCTCTCTCTTTTTTAAGAAATTGACCATTTCAGAGCACACAAACTTGTTTCCTTACTCTTTTCTGCTTTGAATATGCTTTTCAGTACTCTCTTCACTACGTCAGGCTTAATTGTTCAGGGTACAGTGATGTGCAATTAAGTGGGCTTTCTTAGCATTGTTGTTGTTGTTGTTGTTGTTGTTGAGTGCCTTCAAGTTGTTTCAGACATATGGTGAGCCTAGGTGATCCTATCATGGAGTTTTCTTGGCAGGATTTTTTCAGAGGTTTGCCATTGTCTTACCCTGAGACTGCAAATATGTGACTCCCTCAAAGTCACCCAGCAGATTTCATGGCTGAGCTAGGAACTGAATCCTGGTCTCCAAAGTTGTAGTCCAACTCTGAATCCACTGTGTATATTAAGTGTTTTCATTGTACTGGAATGAGTGGGAGGAGTATAACCCAAACTACAGGATGTGGGGGTCTCATCTACTGGGAAATAGTGTTTTAATTAGATGCATCATTTATTTATTTTTTAATTTATGTATACAATATTGTTTTAGATGTTCTATTTTAAATTCTATTGTAAGCTTCAAGTCCTATTTGGGAGAAAAGTAGGATATAAATCAAATAAATGAATAAAACTATTTCAGTTCCAGGCTATAACACAAAAATATGACAAAATCAAAAGTGTGTGTAAATACTTCTGCAAGGCACTACACACTGGCATTCCCCATAATAAATTAAAAACAATTACACCTGAAAAGTAATTTTCCTTTCCGATGAAAGTGAAGTAATTATGGCTTGTTTTGTTTTTGTTTTTTAAATCTGTTTTTAGGGGCATGGTATTTATTACATTAGACACAACATCCTTCAGTATGGCTTTTATGTTTCAAATGGAAGATGTCTTTATTATGCAGAATTAGGCATTAGTTTGGGGTTCAGAACAAGGAATATAAAAAAAACTGAGGACACCGTTTTTATGTGCTATTCATGAGCTATTACGAATCAAGAGTTAGTTGAGAAGTAGATCCCAGAAGAGAAGGACATAACAGCTAGCTGACAAAGCTCAACTGAGTAGGGAATGAGGATTTTCTGGGCCTTGTAAATGATCCTTTCCAATGGCGAAGCAGTACCCTCAAAAGACCAAATTATGCACTAAGACACCTGTATAATTTACATTAAGGACCACAAACTATAGCTGAATGTATACATGTATCCCTGCTTAGTTGAGGTGTATACGTACAAGTTATTCCAATACTCTAGCTAAGAAAATGTAACATCATACAAATTACATGTCCTACTAGGAATATCTTATGTCCATTCCCAATGATCTGAACCAGAGTTGCATATAGAATGCCTTTGTTTATGTTCCAGGGAAAAGCTTACTAGTGAAACACTCCATCAAACCTCAACATTCCGCCAAGTTAATTATCACACAAAGAACTGAGTGGAAGACAGACATTGTTTAAAGGAATTTCCTGATTTTAAATTACTGCAAGAAACATTTGACAAAACTGGAAATCTTACCCTACTGGGATAGTAAGAAGCACATAACAGGCCTGAAAGGCTCCAGAGTCTAAGTATTTCATTTAAAAAAAAAACTTTCTACAAGCTAAAGAAGGCATTGAAAATCATCATGTTTACCTAAGAAAATAAGTGTATGATCATGCTAAGCATAAATCTAATATGTAGTGGTTTTCCACAAATTTTAAAAGCCTACAGTCTTAAAATATTTTCTACAAGCAACCGACAGAGGGCAATGTTGTATTATCTTTGGAAGTTTTCTTGGGCTACGCTGCCATGTAAAAAGGAACTGTCAAAAGCATCTAAACCACAGTGCAGAGCGGATGCAAATGTACCAAACCTAATACATTTGTAAGCCAAAAACACTGAAGCAAGGTTTCTGAAGACAACTGGACTTGAAGAAAAAAAAAGAAAATTCACATAACAGACTGACAGGCTGAAATGACTACTGCAGTACACACATATGGAATTTCCCTTTGTAGTTGTTTGCCCAGTGAAGAAAAGGTAAACGAATCATAACATTTCTTTATTCTTAGTGAACATCATCTCATTATTGCATGGCAAGTTATGATGAATATGAAGAACAAGAGTGAACAGTTATGCAATTCTGTCCCCAGGAGTACATTATCACTGAACAGTTGTTTAAAAGACTAATTCTGTTTTCTGCCACCATAAGTACATAGCTACATAATTGGGCACTTTCACTGGTAATGCAAAAATATAAAGCTCAGTTTAAAAAAAATTAAGTATCTAAATTAAGGCTATAAAAGCCATTGTCTTCATCAATTAAAAATTGTGACTTTTTTTTTAAAAAAAAGCAAAATATATGAGAGGAAAATAAATAATTATATTTAATTAATATAATTATGTAAGGTGATTGATTTAGTGCAACATTTTATTTGAGGGATAAGAAAAACAGTAAATAGCCATATTCTCCATGGACACAGCCATATTTTATGTCTAGGTAATTACTCTGCAACAAATATATTTTAAAAAGAAATGACCTTAACTGTAACAGAGATACTCTTTTGTAAAATGCATAATTTTTTTGTATTTATAAAAGCTCTGCCTAACCTGCTTTTTAAAATATTTTTACAAAAAGGTCCCATTTATTTTAAAGCATGCAGAACAGTGATCTGCAGTGCAGCAATAGATCACTGACGATTGTTGTTTATTTAAAACCTCACTACTTTTCATTCAAAATTATTTCTGCTTGTTAGTAAGGGCACCAAACAGCTTGCAGCATTTCATTAACCACTACTTTCCTCCAAAGAAAAAATCTTGTTTTCAATTCTTTTTTTCTTCATACTCCATATTTTATTTCATAGCTCGTTGAGTGTAAAGACAAATTCACACAGCAGCCATGCTGCCCAGTGGCCCTACACAGAGTAAGGGAACTAAAATGCAAAATGGTTATCTTAGGGAAGCTACAGAAGTCCACAGATGAACGTGTCACAAAATATCAAATACCAGATAAATAAAATAAATAAAATAAAAATTATATTTGCTATTGTGTATCTTTCTACTCATTGCATAATGGATAGATATACTACTCAGTACAATAAATTGCTATTGTTATTTCTGAAGGATATTTAACAAAATCAGTTATTGCCCATGTTGCACTGCAATTTATTAAACTAGCTAATTTAGTGAGATCTAGTTGCTGGTAGAAAGAAATACAGCATTGTTTATTCATATACAAGCACTTCACTTAAGGATAATGGCAGTACTCCTAAAGGAATATAAAAGCAGAGTGATTAGCAATCATTACTGTTAATTAGCGCTCACTTTGCATTTAGAAGGATGAGCCTCTTCTTTATGAATTAATGGAAAGTTTGGACTTAACTACTGATAGCAGACTTTTAAAATGGAAGGGGAGGGGGAGAAAAGATGTAGGGACTGATTAGCATCCAATTAGCAAAACCCAACTTTTAAACAGGAAAAGGTTTGAAAGGAATGAGTACTACTGGAAACTCATACTTCACATTGTGCCATTTCCCTGATAAAAGAAGGAAATGTGTGTTTATCAATGTGCTGTGAGTGCACAGTTCGTTTGGCGTCCTGTAAACAATGCCTGGTTGCCCGTTTCCGAATACATATGAGAATCTTGCAGATCCAGAAAACCACTTTCAGAGGGCAAGGTCATACTTGCAGTGCCCTGGAAATGAGGAATTATGAAAACCTGGCAATCAGAGGTTTAAGGCTGACCAGAAAAGACCCTGAGGGTTTCTAGCCATCTTTCACCACAAGCCCTCCTGTCTCTGCTTATTCAGTCTTAACACAACAGGACTAGAGGCAATGAAAACAACACACACCTAACTTGGACCACTCCATTGCAAATTTTTTTTAAACACAAAGTTGACTCTTTCACCTGGTAAGGAGCTACCAATTTGAGCTCTGTGTGGGTGTTAGTTGCAAAATTTTCAAATAAAACATAAAGAATTATGGCCTTCAGAATAAGAAATAATGTCTCTAGAAAAATGGATTAGAAACACCTAAAAAAGCTGATTTCTGGAAGTGCTATTGCTATTTACAGACCAAGCCTGACTACCTATGATTTTTACATGGAATGATAATTTAGAGGAAGGACCTGGTAAAACCACTTCTGAGTATTCCTTGCGTAAGTAAACCCCATGAAACTAAAGGGGTCACCAAAAGTTGACAGGCAACTTGAAGACAGGTGCACAGAGAGCATTATTTCAAAACAAGACATCTCAAATAAACATACTTAAAACTGGGACCCTAATCATTTTTGGAAATAGATATTTAACTTGAGAAAGCATTAGTCCAGTTTCATACCCATATTCAGAACTCACCTTTTCTACATGACTTTATCTTATCCCCATCAGCCTCACACCAGATGCAACCAGGTTTGAGGTATATGTAAGTACATTTGTTACTTCCCTCTTTCTCAAACTGTAAGCTCTTTCGGTCAGACACCTATATTTTTTGTCTGTGAAAAACATGTTTTATGCATCAATGACACTATGCAGGTTAACACATGTGTTATAAATACATATAGCTAGTGCTACGAGCTTTATGCCTTTAAAGAGAAAATCAGAGAAGTAAAATTATACTACCAATATATGGGTCAGTTAAATGACCTAAACAGAACCACAGCTCAATGGTAAGAATTTGAATTTGTTTTAATTATTTGATTTATGTCCCACCCTTTCTCAGAGGTCAGGGTGCCAAATGACTTAAATAGTTTTAAAAAATGACATTGGTGAGAATTCTGTAGTTTGTAAAGCTATCTAACACAGATTAGATTTTGCTCTAATACAACTTTACTTTTTAAGCTTAAGTATGCAAAATCATGAAACTGAAACTGCATAATTGTATGCACAGTATTATAAAAAACTGAATCAACCACGCACATATGAATTGCCAGATCTCTCATGTATAAATGGCCAAAAATGGCATCATCAATCTAAAATGGATATGATTCCCTGTTTAATACATATTATTTCATTTCAATTACTACAAAAACATATTATACACAAATTACTACCCTTTAAATTAGAAAAGTGTCAAAACTTTACAGCCAAAGATTTTTTTAAAAAAATCACAAATTATCAAATCATAACAGATTAATCTTTCAGTATTTTTCTCTGCCGCTAACAGAAAGTTACAGTAATCAGAAAGCAAACTATAAACTTTTAAATTTATAAAAATATTTTATTTATTTATTGGGTTTATATAATCCCCAAATGGCTTTTTACCTTGGAGTAGTTTTACAAATATTAATAACAAAAACAAAAACATCATTTAAATCTAAGATTTTTACACTCAATACAAATGCATCAGTCAAAATGGTATCAAGCACTGAAATATTAGAATGGTAAGATCTTCAATAAAATTCTGAAATAGTAAAAACAAAATAAAAATTAAGGGCTGAATGCTTGCCAAAAGAGGTATGTATGTTAAGGGATAAACAGTTTGTTTCTAAGAATTACTCCATGTTTGATTCTGAGGTTAAATATTTCCTTAAATCTAGGTTGGTTTTGACTGGATGGAAATACTGGATCACAATTGACCATTTCAGAGCACACGAGCTTGTTTCCTTACTCTTTTCATTTCTTGTTAAATCGTGCCTGGTCTGCGTTTTCAAATATCTAATATAGGAACAGCAGGATCAGAAGGCAGGCCTTTCTGGCTCTGCATTCAGTTGCCACAGGAGCCAACCCATGTGTACAAAATTCCTAGGAAGTGGACATGTGTGCAAAAGTGCCTTTCCCGCCTGTGTTCCTCAGTAACTGGTACTGTGAAGCCTACTCTCTCTGAAACTTCAGAGGTATCAGATAATTGGTTGTACTGATTAACCTGGCAGTAAACACGAAACAAATGCCATATTATACCCAAGTGGATCGTATAATGATAGCAAATACAAATTATTGTTTGACACACTACCAGCTTATATCAGCTGAACTGTGAACTCATGAGTTGGTCTTGGACAAGCTATTCTTTTTCTGACCTTCCCATCTGTAATAATAATCAGAGCTTGGAATCTTACTTGGAACAAATGAAATAACTCTTTCCCACTAGTCATGATGTGTCTGTATGTCCTGAAGTCACTTGTTGACTTATGGTCACCTTATTAATTTCATAAGGTTATCTTAGGCAAGGAATGCACAGAGGTGGCTTTGCCAGTTCCTTCCTCTGAAATGTAGCCTGCAGCATCTGGTATTTGTTGGTGGTCTCCCATTCAAGTATTAACAAGAGCTAACCCTACTTAGCTTCCAAGATTGCACAGGATCTGGTGCCTTTAGGACATTTAGGTAGTTGTGATCTTGGGCAGTAAAGCAAAATCCCAGGATTCAGTATATTACTTGTTTAACTTGGACACATTACCTTTTGGAGGCAGGTTGCTAACATGTTATTTTTAAACTGCTTAAAAGAGCATTTTAAAAATACAAATCTTCCAAAATAACCTCTCAAAAGTAACATTTCAGGTAGTAAATGTCACTTGCTACATTAAATATAGCTTTGAAAAAGTAAGAAAGTTACAAATCTCTCTCTCTCTCTCAGACACAGACACACACAAATGCAGGGGAATGGGTAATGTTATTTTTATTGTACTTCTTTTAAACTCTGATAATGCACCAATCCCACTGTATAATGTTGGTGTATCAATCACTAAGTTAATGAATGTGAAGTAGCTTTTCTATTAGTATTTTTATGATACTCTCTTGTAATACTTAACAAGAACAAGTAGCCCTTAGAAAATAAATTTATTCTCTGGAGAATGTTGTGTGGTCTATAGAATATACTAACATGTGATGGCCATTTTAAGGTTACTCCATGTGGCAGTCACATTCCAATAGTAAGTTATTTGTAAGCCCCTGTAAGCAAAGAAACTGAACATTTTTGCCAAGGCCAGTACAAACTATTTGCAAAGAAAAAATACTTTGGCATAGAGGGAAAAAATCTAGTTTAATAGTGTACCACTGCAGCCACAAAGTATGGTTTACCACATGATAACACTTGGCACAAAGAGTAATTTAAAGTGGTCAGCCTAGGATGCCCATACCATCAGACTACTTCTGAATTCAGAGGTATAGCAAATGATATACTATAATTCCATCAGAGTGAAAGCTATCCACAGGGACAGTTATCATTAGCCATTTAATCCACACTAAAATTGTACTGACTTTTATTTTATTTTATTTTAGTTTTTTTATCCAACATATAAACAGATGATATCAAATTCAGCAACACTGGTAGAAGTTAAACTTCTTAACCCAAAAGGTGGTGGCGGGGGGGGGGGGGGGTGGAACGGGACAGTAAACCCTCCCCACCCCCCAGCAATACATTTTACATGTCCTGGTACATTATTGTTCAGCTCATACTGATGAAAGAAAAAACCCAGACATCCTCAAATGATGAGCTATTATTATTGGAAAATTATTTACATACCACTTTTCATTGGGGAAAAAAAATTACAAGTTTGCTAAGAATGCATTCATAAAAGGTAGCACTCCCTATAGCTTTGACCTTTGATTTCTTTACTGTCCATCTCTAGGTTTATCATCATATGTAGTTTTCATGAAAGCCAGACCGGTACTTAAATCCTTAAGGCAGGGATGGGAAAAGTGTAGCCTATCATGTACTGTTGGACTACAACTGCTATCATCCTTAACCAGTCACTATGCTGGTGAAGGCTTATGGGAAATGCAGTTAAAAACAACTGGAGGTCCACACATTCCCCATCTCTGCCCCAAGCCGATTTTAGATGAAAAGAGCTCCCTGTTTGTGCTTTAAGCTATCAGCCCTGCAATTCTTCCGTAAGTGACACTTTCACTGAACCCAACATAATGCAGCAAGAAAAGGGGGAAAATTTAAAACTCCGTAAAAGAATTCAAATAAATCTTTCAAAAAATTTAGAACTAATCATTTGGTAGTTCTATAGTAGAAGTCTATTACAGTAATGACAGCTGAAAGAAGAAATTGTTCCACTGACAATGCCAAGTGCAATTTTTCTACATATATATGACAAGTAGCAAATTCTATAAATGGTTTTATAGGCTGAGAAAACATATTAAAAGTTTAACACTGAACACGCACACTGGTTATGTCCTGATTTCACTGACAGATCGTGTATAAACAGGCAGACAAAAGGCAACTGTGCAACATGTTAGCAGTGCATACCATATACATACAGCCTGCCTCCCTCCCATGAAATAGAATATAAAAATCAACTGGAGCACTTCTTTCACAAACATACTCCAGCGTTATTTGTAAAGTATCTATACTGTTGCTCAAGTGCACCTCAGTTTTGAACAAGACAGCCCAGGTTTTACCTAGAATTCAGTGTTCTTAGAGCAAATTACTGATAATTTACAGTGTTTAGGTTTATGAACTTCATTTATACTACAGGTGGGCAAATTTCTGTTGCCAATGAAACACACAGGACTTGTCCCATGCACATGTATTTTTAAACGACACTACTCCAGCAGCAGAAAATGGTAGTAGCAGGGGCTGCAGAATTAGTCCGGGGTAGGGGAGGGGGAAAGTAACACACGCTATCCATCCAACTTGCATCTGTGAACTCAAACCAAAGCTCCATGTAATTGTCATTCCTTCAGACTTCTACTCCCTTCCATACTTTTTGCAGAAATTATAGCAGCATAGGATTTCCTACAGATAGCAACATTTCTGTGCCTCCTTTACAGGTCTTGGTCCAATCAGGTCTATCTGCTCCACCACACTTAGCTTTCATGTGTTGTTCTCACAGAAATCTAAACTGATAAACTGTAAAAGGAGAGAGAAGGGCGAGTCATCTCCATCCATTATATATAGCATCCCAGCATTCATTAAATATTTTAAATAAAATATTACTGGCCATCCATTGTATATTGCCAGATGTTTGAGAGGTTTACCTTCAGGCATCTATGATAGCTCCACTTAGTGAAATCTACAAATTAGCAGATTTGGAAAGAGACCTACAAGGAAAACAGAAGGTCTGGACTTCTTTTAATCCTTGTTGGATCAATTGCAATGGTTTAAAACATTAGCGTCTGGAGCCTGTGCAAATTTGAAGGCCTCAGGAACACTATCTAAGCATATTGCACCAAACTTCTTACATACATCATTTCTATCTCTAACAAATTATGAGATCACATGACTCATCACCAATCTTGTAAGAAGAGCAGAACCAAATCACATGGACGTTTGTTAAATAACATAGCTTCAATATCATCAAGCAGCAATCCATAATGTACCACTGAACCCACAAACTATGGTTCATACCATAATGAGGTGTGAACTATTCTGTGTGTGTAGGGGAGGATGAGCTGGATCCTGGTGACCGCAAAAATACATAAACTATATTTGCATAATACATGAGCATAATGCATAATCTACAGAGGGTTGATTGCCCTTTTTGGAAGGGACAAAAGATGGTTCAAAACAACAACAAATAAGCTTAAACCTTTTGGATAACCACAATTAAGGTAGACTCACTGAATCAATGGGACATAAACAGGGTGTTGACTCATCATACAACAGTTGATTAAATGCTCTACTCTAGTTACTAGAGTTACTCTAGAGTTACTCTAGTCAGTTTATCTGAAGTCATCAATCTTTTTAGACTACTAAAAAGATTCAGACCCTATTTTTAATTCTATCTAGTCTATGCTCCAAACATACCCTATACAAAAACCATGCAAAAGCCACCAATACATCATTACACTCATGTTATTAGTCATTGCATTACCACCACCTACAGCCAAAGATCATCAGCAAGAAGAAGACATGCAACTGAGGGCCAACGAGATGTTGATTGCTCTTAAGTTGATTTTTAATAATGAATAGCCTATGTAGGATGAGGAAGACAGACTGGAATCATGAAATGGCGGGGGAAGTTTTAACTTTGGGTCACCCTTATTCCTAATAATGAGGCAAGCTCAGACTTGCTATTCACAATGGATGTCCAAAGGAGGAGTGTTTTTTTTCTTTATCTGAAGTCATCAATCTGCCTGCTGTCCCCCAATATATGAGACAGAGTGACTGGAGAGACACCCTTTTCAATTACGACATTTCATATCTATAATAACAGAGAAGCGTAAACACACGCACACTTTCCACTGTCATGTTTCAGAACCAGGCAAAGATTTCCGGGGGGGGGGGCAGAATACCTACCGAATATACTCAACTAGTCAACCTGATGTATAAGTCGAGGTCAGGTTTTGGGATCAAAATTATGGATTTTGCCACAACTCATGGATAGGTTGAAGGTAAAACCTGGAGGCTCCTACAGCGTGTGTACGTGTGTATGGCAAGAGAGACTCTCATTGAGCCTTTTCTTCATCATTTCAGCTTTCATTTCAGCCAGACATGAGGGCGGGAGGGGGACTCATAAACAAACAAATATCAATCAACCACCCAGGACTCTTAGCTTTTTCTTGCTAAGCTCCTCTCCACATGGCATGGGGAAATCTGAAAGAGCTGCTATCACGTTTCCATAGTGACCCATAAATAAGTCAACCTGGGATTTTGGGATCAATTTTTGGGCATACATTTTTAGACTTATACAGTACACAAGTATATACGGTAGCACTTTCAGCTTTTTTGAATGAGAGGTTTTATTTCTTTGTGACTATAGCTTTCCAAGAATTGACTGGTTTTTGCTGTGTCGGTACCTTTCATTACGTTGCCTATCCTGGAAATTTAATTGAACAGTAGTTTATAAGTTATATAAGCTGAATAAATAAATGTTTCAAGCTTCAGAACACTCTTTTTCAGTAAAAGGAAAAATCAAAAGACTCAGATGTCTTATTCAGGAGTACAGTCATTACAAGGATTCTCTTCACTGCCTTCTAACACTTGGTGATTACACACAGGTCAATAAGAGATATATAACTCACAAAACTGGTCTAAGCTATCTGAAAGCATTAGTTTCCAAGAAGCAAATATTATTTTTCAGTATTTCAAATTTTTAATCCTGCAAAGAAACCTACGACATTCTGACTGAAATGGCAACATCTTCAGAATCAGGATTTTAAAATTCATCCCCATTTTAGACATATTAGAAACAGTAGTTTAAACTGAACAGGATAAGTATGTCAAAGAAAGGAAAGGGCAAGCATGTGGGCAAGCAGTTGCTAACCTGGAACTTGGAAAAGTTAACCTTTTGACAATTCCAGAATTTCCCATGATGGGAGCTACAGACCACAAAAGTAACTTTTCCAAGCTGGTATGTTAAACAACGGTTTACAAAGGCATGACCAATTCTGCCCAAGCAACTGTGACTGAGTAACTATTTTCTACAAAGGATTTTGAAGTATTGCTGTTCAACACACAAAATCACGTTTTAAATAAATGGTTAAAATTTTCATATTATGGCATATAAGTAACAATATTTATGCACTAAGTTAACATGACAGATCAGCACATGGGGGAGAAAAACTTCTCCCTCACCAAACAATGGAAAGAACTTCACACGGAGGTTGAAATCCTACATGTATGTGTAGCTCTGAATGCATAGTTCTGTGTCTTTCCACCACTCAGCAGCTATCAAGCCACAGAAGGGTCCCTTGTTGCTGTTACTTACTGGTAGGAAATGAGAGAGGGAAGGAAGGAGGAGGTCATTCAAACCATAGAGAAGTACTGGTCTCAGTTTGGTTGGCATGGGGGAAGAAGTAATGCCAAGCTTTCAAACAGAGTTCACCTGCTTTTTCCTTCCCCCAGGAGCTTAGAGCAGTAGGGTCTTCATGTAAATCACTCAATCCCATCTCCCACTCATATCTCTACTTGGTGTTCACAGCTGCGAAACATGGGAGGTTTTTGGATAGAGCACAAGAGGAAGTGAAAACCTCTCTCTGTTCCATCCAAGAAGGGTTTTATACATGCATAAACCATGCCTACGCACATACCGGTAAATCACTAACATGATGCTAGCATCCTGTTAGTGACTTACATGTGTAACTGGTTTATGCATGTATAAAACACTTCTTGGATGGAGCATAGAGTGGTTCTCACTTCTTCTTGTGCTCTATCCAAAAATCTCCCATGTTTAGCATGTATGCTAACTGAAAATAGAACAGGCTGCACCAAAAGGCAGTGGGTTATCCTTTAGAAGATGAATAGCCACCTGTCAAGAATATAGTAGCCGTTGATATGTTGAACCAGCAGGGAGCTGGACTAGATTACCTTTGAGGAACCTTCCAACAAATAAAAATATGCATAACGAGTACAATGGTTGGAGGTATATTTTGAAGATAAATGGGATACATATCTACTCTAGCCCACCAATTACTATGTGTAACTATTGCCTATAACAAAAGTGGATCAAGAACTTCCTAAAAAATAAAAACCTGAAATGAAGAATTCCTTTACATTCTTTCCTCCTATAAATTACCCTATTATTTATTGACATATGCAAATTTTCAAGTGCAATTTTAGAACTAAGGGGTTTTTAAATGAATTCATCTGTGAAAGCATGGTTACAGACTGTCTATCATTAATGCAATTGATTCCATATATTTATATCTTTAAATTTTCTTGTAGTGAAATTAATATTTGTTCAGAACAAAAAAAAACAAAACACCTCACTTATTTAGTCCAAGACAACTTGATAACATCTCTTTCAACTATAGTTATAAATATCATGCACAAACTTCTAAAGCAGAAGTTGTCAAGATTTAACATTAGCATTAATTTATGTCATAACTGACTGTTATTCTCTGGATAATAGCAAAGTATTCAGTCCATGCTGTCTGAAGGAAAATGAAAAGAAAGTTTGTCCTGTCACTAATCATTTAATTAAGTCAATCAATAACTCACTCCCTTTCTATTTCTTATTGCCTGATCCTAAGAACTGGCGTGCCGGAAGAGAAGAAATCTAAACAGGTATACAAAGAATCGTGGGTACATATCACCACAGGTCCTGATTCTAAAATGACACTGCTGGTGGACAGATGGCTGAACTCAGACAGGCAGAGCCAGAGTAAACAAAGGTTCTAATATTAATGAAAGAATTATTGCCAATCAGATCCAAACTGGTTAGTCAATATAACAAAGCCAACAAAAACAGATCAAGTATATGATTGATGTGCTGTCCTTCCTTTCATTTGATAATGGAACATTTCTTGAGTTTATGATCACCAGAATGTAAATTGATAGAAAGACTTATGTAGGTTCAAAGCAGCCTCGGGCTGCTCCAGTGCCTAATGCCAGGACCACGGTGAATGGATAGCCTGTTCTCAAAGTGGGCTGCCACCGTGGTCCCAAATGGGCTGCCGGCAACAGCAGGTCTAATCCACACCTGAAAAGTTCAGCTCCTGCCACCTTGGCACAGCTTCAAAGTAGCTTCCAGCCATTTTGGAGGCATGCATCATCTGAACACCAAGCCCCCAAATCAGACGAAAGCTGCTTCTTTTGGCCTGCCTGTTTTGGGCCATTGAAACATATTCAACAAAAAACGTATGCAAAAAAATAAACCTATGCTGCAGGAACAAACTGCAAGGCAAGGACTGGCAGTAAATAAACTGTATTTCTGGGGAATTTATTCATTACTGAAATCCTCATTAAGGAACCCCTAACAAGCCTCCTGGGGTCACAGGGAGTAAGTTGAAAACCACTGCCATAGACCGCTGCAAACTGCTATTACTTTTCTTTTGTGTTTCTTTCCTTTGCAAAATATGAATTAATTTTTTTTCAACTCTTACATAGAAAATATCTTACAGCACAGTCCAAACTTTTCTGAACCTTGTTTTATAATATAAACAGATTTGCAATTGGGAAAATTTAATGAGCTAACTTAGTAAGCAGCCAGAACAGGTAATTCAGAATAGAAGGGAGAAACTGAGCAAAGTGCCCAGGGTTGCTCCTATGTGGCAACTCTTTTCCCTTAGACTTAAAAGACACAGCCTGGCATGAACCTGTGTTTCATGTGTTACAGACCCCTCTTCTAGTAAGCCACAAGCACAGAAGAAAACTCCTTACCTGTACTTCCTTAAAGGAGACCCATCATTTTCAACCCTACTCCCCAAATCAGGAAGTGCAGTGCCAGAACTATAGCTCTGATCACCTATTTAGCAGGTAAAAAAGGGCTTCCATGAATGTAGGTTACAGTTTTGAATACCTTAGTAAGAATCTTTCAAAAGAAATTGGAAAGCAGCAAAACTCTGAATTCCTAACAATCCGAGTGATAGTCAAGATTAATTAGGAACAGAATGAGAATTCCGAATTCTTGTTTTGTTTTTAGATGAAGACCAACAGTGTATTTCCTCAAGCCTGTGTGAATACTAAAAATATTCTACTGAGACTCTTCACAGATTTATCTAAAGTTGGGTGCAGCTCAAATGTGTCATTGTTCTTTAAAGGAAATCCCAGTTTAGAAACAATGTAAGGATTATTATATACTGACTGATAGAGCAGCTTTTCAACAAAAATAAAGTAAAAGAGAGAGAGAGAACATGCAATTTCTTAACAAGGAACATTCTATTTGAAAATCATCCTCTCATCCTAAACAGATAAACTGATGGATTTGATTAGAGAGAGGTCTATCAACCATTTTTTTAAAGAATGTGAATCAATAATATATTTTATGAGAAAATATTGGGGGGAGGGAGAGAATAGCAATTTTAGGATCTGAAGAATAGTAGAATGTAGAGGTGCATTTTAAATACATATTTAGAAGAAGTAGAACAACTTGATTCCTGTCATCATCAGTTAGTAAGCTGGAATCCACATGTATACCCTTTTTCTTTGTTATATTATTATTTTGTGTAGTATGTTAGTTTGTGTAGTTAATTGTATAGTTTGTACATGTAGGCTTCCTTTATATGTTGTTTTATAACAGTAAAAGTTATGTTTGTGTGTGTATGTGTATTCATTCTCTTTTGGCTAGTACACTAGTACATGTGGAAGAAATACAAGTTTATAGCATGTCACAAACAGCACCAAAATAAAGTAACACAAACATAAAAAAATTCAAAGACATAGCCATGTTAGTCTGGAAAACCAGTATGCAAAGGTATTTTGCAGCACCCTTGAGACTAAATGAAAGACAGACACTGATAGAATGAATGTATCTGAAGAAGCAAGCTCACATTTACTAAAGTTCATGCTACCAACCTCTTTCAGTTAGCCTCAAAGGTGATGCAAGATCCTTTTGCAAACATAAAAAATGGCACTATCTAAAATAAGACCTTCTAATGCCAGACCACAGTAATAATGCCAAGTTTTCAGAACTGAAATCATGATTCAAATTACAATGAAACCTTGTTTAAAAAACTATAGGACACATAAAGCTGTTTTATTTTTTGTTTCTTGTGTCAGTATCTTCATTTCCCCCAAAAAAAGAATAAATCACAGAATAAATTGCCATATCTATCCAACTCTGCAGATTCAGCCATTCTTTGTACCCAGGAGTACTCAATTACCTACATGGAATCTTGTGCTTAACTGGATTTTCTCATTCACTTCAGAGGGAACACAAAAAAAGAAAGACCAAGATATGCAAACAGGAAAATGCTCTCTCCACTGAAATAAATGGGAAATCCCATTATTATAGGAGTGCTGCATGAACACACAATTAGATTAACACAATTAGAAAACAATGCTGACCAATTATTTATGTGCATAATACATCGAGGTCAAGCACTTTTACTTTCAGTTTCAAGAATTGTGTCTGAACCTTGAACTATGTTCAGTCTTAATTATGGTTACTTGCAAGATAGCAGTTTGAAGCTGGCTTGTTTCAACCAACCATAGTTAAGACTTTGCCAAGATTTCAACAAAATGCTTAACCCAAATTACTTTAAAACGGAAACAAACATTTCTGTGTTCCTGCGTCCAGAAGCACCAAAGTATGGAGATGAAAGCCCAAAACTATCTGCAGCTTATTCATGTAACAATAAACTATGGATTTAGTCTATATTTGAACTACAACAATATATGCACTTTTTCTAATGGCTTGCTACTTAAAAAAAATCCTCGGTGAAACTATCCATCAAAATTCAAGATCTCATCAATAACAAAACTGCCAATGGGGAAATTTTTCACAGACTTCAGTAAAATCTGTTTTTTTCTGTGGAACTATGGCTACAAACCTCCTAATCATTAGGAGGAACTTCCTGACAGTAAGGGCTGTTCTACAGTGGAACACATTCTCTCAGAGTGTAGTGGAGTCTCCTTCCTTAGATGCTTTGATTGGGAGTTCCTGCATGGCAGGGGGTTGGACTGAATGGCCCTTGTTGCCTCTTCCAACTATGATTCTATGATTCTATGAAATAATAAATTCTGTCCTCTTTGAATTCTTTTAGAATTCATGAGCTTCTTCATAGAGTATAAGTGCTCCCTATAGTTGAGTACAGAAACAAAAGATACAAAAGATTCAAAACATAAGAAATTGGAAGTAAAATATAATATATCAGCAATGTAAAACCAGGAAGACACTGAATCATAAGGAAAACACTATTCTTCTTATGTGTGCCTTTTGTACTTCTTAGCATAAATCAGTTTTTACTACTATAATGGGGTCTTTAGCCTGAAGTTAGGAAGCAACGATAAAGTGCAGAATAAGCTATAAATTATGACCCATTTCATCTAAGTTTATCCTCTGTGGGAAACAGGATATACAGCAAGAAATATAGGTGAATACAAGAGTGTGGTGACTACAGACAGATTTCAAGCCCACAACTGGAATTGTCACATACCATACCTTAACAAGTTTCAGAAGCTGATAAAGGTCTTCAACTTCATCCCCTTCACACCTGGTATATATTCTGCTAGTGTCCACACTGGCACCCTTGATAGTATGTCGATAAAGAGGCAAACCCATTGCTTCAGAATATATGTCTATAGCATGGTGTCCTACTGTCTGATACATATAACTGTCCAGCTCATCCACACCCTCTGAAACACATAAAAACAAAAGTAAAATCAATTGCCCAATTCACATAAACCATTCTAATGTACCGTATTTTGATCTAAGCTTACAGTATCTTTGTGTGCACATGTATGTATGCAAATCAATTAGATTGTCTATTCTAGTTGAGTTTAAAAGAGAGACTAATGCCCAAAACTGATGGACCCCCCCCAAAAAAAAAAACTGTGGCAGGGCTGTATCAGTGCCATTTGCACTGGTGCCATGGCAACTGCATGCATCCAGCCCCAATCCAGCCCATTGCCACAGTCCTAAACTTTTTGGTCCAATTCTTTTCTGAAGACACAGTGTTAGCGTGGTTTCCCACTTCATTTGGGGCATGTGTCCTCTAAACACTACACCCTGAACACGGAGGAAATTCCTCCAATTAGTTGGTTTATTTTTTGTTTACTTAACCTCCTGGCCACAATTAAAAAGTACAGTACCTTGTAGAAATATTCACCTCCTTTTGACTTTTCTACATTCTGTTATGTTTTGTTCCTTCAGTGCTGAGTATCCTGTGTACTTCACATGGTAACCATGCCAATCAAATCCATTTCAATTTCCGTTTGCAACACAACATAATGTAGAAAAGTCAAAAGGAGGGGAATACATCTAAAAGGCACTGTATTTATTGATACAATGTAATATTTTTGTTATGCAAAAAAAAAAGTTAGTTAAAAATTAGCTACAACAGGGCCTTATTACTCCCAAAAGGAAATAAATTATGAGAAACATTATTACTTTTAACACATTACTTCTGAGCTCTGATTAAAAGTAGTAAAACTAAAAGACCTACATCCTAAGTCAAAATATTAAGAACTCTGAACAAAAAAAGATATGTTTATAATAAAGGCTGCATGTTTCATAGACTGGAATCATAATGACATATGTCATTGAACCATATGAAGATGCCTTTCAGTTCAGAAAACCAGCTCATCTAATGCAATATGTAACAACCAGTCATTGTAGGTTTGAACCTCAGCATCTTCAAACAACATCTTTACAGAGAATGTGCCAATTAAATAAGGTGTTGCAGAAATATCATTACTAAGCACCTTTTCACATAACAGTATCACCTCAAAATAAATGCTGTAGCATTCTCAATTACACTGAATTATTAATTCATTCTGAATCTAGATACTTGCATTAAATGTAAAGCTTCTTGAAAAAAACTTATCACAAGTAAAAACACTGAATAACCAAATCAGCAGCAGCAGGACCTACATTACACAGAAAATTTAGTTCCTGAATAACAACTGATGGACTGTTAGTAGAGGCAGGTCTACATATCATAACAAGACACATTTCAACAAACGTTGTCATGTGTTTATTATAATGTGAACATATGGTAATAAAAACAATTCCCTGAAAAATTGAGCTAGTTAGACAACTATGAGAGTTGCCATATAAGAAGTTAAAATTCTCACCTTTGTTTTCAGCAGGCCTTAAATTGGCTAAGGCAACAATTTGATGCCCAGCTGCAACACATTGCATCATATTGTAACAGCTGTCTTTCCCACCACTGGAAAAGAAGTATAATTTCCATTAATTTCAAAACTAAACACCTAAGAAACTGAAAAATAGTATGTTTGTCATTTAAATGTAATACTTATGTGCGCCTGTCATCCAGGTATAGGCACCTGGCGGGAAGATGGGGTTCTACACTTGTAGGGGCTACCCTATTATCTTTAATGTCACAAAAGTCATCTTGTCTGGATAATTATTTTTCCAGGGAATAAAACAGGAAATGACAGAAGGATTCATTGCACAAAAGTGCATTGTGCTGGTTTGGATCATGACAGATGATTCCAAAGAAGAGCTTTTGTTGGGAGAGTGGCTTCTTAACACTAATAATTTCCTCCCAGATTATAATATATCACATTCACACAGGTCACAGGTTTGTGTCTACCTACAAACAAGAATTTTACATTTAGCTAGCAAAATGTCCTTTGAGGCCTGTAATTGTTACTGTAAGAAACAATTTACAGAACAGGAAAAGTGGGTTGAAAATTTTTAAAAAGTTGATTGTATAGTGAAGAGTAAAATGTCTTGGGTTTTGCAATCCCGATATATATATATATATATATATATATGAACCTACGTTATGCCATTCTGCTTGAGTGGAATTATTAAAAACAAACCTTGAGCAGAAGATAGTTTTCTGCAATCAAAGCAACAAGCTTGAAAAGCACTTAATGTTAAACCCCCATTTTCAGTGACTTCTCATGGGGTGAAACTCAAATGCAAAACAATGTTGTGTGGGTGCAAGACTGCCATCAGAGACAATTTAGCTAGTAAGGACATTAGACAATGAAAGCTACTAAATACCAATGCACAAATGCTTGATTCTTTACAGATAATTTCCCTAGCGTTAAAAAAAAAGAAAATGTTCAATTTGCTATTACTTCTCAGAGCATTAGTATGACTGTGCTCTTTAAAGTAATCACATATAAAGTGCAAAAGCAAAATAAAAGAACAAAACAAGTATACTTAAAACTATTTTAGTCATAATGAATTTGATGGGACAGGTCAATTTAACAATCCATATACCATCTTAAAGGATTGCATGTTCCAGAAATGTGTACATCTGTGGGAACTTTGCCCTATAAGGAACACCTTAGGGAGCTGGGGATGTTTAGCCTGGAGAAGAGAAGGTTAAGAGGTGATATCATAGCCCTATTTAAACATTTGAAGAGACGTCATATTGAGGAGGGAGCAAACTTGTTTTCTGCTGCCCCAGAGACTAGAACGCGGAACAATGGATGCAAATTGCAGGAAAAGAGATTCCATCTCAACATTAGGAGGAACTTCCTGATAGTAAGGGCTGTTTGACAGTGGAACACACTCCCTCAGAGTGTGGTGGAGTCTCCTTCCTTGGAGGCCTTTAAGCAGAGGCCGGATGGCCATCTGTCGGGGATGCTTTGACTGGGAGTTCCTGCATGGCAGGGGCTTGGACTGGATGGCCCTTGTGATCTCTTCCAACTCTATGATTCTATGGAGGGGATAGAACCATGGTATACGGCCTCCCTCCTTCACACAGCTTAAAAGGGGCTTCTTTGGTCTCCAAAGAGACAGGAAATTTGAGAGAATGGAGATGTGTTAATGCTTGTGTGGGCTAAGTTTCTGCTCACAGCCAACCTTCTTCTCACCAGATGTGGATGACTGGGTTAGCCCCCGAACACTATCCTATAAAACCAGGTATATTTTCAATGGAATTGCTTCTGTGTGATTGTTTGAACAAATATTTTAGGTGTGCCATACTTTGCATCCCTGATCCTGGCGGACCCAGAGTCGATTAAGAGTTCCAGATTTATTCAGCCGGCATAGAATAAAAATGTCCTCAGTGGAAAATTCAGATTTCCAAAGACTGAGACCCCGAAAAAAACCAAGATGATGGGATTTATAGTTTTTACACAAAGGACTTCCAAAAATGCTTTCTATTGGCCAATCTTAACTCTAAACAAATGAATCTCAAGCAATCAGACAAATGAACACATGAATAATTAAAAACCCACTTATGACTCGTCATGTCACATGTCACCTTACAAAAAGTTACTTTCCTTGTAGCTAACCTTTACACATTATTTCACAGTTGCAACTCTACTTATCTGGTGTTTATATTTTGACTTCACTCTGGCGCCTCTGCTTAGGGTACCAGGGCAGCTTGTACCTAAACAATTTCTTGTTTTCTCCTGTTTGCTCAGCATTTTCTCTAAAGACCTTCACTTAACCCAAATGTTAGCCACATTAAACTTTGGTTCAGCAACCATCTTTGTTCATTCTGCATAATTAAATTATGAACTAAATATTAAATATAAAATTTCCCAGTTCATAACAAAGAAGGTACATGTTACAAAATTTGTTGTTGTTGTTGTTGTTGTTGTTGTTGTTGTTGTGTGCCTTCAAGACACTTCCAGCTTATCACAACCTTAAAACTAAATCTATCGTGGGGTTTTCTTGGCAGATGAGGTTTCCCACTGCCCTCCCCTGAAGCTGAGAGTATGTGACTTGCCCAAGGTCACCCAGTGAGCTTCATGGTCAAGCTGGGAATCGAACCCCAGTCTCCAGAGTTGCAGTCCAACACTAAAACCATGCTGGCTCCCCTGTGTTTTGCAGTCTTTTAAACCCATCCAATTCTTGCTTTTCTTCCCTTTCTTCTGCCCTAGCTGGCAGTTTTGCAGCATTGGGAGGATGGTGAAGGAAGGTTGGTGAAACACAAGACTTTTGGTGTCATGTTGCTGGCTTGCTACAACTGTTTGCAGTAAAAAAAATGCAATAAACTTTGAGCTGGGAAAGAATGGGAATCTAGCGGATTCTACTGTAGCCATGTGTGCCTGCATACAACAGGCAAGGTAAAGAACAGTTGTACCCAAAAGTGCTTGCTGAGCATATGGGAACAACAAAGAGAGAGAAAAGGAAAGCCCAAATAAAACTCCCTCATGTGCTCACCAAACATGATTTAAAAAAAAGGGATAGATCTGTAAGTCTGACCACCAAAATGGAAGTACTGTAATAAGAAAAGCGGAGACTGGTCAAAGAAAAAGTCACCCAGGATGTATTTTGGAAGAAACATGCAAGTGGTCTCTAGAAGGCTCAAAATGTTTTTGTTTACTTATGCAAGGTTTACCTAACCTGGCTGGTTGTTTTTCATATGCATATTGTTAATTTTGAATTTAAAACTTTGCTGAAGCATGTTGAAGAACTCTTATTTTCTGTGGTGTAGGAACCTATCCCCATTCTTTCCATGTTCTTTCTGCCTCTGATACCAAATTTTCCGCTAATGTAGTATTGGCCAGGAGCACATCAACTATGTTAACTAAGGTATACCTGTAATCTGTCTTTAACTTCCTCAACATACTTCTTTTATGGGAGAAGAAAGAAGAAGTGAGAAACACAAGGATGTTAAACTAAAGATGACAACGTCCAGATTTTTTATTAAATTCAATGAATGATGCATAATAAAAGAGTCATTTGGAAGCAAGACAGAAGCTATACAGACAGGTATATGCAACAGGAAATAGGGAATCAGTGGGTCCAAAGAGCTGCAGCCAGGTTGTTAGTTACTACCTACAGAGAGCATAGCATTCCCTTGTTGCAACAGGTCTGTTTCTAGGCACAATTCAAAGTGCTGGCTTTGACCTAGAAAGGCCTATACAGTTTGGGTCCATATTTCCTTCTATGAGCCCATTCGAGCACTAAGATTGTTTGGAGAGGCCATTCTCTCTGTCTCATCACCCTTTCAGGCTTATCTGGTGTTTACAAGAGAAAGGGCCTTTTTGGTGGCTGCTCCCAGACTTCTGAACTCCCTCCCTAGAGGGCAGGTCTCCTTCCAACAGAAAGTCAAAACTTTTTTATGCCATCAGGCATTTATAACCTAAACAGGATTGGGCCTTTAATGCTTCACAGTTCTGTCTGAAGAAACTTGCCAAGAAATCCTGTGGCAGGTTCACCTTATGGTCACCATAAGTCGGAAACAATTTGAAGGCACACAACACACACAGTCTTTTAATATTGATAATGTTTTAATTTTATAAACTATTTAATTGTTTTTCAATCTTATATTTATACTTTTATAAATGTTTTTGTATTGTTTTTAATTTGTATTGTTTTAAATATGCTAGCTATCTTGAGTCCTATTTATCTGGAGAAAGGCAGGATACAAATGAATAAAATGGTAATAACAATATGTTGCCAATGGGGAGATGCAGCATGGCACAATTATCTGAGTTTGTCAAGCAAGCACACTCACTAGAGGATTTTTCACACCACACAATCATAGCACTATGATTCAACTTTAAATGGCATAGTTCTATCCCATGGAATCCTGGGGTTTGATGTTTGGAAGGCATATTTAAAATGGTAAGCCCAAAGAGATCATCAAGGGAAATATGGACCCAACCTGGATAATCTGGACTCATGAAATTACAAATGCCAGAATTCAAAAGTTTACAGCTATGGCAGTTAAAGCAAGATCACGGTGCTATAATTTTGTGCAATAGTGTGAAAAGGCTGTTGGTTTACAGTGGGAGAAGAATGCACACAACACATTTAAAACGATCATTCATGTTTGAAAAACATGCTTCTCTAGTTTCCTGAACCAGCACTTCATTCTTTCATATGGGCAAACTGTGACCCTCCAGATGTTGTTGGGACTACAGCTCCCAGAATACCTCATCACCAGCCAGGACTGATGACCAACAACTTCTCCATCAGTTTTATGTATTTCACCACTCTGCTTGGCCAATGATTTCTCTATCCCCAAGAGTTGGCAGGAGGAGATCTTTGGACCATTTGTAACAACAAAGAAATACACCAATAATAATGTGGGTCCCATTAATCACTTCTGAAGAACACTTATAGGATATCCAATGGTATGTGAATTAAATGAGTTTTAAGCTGAGTTCTAGATGGTACTAAAAACATGGGCTGTGCATGTGTTCAGAAGCACCTATGTCTTTTATCTCAGCTATTCCAGCTATCACTATTTTACACAACATGGACCTCAGGTTCCAGTAAAAATAACAAGGGAAAAATGAGGTAGGTCTCAAAAAGCTGGAAAGATTGTTGCGGCTAATAAAATAACATCTTTTCAGCATTTCAAGATGTGTCACCTTTTTTTTTCCTTGTAGATTTCATTGGATACTGCCCAAGTTTTGCTATTTCATTAAAAGGATGTCTAGCAAGATAGATGTCTGCTCTTTCCTAACTACAGATTAAACAGAGAGCTAAAACACACACTGTGTAGGAACAAACACCTGTGTGTAATAAGAAAATGTAAATATTTCAAATTACACTATACATACATAATTCGTGAAGAGGTAGCCCTCCACCCTAGACTCAGGGCTGAAAAGTGAACAAAACCAACATCAATGTAATAAACCCAACAAAGATGCACTACAGTATTTAAGTCTGGGTGGAGAGGGCAAGCAAAGTGATATGTGAGTGGACAGAGAATGCTAAAAAGAACATCACAAGTTACACTAGAAAAGGGGGTGAGCAAGTGATGACAGGCAACTGATACTTTACTTCAGGGATAAGGAACAAGTGTCCCTTGATGATGCTCTACTGCAGCACCATCATCCCTCACCACTGGCCAGCCTGGCTGGAATTGATGGGATTTGCAATCCACCCTCAACAAAAAACCAAAAAAATCAGAAAGGAGCACATTCCCAACCCATATGAGTAGAATTCAGAGACATAGGTCCACTGCAGAAATAATCCAGTTTGAGACAGCATTAACTGCCCTGGCTCAGTGCTAGGGCATATTTGGAATTGTAGTTTATTGTGGCACCAGACCTCTCTGGTGCTAAATGTCCCACAAAACTACAGTTCCCAGAATTCCCTAGCACTGAGCCACTTAAAGGGGTCTCAAATGGGATTATTTCTGCAATGTGTATGGGACCACAGCCATGTCGGTCTGGAATATCAGTATGCAAAGGGATATTGTAGCACTTTCAGACTGAGTTCAAGACGTTCTAGCATGAACTTCCGTAGACTTGGTTGGGAGATTACCACACTATACTCTAATAGCTCTGCTATTCCACTTTAAATGCTCTGGCTGCCTCCTGGGTCTTGCAGTTTAAAGAGGGGGGCATTTAGAATATTCAGCCAGAGAGCTCTTAGGCCTCACTGAACTACAAACCCCAAAAGGCAACAAGAGGCAGCCAGAGCAGTTAAAGTGGAATGGGAGCACTATAAGAGTGTAGTGTGGTCATCTACTATGTCTGCATCTGAGGAAACACACCAAGCCTATGAAAGCTTATGTTACAACATCTCTGACTCAGTTAGTCCCAAAGGTGCTACAAGATCCCTTTGCAAAATTGAGAAATGAACTTTGTGGCTTCTGTGGGAAGATGTGTGGATCCTTATGTTTTATTTTGCTTTATTTATTAAGACATTACTAGAATTTAGATCCTGTATTGGACCTGGGACTCGGGTGACAATGAAATTATATTAAACAAATACAAGTATAAAAGATTAAAAACCACAATTTAAAACACACCAGATTGTTGTTGTTGTTGTTGTTGTTTTTAAGGCAGAGCAGTTACTTCTAGTGAGATCACCATAACCCTTCTCTGAATGCATCTACACTGCAGAAATAAAGCAGTTTGACACCACTTAAACTGCCATGGCTCAATGCTACGGAATCAGGGGAGTTGTAGTTTTGTGATATATTTAACCTTCCCTGTCAGAGAGCTCTAATGTCACAACAAACTACAAATCCCAGAATTTCCTAGCACTGAGCCACCAAAGCAATGTCAAACTGCACCAGTTCTGCAGTGCAGAGGCAGTCCTCATGCTTCTTCTTAGTCCTGCTCAAAATGGAGGGCATTTTGGGATGGAGGACATGCCCTGCAAAAGGAGGACACCCCTGGCTCTGTAGGGGAACCCCTTTCACTTCATTTTATGTATTCACTGAAGGCCTCTCTTCTCCCAGAATGGGGCTCCAAAGGGAGGGAGGGCTGGTTACCTGATTAAAGCCACTACTTTCATCATGGCGACCATTAGAGGGACCTAATGGGGGCTTCCTTATTATCCTTAACCCACGTTGCTCTGCTGCTGCTGCTGCTGCTGCTGCTGTTGCCCGGCATAGGGCACTTTCAGGGTCCTGATTGCCTTTCCAGGGAGGTCCCGCGCCTGTCTAATCCAATGCCTGAGCAAAAAAATTCACAGCCTTAGCTTCAGAGACGCCGTTTCCTTATGTCTCGCTGAGGGACCCTTCCCCGCTTCGGATGCCGCGGAGCAAAAGACGCTGCGGTGCGAGGAACGAGGCACCGGGGAGAAAAAAACCAAAGCGCAGGCATAAAAGTAGACACCTAAGAGAGGGCAATGAGGCCGCCCAGGTTGAGGGCACAGTCTAGTGACTGAAAAAAAAAAGCACTTTAGCTGCCATGGCCCCAGACTATGGAACCCTGGGAGTTGTAGTTTTCTCGTGGCACCTCTGACAGAGGAGGCTAAATGTCTCACGGATTTTAACACTACAAACCCCAGGATCCCATAGCCATTGAGCCATCATGGCAAGTGGTGTCAAACTGCATTACTTCTGTCACATCCAAACAATGATGATACCTTTATTGGGCCAAAGCCTAATGCACAATTACATGTCGCAAGCTTTCGGAGTCACACCGGCTTCTTCATCAGGCAAACAGGAGGAGAAAAAAGATATTGAAGATGTTAGTCATAATAGGCCTGCATTTTCTGTCTCTGGTCTTAGTTCAGATGGCAGGGAGGGCTATCTATTCTGTGGTCACTGGGAGATTTTCAAAGTCCAAGGGAATTTAATGTCCATTTGCAATTCAAAGAAGATGTTTCCTTGGAATCCAGCATTCAGTAGGCAGAGAACACTGAATTTCATAAGAAATCCGGCAGCTAAAAAGGCCAATGCAATTTTAGGTTGCATCAATAGAAGTATAGTGTCTAGATCCCGGGAAGTAATAGTGCCACTCTATTTCTGCTTTGGTCAGGCCCCACCTGGAATACTGTGTCCAGTTCTGGGCACCACAATTCAAAAAGGATGTGGAGAAACTGGAGCGGGTCCAAAGGAGGGTGACTGAAATGGTGAAGGGTCTTGAACCCATGCCCTATGAGGAGAGCCTTAGGGAACTGGGGATGTTTAGTATGGAGAAAAGAAAGTTAAGAGGTAATATGATAGCCCTGTTTAAATATTTGAAGGGATGTCATATTGAGGAGGGAGCAAGCTTGTTTTCTGCTGCTCCAGAGAACAGGACCCGGAACAATGGATGCAAGCTGCAGGAAAAAAGATTCCACTTCAACATTAGGAGGAACTTCCTGACAGTAAGGGCTGTTCGACAGTGGAACACACTCCCTCGGAGTGTAGTGGAGTCTCCGTCCTTGGAGGTCTTTAAGCAGAGGCTGGATGGCCATCTGTCGGGGATGCTTTGACTGGGAGTTCCTGCATGGCAGGGGGTTGGACTGGATGGCCCTTGTGGTCTCTTCCAACTCTATGATTCTATGTTTTGCATCAGGAAACCTTTAGGTGGTGTGGAGGTAAAGTATGGTGTAGAGGAGCCAGCCTACAGATAGCCCTCCCTACCATCTGAACTAAGACCAGAAACAGAAAATGCAGGCCTATGACGAACATCTTCAATTTCCTTCTCCTGTTTGCCTGATGAAGAAGCCAGTGTGGCTTCAAAAGCTTGCAACATGTAATTGTGCATTTTGGGTGTCCTGATAAAGGTATCATTTTTGAATGTTATTGTGTTTGCTATACGGACAACACAAGTACCCCTAGATGTTTTTTTGCTTCACAGTACTTCTGTGTTAGCAAGGAGAGTGAGTTAAGTGTGGCAACAAACTACCATTCCCAAAATTCCACAGCAAGGGGCCATGACAGTTAAAGTGGTGTCAGAGCAGATTATTTCTACAGTGTGGGTGCCCAACAACCTGATTTTTTCTATTTCAGTAAAAGGAATAACAAGTGGGATGTCTATCCTGACAGGTGTCCGCTGTGTCCTACCTTCATTCAAAGCAGTACTGCATGATCTTTATCCAGAAAATGTCTTATGATGTCACACTTCCCTTGGCACCTTAGAGAAGGGTATAATGAAAGCTTAATAGTGATTATTTCATATTTTTATGTGAATCAGCCCCAACATTGAAGACAAGTTTATAGCAGTTGGTGCTTGCTATAATAAATTATCGATTGAAAGTATATGTATATTTCTTGTGCAAGTTTTGGGGGCAAAAGAAAGGGACATCAATACCCCCAAGTTGGCTTATTGCCAAAAAAAAAAAAAGGAAAAGGAAAAAAGAAAAAGACTTCCCCAAAAGTAATAGCAATAACTTTTACATTTGGGGGGGGGGGGGGGGGTTTCAGGCTATGTGGCCATGTTCTAGAAGAGTTTATTCCTGATGTTTCACCAGGAGCTGTGGCTGTCATCTTCAAAGATCGTTGGCATGGAAGAGAGTGAGGTACATATACTGTTGGTTGGGAGGAGGTGATTTGCATGTTAATCTGTGTATTGTCCTGTTGTTGAATGGCAAGGCCGCAGGGTGTTCATTTACTTAGTGATCTATTGTCTGCTGGGAAACGCCCTTGACCCGGGTGGTTGTCATTTCATTCATTTCATTCAACAGAGCTGATGGCGAAACATCAGAAATAAACTCTTCTAGAACACAGCCTCATAGCCTGAAAACCCCACAAAAACAACAACAACAATGAGCTTCACAATAACATTTACATGTCTATACCACTTCATAATGAACTCAGCACTCTCTAAGCAGTTTACACTCTGAAAGCCAATTGCCCCCAACAAGCTGGGTATCCATTTTAGCAACCTACAAAAGGATAGAAGGCTGAGTGGACCTTGCAGAACTGCCTGGGTTCGAACTAACAACCCTGTGGCTGCTGTACCAGCATTTAACCACTCACCACCAGGGCTCCTGGTGTCAGAGACACAAACATGTGGATGGTAAAGAAGATGGCCTGAATGTATGTTGTGAACACTATTCCCCACCACATCTGCCACCTTTATTCTTCTCTCAGAATCAAAATTTTGGAAAGAGATTTTTGGACTCCAGTTCCCATTTTGATTGTCCTTGTGACAGAGAAGAAGGGTAAAAATAAAGCCAGCATGCCCAAAAAGTCACTTTTCCAGTTTGTGCTCAGAACTATGTGTTCCATTATAACACTAATACTGTTTAGCCATATTCACACTTTAAGAATGCTGGCCGTCCTACTCATTCTTAAGTCAATTAATATCAGTTTTAATCCAAGAATTTAGGATAGGATAGAACTGCAAGTTGTTCACATGCAATCCGACCATTAATCCATTTTTCGAAACCAGGTACCCTAAACTACCAGCATTTAGATAGCAAATGGCCTTACTAAATTAAGCATAAATGTGTATCCATATTATCATCATTGTAAGAGATGAGCTTATATATTGGCCTGGAAAGGATGCCACTGCATATGTTTACTACAATCTTTCATTATTCTGCAAAATTATATATAGAAAATACTCAAATTCTTTAGCTGGAAATTCTAGTTGCATCAAGCTAGATGGATGAGAAAAAGCTAAGTAAATACATAATTATATAATACATGATAAATGAACATGGGCTAGGGCTGGTGAGTAATCATGGATTACTGAATACCCTGGAAGAATGGAAAGGAAATGTGGAATGTTCGTTGAAATCCAAATACACAACCAAGACTCAATCCATAATACTGTACTGGTCCAAGTGTTACTTTTTAATATCAGATAGTAAAATTAATAAACAAATAAAATATATGACCTCCAACCTCCCTACCTGACTACATATTTACACATCTGTATCTGTGGACTCTTTCACATGGGAGGAATTTCTCCCAGCTTCGAATGCAGTCAATGCGAATTCACATGAATTCGCTTGTTTAGCGAATTTACGTGAATCCCCATTGCATTCGGAAGGCGTTCGGAATGACTTCCCATTACCTGAAAATGGCCCCTCCTTGCCCGAAATTGCATGAGAAGCTTTAATTCGCAATAACTTGAAACCTATTATTGTATTCGGAGTGACTTCCCTTTTGCCCAAAATTGCGTGAGAAGCTCTAATTCGCAATAATGTGAAACCTCATGATGGCGTTTGGATTGCCCTTGGATTATACTTCCAATTTCCCACGTCTGAAAGAGTCCTGTATCATACAATATCTGCTTTATCAAACTAGGGGGCAAACAGGATTTAAACGAGAGTTAAACAGGAAATGTCCTATGATAAACATAGGGCATTTCCTGTTTAACTCTTGTTTAACTCTCATTTAAATCCTGTTTGCCCCCTAGTGTGATAAAGCAGGCTGTTAGCAGGGAGTGTATTTCCATCCAGTTTGCTTGAGAGCATTTTCCAAATTTCCTATATTGCTTATGATTCTCCATCACAACACTCCCATGTGACTCTGTGTCTGAGATGCTCATGGAAGAGGTCTCAAACCTATGGTCTCCTGGATGCTAAAAATGCATAATAACATGAGGACAATCCACAAATTGAAGATTCAGCACCATCACTCTGAAACTTCCCACAAGAACTGGAAAGTTACCTGTATTTATGGCACAAAGATTTTATATAACACAAGCATTTGCTTAAGAATGCGCTCCTCAGATAATGTTGATTTTTAAACTGTAAATGCTCGAAAGTCCGCTTAAAAGCAGACATGGTGTAACAGGAGTGGCAGTCTTCCATTACATGTAAAAAGGACTAAAGTGTCAATATGTAATAGCTGTAGCAAATTTGAATCAGGATATATACAGTGTCAATATGTATAAGCTGTAGCAAATTTGAATCAAAGCTGCCAACTTGAATTCATCTGAAATGCATTATGATATAGTTGAGATACTTCTAGACATCACACTCAAGTTTTCAGGCATGGTTCTGCCAACCAAATTCACCAAAAAGCATCCTTTCAGAGAAATTCAGGAAGCAAAATATACATAGGAATTGCTGGATTGGAACATTCCGTCTGAGTGATGCAACTGCAATACTTTCATTGCCGTCTTCACAAATATATTTCTGTCAGTGCAGTATGAACTGTCCAATGGAAATAATGAATGGGACTAGTTATCTAATATTGGTAACCAAAAGGCCAGAGAGCACACACTGGCAAAGGTCATAAACTTGGGGTTGAACTGCAAACAGGTCATGGGGCCCCATGCCAGCCTAATGACTGGTCTGAAAAGGTCCTTATTTCTGCGGGAAATCATAGAAAGCACACTTAAGCTAAACTAAGGGTGCATATACACCGTAGAAATAATGCAGTTTGATACCACTTTAACTGCCTTGGCTCTATCCTACAGCATCCTGGGATTTGTAGTTTGTAAGTTTGGCAGAGAAGGCTAAAAACCTTGTAAAACTCCACATACAGTTGACACAAATATACAGTCATATAAAACAACATTCAGGATTATTTTCATAATTCTTAGGACTCTCTAAAACGAAGTGGATGATCCAAATCAGATTATGTGCTGTGAAAATTGGTAATTACCTTCCATTACCTAGATGGAAGGACTGTAACTTCTTGCTGTTGCTGCTGTGAAAAAAGGGAAGCAATACAGGCCTGTTTTTAATTAAAGCACTAAGTCCAGGGGATATGTGGAAGTTTCAGATATAAAATGCTTAGTAAAGTCTGCTGATGGAAAATAATCATCCACTCAGAAACACCATAAAACTGTGACACTTGTTTTAAAAACATTTTAAAATGCAAACAGAGTTGTTATTTGAACAGCAGTCATCCACACAATTGTTCAGAAACAGGCATTAACGTTTCAGATTTGACTTAATGTAGTAACACCACAGGTGAATTATTTATTTATGGTAGTCTGTGAACAGGGAAGAATATTTAAAACTTGTACTGACATGATTACAAAAACATGGGGAAATCCTGGAAAGAATCTTGTAAATAAATCAGTGGTGATCTTCTTTGGAAGAATGTGAGAGTTAATAAAATTAGTTACTTTGGAAGGGGTTCATAATATAGATTAGTAATATTTGCTGTGTATCTTTCTTCAGCAATATTATTTTCAGCAAAACAAAAAATCTGTTGTTTTTGTTACTTTGAAAGTATGCTATTAATATCAGTGCACAATACTTAATGTAGTCTTTTATTTATTTTATTTTGTGGATTTTCCCTGTTTTGCTTACATTCTATTATACATATTTGTTGTATTTTTTAGTTGTAATATTTTCCAGCACTGTCATAGTGATGTAGTACTAGGAGACATACGATTTAGTGTTCATTGAATATATACCGTGCCTTTCTCCTGCCAAGGCATTGTAATTTAAATTACAAAATTTAAAATAAAAATTTAGTTAAAAATACACTATTATGGATGTTTAAAAGATTAACCCTCAGTTCTGTTAAGAGCACATAATTAAAAACTGTTTAAAATACATTTTAAATTACATTTAAAACTTAAAAATACTAAGACAGAGTACACCACTTTGAATATCTTTCCACCATATGATAAAAATCAGTCAAAGCCCTGCCTGAATAAAAAGTTCTTAACCTGCTGTCGGAAAGGCAACAGTCCTTACAGCTATATTCTGAAAAACAGAAGCAACTGGATGAATGAAAAGAACTGTCTGGATAATGACTTTCCAACTATATTTTAATGTAATAGATGTGCAGTTTAGTACTCATCTTTGCAAATTAGACCCGACAACTTTACTTTAGATGACGTTTCTTAGGAGATCGATGTCATACTGTTATCACTTGGAATGTGCTACCTTAGGAATTTACAATCTGTACTCATGGCTCAGTGGTAAAGTACATTTTTTGTATGCAGAAGGCACATGTTTCAGTCCTTCACGTTTCCTGTTAAAAGATTTTTGGGTAAAAGGACTGGGAAAGAGTTGCTTCCTGAACTTTGAATTGCTGCTGACAGTCAAAATAGACAAGACTGGGAGGTGGACCAATGGTCTGATTCAGTATAAGACATTTTCGCATGTTCAGTAGTTCCTGTTAAATTACTAGTGATGCCATTTTGTGAACTTATGTACTTTAATGTATTATGCTCCCACAGAGACTGACAGCTTTCATACTCAAGTTCAGGAGCAATCCTGTCTCTGCTTTCATTAAATAAAAATCTTATTCTACACTACTGGTGGCACAAATGTATCCTTGATATAGGGAATTTCTTTTCCTTTTTTATCAGCTAGGTGAATTAAGGATATTGGTGGAAAGACATTAGTTCTAGAGCTACAGATAAAACAGGACAAATGTCAGTACCGTAAACAGTAGCTAAGAAACAGGAGGGTCTGTGGATGCATGTCAAAATAACCTGTTATTACAAAGGAAACCAAATAAAGGCATGTTTAATGCAATAATGGAGGGACATCTAGAATAGGTTCTGACAAAGACTGATGTCACAAGAAGGGAAAAATCACATTATGGGACATGTGACAGCTTCCATTTAATTTTTTAAGGTGGTGGAAGAAAGTGCTTTCTGATAACTCCTGGGCTTCATTGAATGCTTATAACGGGGTTGTCTGCACTGGTAAAATAAGGTGCCTTCAAACAGACCTGAAGCCTACTTCTTTATACACGGCATGGAGCGAAACTGGGAGGAAACCAACATGAAGCTGAACTCAGGGCCTAAAAACTAGACCAAAAAGGAGGTCTGATACTCCACTTAAGCATAGAAAATGAGTATCAATGCACCAGCATATAAATGCAGGAAAGCCCAGACAGCATACAGAAGTGTGGAGCATGTGCCCTGAAACTGGTGAGATGCAGCCATGGGCTCTCCATATTTTTGTTTGAGCATTCAGGCATACAAGTGACCAGCTGCACCATCAATCCATCGCACCATCAAGCTGTCGCACATCCCATGATGTGAAAGTATGACACACATGGCAGGTTGCCAATAAGGCAATGAATGCAATTAAAACATACACAAACCAGACAGTTCAATGGAGTGGGCATGTATGGGTGGGCTCCATGATTGTGCTTTGCCAGTGTGTCACTGGGCTCACGAATGCAGTCTACAGGCAGTCTATCACTCATGTGACTGTGTGACCAGTCACAGAGGGCATCCAATGCGATATCAGCTGGGTGGGAAGAGGGAGGCAATTCCAGTCTGAAGTGGTGCATTCATAGAATGGTGCACATGCATGACAGGGAGGCAAAAAACAAACAAGATGTGGAGTTTGAGGCCGCATGCTGTGGACTGCCTGTGGTTGTTTGGAGTGCCTTGGGAGTGGGTCCTGTGGACAGCGGGTTTCCCAACCAGTTTGGGGGAAAACAGAGCCTGTTATTCCTCTCTATCTGCTCAGCACCATAGCCATAACTCGCTCAGACACTATGGAGTTTATCAGATGGGGATAGGATGGGGAGGGAAACAAAATGAAGCAGATCGCTCTCCCATCTTTATCCCATTCTTATCATGATCCCGCAAAAGGCAGTCACACATCGCGCTTATCCTATCACTGTCCCATCGATTAAGTGTAATTGTCCTGTCATTTTGCATTAACAGAAACTCCCATTAATACAAAATGACAGGAGAATTCCACTTCACTGATGGGACAATGATAGGATAAGTGTGATGTCATCTGAAAGACTTTTGCATGATCGCAGACAATAGCACTTCCCAATGACAGAATAAGCATGATGTTATCTGTAAATCTTATTGCAATTGCGCAATCAGGATGGGACAAGGACATCCTTTTCCCCATCTGATAATCTCCTATGAAAGATAATACTGTTGGCCCTTGGAATCTGTGGGCTTGCCATCCAAAGATCCAAGCATCCACAGATGGCAAGCCTGCATTGTCCTCAATGGTGGTATGTGCACACGGCCACTCTGCCATTAGGGACAGGCCCTGTTGTCCTGTGGTAGTCTATGTATGCAGCTGTGCCACCATTAAGTTCCATCATCCCCAATGGTGGTACAGCCACATGCACACACCACCATGAGATAACAGAAGCTGTCCCTAATGGTGGTGGAGCCATGTGCATATGCCACCACTGGGGACAGTGCAGGCTTGAGCATTCATGGATTTTGGTATCTGCACAGGGGTCTGGAATGGATCCCCCCTGGATATTGAGGGCCACGTGTACATAACATTTAAAAATAAAGAAACACTTTAATTCACTTGAACATTAAATTTGTTCACAGTGAAGGAATTAATACAAGGATCCACTAAGCACATGATAGCCAAGGCCAGAATCCAAAGGTGTATTTCTACTGGATCCCACTGCTTCCACAAGAAATGATGACGCAAGAGAGAGAGAATTCATCCTACACATCCCCTATATCCCTATTTATCTGCTGGAGCATTTGTGTGTACCAAGGAAAGATTCAGGAAGAATAGGAGGGTAAGAAGATCCTGATTCTCTTGGTAATAGATTCAAAGAATGCTGTTAGATCTTAGTCAATGGCCTGTCTAAGCAGATACTGATGACATTGCGAACGGGTGTATCCACACTATGCAGTAGCAGCAGTTTGATCCTACTTAAAGTGCCTGGCTCTGTGCTATGGTATCATGGGATTTGTAGTTTGGGGAAGTCTTTAGAACTCTCTAGTGGTACAGCAGTATAGCACTTCAGCAGACAATTGCGGGTACAATTCCCAAACTGCAACTGCTAGAATTTGGCATTAGACAGAACCATGACATTTATAGTAGGATCAAACTGCTGTAATTTTGCAGTGTAGATACTGACTAAACCTTGAATAGTACATTCTACAAAATAAGCATTCTCCATGGTGCAATAATTTGAATTTTAACACTGATATGTTGGAATGCATGACTTTCAGGAAGCAAAGCAATGTGGATATGGGTGGGGATCACCTTGTGGATATTTCTCAACTTCAGTCATGTCTGTTTGAATAAGCCTTTAATCAATATAAAATGATGAGTAGTTCCAGTGATTCCTTCATTCCAAATTTGCTGGAATACATTTGGACTATTTTTTTTTAAAATCCAAAGGGTCTTGCAACTATTGTAGTTGGCCTCCCACTGGCCCAATTATTTGGCTCTCTTCTATCTGAATAGCACATTGGCTTTTTCTTACCATTCTTGCATAAGTTTGTCTTGGAGATAGGGAGTGTAATTGTTGCCAAGAATTACTGAGCAGAACAATATATGCCATGCCAGCTGGATGGACAACAACAAGGGAAGACAAAGTGGTTAGGATATTGACTGCCGAGGCATCTGAGAGGGCTTTTTTGAAAATAACTCTGATATGTCAGCTCTCTTGTCAACATCAAGCTTTAATCAGTTCAGTCTTTTTTGTTGCTAGGTCTTCCACCTTGTAATTGAGCCTGACATACACAATTCATTCTTCCCGTTGGCTCTGGATATATAACTCCTGTCATGGTCAATTATTAGGTGATAGGGCCTGAAACCACTGGGACTATTGCTTAAAAGCATCTTGTACAGAAAAGCCAAATGAAAGAAGCATTCTAATTTGCCTGGAAAACATAAAATGAATTTGTCTCACAAAAAAACACTTAGTTTAAGCCAGTTTGCTGAATGAGGCTCAGGTAGGTTATACATCCCAGAAGAACTATGGTAAAATTATTCCTGGACTACACCATTTCTAACTGCAAGTAGAAGGTGCTATGTTTGAGTTGTTGTTGTTGTTGTTGTTGTTGTTGTTACTGTTGTGTGCCTTGGAGTCATTTCCAACTTATGGGGACCCTAAGGTGAACCTAAAGGGTTTTTTGAGGCTGAGAGTAGTCCAATGTTCAAACCACTTCACCATGCTGGTTTGGTGTGTTTGAATGCTCCCCTGCAAAAACACATACATGTATCTTTCTATGTGAAAAGCTAATAGGTCCATTCAACCATTTCCCTGGCAATTTGTTTTTCTAGCCTGGCATTTTTTCATCAAGCTGCATTAAGGACATATGCAGTTGGACCTTGGTATCTGCTGGAGTCTGGTTCCAGGAACCCCCCCCCCAATGGATAACAAAATCCATGGGTGCTCAAATCCCATTATGTACAGTGGTGTAGTAAAATGGTGTCCCATATAGAAAATGTCAAAAATCAAGGTTTGCTTTTGGGATTTATTTCATAGAATCATAGAGTTGGAAGAGACCACAAGGGCCATTCAGTCCAACCCCCTGCCATGCAGAAACTCCCAATCAAAGCATCCCCAACAGATGGCCATCCAGCCTCTGTTTAAAGACCTCCAAAGAAGGTCTTTGTTTGTTTTATTTGTTTGTACTATTTGTTTTAGTATTTTTAGTATTTAGTATTTTCAAATGTGGATGGTTGAATCAGTGGATGCAGCACCCATGGATACAGAGGGCTAACTGTACTCAAACCTGTAGTCTAGGTTAACTGCTACTGCTGATTCTGCTCCACTTATGAACTGGTCCTCATTAAGAATTTGGTGAGAAGAATAATCTGACCAAGCTTACAAACAGTTATTTTCAAACTCCAGAGATAAATGTGAGGCCACATGTATTCTTAGTCTGTATTTGGCATGTGATGAAAAACTTCCACATTGTCATTTATGCACACCCACGAAACAAATATTGTGGTAGAATCAGAGATATAAAATGCCTGTGCACCAACATTTGAAGAGGGGTGCAGCAGAGAATGATAATTGTTAGAATGGCTATAGGTAACAATAAATATGGATTACATATTTTTTCCAGAACTTTACTTTGAACATTCCTGAAATGTTTTCTGTCATACTGTGCTGTATCTCTGCTCCTACCCCTCCCTTCTACTTTGTATGCTTCCACCAATCACTGTGCTGACTCTCATATATTGTTCCTTTGCAGTGTCTAGAATATAGACAAGATAATTGCAACCACAATGACAGTTCTGCCTTAGAACTGTATGTTGCTGACCTAGGTATATATGCATTCAGACAACAGCACACTGCATTTTTTTCATTCAGAATGTGTCCACTAAGCTAGAACAGTAGAAAGCAAAAAAGAAAAGGAAAGAGGGGAAAAAAGAATTTGGTACCCTCTGGCACAAGCATTCTTTTCTTGGGCTGACAGATTGACTCTTGTTGACTCTTATGATACCATAATTGCTGCTGAGCAGATTGGCAGCAGATCAGCAGTGTCAAAGAGCCTAAATTCCCAGGTGTGTGATTTGGCTGCAGGTGTTAAGACTTTACTGGATGCACATTTCCTCTTCAAAACAAGCATGTGATTGTCCTCTTGCCTTTTCAATAAATGTTTCCTACATGTCTTACTCTTCATAGAGCCAATAGGAGAGGAAGCTGCTTAACAATTATATCCTAGTGCAAGGAATGTAGTCAGTGGACTGAGATGAAGGAGATAATCCATGTAGATATTGAAATGCTTTTAAAAATCAGATTGGATAGAACATACGATGATGAAATTGCAACCCTCTTTGCAGCTGCTTAAATCAGACATAACGGGGAGATGGGGTCTACAGAAAAGAAAAACTAAATTTTAATTTTAGGAAATAGCATGCTGAGGATTTCAGTGTGATTGTCCATGGACCTTCAAAATAGAGCTATTGTTACACTACAAAATCCTTTATGACCAATGATCCCATAGATCTCCACTGTGGGAGCTAACAATCAGGAATCTAAGCATTCCGCAGCTCAGCATCCTGGTTTCTAGTTCCAGCAGCAAATCCTGTGCCTGTGAAGACTCACATTGCCAGTAGCAAGAACTCTGTCAGAAAATCAGGAAAGGTCAAGTACAGAGGATCCAGAATCAAAGTCCAACAAATGGTCAGTGTCAAACACCAGCAAAGCAAACCACAATTGAGCTCAAAAGTCTAAGGAACTTTACAAGCCACTTTGAATATATTTCCCTCATCAGTTTCTTCAGGAGCAAGCAGACATCCTTATAAAGGAGCTGCCAGAGCTCTACACAAATCCAGCTGCTATCTGCTGAAGGCTTCCTGCAGGACCCTTTCTCATGAGGAATTTCAAGATGTTCTTTGCTGTGGTCCCTGTCCCCAAAGAATATTCTATCTTGGAATTTTTAGATCCTCCAGCATGATTCTATAGTTTGCTTCTGGAGCAAGTTGCAAGTTGACCATAGAGTCACTCTGGAGGACCTAGAAATATCTAGATAGGCCAACCTCCGCTGCAAGTCATTCATTTCAATAGGGTTCACTATTATCTGCTGATTTCCAGGAATGTATCCCTTGCGTGTACCGGGGTTGTACTATATTTTATTTTTGGGCAAGACATTGGTTTTTTTCCCAAAAACAATGGCCTTATTAAATATAATTTCTGCACTTGATCCCCTTCCTCACCACCATTCCCTTTTCCTTTTGTGTCATGTCTATTTAGATTGTAAGCCTGAGGCAGAGAACTGTCTAGTTAATTATTTGTAAGCTGCCCTGAGAGCCTTTGTGGCTGAAGAGCAGGGTATAAATACTATAAATAAATAAATAAATATTATTCTTATTTAAATATAAATTATAGATTATGATCCAGTGTGGGGTAGTTGTTTGAGCGTTGGACTAAGACTCTGGAGACCAGTGATCGGATCCTGGCTCGGCTGTGTAAACCCATTGAGTGGCCTTGGGAAAGTCACACTTTGTCAGCCTCAGAGGATGGCAATGGCAAACCTTCTCTGAAGAAACTTGCCAAGAAAACCCCATGATATGTTTGCCATTGGTCAGAAACAACTTGAAGGCAGACAACAACAACACATTATAGATTAGTAGCTGGAGACACAATTTTCAGAGGGAAAGTCAAGTGAAGTAGTGAAGTAAAAGCTTAGGGTTACATTCCAAAAGACAAACATTTCAAAAATTAGATTTTGAGAAGAAATGATTTTTCTAACTCAAGCAACTTCTTAAATGAAGGTCAAAATATCTCCATAAATGAAGAAGATGACAGGGGCAAGGAGAGATCACAATACTGACATTTTGATAAAAATCTAAGACAAATACAGTTAATACATGATGTAAAAAATGGCAAGTATTTGAACAATAAATCATGAGTAATGAAGGTAACTATGCTGTCAGTTTTAGCTTTAGCAATGGTTTCATTACATGGAATAAATACAGCCATTCCAGTCCCTCTTTCTCCTACTTGGAAAATCACAACGCAAAACACAACAGTGAAATTTTGTTTCTTCAACATCCTTCAATGGGCAGCTAGTGATACAAGCACTTAAAGGCAACAAACATGCAAATCCTAGTACATTTGTAACCCTCATTAGAACTTGCATTACATCAATGGCAGGAAGATTTGGTGTCACTTTATTCTTTTTGACCAATATTTCTCTGTATTTCCTGCAAGAAATTTGAGTGATGCAAATGACCTTATTTTTACAGCATGCTTTTATTAAATAGTTTATTATTTTGGCAGACTAATAAAGATTTTGGTATTTGCTTTTATTTGCAATAATATTACCACCACATAAAAAAGGATTTTATGTTCTTTTTGAGGAACAAGGAGGATAAAAGTGTTGATGGATAGTGCAACTGAGGCATCAGCAATGAGCTGGAAATGAGACACATAAATATGAAAGCAGAGCTAAGAAAATAGAACTGCACCCTTGGCCTTTCTTAAAAGAACATGTGCATGCCATGGCTCATTCGCACTCTTAAACAGAAACGCCTTTTGTTTCAGCGCATTGGGAAATGCATGCAAAGTCTGATTCACTATTAATATTCCTTGCTTTTTGGCATCTTTCAAATAATTAATAAAATCATGAAATTCCTACAATACATTTGAGAAGAATATTATCAATCTATAATGTTTTAACAAACAATTTGTCTAAAATAAAGGCATCTGCTTCACTTGAGGTACAAGAAAAAGAAATCTTCCCTTAGATATCTTAGACATTCCACTCAAACATGTACAGGCATTGTCAAGGTAAGCAAGTAATGGCTTAAAGATGAACAAGATTTCATCTTTAACAAGATGAACAAGATTTCATCTTTGAACAAGATTTCAAAGCTTATTATTCTACAGTATTTGCATAGCTCTTCATTTTACTTTACATACATCACTACAACTATGCTAGCAGTGACCTTATAAGAAAGACTGTGAACACCTCTGTCTTACTAAATAGGAAACAAAATATTTTATTTAAATATATTTGCTCAAAGCTACCCCAAAATGAGCCAGTTTTGAATGTTTATAACCCTTGGAAGAAAGATACATGTGTATTTTGTAGGATATGGCTTGGGCTACATTTACTTGGGACATTTTTACATGAGACTTAAATTTGCCTTTGGACCTCTGTAATTCTATTTATGTTAACATCTAGTGTGTTGTTTGTGCAGAAGAATATTTCAGAATGAGGATTTGTGCTCATGTAGGTTTTACAGTCACTACATAAAGGTCCTTTAAACTTCATATATGAAAACATTTAATCATAACTGGATTGCACCATCCAGCTGACTTAAATCTAGTGTTGCCTACTGGACTTCCATTAGAACAATGGGAATTTCTTTTCTACCCTGCCATGGAAAAATCTGCTCCCAGGAGTTTCTCAGCCTTTTAAAGCAGATTCTGACAGTGTATAGGGAGCGTGACAGAAGAGGAAATTGTTACACCAAAGGAAGCCATTCTGTTGACAAAGTAATCCAATTGGATTTTATGTTTATGATTTATCAGGAAGAATGTAAAGCAGCAATTTTGTAAACAATATAAAACAGAAGGTTAGTATTCTGTCTTGAATCCTATTTTGGGAGAAGAGGCAGGATATTAAATAAATAAATAAATAAATAAATAAATATAGGTGTTCTGCTACTTCTTTATCATGTATATACTTTGATTAACACCAAATCATTTTGTGATTAAAGATTTCCTAGACTACAGTAGACTAGATTTGCACTAGTTTTCCTGTGGAGACATAAAAAACAAGTAGGATCTCCCTGGTCACCAAGTGAGATGATGTCTTAATAGATATGTACACCCAGGATCCCCATCCAGTTCCTGTCTATCACACCATTTTTATTCTTGATGTATGCATTTGTTCTAATTTTTTCTGCTAGGGAAACTGCATGACATGTCTATCTTTCAAACATCTAAAGGACTACAAGGGTCTACTGTAAAATAAGATTGGTGTTTAAATAAACTGAGTTAATGGTTTTCCAGAACTATGAGGTCTAATCTGCACTGCAGAAATAATGGTTTGACATTGCTTTAATTTTATAAGATCCCTGATTTGACATTGCTAAAATTTTATAGGAGCCCTGGTGGTGCAGTGGTTAAATTCCTGTACTGCAGCCACTCACTCAGAAACCACAAGGTTGTGAGTTCAATACCAGCCAGGGGATCCGGGTCAACTTAGCTTGGCATCCATAGGTCGCTAAAATTAATACTCAGCCTGTTGGGGGCAATTAGCTTACACTTTGTAAACTACTTAGTACATTGTTAAATCCTGTTAAATCCTAGGATTTGTTGTTTCTTGTGGCACCAGAGCTCTCTGACAGAGAAGGTTGAATTTCACAAAACTACAAGTCCTGGAATTCCATAGTATTAACCCACTACAGTTTAAGTGGTGTCAAAGTGCATTAATTCTGCAGTGCAGATTAGACCTTAGAGCAGTTGCCTATTATTTATTCACTATCTTCCTTGCTAATGCCTTGTGCATTCTAGTTTGAAAAATATACTAAATGTGGATTTTAAACACTTGAGGAATCTGCTTGGTTTTGATTCTTGGTTTAAAAAAATTGCCTCACACAGAGCTACAAGGCCAGATCTAAAAGGCAATCAGAAAGCAAGTTTCATATAATCCAAGGATGTTTAAAATGCATTTAAAAGAGTTTGCATTTAACAATTAATAATTTGCCAGGCTTAAAAAAAAAGAAGCTTGTGCCCAGTGCCAGTGACTCTTCCTCTGCCAGTAATAGTCATATCTTTCCTGGGATGGTATCCAACCATAGTGGCATCTAATGGGTAGCAGGCTACATTTTTACTGTTGGAGGTGAAATTGAAAGTTGCACTATGCAGAAGTGATGAATTTGCATCACTGAACGTTGCCTAGCAATAAGAGATGAAATGCTAATGCTGAATTTAACCATAAAAGGGGGCTTTTGCATTCACTCCCAAAATTGTACCATATTTTTTAAAATGAAAGGGAAAAACAAAATTAGGGTAAATGGAAATAACAACAAAATTAAATGGTTGCAATAAGTATTTGAATGGGTAATCCTCCAATTGAGTAAAATTAGAAAAAGATTTTGGCTGACTCTGTAGGCTAATTGAAGTTTAATTTAAATTTTCTTCACTTTAATTACTGTTGAGGTCTCAGTTTAGGCATCATCTATGAAAATGCTCCCCTCTTCTAGTCAGTCTACACATTTTCTTCTTTTTCTACTGTTAGGAAAATAATGGATAAGTAGACTTCTTCAAAATAAGTATGTAATAAGTTATATTTCATGTCTTCAGTAAGCACATCTTGGTGAGTTACTTAATTAATTTCCATAACCAAGTGTGTAGGATGTGTGAAGTGTAGGCAATTTCATGGCAAAGAGGTTAAGTTATGGCCCACTGCCATTTTGTAGTTGACAATGTCTGTTGTATTCTGCACGAACCAGGCTTGCATGCTCATACATTAGCAAATGCAGCCATGTTAGTCCACAGCAGTGTATTTTGTTCTGCCTTTAGAGTGGAGTGTTGTTACAAATAAACATTTTCCACCTGTTCCAACAGCCTGGCATATTATTTTCTTGATATGTGATGATACAATACCTCTCAGGTTTGCTAAGTAGCAAAGGGAAATGTAAGCAAAAGAAAAGGTTTGCCACTTTCACAGGTTTTCTGTGCTTGGGGTCCTGCTCATCTGAGAACTGTAAGAATGGCAGCCATATTTTATAGTATTTCTTTGGCCTCTGCCATCTGGTGTAGGTTAGTTTTTCCACTGCCAACATTTCCCTGAAGCCTCATCTACCACAATATTTTATTCCTAAGTAAATGTCTGGACTGAATAACATGAGCTTTAAAAATGGTACTTTTAAAATATATGTCGCAGTTAATCACTAATGATGCTATCACTAAATACAGCAAAAGTGTCTGATTACTGTTGGACACAGCACATTTCTACACAAAGTCTAGATAATGAGACATCTTTTTTATTATTTTTATTTTTGTGCTTCAGTGTTCCCCCGATACACTATTCCACTTAAAATTGCTACTAATCCACTTAAAACTGCTATTTTAAATTATCTTTAATAATTTCTGTAGTGCTTATGCTCAAATAAAAATGAACAGCATATCTTAGACATGTAGTCTCACAAGCCAAATGGTTTCCCAATCAAGTCAAGAAAATTAATGCCTTTTCAAAAATGTTAGCTGCGTTAAAGCCAGTGCAAATGTTTAGAAGAGAGATTAACCTTAGGGTCTCCATAAGAACTTCTTTCTGCACAAGACTAGCTTTACAAACTGAATGTTTGTGGTGCCAATAAACACTTCTGAAAAGCAAGTGTTAGAGTATATATAGTAAGCTCTAAGGCCAAATCAGCTATAAACGCTGTGAGATACACTTTCAAAATCCTGAACAGCCATTCTAAACACATTTATGAAAAGATCCCCATTGTCGAAAAGAACTGCCCCAAATAACTGCATAGCCAAAATTACAAGCACCATACAAAAGAAAAGCATCATCTCAGTTTAAAATCACACAATCCCATCCCATCTCTGTCTGCTTTGGATCAGAGAAAGAAAAATATGGGGTCCAGATGTTGCTGGACTGCAACTTTTATCAGATCAGCACACATCCATTAGCTGTTGTGAGGATGGTGGGAATTGCAGTCCAACAACATCACAAACAGCTCACATTTTCTAGGCATGTTGTAGATACTGTTACACTGGAGAAAGCTTATTGGCTTTTTACTGACACTTCCCCCATTCCTTTTCTGAGAAAAAAGAAAAGGAGAATGAAAAGGAGGAATAAGAAGAATGAGAGGACCATTTTATGGGCTGCAAAAAGTGGGGATAGAAATTATGAGTAATTTGTTGCCTGAGTATCATTTGAACCATCCACAGGAAGATGAAAGTTCATCCATGGAATTCATCTCATCCTCAAACCTATGTAGCTTATAGGAGAAGTTCACTAAGGAAGGTGAAGGGGCAATACAGACCAGCACAATGTGTTGGCTTGGGGGCAGTGTGAGGGTGTGGTGTCTAGGTGATGCATGTCCCAACACTGCCCCCAATCTGGCATCACACTACCCCCCCACCCCCCACCCAACAAGATAGCGGACAACAATGCGGCAATCTGGCAGTATAGCGTTTATACATTGCACACTGTAGGAGCAAAAAAAAAGCTGGCACTGTGATAGAAAAGCTGCCCTTTTCCACCCCAAAAAGGATTGGCATTTTGCCACTTCATTTTGGGCTGTAAAAATACCAGATTGGGGCCATGGCAACCACATGCCACGGCCCTTATCCAGTGACCAGAGGGGTGGTGTCAAGCCACTCCTTTAGGGGCTGTCTGTACCGGCATCTCAGAGACAGTAACTTGCTCAAAGCCACCCAGGGATCTCTGTGCTTAAGGGCTGGTTTCTAGGACACTCTTTGTAGAAGAACAAAGTTGAGGCTACACATATGTGTTTTAAATCGACAGATAGCTGCTCTGATAGCCTTGGCAAACCTAACTCTGTAATTGCTATATTTAGACTTCTAAAACCTGCTTACCTCTTCTTGTTTATTTAGCTAGATACATTGGTGAATCTTCTCATCCATAATTACTGAAATAATTATTAATGAAAGATGTATCTAGTGCTTTCCCCCCTCACCTTTATGAACTGCAAGGTCGGAAACAGGTTTTGACATGGGTATTGTGCTTTGTATACTTAAAAGGTATGTGTACATATCTGAGCGTTTGAAAAAATAAAATGAAGGTTTCTACCCGTGCCCCAAATATCTTTAACTGAGGAGTTTATCACATTGCCAAAAAAGCTGACTTACCTTTCCCATTTTAAATTTTACTTTGGGATGCAGCTGAGTATTATCAGATGCATTTTGCCGCCGAGTGCAGCCCGGCTAGCTTCCGGCTAGAATCCAAGCTCAGATGGCCAATTTTCAAAGCCAAGAGCTTTCCAGTTTTGAAAAGAGACCAGCTGAGCTCAGATTCTAGCCTGGAGTTGAGCTTCCCAGTTTTGAAAAGAGGTCAGCTGAGCTCAGATTCTAGCCTGGAGTTAGCTGGGCTTCAATTGGCCAGTGGTATCAGTGATAAAATGTGTCTGATAATACCCATCTGCATCCAGAATTATTATTCAAAATGGGAAAGGTAAGCCAGATTTTTTAGCGACAAAATAAACTCCTCAGTCTTCCTAAAGTACTGATTGCTTTCCTATATCTCAATGTCGTATTTGCTCTTAGACAACTGCAAGAGAAATGCAGAGAGCAGAACAAAGGACTCTACGTAACATTTGTTGACCTTACCAAAGCCTTCGACACTGTGAGTAGAAAAGGTCTGTGGCAGATCTTGGAATGACTAGGATGTCCCCCCATATTCCTCAAAATGATTATCTTGTTACATAAGGGCCAGCATGGACATGTCAGATATTACGATGCTCTCTCAGAGCCCTTTCTAATAACTAATGGTGTGAAACAAGGTTGTGTTCTTGCTCCAACTCTATTTACAGTCTTCTTTAGCATGATGCTCCAAAAAGCTGTGGCAGATCTCGAAGAAGATGGCATCTATATATTTTACCGTACTGATGGTAGACTGTTTAACTTAAGTCGTCTGAAGGCTCGCACAAAGACTCTGAACTATCTAGTCCGTGAGCTGCTTTTTGCTGACGATGCTGCCCTTGTTACCCATACAGAAGCAGCTCTGCATCACCTATTGAAAACGCAGCTGCACTGGGCAGGGCATGTTTCTAGGATGAAGGACCATTGCGTCCCCAAAATAGTACTCTACGGTGAACTTGCCATGGGCCAGTGAAAGAGGGGCGCTCCAAAAAAGAGATACAAGGACTCCCTGAAACAACATCTCAAGCTTGGCCAAATTGATCACCAACAATGGTCTGCCCTGGCCGCACATTGAGAGGCATGGAGATGCACTATCCACAATGCTACAGCCTCTTTCGAGAACTCACGTCGAATGAGTCTCAAAGAGAAATGACAACGCCGAAAGAACTACAACTTGGAAACATCACCCAAGGAGACTTTCTGCTGTGCTTTCTGTAACCGGACCTGTTTATCTCCGATCGGCCTTTTTAGTCATCAACACGATTGTAGAAAGCGTGGGACGAATCCTTCCTGAGTCTTTGTTAGCGAAGAAAAGCCAGAGAGAGGGATTACAAAACCATCCATGTTATATTGTATAGACAATCAGTTGCTGCTGTTTCTTCTGCTGCCCTTGTTAAGTTGCTATAGGATTTATGTATCACCCTTCTTATGTTTATATACCAGTTAGGTTAACTTACAGCCATTGTTGTTGTTGTGTGCTTTCAAGCCATTTCCAACTTATGGCAATCCTATCTGAGGGTTTGTTCAGAGGGAATTTACATTTGCCCCTCTCTAAGGCTGAGAGAGCATGACTTGCCCAAGGTCCCCCAGTGGATTTCCATGGCTGAACTGGGATTCAAACCCTGGTCTCCAGAGTCATAGTCCAATGCTCAAACCACTGCACCATGCTGGCCTTACAGGACAAAATATAAAATGCAACAACTTTCTATAAAAATAATAGATGAACACATAAATGATCAGGTTCATACTTGTGAATGTGTCCAGAAGAGTGTAATCAAGACAATCAAAGACCTGGAAACCAAGCCCTGTGAAGAGCTGGGGTTGTTTAGCTTGGAGGAGGCAAAACTGAAAGGTCACTCAATAGTCATCTATACAGATTTGAAGGGATATCATCTATAAGATGGAGAGAGGTTATTTTCTGTTGCTCTAGAGACTAGAAATGAATCAATGCATTCAAATTACAAGAAAAGAAATCCCACCTAAGCATTAAGAACTTCTTTACTGTTAGAGCTGTTGGACAGAGGAACAGGCTGTCTCCAAGAGTAGTAGACTCCCCTTCAGTAGAGGTCTTTAAATAAATGTTGGGTGAACTGTCAGGAGTGCTTTGGTTGTATTATGGGGTCTTTGTGATCCCTTTCAATTCATTAATTCTATGATACTTCATAAGACACAGATTCAGTCTTAGTGGTCACCTTACATCTTTGCATTTCCTTTCTCCTTAGTAAAAAAAGTGAATATTTTCTCATGTCAAGGTCATGCCAAGCCTACAAACAGCACATCATAGTCAGGTGTTACCTAACAAGTTTGAATCAGCATGTGAACAGGGGAGGACCTAGCTTCAACCACTCCTTTGTTCCTTTCTTCATTTGATCTGAGAATTCATTTTTATATACATATGGTGCTTACATACCTTTATCAACTTTATCTCCTCACAGACCCTCATTTTCTGCACTGATAACTCTGTTACTGAAAATATACTTCAAGCTGGCACATAAGTTCTGGAAACAGTGTGCCAGTTCTGTCAAGGCCAGAAAAATTATGACCTAGTTCCAGGAAGAAAACCAATTGCTGGAATATCATTTCAAACAGGAGGTTCCAACTCACTGCAAATAACATGAAATGCTTCCCACTCTTTTTTACTTCAAAGTGAGATAAAATATTTTCAGTTGTCTAGTCAAACAAATGTAGACTAAAGCTTTTAGCTTCTGAACAGAAAACTGTTGCTCAGCAGTTGGCCAGACAGGCGCAAAAATCCTTTAAATAAACATTTCACTTGTAATCAATAGTGGTTATTTTCTATATAAGGATTCTTGGCTGCATTTGAGGATCTCACCACCCCATCCCTTAAAAGCAAAAGCAAATGGACCATAACCCTGTGTCCCCACACAAATCTACTTTTAAGAGATGAGGTCATGAAATTTAAAACTAAAACCATAAACCTTACTGCAGGTTTAATATGAGTATGTTTTTAATTGGCAAGTGATATTCTGTTTTATTGTTACATCTGCTAGAAGAGGGTTGCAGTTTAGTGGGTCTTTGTTATGCTGAATTGTGGACAACAATCTTTAGTGATTCATGAATCAGAAATTGTGGGACAAGCCAGTGGCAGGACAAACCTGGACACCAAAGGGCATTCCAATACACAAGGAGAAGATCAGAGGTTAGAACTGAACAACAGGCATGATTAGGAAAACATTGAAGAGCTTGGGAAAAACTTTTTTATTTAAGCAGTGCACAACTAGACTGCTTTATCACACTGGGGGCAAACAGGACTTAAACAAGAGTTAAACGAGAGTTAAACAGGAAACATAGGGCATTTCCTGTTTAACTCTAGTTTAACTCTCGTTTAAATCCTATTTACCCCCTAGTGTGATAAAGCAATAGGATAGAGCCTTTCTGTCCAAGACTCTGGACAGCCTGGGTGAGTGGAGTCATGCTAAAGTTTGAAATTACTTCACTGACTGCTTTCAAACTTTAGCATGATTCCATCCTACTGCTTTATCACACTAGGGGCAAATAGGATTTAAACGAGTTTAACAAGAGTGCTAAACATAGGGCATTTCCTGTTTAGCTCTCGTTTAAATCCTGTTTGCCCCCAAGTGTGATAAAGCAGTGAGATGCAGTATCTCTGGTTCACTGCACTCAGAGACAGCATCTCTTGAAAGTCTCCCACTAGGAAAGTTTCAGTCTGTTGGAAGATTGCTGACCTAGCCTCACCATCCTATGCAATCTGGTCCAAGATCACTGTAACATCTCAAACACTGGAAGAAAGACCCTGATATCAAGCTTGCCACTGGTTCTTGATGCAAGAAATAGCTCCTTCTCTTTTGTTAAAATTCAATATTACTAGGACATGTTCCTGGAAACAAAGAATAATAGGTGACAAATCTATTATTACAGTAGGCCCTCGGTATCCACGGGAGATCTGACCCAGAGCTCCCCCATGGATGCCAAAATTAGTGGATGCTCAAGTCCCATTGTCCTGGACTGTGGCCAGCACCAACAAAAGCTGATAAGGCAGTTCCACAAACCTAAACGTTGATCCAAAGAATAGTCCAAAAGCCAGATATGAGGTCAGGGTTGGGGAAATCACAGGAGTCAGTCCGGTCCAAGGTCAGGGCAAGGAGAAAGCAGCAAAAGTCCAAATCGTTCCAAGGTCAAGGCAAACCAGAGTTCCAAAGACACGAAGCCAGCACACAGTCACACCGAGAGGCTTACAATAAGTTATGGCAAAGGGATGGCGCCCCACAGGTGTTTAAGTAGGAGACACCCTCCCTGTTGGCAGCTGTGCTTTATTACCAGCTTGCTTTTCAGCAAGCCTGCAGGACCGACGCACACAAGCACTCTCAGCCCTCCTCTCCTTAAAGGAGGGAACCACCAAACTGGATTTTTCATTTGAAACCTCAGTTGCTTAGCCTCTGGGCTCCCACTCCTGGGGCTGAAATGTCAGGACTAGGGTCTGGCATAGCAGAACTGGGACCTGGTCTAGCCTCCAACTCTTCTTGCTCCTGAGGAGCCATGTACTCCTCCTCATCCTCTGACTCCATCTCTTGGCTGGCCATGACACCCATTTACTTCAATGGTGGCACAGCCCTGCGACCGCACCACCATTGAAGACAATGGCAATTTGGAGGAGCTGCTTCCTGCTCCTCCTCCTTCTCTCACCCCTGTCACCTCTTTCTCCTCCCTCCTCTTTCACTTCTTCCCTGTTGCTCCTCCTCCTCCTCCTCCTCTTCCTCTCACCTCATGCTGCACCATGCCTTCCTCTTCCTCCTCCCACTTCGCCTCGGTGCACCTTCCTCCTCCTCCCACATCATGCTGCACTGTGCCTTTCTCCTCCTCCACCACCTTCTCCCACCTCACCTCGCCTTCCTGCCCCTCCCCTTGCCTTGCCTTGCTCCTCCTCCTCCTCCTCCTTTGCCTCTCACCTTATGCCACACCTTCCTCCTCTTCCTCTTCCTTGTGTCACACTTTCTTGTTCCTTTTCTTCCTTACACTGTGCCCTTCTCCTCCTCTTCCTGCTGCCAGGCTGCTCCTTCCTCCTCCTCTTTCTCATCTGCCCCCCCAGCTTGCCCATGGATGGCAAGTTCACATATAAGGAGGGTCCACTGTAATTAACAATAAGAAGTACTACATTCATCTCGGGCCCAAAACAAATGGTCAGCTAGTATAGTTGCTCAAAAATTTGTGATATATCTGAATATTCCTCCATTCTCAGAAGGGACAGCATTATAATAATCCAATCTGGAAGTCATTCTAGATAAGTAATTAGAAGATCCCTGCATGGCACACATGATCAATCAATTGTAAAAAGGACAGTAAGAAGAAGTGATATTATTTATATGCATATATTTGGTTTTTTTCCCCCCATTTCTGAATTTATAATAATGTTAGGTACTACTCCTACAAGTGTGTTCAAAACATATTGCACAAGAAACAGCTGAAATGATGGCCCCCTAGGACCCAGGCATTATTCTGGTCCTGTTTTCTTCCCCATCTTGCTAAGAAAAACTTTCAGATCTTTTGTCTTTGTTTCCTTTTTCTGATTCTCTTTTCCTGCTAGTATTTCAAGCATCAGAATCCCCAGGTGCCCATCCGCTCTTGTTCACTTGAAATTCAGACACCAGATGGTGCAAATAACTGATGTAATTTCTCCTCCCAATCAAGTGCAGCAAACAGGTGGACTGCTGCTGGTTTGGGTTCAAGAATCTCAAGGTATCAAAGAAGCCTACTTAGGTGAATGACAAGTGCCTGACAATGATAAATAACGCTCAGAAATGACAGATATGATGTTTCAAGAACCTGTGTACTTTACTTCTATTCTACAGCAATTGCTTTTCATGATTAATTTATTGTGTTTACTCTGATCTACAAAGGGTATAGAAAACACGAAAACACAAAAAGTGCCTAGTTTGGATGCTTTCTGTAACTATTTTAAAACTTGTCTTTTATTTATTCACCAAAATTATCAAATTCTTTGCTACTATTCTGTCAGAAACTGACCTGATTTGGCTCAGTAAGAAGCTAATGCCATGGATACTGTTGGAACCAGGAAAGCATGAAAGTCTCTGTACAGCCCTCATAGTGGCTTGTATTGCTTAGCTGTATCGGGTTGCTCATGTCCTCACACCATAGGGAAAAATAAAAATAAGGTCATTGGCCATGTGCCCTGTCTTGGTGGACACTTGATGTGCTATACTTATGTACAAAGCTTGGCTAGGTTACTTTTTTGGACTATAGTTCCTAAAATCAACTAGCCAACATGGCCACTGTCATGGCATGGGTTTCTGAGAGTTGTAGCCACAAAAGAAACTTTTTAAGACTCTGTTCATATACATTCATCATGCAGTTTAGAAACCTGGGCTCCATGACAGTGGGATTGTGTACCAGTAATGTGTCAGATGGGGTGAGGCCACATTACACATGGAAAAAATATTCACCATTATTTCATTCTTGATTGAAGAATGGTTTCTCGACATGTGGGAAACAACCTTAGTAAGAATTGCATGTAGAAATTTCGCCCAAGTGTTTCATTAAATTATCCCGAAGTGTTTCATTAAATTATTCTGCTGAGAAATACATGTGGGTTCTCTGTGCAAAAACTGTGTGTGTGTGTGTACAAAATAGCTTTTGTGCAAACATATTTTTTTGCATAGAATCATGGAACCATAGAGTTGGAAGAGATCTTGCTGGGCTTCCCTAGGTGGTCAAAACTGAATTATTTTTTCTGGCCTTTTATTTTTACAGTTGGTTTCTTAAAATTGGCTTTATGTCAGTTTTAAATCAACAAATCACCACCAATAACTGATTACTATCTAGTAAGGGGTTGGCAACTGCAGAGTGCACAGTAGGCATTTTTACCATCCAGTGCTACACTTGTGAGATTCATGCATGAGGTCACTTCAAGGTCCCATGTTGGCCCTTTTTGGCCAATGTTTCCTCTTTTTGGGTGTTTTGAGGAGGTTTGGGGGGCTTTGCAGGGTTACGAGAAGAAAAATACTGCATTCTAGGGCAGGTTTGGCCCATCTGTGGACAAAAATGCCTAAAAATATGACCCTGATATATTTTTTGTGGGGCTTGGAGCTGGAGAGATTTTCTGGGAAGGACCCAAAATGCTGCAAGTGACCCATGAGCTACAATCCACCCACCCCTGCTCTAGTGTCACCCAACTAAATGTATAAGAGAAGCTCTTCAGTTATTGTATGGGTATGGCTCCTGGTGTATCACTGTTGTTTAGCAAAGTGATATGGAGCGGACAAAGTTTTCTGTCTATATATTGATCTCATGTTTAAAGAATAATATAGATCTACTTGAATGGGGTAAATCTTGATAGTAAAATAGAATAATTTGGGCAAATAGCCTTTCTAGCAAATAGTGGCTCCCCCTTTGCTTGTGTCTTTTCAAAACTGTATTGGACTGCAGGAAAGAATCTTGTTTTGAAAGGTAAAGGAACGGGTTTGACCTAACAGGTCAATTAACTCCCTAACTTGTATAAATCTGTGGGGGAAAATTCCTTTTCAGCCCACGCTGGCAATCTGTTTATATTCTCAGTATGATGATTGACATCCCTTTTAACCCAGAAAGGCACATATGCAAGTGTTATTCCTACATACAAATTATAAAATCATTTAAAAAAAAATTGAAACCTTTCTCAGTTCAAGGAACATATCCATGTGCCGAAGGAGAGGTTTTTTGTTAACGTATGGAGGATGAAAAGGGAAAAGTAGGATTGGAAACAGTGAGGAGACAAGCACTGAAGAGGAGGAAGGAAGGAAATATATGATTTAAGAGGAAAAATAGGAGTGATTTGGGGAAGGACAGGTAGGCGCAGTAGGGAAAGACAGAGGGAGTTATCAAATGAATGAAAATAAAGAGAAGATAGGGAATACTGTAAAACTAATTAATTGTGGAACAAATTTGAAACATTTTTACATTTCTTTCTCTTTCCCCATTAAAATATATAACCTGCCTACTTTTAAAAAATTTCTGTCAGTTGTTGCTGAAAGTTTTTTCCGTCTCATTCAATTTACTGATAAATCTAAGTACATTTATATCTCCTCTTACCTTCAATGAACTCACTGATGCACTTTTGGCTTTTCATCCACTTTATCCTCCCAGCAACTCTGTGAAGTAAGTCACGGGCTGAGAGAGAGTGACTGGCCCAAAGTCACTCTGTGACTCAGGGGGATTTGAACCTGGGACAACCAGGTCTGGATCCATCACCTTTTTCATCTTATAGAGAGGGGAGGTGCTCAACTTTTCACTTTGATTCTGTTCCTCTTGTTAGAATTGGCATGTTCAAAGAGAATAGAAGGCTGCAAATTTAATTACATGTTTAAAGAGAAATTTATAGAAAACAAGTAGCGGCTGGCATTCTTGCATGAGCAACACAAGCAAAGCAATGCTTGCCACTCAGTTTTACATAATACAGAAAGTCAAGCAATGATGCAGCGATTGTTAAGTATGTTTTCCACAAAGGAAAGGACTTCTTCCAGCATTCACAGAAAACTTCTAGCAAAAAGGGGACAATCAATATTAATGAATTATCCTCTTTCCATATAACCCATCACAAAATTTGTCACACATGTACTTTGCTGGCATGAGTGAAGTCAGAATCTGAGCCTGTTCTTTTATTGTTTGGATATGTTTGTCCATTTAAGAATAGAGCTTTACTGAATATTCTTGATTTCTCAAGTCTGGGGTGAAAAACACCAGGTATAATGGGATGGAAATATATGACTTAATTCTGTACTATGGAATTTTAACTAGAAGCCCCTGTTTCCCATGCCCTCCTGTCACTGAGCAAATAATTAAGCCTGGAGCATGTGCAACCAAAACAGTGGTGTATTGCCTATTCACGTACTCATGCTTTCAATACCCTCTGTTCTTTCTTATGTGTTAAAGTTTAGATTGTAAGCTCCTGTGGCCAGAAAATTATCCTCTTCTGCTGTGTAAAGTGCCATGCACAAAGATAACACTTTCCGGTACTATAAAACCAAATAAATTAGAATAACATGGAATATTGGGTGCATCGACACTGTAGAAATAATACTGTCTGACACCACTTTAAGTGCTGTAGCTCTATCCTATGGAATCCTGTGATTTGTAAATAATAATAATAAATAAAACTTTTATTTGTACCCCGCTTTTTGCCATAGCAATCAGAGCAGCTTACAGTATTTTAAAACTGTAGTTTTATAAGGGCTTTAGGCTTCTCTGCCAAAGAGTGCTGGTGCTTCAAAAAGCGACTAATCCCTGGATGCAGCCATGCAGGATGCAGCCATGACAGTTAAAGTGGTGCGAAGCTGCATTATTTCTAGTATAGATCATCCATTGTTTTGGTTTCTTATTCTTTTTGGTGCCAGTGTTTTTCCATTAATTTTCTTTCTGGATTGATCACACATTTCATTCCAGCTACTCAGGAATTATGAAGTGAATGGGCTGAGATTCTCTAGTCATGTCTACTTAATACCATCACTGAAAGGCAATGTAGACTAGAACAGTGCTCATCCAATTAGTCGAATGGATCATCCTGCATTGCTACATTCAGGGAATATGCTACATTTGAGGAATATTCAAGGAATATGATGATGCTACCAGTACAAGTAATCAGAACTGGTTATGTAATAGGTATGGAGTGATACTACTGACAGCAAGTGAGGCAACTGAGAATAATAGCAAGAGTAAAGGAACAGATGAAATTTTTCACATGTAGTGCTGAAGAATTAAGCAGGGGATGTAGTGGGGTTCTCCCCCAAAATAGGTGAAAAAAATTAAATCTGTCTGGCTCAGTCCTGATTATGGATACATTTTTGTTCTAACGTTTTATATACTCTTTAACTGATGTTATGTGTTGTGCTGCTTGTTGTTGTTCCACACCTCCATCTATAGGGTGAGGTGGGTAAGAATTAATGATAATGATAATAACAACCACCACCACAAAAACAACCAGCACCAAATAAAAATATGACTCAACACAGAGGCAGAACCAGAGCTGAGATTGTTACTTAGGGGCAGAGTAACATGATAAGCATTTCTACTTAACTTTCCCCCCACAGTACCATATTACTTATTACTTTTTACCATTTATGAGTAAAGTGTTTATTATTATTATTATTATTATTATTATTATTTTTAAAAGAAAAATATACTTAAATATAGAATAGCAAAAATAGTCCCCAATTCCCCAAACAACCCTCCAAACATTTGGCAATTTTCTACGCTTTTAAAAAGTAAAGGGCCAATCCTTATGTTACTTTACAAAAGGAACTATATTCTGATCTTGCTGTCCCAAACATAAATGTATTTCATATTGTGTTGTTTCTAACTTATTACTTCTGAACTTTGGGAAAAATGTGGATCCAATTGAGCACCTCTGTCATGAGAAATAATTATCTCAGTTAATATACAGACAAGGAATAAGTTGAATAAGGGGTGGAGTGAGCAAGCAGGCATCAGGTAGAAACCATATCCAGAATGTGAATTAGGAATGCTTGCACTAGCCTGTTAATGCCTTACAGAATATCTTAAAACTATTCAACACAAATCAACTCAGTGTCAACAACCCATCATGGATAAACTATCTAATTAACAGAAGCCATCATAGTATTTGGGAATTGAGTCTTGGCTCAGTTGTTAGAGCAGAAGGGCAATCCTTGATATGCAAAAATGATCTTTTTTTAAAAAAAGAAATGACTGTGAGATAGATTTTGCTCAATTTTAAATTAACCCCTCTTCAACTTGAAATGTTCAGACTTTTGGTAGCATTTTTTGAAATATTGTCTCAGAGTCTACATCGTGATGCATATTCAATTACATTCCTTTCCCCACCAACTGACTAGCAGCAGACTAAACTGTCCCTTGCTAGATCATGTAAATATATTTTGGGAGATATTGTTGGAGTTAGTCCAGGAGGCAAAAATTAATATCTTTATCATTATGAAAGAGGAAATCCAAAAATATGTTGTTTCTAATCCTCCAAACTAAAGATAAATACTCTGACTTTGACTTTCAAAGGAGTTGTTGGCTGCTGGAATTTCCCCCATTCTCGGTAAGCCCATTCTTGGCTAGAGAAAGATAGTGTAAATTGTTAAGAAGGGAGGAGACTTCAGACTAGGGATGGAAATTAAGATTTGCTGTTGTTTGTTTCCTGGCCAAAAATGGGTTTCTCCCCACTTGGGAAACCCAGTCTGAATTTTGTGCAGGTTTTGCTTGAAGTTTCTGGGGAGATTATTATGGCAGAAATACATTCGAGTTATTTGCATGTTAATCATGGGTTTTGCATTACCGTAATGCTCTCTGCAAGGGGCTGCCTTTGCAGAGTGCTCAGAAACTTCAGTTTGGCCCAAAGAGCTGCAGCCAGGTTGTCCACTGGAGCTGGCTACGAGAAGCATACAACTCCTTTGTTTCAACAGCTCCATTGGCTGTCGGTCTGTTATCAAGCACAATTTAAAGTGCTGATTTTGATTTATAAAGCCCTATACTGTTTGGGTCCAAGCTATTTGAAGCACCGTATCTCCCTGTACGAGATTGTCCGGAGAGGCCCTCCTCTTTGTCCCACCACCCTTTTAGGTGTGTTTGGTGGGAACAAGAGAGAGGGCTTTTGCTGTGGCTGCTTTCAGGCTCTGGAGTTCCCTCCCTAGAAAGGCCAGACTGGCTCCATCCCTGCTTTCCATTTGGTGGCAGGTAAAAACATTTTTATGCTGACAGGTTTTCTCACACTGACAATGGGTGCTGTAAGAGTTTTATAGAGTTTTAAAATTTGAATATATAACATTTTTAACTTTTTGAAATTGTTTAATTGCTTTTTAAACACTGTATTTTTAATGCTTTGTTTCAACTTGGACTGTTTTAAATTTTGTACCAGGAGGAAGGCAAATTTTTAATAAAATAATAGTGATGATAATGATAATACTAATAATTGTGCAAAAATATATGTTGTTTTAAAAAAATTGGTTCCAAATAGCCATATGGGCTTTTTTGTGAATAAAAGATTGAATGTTTTTGTGTGCGGAAAACAACAATAATGGAAGGAAAAAAGCAACACACCACACATTAATGTATATGGCAGTTTTGTGAAAAACTTCATAGATCTAATACAGAAATATCATACATATTTCTCTACAGAAAAATTATCCAATATACTTTGGAATGTATGAATACTGGTTAAGAACTGCATAGAAATATATTTTTTCTACAATAGGAAAAAAAAATATTAATCCTAACTTTGGACATATATCCCCTCTAGTATGCAAGGATCTATAGTCTTCATCCAGTCTCAACTAAAGTAGAAACCCTTGAATAAATGGAAATATGATAAATCAAGACATACAGTATTTCTATTGATTCAATGTTTCTGTTCAGGTTGGGACTAGCAATAGCAATAGCAATGGCATTTCTATACACTTATCAGTGCACTTAAGTGCATTTCTATACACTTATCAGTGCACTTAAGTGCATTTCTATACACATCAGTGCACTTAAGCATTCCCTAACTGGTTTACAATGTGTAAGCTAATTGCCCCAACAAGCTGGGTACTCATTTTAGCGACCTCAGAAGAATGTCAGGCTGAGTCAACCCTGAGCCCCTAGCTGGGACTGAACTCACAACCTTGTGGTTTGTCAATGAGTGGCTGCAGTACAGGCATTTTACCACTGTGCACACCAGGACAATTTGGCTCTCGCAATTTGCATTTCAGATCTGCCTTGCATAGCAATCTTCTTTACTAACAAGTGTATTAAGCGTAGGAGAGCCTGTGTGGTATACTGGTTTAATATATGGATTAGCATTGCAGTAGGCCAGATTTCAAATTCCCACTGAGACATAGAAATCTTCTGGGTCACTGGCCAAATCACACTCTCTCAGCATCAGAACTAAGCAATGTCAAACCTCCTTTGAACAAATATTTCCATGAAAACCCCATGATAGATTTGCCTCAGGGTCACCATAAGTCAGAAACAATTTGAAGGCACACAGCAGCAAGCAACAATATCAAGTAATATTAATAGCTTAGAAAGCTGGGCCAAAGCTAACAAAATGAATTTCTACATGGAGAAATGTAAGGTACTGCACTTAGGGCAAAAATAAATAAATAATTATATGCATAGCTATAGGATGGGGGACAGCTGGCGTAACAAGACTGTGTGAAAAGGATCTAGGAGTCCAAATAGACCACAAGTTAAACATGAGTCAACTGTGTGATGCGGCTGCTAAAAAAGCCAATGCAATTTTAACCTGAATCAATAGAAGTATAGTGCCTCTGTTCTCACTTAGAATCATAGAATCATAGAATCACAGAGTTGGAAGAGACCACAAGGGACATCCAGTCCAACCCCCTGCCATGCAGGAACTCCAAATCAAAGCATCCCTGACAGATGGCCATCCAGCCTCTGCTTAAAGACCTCTAAGGAAGGAGACTCCACTACACTCCGAGGGAGTGTGTTCCACTGTCGAACATCCCTTACTGTCAGGAAGTTCCTCCTAATGATGAGGTGGAATCTCTTTTCCTGCAATTTGCATCCATTGTTCTGCGTCCTAGTCTCTGGAGCAGCAGAAAACAAGCTTGCTCCCTCCTCAATATGACATCCCTTCAAATATTTAAACAAGGCTATCATTAACCTTCTCTTCTCCAGGTTACACATCCCCAGTTCCCTAGGGCGTTCCTCATAGGGCATGGTTTCCAGACCCTTCACCATCCTAGTCTCCCTCCTTTGGACACGCTCCAGTTTCTCCAGTTTCTTTTTTGAATTGTGGTGCCCAGAACTGGACACAGTATTCCAGGTGGGGCCTGACCAAAGCAGAATAGAGTGGCACTATTACTTCCCTTGATCTAGACACTATACTTCTATTGATGCAGCCTAAAATTGCATTGGCCTTTTTAGCTGCCGCATCGCACTGTTGACTCATGGTCAACTTGTGATCTATTTGGACTCCTAGATCCTAGAATAAAATATATAACTAACACATGAATTTATGTCTCGATGATTTTAATGTGTAAAGGTTGTCCTAATCCTATGTTTGGGTGTTTTAACCTATGTGTTTAAGTGGATTCATGTGTGAGTTATATATTATATTTTAATCTACTGTCTGTTGTACCCCATGTTGAGCAGGTAAGAAATAATGATGATGAATGGTGATGATGATGAAACAAAAATAGAGTCATAATGTTTCTCATCCAAATCTGCTAAGTTGTATCTGTTAAAAAAACAAGGAAAATAACCTTCCTTTATAAAATTGTTAAATACTGTATATACTTGACTATAAGTAGACCTCATGTATAAGTTGAGGGCAGTTTTGGGGGGCTTAAATTATGGATTTTGATATGGCTCATGTATAAGTCGAAGATAAATTGTAGGGATATGTGACAAAGGTTCTATAGGATGAAGCAAAGGAAAATGATGCCAAAGAACTTAACAAACCTCCAACAGGCATAACCGTTTATGCTTATTCTAAAGGCAGGATAGATGAGAGAGCAGAGGAGCATCCATGCTTTCAGCACAGGTTACATTTTTTACTTTCACGAAGGGATGGTTCCCTTTTTATAAGAGTTAAAGTATAGTACTTACGTTGACCTGTGGATAAGTCAACTCAGTTTTTTTGGGTTAATTTTTTGACTAAAATTTCTACTCTTATACAAGAGTATACGTATACACTGTTTGTTCTCCTAAGCAGAAATGCAGAAAAATAGGCATACCTGGGCTGTATCCATACTGTAAATTATAGCAGTTTGAAATCTGAGATTTATAGTTTGGTGGAGATCCTTAGAAATTTCTAGTGCACTCCTCTGAACTATAGCATTAGAACTCCCTGGCAAAGAATTCTGCAGACATTGTGGTTAAGGTAATATCAAATCACTATAATTTTGTACTTTTTTTCTTAAAAAAGTATGCCATGCAGATAGCCATCATGGTGTTGTGGTTTGAGTACTAGGACATTTCAAGACCAGAGCTAAAATTCTTGGTCAGCCATGGAAACCCACTGGATGATACTGGGCAAGTCACAGTCTTTCAGCCTCAAAGGAGGACTATGGCAAACTCCCTCTGAGTAAATCTTGCCAAGAAAACACCTTAATAAGGCCACTATAATTCAGATTACTTGAAGGCATGATTACAACAACAGCAACCCATGCACATATACAGAGTTTTAAAAGACCTCCCTGTGCTGCTTATTTTAATTGAAACCAATGAGTCTAAGGGCCAGTGGAACATGGTGATAATTTTTCACAAATCCAGAGTAAAGTTTACCACTCGGATATGAATGTGCCTATGCTGTCCAGCATGTGGCATATTTATGAACTACAGATGGCCTAATACTGGTCTCAGGCCATTTCTTCACTGGGCTGGTTAATCCTGAAAACTTCTATGTAAAAGTATGTAGATAAGTTAATTACGTGTTTAGGTGTTTAAAAATAACATCCAATCTCCTTTCCAATTTACTCAATAATAATCCTGTGCTCCTCTAATATTGTAACAAAATGTCAGCATAAAGTCATTTTCACTTGGTTATGTGATCAATCTGTAACATCTTCAGAGTCATCTTCGTGAACTGCTAACTTTAAGAATGCATCCAATCCTGCAACATCCAAAGACTCCCAGGGCCTCCCATATAACACCAATCTTGAAAGATCTCCATTGGCTGCCGATTCGCTTCCGGGCTCAGTACAAAGTGCTGGTCATTACCTATAAAGCCCTATATGGCTTGGGCCCAGGGTATCTGAAGGACCGTCTCTCCCCATATAATCCGCCCCGCACACTTAGATCCACTGGACAGCGCTTATTGAGAGTTCCGGAGGCTAGATTAATGAGTACAACGAAGAGGGCGTTTTCCATCTCTGCCCCTTGCCTCTGGAACTCACTGCCTACTGAGCTCCGCTTGTCCCCCACCCTCAGCCAATTTAGGAAGGACTTGAAGACCTACCTATTCAAGCAGGCATATCCTTGAATGGACCTTCTTTGTAATCTGCCTGTCAACAACCCGCTTACTGTATTGCCATCGCATTTTGCACGGGGGATAATGTTTTTAATGTTTTTATTGTATTTGATCTGTTTTTAACTTATATGTACTTTGATGTTTTAATGTTTATACATGTTGTACACCACCCTGATCTCTGGAAGGGCGGTATAGAAATAAATTTTATTATTATTATTATTATTATTATTATTATTACTGGTCAATGTAATCACCGAACTGAGCACTGGGATCTCATTCTCAAGGAAGCAAATCATTGTTTCAATGAATGTCTGACCTGGCCATTAGGGCTAAACTGTTTTCTAATAGCTCCAGGCCTAAATAAATAAATCCAATGATGGTGCAGAACTCAACATTTAGAGCAGATTGTTTAAGAGGGAGTAACAGTCATATTATTATAGTTTCCTCCTTAACACCAAGAAATAAAGCAGTGCACAGAAGTCCTAGTTTTCATGTTTCACTAATTAGCACATGTAGATAGTGACATGTAAAATTGATTGATTAACAGTTGTCCAGTGGTGTGAAATGTTTAATCCTTAATTTAATAAAATGAATAGTACTGGACCAAGGTCTCTGAAAAGGTTCTCTCCCTTGTGAAATACAGTTAAGGAGAATCCATCCGTGTCTTTCATTAATTGATATTGCTGTAGGTTACTCACACAAATGTTACCCCATTCCTTCAATGAGTCATTTAAATTTAAATTTTCCTCCCACTTGGTTGCAATCATTCCCTGTAGACTATTATGTTTACCCAGTAGGAACTTATATAAATTAGAGTCTCTTTTGTAACAGGCTACAGAACCATTAACTGATATTACAATAGGTTGGATTTTAGGACTTTAGCACACCTAAACTGTGTGACCTCAGTAAGAATATGCTAAGGGGTGAAATACCTTTGAAAGTGAGATTGTAGACTAAAATAGCCCAAATCTTATCACACTTCAGGAGGATTTGGTGAATGAAATAATCATAAAGCACATTTCTATCTATCTATCTATCTATCTATCTATCTATTTCTTCCTCTAAGACTGAGAGACTGTGATTTTCTCAAGGTTACCCAGTGGGTTTCCATGGCCAAGTATGGACTTGAATCCCGGTCTCCCATTGTTTTGGTCCAGTACCACTACATGATGCTGGTTCTCTCATATATAGCTATATATAGATATAGATATATAGGTAAAGGTAAAGGTGATTGTCTAGTCATGTTCAACTATAGGGGCAGTGCTCCTCTCTGTCACTAAGCCAAGGGAGCCACTGTTGTCACACTCTGGTGGTCATATGGCCAGCATGACTGCATGGAATGCTGTTACCTTCCCACCAAAGTGGTACCTATTTATCTACTTGTACTTTTACATGCTTTAGAACTGCTAGGTTGGCAGAAGCTGGGTCTAGTGACAGTAGCTTACCCCATCATGCGGCACTTGGGTCTCAAACTGCCAATCTGCCAACCTCATTCATATATATATATATATATATATATATGACAATGAATGAAATGGTGTGGTGGTAACAGTATTTTTAGGAAAAGGGAGGATCAGGTTCAAATTCCTTCATGCCTGCTTGGGTTGTATTTGCACATAAATCTCACTGGACAATCGTGCCAGGCTTTGAGAATCTTATGCCCTCTAGAAGTTTTGGTCTCTATCTCTCAAACACCCTAGCCATCAGCCATGCCTGGTGGGACTGATAGGAGTAAATATCTCAAGGACCCAAATTTCCCTGCTCATGCCCTGGGCCCTTTCTTTCTTTCTTTCTTTCTTTCTTCTTTTTTCCAGTCAAAGAAAGTGTAAAGAAGGTGGGGATTTGTGTGGCCTGTGGATTACATGCAGGCCATCAAAGCCTCAGTGTGGGGACCTATCTTCTGGATTCTTGTAATGCAGATAAGCACAGGGCACAACAGGACATTTAAAGATTCTTTTCCATCCATCTCTGTTAGGTTCAAAATGTGCTTTTTCACACCGGTCAGGTGAAATTAAAAATGTTTGCAGAAATGGAGTGGGGCCATTTTCTGGATTTCTGGTGGCTGGAGACCCCTGAGCTAAGAGGTAATCCAGAAAATGTGCTCACTTAGCAGACATAAGGCCATCCACTGATAAGCTCTATGTGGGGCTACCTTTGAAGAGTATTTGGAAATGTCAGTGGGTTCAAAGAGCTGGAACCAAATTGTTAACAGGGGCAAGTTACACAGAGCACATAACTCCTTTGCTGCAACTGCTGGATAATGGTTTGTTGTTGGTTATCACCTTTAAAGCCCTAAAGAACTCTATTCTCCCATATGAGCCTGCCCATATTCTCTGTAGGCCTTCTCTTTTCCCCACAACTCTTGCAGGTACACTTGGTAGGCACATGGGAGAAAGTCTTCCTGGTGGCTACTCCCAGACTGTGGAATTCCCTTCCAAGAGAGGTTAGAATCACAGAGTTGGGCCATCCAGTCCAACACCTTGCCATGCAGGAACTCCCAATCAAAGCATACCTGACAGATGGCCATCCAGCCTCTGTTTAAAGACCTCCAAGGAAGGAGACTCCACCACTCTCTGAGAGAGTGTGTTCCACTGTTGAACAGCGCTTACTGTCAGGGTTTGGTGTCATTTTCTTTGCGGGGAAGGAATTTTGATGAGTTTGTAGGATATTTTCATGTTTACCACTTTTAACATTTTGAAACATAATGGAATAAGAAAAGAATGACTCCTCTGGAGTTTATCACATGGGAGGAATTTCTCCCAATTTCATAGAATCATAGAGTTGGAAGATACCACAAGGGCCATCTAGTCCAACTCCCTGCCCAAAGCATCCCCGACAGATGGCCATCCAGCCTCTGCTTAAAGACCTCTAAGGAAGAAGACTCCACCACACTCCGAGGGAGTGTGTTCCACTGTCGAACAGCCCTTACTGTCAGGAAGTTCCTCCTAATGTTGAGGTGGAATCTCTTTTCCTGCAGTTTGCAACCATTGTTCCGGGTTCTGTTCTTTGGAGCAGCAGAAAACAAGCTTGCTCCCTCCTGTAACATCCCTTCAAGTATTTAAACAGGGCTATCATATCACCTCTTAACCTTCTCTTCTCCAGACTAAACATGGCCAGATCCCTCAGTCGTTCCTCATAGGGCATGGTTTCCAGACCCTTAGCCTCTTTCTCTGCTATCTTTCCACAGGCAGATTAAGACTTTTTATTTATGTATTTCAGCAGGCCTTTGAAGACTGACTGCTCAAGAGGACTGGGTCTTGGAGAATTGTGCTGTGTTTTGTTTGTGTAGCATTTTTAATAGTTATGTTTTTCACTGGTTTTAATTTTTATAGATAGTTTAAACTATATTTTTAACTTTTGTAAGCCACCTTGATACCAGACCAGGACAAAAATGGGATGATGACGATGACGACGATGTCAGACTGAAAACTATTCTAAGCGACTGTGGGACATGCACACACTGCTCTTAGTTCAGAATTTGTGCACCAAGGGATGAAATTTGGAAAATCAGTGAAGGATACTTTCTTCCCTTCAGTTCTCTCTTCCTTATCCTGTTTCCACACTGATCAAAAGGATCCTCTACTTCTGAAAGCATTGTTTCAAGGAGACATACTTTTCTTGGAACATTTATTTTGAAAACACTAGCTTCTCACATTTTAGAATGAATTAGTATTATTGTTTTGTTTTATCTTATGAGTAACACATTAATATTTTTATATTATCTCTATTTTTAGTTGTAAATCTATCTATCTATCTATCTATCTATCTATCTATCTATCTATCTATAAAATGGACAGCCTTTTCCAAAATCATCTTTTAAAAACAAAACATATTTTAGGAGAAATGGGTAAATGTTTATCTTTATACCCTATATTTACCATCAGTGTTGATGTTAACACATGGGGAAATGACATTGGTTTGTTACCTCATTGCCCCACAAGGTTACATATTAGAGGTGACATTATTAATTGTTAATTTCAAGAATGAATTGAACTGTGAGTGGCGAGCCAAGAGAACCATTTAGAGCTCCACACATGGGAATTCAAGCATGAGTGTTTGCTTTCTCCTTTAAAAACTGCCTTTATAGTGTTCCTTTTTATTCATGACCTTCTTGTTATCTTTATACTGAGGCGAGGTAAAATTTGAAAAATTAATAAATAGCAGTGAGTGAACTGAGATATTACATATATTCTATATAGTTAAATATTGAAATCACATATCACTGTGATCAGATATCAGTTCCTGGTGTGTATCAATATTCAGGAAACAGAATGTAGATGGTGTGACCTAGAGGAGTAACAGGAGGGAATTAATTATTTTCCTAATTTTTGTTCTTGAAGGAAGCAGTGAGCAATTTCAGCAATTTTCTTCCTGCTGCATGAAAGTTTTCAAGAACTCTGAAAATTTTTGAAGACTATTCACAGTTCACAAAATTTGCATATGGATTTTTGTACAGAAAACTGGATTATCTGTGTTATTTTCTGTGCAGAAAAGGCTGTTTCCTATGCAATTTTAGCAATTTTCTTCCTGCTGCATGAAAGTTTTCAAGAACTCTGAAAATTTTTGAAGACTATTCACAGTTCACAAAATTTGCATATGGATTTTTTGTACAGAAAACTGGATTATCTGTGTTATTTTCTGTGCAGAAAAGGCTGTTTCCTATGCAGAATATCTTCTTGTTGAGGTCCTATTCCATGCAAAGTTTACTCTCTTTTTTTCTACACAGAAACATTTTTTCTGCATACAAATGGCTTTTTTCTGCACAGGAACTACTGTTTTCTGTGAAAAAGAACACATGCAAATTTTGTGCTAAATAAGTCCTATTTGCAAATATTTTGCCATCCCAGGTTTCTCCTTGTCAAGATTTCTTAACACTCAAGAAGCACATTGTTCAATTTTTATTTTATTTTTTAAATTAAAATATTCTTTCCATCCTTACTTAATAACACCAATATCATCTTTCAGATATCATCTTTCACATGACCTGTGACCTTAAGCAAGCCACTTTTCCCCAGGTGTAATATATGGAAAATAACACTGTACTGAACTACCTTAGAGGGCTGTTATATGAATTACTAGTCAAAGTGTGTGAATGCTTAAAACTGTTGTGTGAAAAATAATAAAGATTTGAGAGAAAAATGTCACTTTAATTCTGATTTGTTTCTTGCCCTAGTATCCTGTACCTGAAAAATAGGGGAAAGGGATAACAACATCAGCTAAAATAACAGTTGTAATGACTTCTCACATCAGACTTGTACATTTTTAAATAGATTTGAGCCTCAGCTGGAGTGTATTTTACACTAAGGCAGCTTATAAGAGAAGAGTGTTTACTGAAATTATTTGTAATACTTCTGTGCTTACAAACAAATAAGAAGACAATAGTAAAAGATTAAATCCACAAAACTAAATCAGAGTAGCAGCAGGCAATTCAGTGGAATAAAGTATTAAAATGCCAACTTGATTCATGTAATAGAACTTTAAGCTCTTTCTATTTTTATATTCCCTATTTAATACAATTTAACCTTGTTTGATTTTGTAAGCATGACTGTCAAAATGTCTACATTTTTGTCTACATAACTTTAGACAGTTAACGTTCCATGTTCTCTTATCTCCAGATCATTCTGCCCCTCATCTTTTACTCCTAAATCAGACAGCAGCACCAACATGTAAATAAAGGACCATTTTCCACCCCATTAATGCTTCTTATCAAGCCCCATCAGATCAGTTTTGAATCTCTTCTCTCTCACAAACAATAAAAAACATATTCTTTCTCTTTGCATGATTTCATGATGGCCATGAACCAGCCATGTAATAGCTTTTCCTAGTGTAATGTGGATGCATTTTAAAGGGAGGAAATCTTCATTCTGTTTTGTTTCACAAAAAGCAAAAAGACATAGGAGACTGTCTTTTGCAAATCCATAGAAGCAGAATGCAATGAATGACAATAACCCAATAAAAAAATATTTATACATGTATTTCATAATCTTGCTTTTCTCCCACAAGTGGGATGTAAGACAGCTGGTTAAACAAACACATGCTAATAAATACACAAAAGTTATAACATTGAAACATAATTGAATAAGTAGTAATGTTAAAAAAAACCATTCAATTAAAAACAAATTTAAAACATATCAATATAGAAGTACAGTACTTCTTAAAAAGTACAATACAGTTAAAAGGGCCTTTCTCAGCAGTCAGTTAGTTTTGGAAAGCCTGAATAAAAATCCACTGTCTCCTTGTGTAATGACAATCAGATAGACCAATCTGGCATAGTTAAGCAGCAGCCACCGAGAAGGCCATTTCTTGTGTCCCCACAGAACCTACCTCGGGGGGTTGTAGGAAAGGGCCTCCCCAAAGATCCCAAACCACAGAGAGGCTTATATAAGAAAATACAGTCATACAAAGAACCTGGTCTCAAGTTGGGCAGGGTTTGGTGTCATTTTCTTTGCGGGGAAGGAATTTTGATGAGTTTGTAGGATATTTTCATGTTTACCACTTTTAACATTTTGAAACATAAACAATGGAATAAGAAAAGAATGACTCCTCTGGAGTTTATCACATGGGAGGAATTTCTCCCAATTTCATAGAATCATAGAGCTGGAAGATACCACAAGGGCCATCTAGTCCAACTCCCTGCCCAAAGCATCCCCGACAGATGGCCATCCAGCCTCTGCTTAAAGACCTCTAAGGAAGAAGACTCCACCACACTCCGAGGGAGTGTGTTCCACTGTCGAACAGCCCTTACTGTCAGGAAGTTCCTCCTAATGTTGAAGTGGAATCTCTTTTCCTGGAGCTTGCATCCATTATTCTGGGTCCTGTTCTCTGGAGCAGCAGAAAACAAGCTTTCTCCCTCCTCAATGTGACATCCCTTCAAGTATTTAAACAAGGCTGTCATATCACCTCTTAACCTTCTCTTCTCCAGGCTAAACATCCCCAGCTCCCTAAGTCGTTCCTCATAGGGCATAGTTTCCAGACCCTTCACCATTTTAGTTGTCCTCATTTGGACATGCTCCAGTTTCTCCACATCCTTTTTGAATTGTGGTGTCCAGAACTGGACACAGTATTCCAGGTGGGGCCTGACCAAAGCAGAATAGAGTGGCACTATTACTTCCCTTGATCTAGACACTGTACTTGAGCCAATTCGAATTCACATAAATTTGCTAGTTTAGCAAATTTACGTAAAATCTAATTGCATTTGGAATGCATTCAGAATTACTTCCCATTTCCCAAAAATGATCCCCCCCCCCCGTTGCCCGAAAATGTGTGAGATACTCTTATACACATTAATCTAAAACCTATGGTTGTATTCAGAATGACTTCCCTTTTGCCTGAAATTGCGTGAGATACACTCATACGCAATTACGTGAAACCCCATGATTAGTTCGGATTGCCATTACATTATACCCCCAAATTCCGTCATATGATAAACTCCAGAGTACAGTGGTCCCCCGGGTTACGAAGGTAATCCATTCCGGATTACCTTTCGTAACCCGGAAGTATTCGTTTCCCAGGGAACCGCTAATTCTGCTGGACCGCGTGGCCGATTTAAAGGGGCCGCACGGTTTTTCCTGTTCTGATCCCGGGGGATCCTTCGGATCCTGGGGGATATTTTTTGGTCCCGCCGGTTTCGGATCCCGGGGATTTCATTCCCCGGGGGATTCGTAAACCGGGGGACCACTGTAAAACAAAATTGGACAGAAGCAAAGCAACAGAAAGGTTTTTTTTTTACACATGATTAATAAAACAGTGCAGTCTTTGCATGTAGGGCCTTTGCTGATTACAGGAATTGCCTCATTTCTCAGTGCGGCCAGCACACACCAACAAAAGCTGATAAGGCCGTTCGACAAACCTAAACGTTGATCTTAAGAGTAGTCCAAAAGCCAGAGCTGAGGTCAGGGTTGGGGAAATCACACAAGTCCGTCCGGTCCGAGGTCAGGGCAAGGAGAAAGCAGCAAAAGTCCAAATCGTTCCAAAGTCAAGGCAAACCAGAGTTCCGAAGACACGAAGCCAGCACACAGTCACACCGAGAGACTTACAATAAGTTCTGGCAAAGGGATGGCATCCCACAGGTGCTTAAGTAGGAGACACCCTCCCTGTTGGCAGCTGTGCTTTATTACCAGCTTGCTTTTCAGCAAGCCTGCAGGACCGACGCACACAAGCATTCTCAGCCCTCTTCTCCTTAAAGGAGGGAACCACCAAACTGGATTTTTCATTTGAAACCTCACTCAGTTGCTTAGCCTCTGGACTCCCACTCCTGGGGCTGAAATGTCACGGCTGGGGTCTGGCATGGCAGAACTGGGACCTGGTCTAGCCTCCAACTCCTCTTGCTCCTGAGGAGCCATGTCCTCCTCCTCCTCCTCTGACTCCATCTCTTGGCTGGCCATGACAGCTTCAGAGACCCTATCCTTTGTTGTCCATGTCACTGGATGCCACCCTATTCCACACATACCGCTCTCACTGCAAATGATATGATGGCAGGGGGAAAGGGGCAAACATATTCCACCATCAATGCAATATATTGATTGGAAACCTGTTCATGAATTATGATCTCATAAGTAGAGATCGTACTTGTGCCATTGAAATTCATTTTTTCAGTTGTTGCAACGATCAAAATTTTCTTCCTTCTATGCAGAGCAACTGGAACAACAACACCATTTCCATGTTATCAGAGAGTAGGGGAATGAGCAGGGGTGCATCTAGCTATATTCTGCATGCACTGCAAGGACATAATATACATGGACATCCTGGGAGACCCCAGAGGTCTCTACAGGAAAATAGCTGGATGCATGCCAGCTCATTCCCTCATTTCCAACAACACAGAAATGGCCATGTTCAAGGGATTCACTGGTTACACAGTGAGTTGGGGGCTAGCATCAAGAGACATAGCTATGTGAAAGACATATGTTTCCTGATGCAGGATCCTTGCTCTAGTCTTGGATGTACCCACAGGTGAAGGAGCAGTGTGTGCATGTTGTCAACAGAATGTCATGTTGAGGAGGGAACAAGCTTGTTTTCTGCTGCTCCAGAGACTAGAACAATGATGCAAGCTGCAGGAAAAGAGATTCCATCTCAACATTAGGAGGAACCTCCTGACAGTGTGGTCTGTTCGATAGTGGAACACACTCCCTCAGAGTGTAGTGGAGTCTCCTTCCTTAGAGGTCTTTAAACAGAGGATGGATGGTCATCTGTTGGGGATGCTTTGATTGGGAGTTCCTGCATCGCAGGGGATTGGACTGGATGGCCCTTGTGGACTCTTCCAATTCCCCCCAGAAATTTTGGAGGGCCTTCAAATCAGAACCGCATAGGATTTGGATGTGATGCTGGATACTACTGGTGGAAAGGATTTCACATCCTCTGTTCCTCTAGATTGGGTGAAGAAAACGAAAGTAATTAAAAGCTTTTGGTATTTGCATGATTGTATCTGAGACATTTGAAATGTTCAGGATGTAGGAATAGCATTTAAATGGTGAATTGTGCCCCTTGGTAGCTTCTGGGGGCAATTCTCCATTTTTCCCCCTCAGTGTTTTTGAGAAGGGCATTTGAAGGTCCTGGGGTGGGCACAGGAGCCTCAGACAACTTTCAGACAACACCTTCAGCATGCTGGTAGGAACCTGTGTTGGGTCTGAGTTCCTCATGGGAAAGAGCCCTCCCATTCACAGATAAGTATTCAACCCAATGTGATTTAGTTTTAGAGAAACTGTCATTTTCCCTGCAATAGATGTGATGCTCTAACAGTTATAAAAATTGTGTGATTATTGTAACTAATCATCCAGAAAGTGCAAAGCTGCCCAGTTATTTGATTGATTCAGTCTTTAAGGGTATATTACACAGAAATTGGATATTAGTTGCCAGTTCCTTATTGGTACAAAATTTCAAAACAGAGCTTAATCAATAATCTGAATGAAGATCTAAAAGCAACACAAAATCAATGAAGGACTGACCCAATAACATACATAGACACTATTAGACTTTGTCCCCTTCAAAATAATGCAGAAGCAGAAGCACAAACAGGGTACTGGGAATTAGAAAATAACTACAGCTTCTGTGACCAGAAGATGAATATACCTTTACCTATACTCTGTGTTAGTCTTTGGTATTCTAAATGAAACACATTTAGGAACTTTTGCTCTCAGCAGTTGCTGGTGCCTTCCATTTCAGTAAAATTGTGAATATCATCTGGGTTTCAGTCTGTACTTAAAAGAGTGAAGAAATGTACACCCTGGGGCTTTCTAGATTGGCAAAAAGAAGTGTGTTCATGGCTGCATGAAACTCTAGCCTTTAGATGAGAAAAGGGGAAAGTGTGCCATGAAAATGCTTTTTTTTTTTTTTTTTTTTTTTTGCGTTTTAGGGGAAAAGAAGCGCCTTTAAAAAGGTGCTGGTTTTCCCAGCTTCTTTTTTAAAAACTGCAGAACAGCGCAGCTCCATCTAAAGGCTGCGGTGCAGCTGCTAAGCATTAAGGAAAAGGCAACTTCATGTCACACTTTCCTGCCAATCTAGAAAGCCTGCCTGTTGCCTGGGCAAATACCCAGAGTGGATTTACTATTTCATTGCTATAACACTTTTCAGGTTCCAAGGTTCATTTTGATCTTACTGAGTTCATTCATTTGCTTCAGTAGAAAGTGGAAATAAACATACATACCCTGAAAAAAGCATATAAAATAGAAAGCAAAACAAAAAAGTGTAGTGAGCTTTAAATCACGTTCATGCCTAAATGCCCTGATCCAGAGAAAACCCAATTCAACAAATGGGAACAGTTAATTTGTTTTTTCACTGTGATTTAAGTATGTCTCGCAGGAGCTTATTGCGCAGCTGACATACTGCTCCTGAATTGAATTCTAATTCAGGCTGCATCCAGATCCCATCGCATGGCATTTTGTTGCTGCCGCTGGGCGGGTACAGCCCATGTAACTTCCAGATAGAATCTGAGTTCAGCAGGCCAATTTGCTCCCGGCTCCCCAAATTGGCTGTCTGAACTCGGATTCTATCTGGAAGTGACATGGGCTGCACATGCCCAGTGGCGTTGGCAGCAAAAAGCCATGGATTCGGATGCAGCCCGAATTAGAATCCAATTCAGGAGTGGTAAGTCAATTTTAAAAGCTGTGTGATAAGCCCGTCAGGCTGCATCCATACTACAGAAATAATCCATTTTGACCCCACTTTAACTGTCCTGGCTCAATGTCATGGAATTCTGGGATTTGTAGTTTTATGAGACACTTAGCCTTTGCTGTAAACTCCACAACAAACTGCAGTTTACAGAATTCCATAGCATTGAGCCATGACAGTTAAAGTGGGTTCAAACTGGGTTATTTTTGTGGTGCAGATGCAATCCCAGTGAAGTCCTACAGACTCAGAAATATTCAGTGGAGCTTACTCTCTAGTAATGTATTAACTATTGCAGCCTAATTTTCTTTGGAACAGGGGACTAGATCCAGATTTAGGTGCATGCAACTGGGCTGATGAAAAGAGATACCCCCTCCCTTCTCACCATGGTACCACTTCCAGGTACCTGAAAATGCTGCATACAGAGTTGTGGCATCCTGGTGAATGGTTTAGGATGGAAGAAGAATCTCTGACAATTGGATGTTGGCTCCTTCTTTAACCAGAGTCAAGGCAGGTCCTGGATTCAAACCTCCATCATTATCTTTTCTTCTCTAATTTAAATGTCTTGTGCTATCAGTTTTAATTTATTATAACTTCTCTGAAGCCTCTGGGATTGGGTGATAAAAATCTAAATTAATTCATGAAGATGCTTTTAATTCATAGACCGTTGATTCATTTCCATTGCCTTTGTTCTGATCCAACATGATGTTTTCCATTTGAGATTCAACAGAAAGTAAAATTGTGTGTGTATGAGAGAGAGAAAGAGAGAGGCAACGTCAACAAAAAGACTAATCTTTTTCTTTAGTGAAATATAAGATAGGGACATGATCACTTAGTACAAGATTAAAAGATATTTGTAAGAAATAATTATTTAGGATTTTAACTTAACATGTTAACCCCCTTGCATGTTACTACAAGGTTGCAAATAGGAAAGAGAATGAGAGCATGCTGAACCCACTTAACAATTGAGCTTTTCAGTTTTAAATGTTTTCTTTTCTCGAGTAAACGGTATGGTACTTCAATTTTCATGTCTTCTGGTGTGCTTCCAAAAACTTGGAGGTGAATTAGTGTGTAATTTGCATCCAACTCTCAGCCAACGGGATGTGGTTTATTATAATACATAGTCCTCCTAATTATTGAAAAGCCCAAAAAATCTAGTCACAGTGTGCATCTGTTATTGCTTGACCACACTGCCAAACATGATTTGGCAAGCACAGAAATGTACATTGAACAGACCCTGCAGTCTAATTTGCATTTGGTTTGTAGTAATTATGGGGAAGTTATAACTGAACTAGCCTGTCCTCTGTTATTAGCTCACATCATTCCTTTTTTAAAAACAAAAAACCTGTGAACTCGGAACAATTGAAACAAAGCAAAGCAAAACAAAAATTCAAAAATCCATGCATTCATAAAAGATGGAATATGTTTAATGAAATGTCATTATTACTGTAGTATTATATAATTCAGACCTAAGGATCTGTTTTCATGGCTCAAACCTTTCAAAAGAACAGCTCTTTCGTTTCAAGTATGTTCCTGATTTGGTTTTGATGTGAATTTACTGGTGCTTTTGTCACCAGAAAGTGTAACCTCTTGAACATTAGCAAGCTGCTAATGGTTTTTAAAGTCCATGGTGTCTATTAACCCCATTATAGGATGGAAAATTATTTACACCTGGTTTCTCTTCTGATTTGGGATGAAAGCACTTTGATCTTAAGCACAGCAACATCAGCTAAGCACAAGGGGAGGAAATGGACAGTTTGATGAGAATATTGCAAATATATATATTTCTAAGTACAGGTTGAATGGCTTTAATGGTGTGTGGAGAGAGAGAGGTTAATTAAACATATTTGATATTCACCAAACAAGCACAAGCTTTTACTAGTGCTGGTTCATTTTATTTTTAAAAATCCTGTAATATAACTATAAATAAATATGAAAAATATATGTTAATATAGTATATATTTCTCTTGATAGCTGATGTTACAACAGCTTCAGAAAACAAATTTGTACATTTTAAAACACACATTGTCCTCAGATCCAGCATAATGTTATGCTGCAAATATTCTGCCAGTGATGCATTAGATGGAGGGCTGTACAGGGTGTTGGACTTGGAAGTACAGGTCCATGTCCATAGTGACCTCATTAGATGAATTTGAGCCAGTCACTCTGTCTCTGCCTGACCTGCCTGGAAGAGCCATTTGTATTATTTTAGGATCACTGGAGAAAAGGCAAGATGTAACTGTAACTACTGTGTATACTGAAATATAAGTTGACCTCATGTATAAGCCGAGGTCAGGTTTGGGGGCCAAAATTATGGATTTTGCCAGGCCTGTGGATAGGTCAAGGGTAAAACTTGGAGGCTCCTTCAGTGTGTGCATGTGTGCATATGGCAAGAGAGACTCTCATTGAGACTTTTCTTCTTTGTTTAAGCCAGACTCCTGGGCAGGAGATGGACTCTTGAACAAACAGCAATATCAATCAATCGCCCAGGACTCTTTATGCTTGGCTCTTTCTTGCTAAACTCCTCTCTGCATGCCATGGGGAAATCTGAAAGAGCTGCTATCACATTTTCATAGTGACCTGTAAATAGGTTGACCTAGGATTTTGGGGTCAATTTTTAGGCATAATTTTTTAGACTTATAGATGACCATATATGGTAATACAATAATTAAACACATGAATAAATTATTGTATCTTGATACTGATTCATTAAGGAACTAGTATGCTGTAGTAGTGTGACTGGGACTGTAAGAGCCCAGGATTACAATCCCCACCCAGCCATGGGAAACTACAGAGTGATTTTGGGTAGGCCGCAGTCTCTGAGCCTAATAAGAAAGTAATGCTAAACTTCTTCTGATTAAATATTGCCAAGAAAATCCTATGATAGGTTCAAAGAGACCCTACAGTATGGTTACTCTAAGTCAGAGACAACTCGAATGCACTTAACAATAACTGGTTAATCTTCATATTAACTTGTTCACATACTGGAAACAACTATCAGGGAGCAAGGACTTTGGCTTCACAAGGGCTACAGAAGTGGAATTAGAGTAGAACAGTAGCATCTGTTATATTATCACATGATGCTGAGTCTGTCCAGTAACTGGTCCTTAGTTCATCCATTGTGTATGGACATTTTATGCTCCTCTCCCCCTTGCTATTCCCAAGCTGGCTGCTCTCTCTTTCCACCCCCCTCCCCATTTATTTTTCCCCTTGCTGGATTGCCCTGATCATGCAATTTTGTGAAAAAATAAAAATAAACACAGACTGAAAGACATGCTGGGAAGGAGTTATGGCAGGGAGGCAGGGCTATGGAGGCTGGCATGAGGAAGGCAGAGATTGGAACAGAAGCAGCACCATTGCACATTTGAAGTCTCTGGCTTTTCTTCGCTAACGAAGATTCAGGAAGGACTCATCCCACGCTTTCTACAAGCGTGTTGATGAGTAAAAAGGCCGATCCAAGATAAACAAGTCTGGTTACAGAAAGCACAGCAGAAAGTCTCCTTGGGTGATGTTTCCAAGTTGTGGTTCTTTCTGTGTTGTCATTTCTCTTTGAGACTCATTCGGCGTGAATTCTCAAAAGAGGTGGATAGTGCATCTCCATGCCTCCCGATGTGAGGCCAGGGCAGACCATTGTTGGTGATCAATTTGGCTGAGCTTGAGATGTTGCTTCAGGGAGTCCTTGTATCTCTTCTTTGGGGCACCCCTCTTATGCTGACCTGTGGTGAGTTCACCATGGAGTACTATTTTTGGCAGGCGGTGGTCCTTCATCCTAGAAACGTGCCCTGCCCAGTGCAGCTGCGTTTTCAATAGCATGGCCTCAATGCTGGTGATCCCTGCTTGCTCCAGGACAGCAACATTCATCACATAGTGAGTCCAGTGTATATTTAGGATTGTGCATAGACAGCGCTGATGAAAGCATTTCAGGAGTCGTAGATGTTGGTGATAGGTGACCCAAGTTTCAGACCCATAGAGGAGAATGGACAGTACAATTGTTCTGTACACACTGATTTTTGTACTTTGCCTCAGGTGTTTGTTATTCCAGACTCTTTTGTGAAGCCTTCTGAATGCACTATATGCCTTTGCTAATCTGTGATTAATCTCTTTCGCAGAAGAACTTGTATCTCTTCTTTGGGGCACCCCTCTTATCCTGACCTGTGGTGAGTTCACCATGGAGTACTATTTTTGGCAGGCGGTGGTCCTTCATCCTAGAAACGTGCCCTGCCCAGTGCAGCTGCGTTTTCAATAGCATGGCCTCAATGCTGGTGATCCCTGCTTGCTCCAGGACAGCAACATTCATCACATAGTGAGTCCAGTGTATATTTAGGATTGTGCATAGACAGCGCTGATGAAAGCATTTCAGGAGTCGTAGATGTTGGTGATAGGTGACCCAAGTTTCAGACCCATAGAGGAGAATGGACAGTACAATTGTTCTGTACACACTGATTTTTGTACTTCGCCTCAGGTGTTTGTTATTCCAGACTCTTTTGTGAAGCCTTCTGAATGCACTATATGCCTTTGCTAATCTGTGATTAATCTCTTTCGCAGAAGAACTTCTCCCTGAAAGCCAACGTGGCTTCAGAGCTCATAGGAGCACTACAGATATCGTATTTGCTCTTAGACAACTGCAAGAGAAATGTAGAGAGCAGAACAAAGGACTCTATGTAACATTTGTCGACCTTACCAAAGCCTTCGACACTGTGAGTAGAAAAGGTCTGTGGCAGATCCTGGAATGACTAGGATGTCCCTCCAAATTCCTCAAAATGATTATCTTGCTACATGAGGGCCAGCACGGTCAAGTCAGATATGGTGATGCTCTCTCAGAGCCCTTTCTAATAACTAATGGTGTGAAACAAGGTTGTGTTCTCGCTCCAACTCTATTTATAATCTTCTTCAGCATGATACTCCAAAGGGCTACAGCAGATCTTGAAGAAGAAGACGGCATCTATATACGTTACCGTACTGATGGTATTTTGTTTAACTGAAGCCGTCTGAAGGCTTGCACCAAGACTCTAAACTATCTAGTCCATGAGCTGCTTTTTGCTGACGATGCTGCCCTTGTTGCCCATACAGAAGCAGCTGTGCAGCGTTTAACATCCTCCTTTGCAGAGCTGTTTGGGCTGGAAGTCAGCCTGAAGAAAACGGAAGTTCTCTACCAGCCTGCAGCACAGGAAGAGCACTATCACCTTTGAAGAGCTGTGTGATAAATAGTGTCCCCAACCTGTTATGTTTGCATTTTCTAGACTAATGTGATTATGGTGCCTTATGAGACTGGTATGATGAAGTCCTCAGACTGCAATCCTAAGCACACTTACTACACATTTTAAGACCCATCAAACTTATGATTATTTGCTTCTGAACATAGTTTGTGTTGCACATATGTATTTTATGTCGCACACGTAGCATATATGATTGCATATTCAAATGTTAAGAGTCCTGAAATAGGAGAGGCAGAGTGATCTGAACTGAGACGAGGATGCAGTGTGAATGTTTATTTGTTAACTGTGTCTCTATTCTTTCTTTTCCTCTACTCAATACCCACTATAAGGGCAATACTATATGACATCTTTGGTGATTTCTCTGTGATTTCTTCTCTTATTACTTCCCTACTTTGATATAATTCAGTTGCTTAAATTCTAATACATGGTGGATGGAAAATGTAAAATATGATCTGGAATGCATAGCAGATGATTCAGAGTTAATCCACATTTCTATTCATGTGAGTCACAAGAGAATTGAGACCCAAGAGTCAGAAAATGGCTGACAATTTCCCCCAGGAAAGAAATAGATTTTCTTGGTGAAATCCAAATAAGAAACGTTCATATCAGTGTCTAATATCAACACACAATATCCACACTGAGGAGATAGCTAGAAGGCAGAAAAGACAGAGGCTTTTTCCCCTCTTGTGCACACATATATTCTTTGCCACAGTGTTGCATGAACTTCTTTCATGGCCTGTTTAATTCATGTTGGCATACACTGACATTTAATAAAAATCTCACTCCTCACCAGGTGTTTTCAGATGGGTAAAGCACACACTTGTAATGACAAGACTTCAGTAATTTTATAATACTGTATGAGAATGGGAATGAGCTGCAGTACCTACAGCAGCATGGTGTCTATGAGAGATTGTTGCCACTATTACAAAGGAGAAACTGCTTGCAGAGCCAGCTCTACCATTAGGCAAAGTGGGAGAACTACAGCAGATTTTCAGTGCCATGGGAGAACAGCAATTTGTTAACATTTTAATTTGTCATGATAGTATTTTAAGATAGGTGCCCATGGGATTTTTCTGCATCATGTTCCAAAATAACATTCTTAGCTTCAGACATCTAGTATAGGGCACCATTTGCTAGTGTAGGGCCCTAAGTGTAGGGCACCATTTGACACTTCCCCTCAGGTGGCAAAATATCTTGTCGCTTGGTACACTTCCCCAAGACAAGGCTGTCCTCAGAGCTCAAGGCCACTCTAATGGAGCATATGGTTCTTCCCATTTCTTGGTTTCTACACTTCAAAGACACTTTATATGTGCTAATCCTATGCAACCTCATAGAAGTAGCATCACAGTGTTTGCTCATAACATAAATGCAGTGGTGTCACTAGGGCTGGCATCACCCAGTGCAGAAACCCATGTTGTCACCCCCCTCCATTGATCTTTTCCCATACCACACCATCCTTAGTAATGTTTTTTTAAAAATTGTGGTTACTCATAAATCGTAATTCCCATATTTCATCAAATGTCATGGCAATGGTTGTGACAGAAACAACTAGCAAAATTAAAATTATACCTTTAAATTACAATATTGTGTGGACAGCCTAAGTGTAGTTTACACGTACATAGTTTCATGCTGTTAAAGTAAAAATTTGGTAGCATGTAATGTTTTTAAAGAAAATTTTAAAATGTACTAAATTTTAAATTTTAAAACTTACTTTATTTCACAAAAAACAAAAAAACAAAAACAAAAACAAAAAACCCTGGTGCCTCTCCTTTCTCCACCCACTGAGCCTTCCTTCACTTACACCATCTCTTCAGCATTTTTAAAGGGATTCAGGTTAATGCCAGAACCTGTTTCTGCCAAAAGACAGATGTTTGGCGAGCAGTGGCGTCACCCCCATTATTGAGTTTATTTCACAGGGCTCCATGGAACGGAAGGAGAACAGAATGAAAGGGGCCGGAAACGAGTGGGGAACAAGTGAGGGATGCATTTTACTGCACATAGGAACGCTGCCGCCACTGGCGGAAGTCCCCGTTCCATTCCTCATCTGTTCCCCATCCGTCCCAGAGGAGATTTTTGAGAACTGTTCAAAACATTTCTCAAAAATCACCTCCTCTGGGACAGATTGGGAATGGAACTGAATGGAATGGGGACTTCCTGCGTGCGGTAAAATGCATCCCTCACTCTTTCCATTCCCATCCTGGCCCCTTTTGTAATGTGCTAGGCCATTCCAGGGGCCTGTGCAATAAACTTATATGTTTTCCTTCTTTCGGAAGGACAACCATAGGAAATGTACTACTATATTCTGATTCTATTCTATTATGGCTCATTGTGTTGATCAATGGACCTTACTGCCATAGAATTGCCCAAGTGAAAACTGGAGTGGGTTTCTGACCCTTTAATGGTTGTATATAAGAGGGAGTTCAGCAGAAGCTGCTCATTATACAATTAGGTAAGAAACACCTGCTGAAATTCCTTCTGCTGTACAACCATATAAAATGACAGGAACCCAGGCAACCCTATGTATGGGGAGCTAGAGCTAACTGGGTTTGACAAGTCAGGCCTATGCTACTAGGCTACCTCTGTTTTGTTGGCTATCTGGTGCTACCAATGGCACTGAGTAGCAGCAGCAGTGTCTCAGTTGTGCCTTGATTTTAATTTCCCAGAGTGGCACTCAGGTAGCATTAATCTAGGATATTATGAGAAATTAAAATGACAGCTCCAGATTTCCCATATTGCCCATGACTAATGCTATGTTGGACATTGTGAGAATTTAAAATGGTTCCCAGTTCTGATTAACCTTTATTCATCAGCATGCCAGTTAAAGCAGGTGTCATAAGCAGCCAAGTAGGTTTCCTATTGGGGATGTGAGGATGTTGCAGATCTGCAATTTTAGGTCTTAAATCCAGTTATTAGTCTCACTTAGAGTAGACCAACTGAATGGACAGGGATTCGGTAATTCAAGTATGTATGCCACATTGCAGAAATAATCCAGTTTGAGACTACTTTAACTGCTCTGGCTCAGTGCTAAGGAATCCTGGGAATTGTAGTTTATTGTGACATCAAAGCTCTCCAACAGAGAAGACATAATATCTCACAAAACTACAGTTCCCATAATTCCCTAGCATTGAGGCAGGGCTGTTTAAATGGTCCAAACTGGATTATTTCTGCAATGTGTTTTGGACCAAAGAACTATCAACTAGATTTAGGCCTTAACATTTACATTGATTTACCTTCTTTATGCATTAGTCTTCACAATAATTCTGTAAGATAATTCAACATTATTCCTATCTTACTTAGGAAGTAGGAGGTTAAGAGCCAGTTTATGTGATCCTGACAGTGGAAGATAACTTTTAGTGTATTATGAAGCGCTACTTTGTCTCTCCTAAAGCTTTGCCTGTTTAATTTTATTTATTTTTTAAAATATGAGCTAACATTGTATGGGGTCGTCCTAAATGATCATCCTACAAAAGCTTTTGAGAGATTACCTGCACAATCAATGCATAAGCACTCCAGTGTGTGTCCAGATTTATTACAGTGACACTTTAAACACATTTGAGCAGGTTGTCCAGGTCATGTGAAGTGTAGCTTCTCTAAGGCCACCTAATAAATGTATGGTTAGTCCAGCATTTAAATGTAATGCAAACATGTGTATACATGCACACATACCTTGAAGAAACACTGGGCTCACTAAATTATAGTGACTCATTTTAAATTATTCTTGTATTTGAATAACAATATGGGCAAAACATTTGTGTGGCTAAAAAGTAAATGAAATAAAATATAGGTACTTCCTTCCAAACTGTCTGTTTATTTTGTATTTCCTGTTTTCTGGAGACAAACAGAGCAATAACTGTGCTTACACATTTGTTTTATACCATGATTTTTTTTGTGTGTTTTTGCTGTTCAGCAGGTGTGTTGTAGAAATAGCAGTGGAATTATAAGCACTGAGGATTTGATGCATTATCACCGCCTTAGATATCACTGCCTTAGATACATCATTCCTGCTTCCTCAACAGGCCTTCTTTATTGGAGAGAGTTCTAGAAATGGGCAAAATCTGTTTAATGCTTTAATAATCTGAGGAGAGCACCCACTGCATCTGACAAACACGATTGCAGCTCAGGAAATGGCTCACAGCCTGTCTATTGGTTCTGACATCCGTAGTAGCCACACAACCATCCTCTGCATATTCCCTGCTTTTAAAGGTCTTCCCATCACTGTTATTGGTCTCACAGATGATGCATTATGACACTCCATAAACAATGAGCTGGGCCTTTTGTAGGCTGCTTTGCTTTTCTTGGCTTGAAACTGCCACTGAATGTCAAATCAATTTGGCTCTCATTAGAACAGCTTTATATGTGCAAATGTATTTGTGTCTGGTTGCCACTTTCCCCTCTATCTTGCTGCTCTCCCTCTGCAGTGCTTTATTTTTTCATTCCTTCCAATGCAATATTTCTGTAATCAACTCCAACACCTGATTTCACCCCCCCCCCCCCCATCAGATGAGAGAGAAATATATGTGTGTATGTGTGTTTTGACCAGCTGCTTCTTTATCAAAATCTGAGTACCCCTCCATCTCACTCATTATCCACCAAACAAAGAGGAAGAACCATGCCACTTTGTACACCACAGTGCCTGGATATAAGTCAAGAATCTGTGTAAACCTTAGCCATTGATATCTCTAGGCACTGCTACATAGATAGGGAAGGATATGTAAATTACTTGCATGGCTAAGTGAGAAAATAAACGATACAGCACAACCCATATCTAAAGATAATTAATGCTGAGTATGGCTTTTGAAATAAACAGAAAATTGAAAGAATGCAGAAATGCACAACCCTGACACTGTAACTCACAAGCCTTAAGAGAGATAATGGAAAGGTCTGTAAAGAAGTGGCAATAAAAACAAGTTTCTATACAATATAGGAATCTTCTGTACGGCAAGACTATTTAAGTCTCATCAAGACAACCTCCCAAGAAATTATTATCTGCCCTGAATTTTTTTCCCATTTGAGGATTTTTTTTAAAAAAGCAATTATTGTGCAAAATATATTGTTTTCTTTACAAGGTATGTTTCCCCAAAATGCAAGGTTTATTTTTTGTGGATTCCCTCCCCCCCCCCCCCATAGAATCATAGAGTTAGAAGAGACCAGAAGGGCCATCCAGTCCAATCCCCTGCCATGTAGGAAATCACAATCAAAGCATCCCTGACAGATCACCATCCAGCCTCTATTTAAAGACCTCCAAAGAAGGAGACTCCACCACTCTCTGAGGGAGTGTGTTCCACTGTCGAACAGCCCTTACTGTCAGGAAGTTCCTCCTAATGTTGAGGTGGAATCTCTTTTCCTGGAGCTTGCATCCATTGTTCCTGGTCCTGTTCTCTGGAGCAGCAGAAAGCAAAGTTGCTCCCTCCCTTTTTGTTGCAGTAACTACATTTTCACAAAAATGCCTCAAAGGCATCTCTTCATCATATACTTTAAAATTATGTAGATTGTCTGTGGTCATAATTTTTGTTTTGTTGATTTCAGCTGGAAACCTGCCTTTGCATTTTCTGCTTTGATCTTCTTCAACAGTGTTTCCATATCTCTGATATTTTCTGTTTCTATTACAGTGTCATCTGCATATCTTAGGTTGTTGATGTTCCTTCCTCCAGTCTTCACAGCTCCATCCTCTGAGTCCAATCCTGCTTTTTAGATGATGTCCTCGGCATACAAATAACTAGATATGGTTACAGAATACAGCCTTGCCTGACCCCCTTTCCAATTGGAAACCATTCTGTTTCTCTACATTCTGTCTTGATAGTAGCCTCTTGTCCTGACTACAGGTTACATATCAGGATTATCACATGTTGTGGTGTACCCATTTTGTGCATTTCCAATGTTCCCATGTGCTCAGAATGAAAAAAGGAGAGAGCAAAAGATAGACAGATAGATAGACAAGCCAATCAGTACAGAGCATACTTAAAATAAAAACAAAACATAAAACAAGTAAAATAAATATCTAAATTGTTCAAAATAAAGGCATTAGAAAGCATTCCAAAGGAACAGCAGAATTTCTCCATGCACTGGACTCATGAATGAAATTAGGTAGCATGTAAGTCAAACATAATGATTGGCACATTAAATACAACTTTTTTTGGTCACCATCTGTTTCCTGATTGTGTCAGCAAGTCATTTTCTTTGTACGATCATTAAAATACACCATAGTCTAAAAGTAACAAAGTGTCAATTATGCAACACATTTTAAAGTAGCTGATAAGTGCACAGAAGTTGAAATTGCAAATGTCCTTGAACCCTGTTTCAAATTGTGCCCTGGCATTCTCCTGAGCTCTTGGATGGGTGCTAGGAAGCACAGCTGGAAATGTTGCATATGTCCTTGGAAAAGGCAAGCATTTCCTCATGGGATATTTTCATAACAGCAGTAGGGAGTGTATGTCTTTCATGTGTATGGGTGCGTAACTAGTGCTTCTTAAAATTTCTATGCATATGGATCATGGAAATTTTATGTACTTGAGTGCAGTTGAGTTCCAAAATACAGCTATTAAATGATACAGAGAAGGGGAGGAAATGGTAGTGTTTGAAAATGAAGAAAAGTGACTATATTAACAGGTGTAATTTTAAAAGTACTTTTACATTTCTCCATTTCTCTCAGTAAAACCATCTGAATCTTTTAAATTTTGATGTGTACTTTGAATTTGATTTGAGATTTGGCAATGACCTGGCATTAAAATTTAGGTTACTATTGTTTACCTGGGTGGTAGTCCTACTGAATTCAGAGGGGCTGGCACCTACCTGTCTCTAGATTGCCTTTCAACCTAAGCATTAGCATCTTTTTTTAAAAAAAGAACAATATGGAGAAAATGAAGATGGGAAGAAAAGAAAAATAAATGTCCATACATTATAATCAGCATATGTACAGTTTATATACATATGTATACAGACTGATCTGTGATGAATGTTATTCACACAGCATTCTACAAGTATACAGTATGCATGTACAGTCATTCATGTAAATCTATTTATATAGAAGCATAGAGTTGGAAGGGGCCCCATAGGCCATTGAGTCCAACCTCTTGTCCAGTACAGGAAAACAAGCTAGAGCATCACTAGTAAGTAGTTGTCTAGCCTCATTTTGAAGCCATCTACAGAAAGAGGTCCCACCGCCTCTCCAGGTCTATTGGGTCTGTTGTCGAATATCTCTAATTCTGAGAAGTTCCTTCTGAAGTTCAATTGAAATTTACCCTCTTTTAAGATACTGTAAGTCCATTAGACCTGGTCCTACTCTCTGAAACATCAGAGAACAACCCTCCATGCTTCTTTGACAACCCTTTAAATATTTAAAGAATACAATCATGCTATCCCTCAGTCTTCAGTTCACCAGCTGAACATGCCCAGTACCCTCAACCTTTCTTGGTCTGTTCAGTTCTCCATACCTCTTATCATCCATGTTGACCTTTTCTGAAACTGCTCCAGTTGGTGAATACCGTCCTAAAATGAGATGCCCAGAACTGAATGCAGTACTCTAGATGAGGTCTGACTAGTGCAGAATATACCGGGACTATTATTCCCTAGTCATGCAAACTATGTTTCTGTTGTGTGTTTGTGTGTGTGTACTGTTGTGTGGATCTGCATTCAAGTCACCTGTCAACTTATGGCTACCCCATGGACTCCATAGGGTTTTCTTAGGCAAGGAATACTTAGAATTGGTTTTGCCTCTGAAAAAGGCAAAGATAAAATGGATCCTTCCTCAAAAATATAGCTTACAGCACCTGGTCTCCTATCCAAGTACTAATCAGAACTGACCCTGCTTAACTTCCAGGACCAGACAGGATCTAAATGTAGGCTAAAATATTATTTACCTTCAGGCATTCCCAGTCTGGGTGCTGTAAACACTCTAGGTGGGAGAGCCCTATCCCTTTTAATGTGTTTACCTTTGCATTAAAGGACAATTTTCAGCAGAGGAGAATCTTCTCTAGAAGGGTTGCTTGTTCTCAAAACCTGGCCCTGAGTCTCCAGTTTTTGTGAGTCATCTACAGGTAACATATGAGGGCACAGATTTTCCAGTTTTGGAGGGATCAGCTTGCAGCAAGAAGAAAAGGTTGTATGTAAATATCTCTCACCTAGTAGAGCAGCAGCTTTCTGCAGTTGGCAAGGCTTAATTGGTTTGTTACTGCAACTCTTTTTTGAGGGCCTACCTTATACCAACCTTTATTAGGCATACAACATACATACAATATCAATAACAACATCAACCATAAAAGGACAGTTAAAACAGTTAAACAGTTAAAATTAGTCTAATTTAGACCATATTTTTGTTGCCTGCACCAAAAAATTGGCCATTAATCTAGTCATATGTGGATTTTGAGGGAGTGTCTATTTCTTCCCAGTACTCATCCTCAACTCTGTTCTGTCTCCACTTTTTGGTTGGAAGGAAGTTGTTGTTGTTAACTGCCTTCAACTCAACCCCGACTCATCGTGACTTCATGCATGAGACATCTTCAAGCCCCCTTGTCCTCCACTGCTCCATGTTGTTGGTGTTTCTTTCTCCTATATAGACTCTTTTTCCTGAGTCTAAACCTGCACTTCATATGATATTTTATCATATGTTGAACAAGGAGGAGGATAATATGCAGCCTTGCCTGACCCCTTTGCCAATTGAGAATCATTCTGTTTTTCCATATTCTGTTCTAACAGTAGCTTCTTGCCCTAAGTACAGATTTCTCATCAGTAGATTAAATATTCCTTATCCCATCTGATTGCTTCTGCCTTAACTTCCAAACAGAAAATATACACTCTGCCCCATGTGTGCACATGTGTGTGTGTGTGCGTGCATGCGCACATGTATTTGACAAGCTGGGAGCAACTGGGGTTGGTACTTTATTTATAACAATTAATCTAATTGCCAGTCAGCCATAACTAAGGAGGTTATCACATTGGGGTTATCCCATTCTTGTCCTATTCCTGACATGTTCTTTGTGCATGTTCATGGGAAGGACTTTCAGATGATGTTGAGCAGATCCCATCATTAACTCATCCAAAAAGTGAGATTAATCGCGATTGTGCAAAAGACTTTCAGATGATGCCGCACAGATGCCGTCATTAACCTGTCATAAAAGCAACATTGGCTGGCATTTTGCATTAACAGAATACAATTTAATGACAGGTTAATGGCAGGATCGGTGCTACAATTTAAAGTCTTTTCATACTGTTACAGTCATGGATGGGTTAATGATGAGATAAGTAGGGGGGAGCAATCCAGTCCCTATCCCCTCTGTGTGTGATAATCTCCTAAGTATCAGGTTTTGGCCTGGAAATCTCTATTATCTATCCACAGAGACCTTTCACCTGACTCAGGCTGCAATTTGGAACTCTTGAATGAATTAAATCATTGCCAAGGGCAATGGGCAAACCTATCGCCAGAGCAAACCTATTGCCCAGGATTCTCCATGGTGAGAGTGCTGTAACCATGCAGAGGCAAATTATGGTTATTCTTTCTTCAGATCTTCCTTGTCAACACTGGGAGGTTGCGGTGATAAGCATGTCCCTGTATACCTGCCATGCTTAAGATTTTATAAAAAATAAAATAAAAATAGGGCTTAGATTGGACTTAGATGCTCTGATCAGCATATAGATGAGTGTCAGATGGAATGTCATGTAGATGATTGTCAGATGGAATATCAGAACCACTAGTACAATGAAGAACTATGGACACTTTTACTTGTACAGAAGCATTCTGGACCAGTTTGTTTGAAAAATATGAGACTGTATAAGTTAACAAATGAACACTGCAGTTCTAACTGAACTTAAACTAGTGATTATCTTTGTGGCACAAGTCTAATTGATTGCATAACACCAAATGGAGTGGGGAGGGGACTGAAATCTTGCACAAGATCTTTCATGTATGTCTGTTGCCAAGGAAACTGTAAGATGTCTGACTTTCGAATAGGTGGATCTCTTGGAGGCTGACTCTAAGAGTGTGTGGATCACAACTAGGCATGGGATAAAATAAATATGTTCCCAAAAATGTGAGTGAAGGAGCATGCTGGAAAAAAATTGTTATCATTAATTTCCTTTCCTCTTATATTACACAATCATCCCCTCTTGTCTTTATCACTTCCCTCCCACAAACACATTGTTCTGCTATCTGTGGAAAGGTATTTCTTCATGCTTTCATCTTACCTTTATCTGTGGCAGATAGGAAAGCAAAAACAAATAGCCTCCACAGCTTTGTCCTGAACATTTACTATTTAGAAGAAGAGGTGGGCAGTCTTTTGCGTTCTGTATAAACCATTTTGTCACTTTAAAAATGGCCAGACTGCTACAATAAAGCACATGCATTCATTCATTCATCCATTCATTCCCTGTCTTCCACCACAACAAGAGATCTGTTTCTTCCTATATTAAGACAGTTTTGACAGTCATGAATCAGAAGCACCTAGGCTTGTGCAATATTTAATTTTTTAGCCATTTCAATTTTTTAAACAGGGTTGCCAACTACTGAAATGGCATCTGAGTGACATTATTGCTGAACGTGACTGACAGAATCAAATCTGTGCATGATGGAAGAAAACTGAACATTTATCAAGGTTGGTTTTTTTTTAAAAACTCCTTTTGACCTCTGCTTATCCTAGGTATGTGATTAAGCCATAGAAAATGGCAGTTAGAAAGTGGCAGAAGAACGACAGACATTGAGTGTATGCATGTCTACTCCCTTGTAAGCGGATATAGAATTAAAATGTGGTTATATTTAGGATTTCAAGCTTTCTGACCAGTTTGCTCCTAAAATTGACAAACTTTTTCAATTTCAGGATGAAAATTAATTTATTTATTAAAATATTTATAGCCCATTTTTATCTGAAGATCCCAAGGTGGCTTTCAACAAAATCAATTTAAAATAATTAATAATTACAAAAGTTTAGAAAGATTAAAAATATATAAATTTCTTAGTTTAAAATTGGCTAACTTGAATAATCTTGAATAATCTAACTACAAAATATGTGCACCTGGGTAAAAGTAGTTTGTCCTGAAAACTTCAATAAAAAGCCAGGTTTTAACTTGGAGCCAAAAAAACCTGTGATACATTCACTTTACGAGTACCATAAGCTGGGAAATGTCTTGAAGGTAAACAGCACATTAAATGATTCTAATATTGGTACTAATCAGGTCTCTGGAGGGAGAGAATGCCAAAAGTGGGTTTCCACCACTAACCCCCCCCCCCAACGACAACAACAACTTCTTACCCATGGCATGAGGCAGGGTACAACATATATTAAAATACATAAAATCATTTAAAGACTGTAAAAACACTGTTGAAACGCATAAACATAAAATATGTTAAAATATCCAGCATAAATTACAATATGCTAGTTTAATACGCATAGTTTGAAATCAACTGGGTAGACCTGCTGAGAGAGATAGGTCAATTCAGATAGCACACAGATAGCTTTTAGATCTCTCCCAGCAGGTCATTCCACAGTCTAGGGACTGCCAGTGGAAAAGTGCTCTGGGTGACAGTTGCCAGTCTAGTCCTGGTTGGTTGAAATAAATGTCCCCCAGAGGACCTGAGTGTATGGGGTGGATTATACAGGAGGAGGCAACCACACAGGTAACCTGGATCCAAACCATGTAGGGCTTTAAAGGTAAATTCGTTCCATTGCACTCCCTGCAGAACTAGTGATATTTGATATCTGAACGGAATTCCAGGGATCAGTTCTAGTTTTTCCTAGAAAAGTGAATGACAAGCAGTCAAGCCATGCTCAGCTGAGATAATGATTATGTGTATATTTTCAATTATAGACAAAATATTTTTAATAATATACTTTGTTGTCTCTATTTGCTGCTTTTTAATGGCTATATTTTAAATGGCTTCTGATTCTACTGACAGTTTATCATGTTAGTGATGCCTGTATATCTTTGTCTGTATGTCTGTATACAGAATCTTTAGTACATATAAATTTTTATATGTACCTGTTTTAATATTTGTAAGCCATCTAAAATTCCAGAGCTGGGGGGGGGGGGAGCAGGTTATAAATATATTAAAGAATAATAAATAATAACACAGACCTTTCTGAGTAATAATGGGTTTTGAATGTATGCATTTTTAAAACCATTTTCACTTTAATATGTGCCTCAAATAAGATTATCCAGCATTCCAGGGCGCCTTCTGAGTTATCAAAAACACACTGCAGAAATAATCCAGTCTGAGACCACTTTAACTGCCCTGGCTCGATGTTAGGGAATTCTGGGAATTTTTGTGAAGCATTTAGCCTTCTCTGTCAGAGAGCACTGGTGCCACAATAAACTACAGTTGGCCGGCCGTTTTTATGGAGGATCTGTTCTGGACCCTCCCGTGAAAATGGACACTCATACATATTCAAGCCCCATAGGCTTGAATGGGGTGCATGCCCACGAGCATGCCTGGGGCATGCACCGTGAGGCCCCACGCCCCATTGAGAATAATGGAGGTTGCCCCATCGTGAATAATCAAGAGCGTGGATCTCAAGTCTGTGAGAAAGGAAGGTGGACTGTACAATTCCCAGGATTCCTTAGCACTAAGCCAGGGCAGGTAAAGTGGTCTCAAACTGGATTATTTCTGCAATATGCTTTGGGTCAATGATCCCACTTTGATTCATGATTCAGTCTTGTAGAATGGTAGGATGTTGTAAGCTGCCCCATTCTGTGGTATAGAGGGGCAGGATAAAAATAAATAAATAAATAAATAAATAAATTGCAGTTTAGGGTGAGCTTCTGTAGATGCAGCCATGGAAGAGCAATCATATTACCTAAATGTGTAGTGTGGAAAAGGCACAGGTTAAAACAAATATGAATGATGCCCCCTCCCATAAAATATGCTAAACAGACATAAACAATAAAGGAAGGATACTAATTCTCATCATATAACTGATTTTCTATCCCTAACATAAAAATCTTAACACATTAATCCTATGGTAGAGGAACAGTGTAGAAAATAGCTAGAGCTTCAGAGCTTGTCTATAGAAAAATGATTTAAAATAATCATAACATAAAAATACCATTCATGCGTCATGAAGACATGCTCACAAGGAGTATATGAAAATAAGAAATACATAGTTTAGGCAGATTTTTTCCCTCACAAAATCCATTAAGAGCTTCAGAGCTGCCTTTTTTCAGATTACATCTGAATTTTTTTTTTAAAAAAAATGGTTTTTAATATTTTTTAACAGAAACAAACATATCCAATGAACACTGCATCTAAGATTTAGTTCAATGAAATATCCAAATAAGAAATCTTCAACTGGCACAAGAACAATGATAATAGAGCAGTGATTCTTAACTTTTCGTTTATCAGTGACCTCCTTTAAAAATCTTTAGTTGCTGAAGGTCCCCAAGACTTGACTTAGATACTCCACTATAAGTCAGTTTTGTGGATAACTGGAGGGCAGGTTATGTGGTTAAAATTATGAAATCTGATATGACCCATGGTTTGCTTTCTTGCTTAAGGTTTGCTTTAAAAAATGTTCAAGCTGTGGATGATTAAAACCATGGATATAGAATCCATGGGTATAGTGGGCCTGCTGTAATATTAAATTCTTCCTGCCTAGAGAGGCTGACTTTGGACCATTGCAGGCACACATGCTGCTTGCAAAGAGAGCTAAAGAGGGGCAAAGGCCTCAAGCTGACTATGGAGGCTGACTTGGGACCATGTTAGCATGGCTTGCAAAGTATGAGTCAAATTGGTGTCTCCCCTTTCTCAGCCAGCCAGTCAGTTGTCTTTGGTGCTTCTGAGATTTTCAACAGATACCTGAGATACACTGGGCACTGTTTATCATTGCACAAGAGCCTTGTGCACATGGAAGTAAACAACTCTGTTCCCTGGAAGCTGGGATCACAAAGCAGTATTCAAAAAGTGCAATGGGGTCTCAGCAAAAAGGTTATATGTTTTGTATAAACTGCCCCAGTAAGCAACCTGGCAGCAACACTTTGGACCCACTGAAGTTTCTGGACAGTTTCCAAAGGCAGTTCCATGAAGAATGTGTTACAGTAATTCAATCAGGAAGCAGTGAAGGCCATCTGCCTCTGAGGTCAGATGACTATTAGCAATTCAGACCCTGTCCAGACTGGTCTGAAAGGCCGGCCTTGGGGTGGAGTTGGGGTGTTGCATCCAGATGACACACACCCCGACTCCATCCCCTAGGGTGCCACGATGCCATCATGCCACATGCTGCTCAGCACTGTACATGGTGTCATGGCACTACTCCAGCGCTGTGTCCATATGATGCAGCACCGAAGGAGCACCATATAGCTTTAGCAACACAGCTATGGCATCCGTTCCAGGTTGCAAAAAGGAGCCACTTTTTGAGGCTCCATTTCATGTTCTGGAAAGGCTGATTTGGGGCCATGGTGTGAGGTTGCTGTAGCCCCGATCTGGCTGAGGAAGGGGTGGTTGGAGGCTGCTCCTTAGGGGCTGTACAGCCCCTAAGTTCCTCCCAGCCTCCTCAAATTTCACTGTTTCTCATAAACCTTGGGAACAGCCCTCCTAATCCAGGTACCCTTGTTTTAACTAAGACAAAGAACACATGTACAGCAGCTTCCATTTCTCTTATTGTCCTGTGTCTGTTTTAAGACTGTAAGCCCCCTGTGGTAGAGACTTGTTAAACCTGTTTGTACAAGATCATGTCCATAGAGTGCACTGAATAGCTACATAATTCACATTTGGGTTTAAGAACATAAAAACTGATCCTGTGCCACTTCTTTCAACACCACTCTAATGGTTTGTATATTTTGGAACCAGGCATATTATGCACCATTGCCCCATGGTTCCGTCACACCAGCATGCCCATTTCTCATTCAACTGGGAAGAGGAATATTGAGGTGGAAGGAATACTGCCACAATTGCTCACAAAGAATCAGAGAACAATGGCAGAAGAAACCAGAAGAGACCAGAGAGAATTTTCCCATGGCACAGAAATATGATTTAGGAGAATGCAGATGCTTTGTTACCAGAGACCCTTTCATGCTACACAATAATAGTGCTATTATTCCACTTTAGCTGCCATGACTGCATGCTATGGGACTCTGGAGCTTGGGGTTTAAGCTCTCTGTCTGAGAAATCTAAATTCCCCACCTTTAACTGCAAATCCCAGGATGCTATACAATGTTTCCATGGTGGCTAAAGTGGAATATAAGGCTGAAACAGTGTAGTGTTAAAGATGCCTAGATAAAAGCCATAATTTTTTCAATAGGAATTTAGTGAATTTCTAGTGAAGCTCAGTTCTAGCTAAATGCTCCTTGGTATCTTTAAACTGATGTGCACTTTCCTTTTAGTCTGAATTTAGTTTTAATTCAATTTACATATTTGTAGGCTGCTTCATTTTGAAAATTAGGATAGTGAATTTGAAAATAAAATTAAGAGAAAATTAGAAATAAAATAGCGAGTACTGCTGTTATGTTTGGATTATTTGTTGGGATCCAGAGCAGAGTTAGATATACTCTATTTATCTCATCTTATTTAATATGGGAATATCTACCTGTGTGTTTTTGAAAGCTTTCCCCAGCTGCATTGCTGTTGCACCAGGATGCCTGACTATTGGAGAGAAAACTGGGGAAGTGATATCCTATGGCAGCAGAATTAGACTCCAGGGAAAGGGAAGTTGCTCAGGCTTCCATGAGATGCTGAATCCAAGCAAGTCTGTTATCTTGCAGTGGCTATAAAATATGAGCTGGGAGTTGGATGTCAGTGCACCCACTCTCAATAATTGATATGATGAATAATCTCAACCCTGCAACACCTTCTGTATCTCCCCAATCTCAAGAAACTTCATTCATCAACCATGTTTGAAATGTTTAAGTAATCTTGGTGATGTATGGAGCACTGACACTCCCTTGTTAGAAATCCCCGCTACTAACATTCTATCTAATTAAAAAGCCACTGAGCTCTTGTGCATAAAATTATCATAAATTATCTCTGAAGGTTCATTGCTGTTTGGAATGTTTAATTGCTCACTTGGCTGAACTTCAGCGGCTCAGGATTATTAATCAATTTGTCATAAGGGCCCCTTTAACATTTTTATTTATTTACTTTAACAAACCTGAAGGATTTGGCAAAAACGGCACAGGTTCTTCAGCCCTAACAGAGGAAAGAAAGTTTTAATGGGTTATGGAGGCAGTCATCCATCTTTGCATCTGATATATTAGATGGGAAATATAATTTCCTTATGCCATCACCAAAGTGTAACGAAGGGCTTGTCTACAATGATGAAAAGTGCTATCCTTACCCTGAAGATGGTGCTGGCAGTCTTGATAGTGTATGGCTTTTTCTGGGGAGGAGCCATGGTTTTTTTGCCCTTAACCTGACTTTGCTCTGAATTAAACAAAGTTGAGGAAAATGTTAATGTTTCCCTGAAACCTTGGTTTCTTTACGTTTGTGGACAGATGGATGGTGTGTGCTGTGGCCCATTCTTATTGTCCACATGGCAAGAGCCACACCACCACCCTTCCCTGTGATAAACAGCAAAAGGAAAAGGGATGACCTGTTTTCACAGCTGCCACCACAGCTTACTCATGAGAAAGAGTTCCATATAAATCCTCCTAGGTGCACCACTACCTCTGCTGAGGACAGAAACAGATTCCCAGACTGCTTATTGATCATATATTCAGGTGCCCATTTCTACCCTCAAAAGGAGCAGCACACTGGGCAGGTTGTACACAGAGCTCCAGCCTGTGAAGAAGCCGGGGAGATTATTATACACAGATGGGATAAGGATGGGATCGCTCCTCCATCCTTATCCCATTTTTGACAGTGATTCCACAAAAGGCTTTCAGATTGCAGTGCTAATGTCCCGTTATTGAAGTGGCGTGTTAAATCAAATTCCCTTTGATGCAAAATGCAGGGCATTGCAGCTTCAATGATGGGGCAATTATGGGATTTGCGCAACATCATTTGAAAGTGTGTCACACGATTGTGGTCAATTCCACTTTCTGAATGAGATAATGTCAAGATAAGTGTAACGTTGTATGTAAATCTTCTTGCAATCGTGCTATGGTGTATAAGAATGGGAATAGGATGGGACAAGGGCGTTGGCGGCCCCCATTTGATAATCTTCAGTGGCAATGGCAACTTTAAAGAAAGCAGACAGGACAGCTGAGTGATGCAGTGTTGGCCTGGCAGGCCCAGGTGCACAATGACATGGCGTCACCTGGTGCATGTAGTCACCATCATGGATGGTTCCAGGCTGGTCTGAGGCTTAAAGCTTTAGACTGGCCCTGGGTTATGTAACTGGTATATACACACTCCAAGGGTGTAGCCATGCTGCAGAATTAAAGGTGTTGCCACCACTAGCTGCCATGGCTCTATCCTACAGAGGCCTAGGATTTGTAGTTTTAAGAGGTCTAGATTGTAAAACTGAATTCTGAGGAAAGTAAGAAGTGAAATTCTAACTAAAAGAAGGTACTTTATCACTACAGTTGACATCTGCACTACAGGATCAGTGTTGCAGCAATCTTTAAAAAGGAATATGAAGGAAGAGCTTTGAATTTGCTGGCCTTCTAGCCTATATGAGCATGCTGGAAATTTGGATACTTAAGAAAAAAATAATTTTGGGCAGAAATGTTATGGGGGGGAGGGTTCATTGCCTTCACTCCCTCACTCCTGTAGCTATACCTCTGAGGGTGGGCAAATCTGTCAGTTTCATGTTTTCCTATAATCAAATTTTGCATAAACGAACTGAACTCCATCCATCTCTAGAAGAGATCCCTCATTCAGGCTTCATTCTGCTCCACCCAAAATTGAATGGGACAAAAAAAAAAGTGATTTTATGCTCCTTGAATGGCACTTCTATCAGCCCTCAAACCAAAATGGTAAGGAAGTCTCCAATTACTTGGGGCGGCTTCAAGTTCTCCAGGGGTAGTGGTGCCTGGGGGTTGTGCTCGGGGGCTGCCTAAAGCAGCCCAAAACTAGCCCAAATGGGAGCGGATCTTTTCAGCTCCTATTTGGGCTGATGGTGGTGGTGGTCTTCTGGACCAAGGTGTCTGTTTGCTGCAGTCTTTGGTGGGGGCAGCTTTAAGCGCCATCTGTTTCTTCTCTTAGATAAAAAATAATTTTGTAATGATAAATCCAGGGAAGTTGCAGAAAGGGCTACCAAAATGACCAAAAAAAAAAAAAAAAATACACACCAACTCATATTTGAGATGTGGAATTTACTGTGGCACAAAGTTGAGATAGGTACAGTTCTGGGTTACATGAAAGGAGGTAAATGCACTTATGCAAGTTACATCTAACACTGAGTATTATTATTACTATAAATAGGCTTTATCCAGAGCCCAGAAAAGTTACTTTTTTGGACCAGGGCTTCCATGATCCCCCAACTGATGTGGCAATTGTGAGGGCAGTGTTCCAAAAAAAGTAACTTTCTGAAACCTGGGTTTAGAGGAAGGATTCCTCTAACAAGCAGGTGTTAGGGTGAATGTGTTTGTATCTGCAAACAGGATGCTGTTTCCCTTTGAGCCCCGCTGCGTGTTTCCCAGGTGCATATGGCTGGCTACTCTTTGAAAGGAAACAGGATGCTGAATAGATGGATTCTGAGTTTAATCTAGACTGGATGGCTATGTTTTATAAGGATGTATTTGGGCCTTGTTATACAAGTAACATGTTGCAACAAAACATTATGGGGGTCAATTTTGTCCAGGGGGGTAGTTGTGGGTGGAATGAGAATATTGTCACCCAATAAGAATGCTGCCTCTCAACTGAAGTTTTCTTCCATACCTCAAATTGGTAGAATTGTAAAAAATGAGATATTGACCACCCCCCCTCCCCAAAGTAGAACTTTTCCATTTGCTGTGTTTGCATTCCCTTGGTAACATTGTCTGCCCCTTTTCTTTGGATGCCTAAAATTGATTTCTGAATGTTCCACTAAAGTTTTAAGTTACTGCAACTTTGGAAATCTAGGGGCTGAAGGAAAATTCCATTTGGGTGGGAAGCAGAATTCTTCTTTTGGAGAATTCTTCTTTTGGGGAGCAATGGCCTTATTCCCTACCCTGTAGCTACACCTCTGTTTTTGGTACTTTTAAATGATTGAAAACCAATTTGAAATAACTCTTCCAAGCTCTGATTCACAGACCTCATGTGTAGCTGAATAAAATTAAGCCCTATAGTAGTGAAAGCACTGTAGTAATTCTACATAGAGGTGGCTCTGGACAAATGCAGCCCACTAAGCCTATCTATCTCTGTTTATCTGTCTCTCTGTCTGTCTGTCTAGTGGTTACAATAAGTGGCTAGTAATTTACATTCAACTCAATGAGTCACAAGTTGAAGAGAACTATGTTATCTAAATGATTTTATAATAACTATTCAATATTATTTCAGGGGTTTATAATTACCATAAATGGCTTTCAAAATAACCTTATTATATGATGTGCTATCTCTTGGAAAATAACTCAATCAACTAGCCAAGAAACCAGAAATGGCTAGCCTACATAGATACCAGAAGGGGTGATATGGAGCATGAGAAAAGAAGCTGTCCTTGAGGCTGCCTGTGGGATCCTGACCTTCACAGAAGTTTTATTGCTTGGGGGCTGGATTCTCTGGTAGGTCTTCAAGCAGTTGGCCACCAAAGAGCAACCCAATTTTTGTATTCTCCTTGAGGCTCAGGTGTTTCACCCAAGGGAAGCTGTGGAGGAGGACAAGGTGAGACCACCCGCCTCAGCTGGTCCAGCACGTAGGTTGCTCCTGCCACTTTTTAAGCATTTTTTAAGAAACAGGTTTAAATAGGTAGCTATTTAAATGAAGATGCCCATATTTTATCCCAGGTTCTGTGTGTGGGCTCATTATTTGATGAATTGGTCATCAGTCATGGAATAATTTCTGTGCGGACAAGTTTCCAGCTTGAATTATACATACAGATAATGGAGTGGAACCTGTTCTCCTTTTTGGCAGCAGTATGATGACCCAAGTATTAGAAAGTCCAAACTAGAACTTAAACATTGACCGGGGGGGTGGGGGGTGGGAATATACAACAAATGCCTGCTCATGGTGAAAAGCATATCTTTTCAGAGTCCTTGGGCTCTTTCACGCTACATACGTTTACCACTGTGATTCCACTTTAATTCCCATGGCTACCTTCCTGAGGTCTGTAGTTTGATGAGACACTAGAGCTCTTTCATTGAGAATTCTAAAAGTACCCCCCTTCTGAACTGCAAACCCCAAGTTCCATAGGATGGAACCATGGCAAAGTGAGATTATGGCAGCACATTATGTGGTGTTAACAGGCCCCTTGATCAGATGAATCTAGAGTAGTTTATGCTTTGCCTATGCTAAAAGTATGGCTCTGATTGTATAACCAGCTCTAAAATAAGAACAAGTACTGTAGTCAGAAAGATTTCTGAAACAATGCTCTGTTACAAAAAAAATCTGAACAGTTAGGAGGCTTGACATTACAGAATCTTGCAGCTTTAGAGAGAAGTAGATGTATATTTTGACAATAATGGCATTGATTCCCACCAGTAACCAGTGAAAAATGGTTTCTAGTTCCAGAGTGGGATAAACCGTAATTTGTAATGAGCCAATGCTCTTGTTTTCATGTTGTTCAGAGAACACAATGTCCATCAAAGAGTATTCCAGTAATCTTTCTCATTTACTAGAATATTTATGGGAAATGAGCATAATATCATGCCCACAACAGGAAAGATTAATTGGGAAACCCTTCCCCATGTAGGGCCCTAGTTTAGATTATCTTATACCATTCACCTTGTTCAAGTGCCAGCCTTACATGCCCTACACCTTTCTCATGCAGATATAGGCCACATTATCAGGCAGAACCAGCTGGCTAATGCAGTGTAAACTACAAAGATAATGGCAAAATGCATAAAGGTCATGTCTACTGTAGTATCTAAGCATGAATTTGCTGTGGTGTTTCCTATGTGAGAATAGTCAAACACTGTACCTTTAGTGACCAAACATAGGTACATCTAAATCACATTGTCATTGGAGTATGCAGCCAAATGTATTCCAAATATTTTGGACTAAACTCTTATGACCAAACAGCATGGTCTAGCCCAACATCTAGAGAATAGAACCCCATGACATTCTTGCAAACAAGCTGGTAAAATGTGGGCTAGACAAGGTAACTGTTACATGGATTTGTAATTGGTTGACTGGCCAAACTCAAAACTTGTTTAACAATAGCTCCTTTTCAACCTGGAAAGAAGTGACCAGTGGGGTCCCACAGGGCTCTGTCCTGGGCCCAGTGCTATTCAACATCTTTATTAATTATTTGGATGACAGAATTGGGGGCAAACTTATCAAATTTGCAGATTACACCAAATTAGGAGGAGCAGATAATACCCCAGAGAGTGTTATTGAATCAAAATTCAAAATGACCTGAATAGACTAGAAAGCCGGGCCAAAGCTAACAAAATTAAATTCAATATGGAGAAATGTGAGATATTGCACTTAGGACAGAAAAATTAAATGCACAGATATATGATTGGGGACATCTGGCTGAATGAGACTTTGTATGAAAGGGATCTAGGAGTCCAAGTAGACCTCAAGTTGAACATGAGTCAACAGTGCGATGTGGCAGCTAAAAAGGCCAATGCAATTTTAGGCTGCATCAATAGAAGTATAGTGTCTAGATCAAGGGACGTAATAGTGCCACTGTATTCTGCCTTGGTCAGGCCCCACCTGGAATACTGTGTCCAGTTCTGGGCACCACAATTCAAAAAGGATGTGGAGAAACTGGAGTGTGTCCAAAGGAGGGCAACTAAAATGATGAAGTGTCTTGAAACCATACCCTATGAGTAACACCTTAGGGAACTGGGGATGTTTACCCTGGAGAAAAGAAGGTTAAGGGGTGATACGATAGCCCTGTTTAAATATTTGAAGGCATGTCATATTGGGGATGGAGCAAGCTTGTTTTCTGCTACTCCAGAGAACAGAACCAAGAACAATGGATACAAATTGCAAGAAAAGAGATTCCACCTCAACATTAGGATGAACTTCCTGACAGTAAGAGCTTGGAGAGACATGGAGTCTCCTTCCTTGGAGGTCTTTAAACAGAGGCTAAATGTCAGTTTCCACCTTTTGACAATGCTCTGGTTAGAATCATAGAATCATAGAGTTGGAAGAGACCACAAGGGCCATCCAGTCCAACCCCCTGCCATACAGGAACTCCCAGTCAAAGCATCCCCGACAGATGGCCATCCAGCCTCTGCTTAAAGACCTCCAAGGACGGAGACTCCACTACACTCCGAGGGAGTGTGTTCCACTGTCGAACAGCCCTAAGTGTGGACTACTGTACTGTGAGAAGTTGTGTTTCTTTATACTAACCTTTCGTACACTTCTGTTTTTGTTTGTTTTGCTTGCAGGGGCACTTAGGGCAGTTGGTGTGACCCACAGAGGGTCTCAAAGCAGAAAACTGGTACCTGAAGTCACCACATTTGTACACCCTCTTGTATAGTATAGCTTGGAGTAGTGGTTTTCTCATTAACAATTTCTGACAACACACATGCGAGGTGTGAACCAATGAAAAGACTTTCACTTCATTCCCCATGTTTCCAGAGGCTTAACAACTTTTTACTTCTTTTTATGTTGGTTCTTCAGAGAAGACTGAAGAGAAATAACCCATGCGGTTTTTGTGAAAGTCTGGATATGTGTGGTCTCAAAAGAACATTTCAGAGCACCCCCAAGTCCATGTCTTGCATACCAAACCTTAGCACTTTGGGATGACAGCAATGACAGCAGCCTTCTCATTAACAACAGAACTCAAGCTAATACAGTAGCTCACAGTTTGTAGTCATGGTTGTTTCAGTTTCACAGGTTTAGCAGAGTTAGCAAAAATAAACACCAACTCCTGGAGTGTTGAGAGACAAGTGATTTGGTATATGAGTGAAGAAAATGTGCATGATACATCTACATCTCTTCAAAAGACAATTATTTATAAATCCTGTTCCTACAGAATGTGTTAAAATGCAAAGACAAAAGGGAAACTTTTAAACTCAGAACTGAGAATATTATGGAACATGGTGTATTGAATTTACTTATGTAGTTGTCTTTGATTGTATGTATAGTGCAGAATTAATGCAGTTTGACACTGCTTTAACTCTCATCGCTCCATCTATTGAATTCTGGGATTTGTAGCATTGTGAGACATTTAGCCTTCTCTATGAAAGAGTTCTAGTGCCATCATCATCATCATCATCATCAATAATGCAAATCCCAGGATTCCATAGGCTTGAGCAATGAAAGTTAAAGTAGTGTCAAACTGCATTAATTCTAAAGTGTAGATGTAGTGTGGCAGCAGCCTTTGTATTCTTCCTGCTTCTTTTTATAGTTTATTAGAAATCAAAATATAAATGTTGTTCCCACCATCTTTGCAAGTATATTGTAAAAGGAACCCAGGCAAGCCCATTTTCCTTTCAGTTGGGCTAGAGCTGCCACTGCTAAGTTTGGACTATCATGATTGGAGCTGGTGAGAGCTAGAGTCCAACAACATGCTGAAGGACTTAGTAGTGTACAAATATGAATTTATTGCAGAAGTTCTGCTGCCAGTAAAGCAATCAAAAAATATTAAAATCAATGTGATTTTTGGCAGTAAGTTCAACAGCATGTGTATGTCTGTGTGATATGAATGTTTCCATCAGGACAGTTTTACCAACAGGAATATAAGAAGGTGAGAATCAAAGAAAATTTGTTGAAAGGGTTGAGCACTTCTCACAAGTCATCATCTTTCTGTAGCTGGCTGAAAACATCTATATAAATCCTGTTGTGAAAGTGAGATGCCTTAATACTAAACTAAATAATCTCTGCATGTCCAAAACGGAAGTCAAATTTAGATGTGAGGCACCGCTATGTATTGAAGCATTTGATGTTGCACTTAGCCAGGCACTAATGTGGAAATGCTCCAAGCTTTCTTCTGTTGTTTATGTTACTTTGCCGATACTTCCTTTGATTTACCGAAGGGATGTTTTGATTTAATTCATGTTTATGATTGGCTCTGTGACCAAAGCAGTACCAAAAAAAGTACAGAAGTGGATGTTCATTGTTTATAGGCTTTGGATATAATTATGCCATCTATAAAAATAGACCAAACAATTTTGCTTGTCTGCCAGAAATCAATTCTTCATCACTAGATACCAGGTCTTCATTTTCTTTTCATTTAAAAGTAATAAAAAGTGTTTATTGATCATTATGAAATTAGTCCATATGGCTCTTCACATTTATTAAATCTCGGAGGCAGTATAAAAAGGAGAAATCATATTTATTGCTGAGATACATATTCTTAGCAACTTGGAAAATTTTAGCAAACTCTTTATTAATGATTAATAGTTCAGTCTCTGGCAACCTACAGTTGAAGCAAGAACTCCTTAAACCAATACAGCCACTGATACAGAAGTTGGGCAGCCCTTTGGGATCTGTTCCTGGCATTACATGCAATCTCACAGCAATCGGGTGGTGGTCGTGGTGGTGGGGGGACTGGGAAAGTCATTTGAAACTTTGCTCTACTGATATATAAATGCAAAAAAGCATATTCAAGGAGGAATGGTTTTTGGCTGTTAGACATGTTGGGCAAAGTAGATATGGCAATAAATGCATGCTATTATATTTCTATCTAGTCAATAATGGTAGGGCAATTGAGATGCGTCCTGGGACTCAAACCTTCACACAATCCTGGTTTGGCAAGGACAGTCCAAATTGATTCTCTATCACTTCACTTTTTCAGGTGCTTTAAAATGTCCCACTTTCTCTCTTCCCACTTCCCCCTTTGGTCTCAACTTACTTTAGTTGCTGCAAACTATGTCCAAAGCAAAAAATAAAAATAAAATGGAGTTTGCAATGGATTAACTCAGCAGAAGGAGAAGAGAGAGGAAGAGAAGAGAATCTTGTTTTTCCCTATGGACTCAGGCAAAAGCAACTATTGCAGCTAGCCTGGGTATTCTTCATTAATAAAGTTTGACATCTTGAGCACACTTTCATGTTGCTTGACCACCTATGTCCCAGTTTTGCTTGTCTGCCAGAAAAACTTGAGAGGGAGGACATGAAGGTGCTACTACATTTGATAGTCCTGATGAGAAATCTTTACTAAGAAAAAGAGGTCACCATCAGAACTGAAAAAAAACCCGAGTGGTTTCCAGTAGGCAAAGGGGACAGACAAGGCTTCATTCTGTCAGTCTATTTGTTTAACGTATTTGCTGAAAATGTCATAAGAAAAGCAGAGTTAGACTGAGAAGATGGAGAAGTGAAGATAAGAGGAAGGAACACCAGCAACCTAAGGGTATATGTATTACACCATAATATTGGCAGAAGACATAACAGACTTGCAGCAGTTAGTAAGGAAGGTCAAAGATGAAAGTGCAAAGACAGGATTAATGCTGAATGCAAAGAAAACAAAAATAATGACCATTGAAGAAATGCATAAATTCAGTCTAGGCAATGAGGATGTTAAAACTGTTGAAAAATTCCTGTACGTAGGATTGAACATCAACCAGAGTGGTAACTGCAGGCAAGAAACAAGGAGAATAATAACATTATTAATATAATTAATAATAATAATACAATTTATTTATATTCCACTTTTTCACAAGGAATCAAAGTGGATTACAGTATTATAAAGATAAAACACAGTACAGTTAAAATTACAATAAAAAACAACCCCATCTCTCAACCCTCCCCCAATCATAAAAACATTGTCAAATTCATAAAAAGTGATTAAACGATAAACTGAGTTAATAATAAGAATAATAGTTTTTATTTATAGCCCGCCCCTCTGAACAGGCAATCGGGGCGGGGTACAACACATTTAAAACATTAACAGTTAAAATTGAAACAACCCAATCCCAACCTCCCACCCCTTAAAATAAGATTAAATTAGCACAGATTAAATTAGCAATAATGATTTAAAATGATCCAGGTGAGTTCCCTAAAATTGCAGGTAGAGTTGGATGGGGGTGGTGGAAGACAGGGGCCGAAAAGGACTAGCAAAGATCCTGGAGAGTAAAGATATACAACTGAGGACTAAAGTTAGTATTGTTCAGGCCATTGTATTCTTCATCCCCAGATATGGATGTGAGAGCTGGACAGTAAAGGAAGCAGACAGAAAAAAAAAATCAACTCATTTGAGATGTGTTACTGGAGAAGAGTGCTGAGAATACGGTGGGCAGCCAAAAAGACAAACAAATATGTCCTTAAAATATCAAACTGGAAATCTTTCTGGAAACCAAAATGACTAGACTAAGGCTGTCATACTTTGGTCACATTGTGAGAAGTAATGGATAGCTAAATAAAAAATAATGCTAGGAAATTGAGAGGGTAGAAAAAGGAGGGGAAGACTGCATGGCAAATGGATGGATGCAATCAGGGGGGTTATGGGCATGGCTTTGCAGGGCCTCAGCAGGGTAGTGGAAGATTGGAAGTTTTGAAGGTGTCTCATCCTCAGGAATGCCATGAGTCAAAGTTGACTTCAGGGCAGCTAACAGTTTGGAGGGCTGAGGGTGCATCTACACTGTAGAAATAATGCAGTTTGACACCACTTGTAGTTCTGTGAGGCACCAGTACTCTATAGTAGAGGAGGCTAGGGATCTTGTAAAACTACAACTGCCAGGAGTTTTTGGGTTGGAGCTACAGAACTTAAAGTGGTGTCAAACTGCCTTATTTCTACAGTGTAGATGCACCCTCAGTCCTCCAAACCATACCTCAGTGTGCACGTTCCACAGCTCTTTCATTGTTTTTTCTCCGCTTCATACATTTATGATTTGATATCTCACATTTTAAAACAAACAAACCATACACCTGGGAAAAGGCCACATAACAGGGTCTGTATCCCTCGACTTTCCAGGCCAGGTTTGTGGCATTAGGGGTGGATAGGGGAATGGAACCAGCAATGGCAAAAGAGGCCCCACTGGGTTTCTGGACACATTAACTTTCAGTGCATACCAAATGTCATCCTTTGGTCTTGCTTGCTGGAAGCACACACACAAGTTAGATCCCTTGTGGGGTTGGGTGATCTTGCATCTTCAGTACTTCATAGTATATCTGCTGTTTTCAGCACAGAGAATATGGGTGGGGAGTAAACGGAATATGTCCATTTCAAAGATGGTCTCTCCATGTCACACAATACAGCTAAGGGAGCTCAATTTTTTCTGGCTTTCTGATCCCATGTATTGGAACATTACTGATGCAGGATGCATGTGTTTTGGTTTATTGTTAGGCACTCAGCCTAAGCATACAAGTGACCAAACGATACAAGAAACAAGAGTACAGCAGGACATAGATCTACTGATAAGCAGATGACTGGAGTAGAATGAGAAGCATGGAGGCTTAAAAAGGCTTCAGTACCTCAACTCCCATTATCTCAGGGCCTAACAAAACACTCTTTGTTTTGGAGCTACAGCAGGGGAAATCCTGGGGATGTGTTTGCGATTTTCCTCACCACCCAGCCCAAGGGAAAAGTGAGGTTGAATCCTATCATCTGCAGCCACAGTGCTAGCAAAAACACCATGTATTGCAACTTGCAATAGAATGAAAGCTTCCATTGCTGTCAATGGGAGATTTTATTCAGTAACTAGTTCAGGATGGTGCAGAGCTGTGTTTCTAAGAAACATGGCTAGAGAGGGAAAGATTAAACTTTCCCATCCTCTTGTGCTGCAGCAACAATGGAAATTGTTACACAGACTCCTAGGATTGTTTTTTAAAAAACCTCTGGACAAGACAGCAAATTTCTCAATTAACACAATGGTCTGAACCCAATTGTTCATCCCCATTAGAATGTAGTTTGAGTGTTTAACTGAGACTCTAACTCTGGGAGATCAGGGATTCAATCCTAGTTTAGCCATGGAAACTGGCTGATCTTGGGCAAGTCATATTATCTCAGCCTCAGAGGAAAGCAATGGCAAACCTCTTCTGAATAAATCTTGCCCCAAAAAATGTCATGATAGGTGTGCCTTAGAAATGACTTGAAGACACACAATACAATTTACAGTAGAACCATTAATCAATTTAATTCATTTACATGTTGACTCATCATTGAACAATTGATTGACTGACTCTGGGTGGGTCTAACCAACAGGATCATAGCCAATCTGTATTAGAATAAGGTCTTAAACTATGATTGACATTTCTTGCCACTGTCAGTGATCTACTTACTGGGACTTTGCAGTCCTTTTATTCTGCTTGGAGTCTGTTCAGGTCCCACAGAGAATGGGAGCCATGCACCTATATGAATTATGAAAGGTGTCTCTTTCTATGTTTGCTAAGAAATAATAAATATTATTAAAGTCCCCCCATTGTACCTACAATCTATCAGAATTGGTTGGATAGACTCTAGTAACTCTGAAAGGAGTTGCACTAATATATACATCCATGTTTCCCTAACTGAACATTCTGTGTGATTTTCACACTTGGAGTGGGAAAAGTTACTTTTTAAAGGTTTCGGCTCCTATAATTTCTGAGCTATTGTCCATGCTGAGGAAGAGATTCTGGAATTATCCAGAAAGTATTTTTTCTAAACCTGGTTTAAAATATCAGTCCTAATCTACACAGTCCTTTCCAGATCCAAAATCTGAAATGTGCACTGCATGAGACTGTACAGGGCAGGCAAATGTAGACAAGAGCCATGCTTCACAGCTGCTTCAAGCATGGAGTGAAATAAATACTGAGTGAAAGGTTCTTTAGGGGGATTCCCACAGAGTACAAGGAAACAAGTGCAAAGAGATTTGTGACCTCTCCATAAAGAAAAATGACTCACTTGACAGCTTGAACTTACAAAACTCCAGCCACTACTTCAAGAACAAAAAGCAACACTCAAGTTGATGGGCACATTTTTTCAGCTAATTTTATCCTCTAGTATATGTATTGCTTCCCTAAGAAATCCCTATGAAATTCATGGGGTTGCCATGTGTTGACAGCAGCTGGGAGGCACATATACATACAAACATATAGTCTTTCTGCTGTATTCAACAATGCCCACAACAATCACAGAATCTTGAAAACAGGACCATATATGACCTTTACTCCACAAAATCCAATCTAGTTTTCCAGGGAAAAACCCAAAAGGTCAGCTATTGTTTTGTTTTTATTGCTGCACTCAACCAGAAATTATTAAATATATTTTACTGTCCTTTTTTGTGTCTTGGAACAGCTTCTGAGAAAGACATTGAAGCTCCCAAGAAAGACTTAGTTAAAAGTTGTATATCATTTAATGAAAAATCCCATTAGGAGATCTTGCTTTTTTGTATAATCGATGCAAACCTTCCTGAACATACAAACTAGAAATGGAAATCAATATGAAGGGATTGACCTAGCAATATTAGTAGTATTGAAATAGAGAAAGTTGTATAAGGAAATGAATTCTTCAAGTTGTTATACTTTGATTATACGGACTGCACAACTGGGTTTACCCTATGTTAGTAGTTATTAAACAGTTTGGCTATGTGTGATTTAAAGAAAATCTTGATTTTTAAAAATTAGATTGTCATTAGAACACTGGTAGAATTTTTTTCACTAATCATTGATGAACTCAAAAACTAATCTGTTCATATTAACTTTGGTGGGGATTTTTTTTAATATACTGAATTACAGTTATGTTAACTGTTACCATTAATATTAGAAACTGTAATACTGAGGGGGTAATTACATAAAATTCTTTGGTTGACACCGTTGCCATTGTCGGAAATGACTTTAAGACACACAACATCTAAAACTACTTTATAAGGATTGCAAATTGTTGCCTGCTTAAACATGCATGTGTGTATATGTGCCTTCATATCATTTGTTGACTTTTGGTGATCCCATGAATTTCATAGGACTTTCTTAGGAAAGGAATACTTAGAGGTGGTTTTGCTAGTTCTTTCTTCTGAAATATACCACCTGATATTTGTTGGCAGCCCAAGTACTAAACAGAATTGACCCTGCCTAGCCTCCAAGATCAGATGGTATCTGATACCTTTAGGGTTTTTAGGGCCCTAGCACACAACAAATAAGTATAATGTACAATTCTTCTAATTGTCATTTATGCTAATTTAAATCTATGAATCATTTAGCCTGTTTGAAACCCATGACATATTATGATATAGATAACCTTTAAGACAAAACCTCTAAAGGAAACAGCAGCCTTTGAAAGATCTTTGAACAATTAAGTGTTTGTAGTTAAGTATCTTAACTATAATAATCTTACAGCAATGCCAAGATTACTTCATTCAGTCTTAAAGTTATCAGTCTCAGACCTTATCTTCTTTTTGCAAGACACATATTTCCAGTGTTCAAATTACCCAATTACTGTTTTTAAAACACTTTAAAATAGCATAGTTTTAAAAAGGAGAGGAGAACTGTGTGTGGGATCACCCACATCCGCAAGCCAAGATGAAACAGACTTGTTTTCCAATATTTCTTCCTCTCCTTGGGTACCCTGCCTAACAATTACTTCTTGGGGGCCATTCAGACTAGGAAGGAAGGAAGGAAGGAAGGAAGGAAGGAAGGAGAGGGAGCCCACCACAGACACAAAGCCCTTTCATGTCCCCTTCACTCAGCCTGGCCGATGCATGCGCATAAGCTGTCAACAAGCTGAGGGGGCTGATCAGAGGGGAGGAAAGGGAGCCCCGTGCTGCTTGATTATTTTTTTAAAGAGGTGAAGTGCTCACAATGTTGACGAACGGCAGCATGACACATCATTGGATTGCCAACAAGGAGGCTCCACCTTCAACCACTACTTTTGAGGGTGTGAACTCCAGTGGGGCAAATTACATCGATGGGGCCAAAGGATATTATGAACTCTTTTCCAGAGAGATTCAGTAATGGCATGCACAATCTGATCCAGATCTAACCAGGGCAAATGGGCTAGTATGAATGGGGCCTTGGAAGAGCTGTTGCTCAACAATGCAACAACATGTTTTGAATACAGAAGGCAGAAATGGAAAACCTTCAGTCTGAACCACTTGGGAGGGTCTGCCTCCAGTCAGTGCTGACACTGTTGGGCTTGATAGACCAAAGTTCTCACTCAGAATAAAGCAGCTTTCTATGTTCTTGCTGCTGGCAGAAAGAAAGGGCATAAAACACAGAAACAAGCCAATTTAAGATGATAACTGTGTAGTTTTGCACTTAGCATCCAAACCATGATCTACAAAATTACACTTTGCCTTAAACTAAGAAGATGCTTAGTAAGTCAAAAACATGAAGGAAGGAGAGGCAGGGAAGGATGTTGAGGAAATATATGATCTTTATGTTGAGTCCTGAAATACCAAATTATGATGTGATATTCATCAAAATTTCACAGGTGAAAACCAAGACATCTGTGGCCAAACAATGTAAAATTGTAGTCAAGATGGCAAAAGGTATTGATGAGGAAGAACAAACAAGTTAGGAGAGGTATCAATATTTTGCTTTTGACTGACTCAACTGAGAAGGGCAAGGTTTGGACATCTCCTCTCACTTTCCCTTTGATTATTTAATTGAGTAAAAACTACTTTTGCATGTTGAACTCAGTCTGCAGCAATTGAAGTAAGCTGAGGACAAAGGGGGAAAATGGGAGCAGGAGAGACAAACTGGAACATTGGAGTTTTGAAATAGCAGATAATTTCATAATTCAGATTTCTTCAAGTGCCTATTACGTATAGGCACTGAGTCTGATCATGAGAATGTATTGATCCAGATGCAACAAGAAGATAACTTTTATTTGATATTGTTTTCCTCTTGCTGTTGTTCTGTGCCTAAAATCCAAAAATCCTGCAAGTGTTTCTTTCCTCCTCTGGCACAAAATATACAATAATAATATTAAAAATGTAGCACACTCCTCTTCAACCCCCCCAACTTCTCTTGTGTGTGTGTGTGGGGGGGGGGGGGAGTTTCATCTGTGCAAACAACTTTTATTGGTCTTTGATGTAGGATATTGGTGACTCACCTGCACTTATATTTTTATCAGACAGCAGATTAGTTTGTACTATAAATTATACAATAGTTGCACTTCTGTCCAGTTGCTCACTACAGTTTACCTGAATGAAAATGTTTGTCATGCTCCAAATGGTTTTCTCATATCCAGCATAAAAGACACTAGAAAAATGAAGAGTAGGTCTGTTCCTAGCAGGCAAGCAGGAAGTTGTCAAGCGGAAAAAGGATATGGACCTGTTTGCATGCAAAGGTCAGCATTTGGTTGCTGGATATTTCCTCTTTGTCCACACGACAAGAAAACGCATAGCTTCCTGCCCTGGACAAATAGCAGGAAAGGGTGTGAGAGTGATTGAATGACACTATCATCTTATAGTCTCGTTAGTGAGGAAGGCTGCTTATCAAAACTGATAGACGTAAGTAAAGTTTGGAGTGCACACAAGGGTCTGACTTTTTTTTAGAAAATAAAATGACTAGTTCAGGAAAGATTTTCTCTTCACTGATGGTATGCTTTATTTTGTTTTTCTTTCTTTGCTTCTTTGAAGCAGTATGGCAGCTTTCCTATGCAGTCTAGCATTGCTCTGTGGGAAGGAAATGATGTTTATAAACTTTTCTGTTGATTTTTTTTTTAAACGGAAATTTTTAACTGCAAAGAGTTGCAGTCTCAACATTTTTAAAACAAATCTTTTTTGTTGTTGTTTGTAATAAAAGCATACCTATATGACAAAGAAAAATCAATTTACACATGCACACCAGCAGTTTAGTCAGTGATGGAACTATGGGGCATCAGGGAGGATCCAGTTCCCTTATATAATAATAATAATAATAATAATAATAATAATTATAATAATTATAATTATTATATTCATTTATTTGTATCCCACCTCTCCCTGTGTTGGATTGAGGAGGGTAACAGCAAGTGATTCATATGTCTTTCTCAGGAGCTTATTGCACAGCTTTTATAACGTGACTTACTGTTCCCAAACTGAAGCCTAATTTGGATGCATCCTAGTCCTATCGCATGGGTTTTGTCTCCCAGCCCATCATGTGAGTACAGCCCAGCTGCAGCCCATGTCCCTTAATGTGCTTCAGTGGCCATTTTTCAAAGCCAGAAAGCTCCCAAATTTGAAAAATGGCCGCTGAAGCACATACTCAGATGGCGGATCGGTAGACAAATGCCAAGGATGCATCCTGAATTAGGCTTCAATTGGGAAGTGGTAAGTTGCATTATAAAGCTGTGTGATAAGACCCTTAGCTACCCTATGCTGTTAAAATTCAAAGACCTAACTGTGTTAGTCTGGAAATCAATATGCAAGGAACTAACTGAAATATAGAAGCTGGTAGCATAAGCTTTTGTAAACTTGAGCCTATTTCCATAAATGCATAGATCTGAGGAAGTTGGCTCAAGTCTATGAGTCCTTCCATACTTCACATATGTCTGTCTTCTAAAGAAATTTTCATATGGCAAAATCCTTTAGGGCAACTTAGATAAAATCTCATTTTTTACTTACTTCAGATTTCCAACACAGATCTTCTCACACAATGATTATTGAAATATTTGTGTGTCTTGACTTAATAATACAAATGTATTATAGTCAAATCTCAAATCAAAAGTTTCTAATGTAATTTAAAAAAAAATCTAATGTAGTAATTTTGATTTTTCCAAAATTTCATCCAAATCAAGCAGCTACTTGATTTCTGTATTTTATTCTGTGTGCTTACTACTAAGAAGGGTAGGAGGTAGTTCAGCAGTGACATCCTGGCAATGCCCCACCTTCCCTTCAGTTTGACTGATCAGAGAAATTTAGAAGTGGCCTTCCTATTGAGCCATGGTAATGTATAATACAATCAGATGGGCAACCTGCTCCAGCACATCTGATCAAACAGAATGGAAAGTAAGGAAGCACAACCAGAATGAACATTAATTGAAAACCAAGTCTTTCATGGTTTTACAGCCACTATGTTCTCTAGCTGTTGATTGGTTGTAAATATATCCCATTCCTTCTTGTGCCCTGTCTGCACTGCAGCACAGCAGCCCAATTATCCTGGTTCTGGAGCTACCCTGACACTCCTGGATTGGAAAGACTTTTGTTTGGAAGCTAGTTGGCATAGCACACATGCATCCTGCTGAGCCACAGTAGGAATGGCGTGTTGGTTGCTGCCCCAGGTCACTGCTCTGAGGTCAGAATGATGTACCCAGCTATGGTCACATGGCTGTGTGCCTCATTTTGAGCTCTGAGTGAGTGACTGGCAGCGGCAGTAGATGTGCCGATTGGCAGAGTGAGCATCTGGCAGCAGTGGCAGATGCATGGCACCAGTAAGATGCACATGCAGTCAGCCATCTGACTTCAGAAAAGAGGTCTTAAAACTTAATAGTCAAGATGTTAAAAAAAGGAAACAGTTACTTTTCATGGGAAATTATTATATTACTATTTCAGGTGGGGACCTGGCTTCACTTGACTTTTAAAGAGGTACTGAGCAAACTTGTGGTGAATAAACCAGATCTAGTTATTTTCTCTGAGAACAAAGACTGGAACCTTAGCATTCAGAGGCACTTGTTCAGAGGCCATTGATAGTGGGAAGAAATAATAGATGGCTGCTATACCAGTCAGATTTTTCTTGTCAGTTTCACAGAAACATGAGGTTGAAGCTTGTGGGAAACAAGATGCTATATTAGAAGGGCTTCTTTCAGAAGGCATCTCTCATGTTCCTCATATAGTGCAATAGAGACCAAAGAAATTTATACATTTGTAAGATTAATTTGGAACTCTAACAGCTCACTCTAGAAGCAAGAAAAGAGGGTTAACTGTGTGTAACCAAGTGTTGCCTCTGAATTTATCACCTAAGTTTTACAAAATTTTAAGTGCAACTATTGTATTATTACTCCAAGAATCAAAATGACAAGATTATATGTTTGAATTAAAATTCTGAAACACATTTTAATGATTGCAAGTGATATTGTGAGTCAGTTCATAAGCCCATTTTTGGCAGCTAATTAGGTTAACAAATTGATACAGTTGTTAGTAAACGATAGGTTGACGTTTTTCGTGCATTACTGGAGACTTATTTTCATTTACTGCATGCTAAGTGATGAATTTTGAGGCAGGTTCATTAGGCATATAGGCAGCATACTCGATAGATTTACCCCCCCCCCCCCCCCCCATTTTACATTAATCTACATAATAGCAAACACAGATACTTGAGAAAGTTGCAGGCTGGTTTGTTCATTTACAACAGATGGCAGAAGGCAGGAACATGATGAATGGGTTTGTGGGCCCTGAACTAGCAGGCCTATAAATAAAGAATCCTCCAAGCTACTTTGAGGAACTAGCTTGCTCAGAAGGAAGGAAGAACTGTACAAAAGATGACTGGAAGAAAATATAGGCCTGTCTCTTAGGTTGTATGTTGTGTATTCTCTATTTTGTGCCATTTAACTGAGAAATGACCCTACATGCCTCATCATAGTATTGCACATTGTCTGACTAATAATCAGCTCTTGGGTATTTTTTCATTACTTTTACCATTGTTGCAACACTTCATATATTTATTTTTCTATATATATATTTTCTATATATATCTTATATATTCCTACATAATTTCTAAAATGTGTGTTTAAATAATGGATATCTATAGCCACCCACACAACCAATAGTGTTCATTCATGTGATAAAACAGCAAAAGCAGCACTAAATCTAGACGGTGTTCAAAAGGAAGGAATAAGACAAAGACATTTCCCTATTGTTCTCTGTCTAAGGAAACAAACTATGCTCACTCTGCAATGATATGCCATGTTTACCCACAGGAAAGCTCTACTGTGTTTGCTGGAGCCTACTATGTAGTAAGAAGGGTTTAGGGCAGCATCTGCACTGCAGAATTAATGCATTTTGGCACTGCTTTAACTGACATAGCTAAAAAAATCTGTAGATTGGTAAGATATTAAACCTTCTGTGTTGAAGAGCTGTAGCATTACCACAAGCTACAGATCCTAGGATTCCATGGGATGTAGCCATGACAGTTAAAGTTGTGTCAGACTGCATTAATTCTGCAGTGTGGAAGCAGCCTAGGAGTGAGACCTTGCTGTTTACAGATGCTGCACTGGTCTTCCTCAGAATGGTGACTAAAACGGGGATATTGATGTATGTTGTACTCTAAAAGACTACAGCTTGTATCTATTTTAAAAAGACACTCATCTGTGGTTTTCAAAAGATCAAGGCAAATCCAACAACTATAAAATGAAAATGAAGGAAAAAGCAATATGAATGACGATCAACTGCAAAAAGAAAAGCTTTCCCTGAAAGTAGACACAGCTACCAGCCAAGTGGTGAGGCTGATCAAAGATCTTTAGGTGACTTCTACTACAAGAACTAGAGATGGAGCTCCAGGTTATAATGCTTGGAGAACTGAGGGAGGAATCTGAATAGCAGCCAGCAAACTGTCTGAAGCAGACTCAGTAAAACCCAAGTAGTTGTAACAAGTCCACCACATTCTCTTGAATAATCAGGGCAGTATTAAAACATGGTGTCAGAAGTGAAAGTACTTTTCTAAGACAAGTGTCTAAGCAGCATTCATTAAAAGTGGGTTAGGCAGATACATTTGGCAGTGGCAGCCAGCTTTTATTTCAGTTCCTGGAACGATGCATTGGTATGATAGGCAATGTTTCAATATATGGATGTTTTTCAGAAACTAATGGAATAATTACAATGCTAAAGCAAGAATGAGGATGCTGCCACATTACAGGATTAATGCAGTTTGACACTGCTTTGTCATGGTGCCATCTTATGGAATCATGGGATTTGAAGTTTATTGTGGCACCAGAGCTCCCTCACAGAGAAGGCCAGTTATCTCACAAAACTACAGATCCTAGAATTCCATAGCATTGAGCCATGGAAGTTAAAGCGGTTTCAAGCTGCATTAATTCTGCCGTGTAGATGCAGCCTGAATGTAAAAAACAACAGCAATAAAGTTATGGTTTCAACAGTCTTGGGGGGATAAAACAAGAATAGTTTTCTACAGCTGTATCTGGAGAGATTGGTGGCTCCACCACTGCAAGGTAGTAAATGCATTCTGGATTTGAATGCTCTCTGAGCTGAAAGGAAATTCTGCCAACCAGCAGAGCTTTTGTTCAGTTTGGAGCAGCTGCAGTAGGAGGGGTTCTAATTTCCAGAGTGGAATTAACAAGCCTTCAAATAGTGAATCAATCAGCGTGATACACCATAAACAGGTATATCACAGGCAAGTGATATTCTGTCCAAATTATTAGAAACATTGCAAAATCATTTTGAAACTAAAAAAAACATTGGCTGAGATTCTCCGATGAGGAGATGTATCTCTGGCACATAGCTGGTGGAACCCACACACCCACTTTTTAGTGGGTCAAGTCCCTCCACCAGGCAGCCATTTCTGTGTTAGTGGAGAGTGAGGGAAGAAGAGAGACATAAGTGATTTTTCTTTAGTTGGACTCATCCTCAGGGAACTCCCAGGGGTCTTTGGGTGACTTCTGGGAGTGGCATTAGCCCTTTTATCCACAGGGAACAGAACAGAATTCTGATCTTTGTAACAACAACAACAACAACAACAACAGTTACAATGGTGCCACTTTGATTTACACCATTGTTACAGGATGCCTGCCTTCCTGTATCTTGAATCAAAATGTTCAGAATGTGATGGAAACATATACCATTAAGTTCCAAGGCTTTGCAAAATGGCAGGTTCATAAGCATGTGATATTTTATTAAATTTTATTATACATGGATGGCTTCTAGGGTATAAAGACAAAAGAACTGAGATGAGTGTGTTCACCAAGCCTGCATTTGTACAAAGCCAGTGAACATGTTCAAAGAAAAATGCAAATAACACACCCATTGGGAGCAGATAGATGGCCATACATTACAAAAAAATAAATACCATTATACAGAACAGTGGTAAAATCAACCGATCTCACAACGACAGCAGAAGATATGGTGGCAAAAGACACATTTCTGGCCAGTGTCCAGCACTGGCCTTATATAGTGAAGACATGGAAGGAGAAATAATTATGCTAGAGTTTGCAAACACTCAAAGAAGAGGAAGGTCACACAGGTAAATATCAATACTGATCTATTCAGCAGTTCAAACAATGATATATCCTGTCTTCATGACATCAAAACCTCACATTCTATGATAGCAGGCTGGCTGGTTAAGCTTCTGTTGGCACCTTATAAATAAATGTTGAATTTCTGGCCGAGGCAAAAAAAATGAATGCCAAGTAGTGCTGCATCTGTAAAAGGAATATGTTATAAGATCCTTCCCAATATCATTGAAGACAGAAGTAGAATTATCTCTAAAGAAAACTGAGTGGAAATAGTGATGATATCACTATCTTAATTCCTCACACGGATAGGGGGCACATACTTGGGACAAAAAACTAAAGGAAAGGATGCCCATTCACATTGCAGGTTGCACACTCCAGTCAGAAGGCTCTCCTTTCAACCAACGTGGTAGTGAACATATAAAACACATCACAGATCACACATTCTCTCAGTGCAGAAGGTACAGAAAACTTGCTTAGGGACAGACACAATATGGCATATCAAGACACACAAACTATCAAAGTTTACAGTAATGTCTTTGAACAACTTGGATGTCTCCTAGGCCTACTGAATGTCATAACAGATTAACCAATCCAGACAGTGCAACTTCTGGATAGGCTGCAAGTGCACACTTTGCATCATATTGAGAGAAGAGACTGTAGAAGTAAAAAAAAAAAAAAAGGGGGGGAGAGGAAATAATGGCACTATTTTCAACCTGACAGAACCTACAAGATGGATGAAAACAGTAGCCACAGAGAAAAGTGGAAAACTTCATGTTTACATAGATCTAAGCAAGTCAAACAAGGCATTACTGAGGGCTTGCTATTAAATTCCCAGTACTAAAAAAATGTATTTGGTCTTGCTTAGGAAAACAATATTTTCTGTGCTGGATGCAAAAGACAGATACTGGCAAGTTTTATTGAATGAAGAAGGCAGCTATTTTACTACTTTTTGGATCCCAGAAGGCTGATACAGATGGCTGAGGATGCCTTTTGGAATAAAACCAGTGGCAGAGTATCAATGCCGCCAACAGGATGCGTTGGCAGGCCTCACAGGGATAAGTGTCATATCAGATGACATTTTAGTGTATGGATGTGGAGACACCATGCAGACAGCTATAGCAGATCATGACCGTAATCTCATCTGTCTCTCAAAAAGGGCCAGAAAAGTCAATGGAAATCTTGACAAAATTAAAAATGAGCCTATGTCTTAAGCAGTATACTACACGGGATGCTCAAGTTTTGTAACTACAAACAGAAAAGGTGAACAAGTGCCCAAACTTCCAATATCACATCTCTATAACAGTTGGCAGGATTTGTTGAGTACCTTACCAAATGTGTTGTTCATCTTACAGATGAGGCTTCACTTATATGACCATCAGGTCTCTCAATCCAGGCTTCTGAATTCTTCCCCCCTCTCCAGCCCCTCTGCACCACTACATTAGTCTGCTCTGAATTCTTGATATTATTTATACCAATTACAAAGGTATTGGAGCAAACCCTGCATACACTTGGGTAGAAGTATATTTGATTTTTTTTCTTCCATTGTGTTCTGACTGAAGGTAAATCATACTTGCTGTTCTTTGGGCTCTTGCCCTGACCATCTTAGGACTTTATCACATTACAAAAGAAAGATGAGAGCATTGGACTACAACTCTGGATACCAGGGTTTGAATCCTCCTTGGTGACCTTGGGCAAGTCACAGTCTGTTAGCGTCACAATAAGGCAAAGGCAACCCCCTTTTGACCAAATCTTGTCAAAAAAACTCCTTATGGTTCGGATAAGTTGGAAATAACTTGAAGGTACACAGCAACAACATCATACCTTTAATTCACTTATTTAATATTGATGCTAGTGTGTATGTATGTGTGTGTGGAACAAACAACTTATTATGCCAGTTTCCATACTTGTTTTATACCACTGAATTTTCTTATGGTATATATAAGAATTTTCATATATATATATATATATATATATATATATATATATATGAGTCACCACTATTAGCACTATTGCTGAACTCTTCCAAATCCACTTTTATGTGAATAGTGACCTTTATCTACCACAATGTTTTATCTTAGATGTACAAATTGTTCTTGATGAGTAAATGACCTCATATTTATCTGCCCAAGATGGTTGTTGTTCAAGAAAAAGACCAAATGACTTCTTGAAGTACACCCTAAATGTGGTGCTCCCCCCCCCCATTTGCTTCTTCTCAATTAGTTATAGGAAATAAAACAAATTTTGTATATTGTGTAAGCCTATTCCTTCCATCCTATTATCTGTCAATGGAGGCAATTAGATAAATGGAAGAGGCCCTTTAGATCATCACACTCATCTTTTTGTCTTGCCGGATACACTGCACTCCTCAGATAGCATATGGCTTAGATGCTGAACTGATTGTGAACTTGATCTTAGCCAAGTGTCTCAACACAGTTGGTCAAAACCACATCTGTTACCTAAAGATTAGCTCGCATTATAACCTTGCTCCAAAAGAGCAATATTATTTATCTAAGAACAGTTATTTTGGATATGTCCGAATGGCAACTCACATTTCATTGTTGGGTATATAGTAGTCTAATGGTGAAAAATTCAAGGTCACAAAGATGTATTAAAATGTCAGCATTTGTAACCAAAAATTATTAATAACATTTTGAAGTAGTTAAAAAAACTCAAGGAAAATAATTTTGAGTGAGTTGACTGGAATCCTGTATTGGATTTGCATCTCTGGAGGTGGACTCATGCATGCAGGGATTAGAATTGGACATTTTTGTAACATCCATATCCAGTAGAGGGCTGCTGCTAAATTAATATGTAGCAGAGCCATCAAAGTGCCTAATGTGCCTTTAGCACAGACATGCATTGGGAACTGATGCACATTGCGCACAAGTGCTCATTGGGCTCTCTTACTGGCGTCCTGATAAGCACATTTGCAATTCACTAACAGTGTTTTTTTTTAGTGTCCCTGCCACCTAGCTAGATATGCATAAAGTTATATTAAGTAAAAGTGGGGATATAGGATTCTCTCTCTGTCTCTGGCTTTTCTTCACTAACGAAGATTCAGGAAGGACTCATCCCACGCTTTCTACAAGCGTGTTGATGACTAAAAAGGCTGATCCGAGATAAACAAGTCCAGTTACAGAAAGCACAGCAGAAAGTCTCCTTGGATTAAAAGAATGAAAAGAATGAATATAATGAACAGAATAGGAAAGAAATGATACTTTTCAGGTAAAACACTGCCAAACTCTTACAAAACACCCCTTTGAGCTTCAGTGAAAGCTGAGTAGTCATCTCATGTTGTGTGTATTACTTTTGAATATTAGCTTTGAGAGGGAGTAGATAGGATGCAAAGCTGTTGTTCTGACAATCCCAGTGTCAGGCCAATCCCCCCCCCTCCTGCTTGTATGTTTGGTATTTCTGATGTATTCTTACAGAATGGGGCTGCTATTTAATTGGTTGTTGTTGTTGTTGTTAGCCTTTATTTATATAGCACTGTAAATGGTTGGAGAAGTGTACTGGTTGCTATACTCCCTTCAATTCTGCTCTGTGGATTTCTTCACTGTCTGGCACAGAATCTTTAAAGGACCACACACTGAAAGGTACTTTGGCATTCCAAGTACTGTTTTTTTCTGGCATCTGATTCATGAGAATCCACAGAGTACAAACGATGACAAAAATAATAGAGATATGACAGAGATTATTCCCTTGATGAAGACATGACAGATATCTTATGTGAAGAAATTCAAAAAAGGAAATTGAAAATAATTAGGCTGATGGATTAAACAATCAATCAATCAATCAAATTGCTCTTTTACTTTATCTTTCTTAGCTCGGTCCTGATCTCAAACGTAGGAAACTGTTTTATACTTGAGCCATACCACTGGACTTTCTACCTTAATATTGTCTGCATAATTGACAGATAGAGTTGCCAGGTCAATAGCATCATAACAACTGAGAAAATAGTGTCTCTGTGTGATCTACTGGGGGATAAGCCCATGTCATGTCACAGAAACAGGATAGGCAAGGGTTAGCAGGTGGACCAGAACTGCTTGTCTGTCAGTTGCTTTTGAAATGAGGGAATATGGGTCCAAACTTTGGGTAAAAAGTTAACCAAGTAATACAGCAACCCAGCCAGCGTGAAATAGTGGTTTGAGCATCCAGGGTTCAGTTTCCAGATTGGCCATGAAACACGCTGCTGAACTTGGGTAAATCACATGCTCTCAGCCTTCTCTGAGCAAATCTTGCCAAGAAACCCCATGATAGGTTCACATTAGGGTTGCCATAGGTCAAAAATGAATTGAAGGTACAAAACAACAACATGGCAATCCAGAGTGAGGAGAAAGCATTTTTCAGTGTCTGGTGAGGTGAAGAAAATGTGCCCAGTTGTTGTAGTAGCTGCCACCATTCTGATGATGTCTTGCATCTTTGGATCATTATCTTCAGCACAGGTGGGTAATTTTCCCAGGTCCCATGACATTGTTGAGACTTGTGGAGGCCTCTCCATTAGACTTCTGGGAGTATTTTTTCCAGGCCGTACACAACTGTTTCCATGGCCTCTACAAGAGGAAGACACATGAATTGTAATTCTGACACTCTTCTCTGTGTCTTGCTCCAAAGTGCATGTACTCTCCAACTTTCTCCCCTCAATTCTAGGTTTTTGCTGCATCTATATTTGGCAAGTACAATATGGATACAAAACCATTGTGTGGAACTTGAGAACCTTGGGAATAGGTAGAGATGTGTGTCTGGGCTTTAAAGTTACCTCACATATACAATCCAAACTTTGTTGCTCACCCTGAGATTTGTCTCTGCACCTGGAGGAGCTCTACACCACAGTAATGTAGAGGCTTATCGAATACGTGTTAATTCAGCTTACCTCTATCTGGTTTAAAATTTGATTTGGGTGGTATCCTGATGTTATCAGATGGTTTTTACTGCAGAATTGCTGCCCGAATACAACCTGGGTCCGTCCTGGCTTCCAGAGCTGCTGCTCCTATCTCTTTTTGGACCTAGGAGTTTTCCGAGTTAAGAAAACGGCTCTGGAAATGGGGATGGATCCGGCTGTATTTGTGTGGCAAATTTGGTAGTAAAAACTGTCTGCTAACATCAGCCCAAATTAATTTTTAAACCGGATAAAGGTAAGATGAATTAACATGCATGTGATAAGCCTTGTAGTCTCTGTGAATAAGTTGTGGTCCAACCTTTTTAACTTTGCAGAAGAATGTGGTGGGATGTGATAGATCATGAGTGGCCATATTGCAGCCTATGAACTGCATGAACAGCACTCCATCATTAAGGTAATTAATCAGGGTATATTCAGGAAGGTGTTACTACAGATCTATGCAAAAACATCCTTCTGCTCTCAAATCACCATGTACTATGTAACAGATGGGGGAAAAAACAATTTTTTATTATTTTGTTTTTCTAAGCTCTGGAGGCTGCAGATTGATATGGTAGAAAGAAGGCAAGCCTTGCAGTCACATGCCCTTGGAGACGGCTCTTCAGTTAGTGACAGAAGCCATAAAACTGGCCTACAGAACTTACCTTCTGAGTTACCATGTGATGTCTGAAAGCATTTTCTCCCCCAGCATGCCCTCAGTAACTTCTAAGGCGGAGAAAAGTGTAAGCCCAGCACTTTCTTATACTTTTCAAAGAACAGAAATATTAGTAGAACTGAAAGATAATCTAAAGGTCAGATAGGCCAATTGCATGCTCTAAAGCAAGATAACCTGGTCTACACTGAAAGAAGCTATGACAGATGCCTCTCTTCAGGAACCCTGAAAAGGAGAGAAATTCCACAATCATTTTTTAAAGATGCAATCTGTTCTGTTGCTTAAATGCTCTTAATCGTTAAGGAAAGTGTCTGTTTGCATCCAAATGTTTGGCTTTAAATCACAGGATGGTATGTTAATTATTCATATTATGCCCTCAGTAGATACAGTTGACCATATTAAGCTCTCTTCATTCTAACACCATTTTAAATCTTTTTCATTATACAAAAACTGCTGAGGGTTCCACCCTTCACTTTACTATTCTAGATTGATTCAGACCAATGAAGAGACACCTTAGAAATCCTTTTTTGGACTTTCTCTCATTAGAAAGTGCTGCATACATACTTTAGAGGTGACTTTTCAACATATAGTACTTAGAGATTTTGGACTTTGACTTCCATAATCCTTCATATTTGGACATGCTATCTGGGGCCCCTAGAACCTGTGGTCCAAAATATTTGGAGGTCAGTGGTAGAGTGAGTGACTGGCCCTTCTTACAAGTGTATAATCAGAGTAGCTCCTTAGCTCTGTGAATACAGTTTGAGTCACAAGTGACTTCTTTTTATTGCTTAGCTATCTCCTCAGGCTTGATCATAAAACAGACCTTTTAATTACCTTTAATTCCCATTCAAATGCTTTATTTATTCATCAATAAATAACAATTACAGAAGGATGGAATAATTAACCATCTAGGCTAACAGTTTTTAAAGTGAAAGGATATCATGAGGCAGCAACTTTGGGATGTCTTCCAAAAGAGGAACTCAGGGGCAATTAATCCTGTCCCTGCTGCAGTTGTTGCGAAGGAAGAAGAGCAATTACAAGATCAGCTACCGGGCAATCATTTCCAATTTCCTTTAGTTATTCAAGAAGGCCCTTTGATACACATCATTTCATGACATTGGTAATCATTAGGATCAAGAGCAAAGGGCTAACTTAATTTTTGCCCCTTCTCTATTCCTAAAATGCCCCTCCTATCTTTCTTGCCCTCAAAACAGAGATTAGGAGCCCAAGATTTTTGATCTTTGCATATTTCTGTATGAAATGAGCAGCTTTCAGAGAATTGTGTAGGTTGGAACTTAACCGTGTTCCCCACTTCTCCCAGTGTTATGGTGCAAATCTCAGAAATTTAAAGACATACAAACATTCCTTTTTCATATTGGGATTTTCAGCTATCCTTGTTCAGGTAGTGTTCTCCTTGAAGACTCAGCTCCATCACTGGAAGCTTGGGCTGATGCACAGACTATGGCTGCTGCCCACACTGCAGAAACAAAGCAGTTTGAAATCAATTTAACTGTCATGACTCAATGCTATGAATTTTTGTAGTTTTGTGAGATATTTAGCTTTCCCTGTCAGAGAGCCCTGGTGCCACAACAGACTACAGACCCTAGAATTCCATTGCATTTGAGCCATGGCAGTTAAAGTGGTGTCAAACTGCTTTATTTCTGCTGTGTGGCAGCAGCCTAGGCCCACCTCTGGATATAAATAGTGATGAACTGATTGCTTCACTATTTTATTTCTGTAATAGACATTGTATGGATCTGCCCTTTTGCCTAGTTTGGCAATGGTAGCTATTGTAGTACAATAGCAAAAAGCTATATATTCTTTATTTCTTTGTTAAAGATACTACACTGCATGCCCATTAACCACTGAGCCACATTTCTTTTCTTTTTTTTTGTTACTGACATATGAAGTCCTAAATACCATACAACTAGAATATCTTGTAGACTAACTATATATGCCTAGGTGACTTCTCATGTCATTCAAAGAGGCCTTGTTGATTGTTCCACAACCAGTGGGATGCCATCATGAGGCATTGCAAAAGCAGGACCTCCATGTAGCAGTTCTAGAACGAGGTCAGAGATTAAAATATGAATAATAAATGCCTCCTGAAACCATTCCCGTTTATACAGGCCTTTGCCAGCTGGTGACATTTGCTCTTTTTTTCCCTCTCCTGTAAATGTGTATAGTTTAAAACATTTAGTATCTTTTAAAATTGTTTTAAAATTGCTTGCATTGTTTTTATACTGCAAGCCATTTATTGATCAAGCAGTGTCCAAACACAACATATATATCAATAACATATGATTAAAAACATTATTTTAATCAAATAATCACATGGCATATATGCAGATGACAGTTTGATTGTGAAATGTGGCATATCTAAATTTTGGATTTTCCAATTGTATTTTATTGTCCATCAACCTGAGACTTTTGTTTAGCTGACTTAATAAATATGTTGAGAGAAAATAAATATTTTAACAAACCAAAAACCATATTTTGATTATTTTTTTTAAAAAAAGACAGATTGATTCATCAAAATGGAATTATAGGTAGAAACATGTAGAGGTGAGAAAGATGGCAGACATCTCACCCATCTTTGGTCTGGTCCTGTGTTCTGCTGTTACTGGCCATTCAGCATAGTACAGGGATCTCAGGCCTACATTACTGATTATAATATAACAATAATTTTATCTACACTCATACGTGAGTCAACCATAACACAATGCTAGTTCACTTGTTTAACATTAAGAGTTTCAGAAAATTTACCATGTCCCAGAGGGCCATGGTTCATTTGCATATTTTATTTACACTTAATTAGCCATCTTTATGGGATGGCATGAAAAAGGTGGGCATGTTGCACTTCACTTGCCATGCCTGTGAAGCATTTTCTGCTGAAAGATGCTATTCTGTGGAAGATATTTTCCTGATGATTATCAGTTAATTGAAATCTCAGTTTACATTTATTAAGGCTTACAATGAAACAGTTTGCTCATAAATGAATTTGCCATTGAAGCAGCAACAAAAGCAGCCGCAGCAGAAGCAGCAGACTAAGCCTGCAATCCTGTGTCCATTTATCTGAGAGTACACTTCACTGCAGTCTACAGAACTTACTACTGAATTAGCTTGAATAGGATCATACTGTCATCTGGACAAGAACCCTGTTTCCCCCCTATTCTGACATTGTCCTCTTCATAGTATCATAGAATCATAGAATCAGTCCAACCCCCTGCCATGCAGGAACTCTCGATCAAAGCATACAGTTTGAGACAGCTTTAACTGCCATGGCTCAATGTTTTGGAATTTCGGGATTTGTAGCTCTTTGAAATATTTAGCTTTCTCTGTCACAAGTTCTGGTACCAGGACAAGCTGCAAATGTCAGATTACAAAGGATGGAGCCATGACAGTTAAAACAGTATCAGACTGCATTAATTCTGCAGTGTGGCAGCAGCTCTAGCAGCTGAGACTTTCAAACATTATTAGTGGGCCAACGACCTTGTCAGGAATGGTGATTTCATTATTCCTGTGCTCCTGGCTTCTATATACAAAGACATCTATACTTTACCATGTGCCAAAAAGATATAAGATATCTTTCCTGCATGTACTTTGAGTAAGAAGCAGTGAGCATTTGCTGTGAAAAAATAATGTGGAAAAAAGCAAACTTTTGACAGTTTCTTTTAAAAGCTAATCCATTATGTAAAAATGATAAGACTTCCCTTTCTCTTGGTTTACTCTTGGAGGTTTTTAAGCAGAGGTTAGATGACTACCTCTCAAGGGGTGCTCTAATGGTAGGTTCCTCCACTAGCAGGAATTTGAACAAGTTGGCCCTAGTAGTCTCTTCCATCTCTATGATTCTATGCCACATTTCTTTTCAAATGTAAAATTACTAATTACACTGCTCATTTAATTTTTAGTATCTACTTAGTTCCTCTTCTTCTCTTTTCTTCTCCCCAAATGTCAAAAGAAAGCATTTTAGCTTGAAAAACATTACAAGAAAAAAGTGATTAAGTTACCTCTTGCAATGTTATTTTAAAAATGTTAGTTCTCAAGGACATTATCGATAAGAAGATTCTGAAAAAGAAAAAGAAAAAACAAGAAAGAAAGAAGTAGAGTGGATATATTTTTAAATATTAAAATCTTTGATCCCTAGAAGCTTAAATGAGGATTTTGGCCTCCTTCTATTCTTGTATATTTCCTCTGAGTTTTTCAAGGTCCCTTTTCCTTCAGCACACTTGCATTAACATGTCCCTGAATATTATCTAGGAACCCTTTGTTTCTGACCATCCCAATGACAATAGAAAAATAAACTTTAGCCTTCATTCACATGTTTATTTTTGTCTAGTAAAGTAGGTGACAATTTCAGCTTTACAAATGTCTGAAGTTAAATTTCAAATAGGTATGTACAGGCACATAGACAATGTGCAAATGTAATAACGATTTCATATAATGTTATATTATGTATTGTTTTATTAAGTTTTTATGTGTTGACTCTTTCTATGATTTTGTATAGCCCCTAAAGAAGTCCCTTGAGAACATATGCAGGCCAAAACACATTGATTTTTGTTAACAATAAAAACATCTATTAATTGAGCACCTTGAGAATGTTTCCAGTTTCTTCTGAGGTTTTCATTAACACAAAATGTAACACATTGTAGGAATATTATTACATCTAACACTTTATATCTAACTTGAATTGTATCTGTTTTAGTGATTGTCTTGAATCTTTGGGTCTGAGATAATGCAAAAGGGTGGTGTGAGAACCAGCATGGTGTAGTGGTTTCAGTGTTGCACAAGGATGTTGGGAGACTAGGGTTCAAATACCTGCTCTGCCATGGAAACCCACTGGGTGGTCTTGGAGAAGTTACATCCTCTTATCCTCAAAAAAGGCAACGGAAAACTCCCTTTGAGCAAATCCTGAGAAGAAAACCGCATGATAAGTTCGCTTTAGGGTCACCATAGGTGAAATGACTTGATGGCAAACAACAACAAGAACAAAAGGATGGCTCTGGGTTAGAAAGTACTTCTAGTTGTTCAGTGAGGGTATCTCTTTTTTCTCCCCACAGTCCCGGTATGCCCCTAAATACTGGTTGTGAAAGACCCTCCAGAACAATATGGGATGTGGTGCTAAGAAGATGTGGTGATTAGCAACAATGGATACCCATCTCTCCTGCTTTCTTCTAGTGCAAAGCCACTATATTATGTTATTTAATGTTTCTGAGTTTTGTATCACATCAGCTTTATATCAGGTTTATAGTCTCCAGAACTCCAAAGGTGGCTAACAAAATAACATCCCAAAAGAAGATTAAAAATCACATGAAAAGAGACACACAAACTTCTTAATGGTAGTGAGAATGGGACATGATTCCACCCTCCACTCCCCATGAGAAGTAAAACACCCACTTCAACTTAGTGCTCCCAAATGAACCTCCAGATCTGGTCTCCCTAGAAAGCAAATGGCACAGAATGAGTACCACTGCTGAGAAAGCAGCCAAAAGCTTTCTTCAAAATATTGTATGAGAAAAGAAAACCGTCAGGCTGTAAAGCTGAAAACAAGCAGTGCTCTGAGTGCTTCCTTCTTCTTTTAACTCATAATCATAAACTCTTGTCCAGAGGAAAATTAGAATGATCTTTAGCCTGCAGGGGTTGCTGTGACACAAGGATAAGTCTTACTGGTTGCAGCCACAAGTAATAACTCAGGATGTCTTTTTTTTTTTCAAAAAAAGAAAGAAAGAAAACATAAAGGTTGTGTTTATGTCGTACAATAGCAGGCAGGCTTCCCAGCTACTGCATCTTCTTTTGTGAAGCACTTGGCTCGGGGCTGCTTCCAGAACAGCACAAGAACTACAACATTTACTTTACAACATGCTGGGATCTCCTATCTGAAAGGATGTCCTGTTTATATTCTGTGCTATAGCTAAGTAATTACACTACATGAGTTCTCAAGAAGTGAGACGAAACAAAAGAGCCCTGAGTACTTGAAAGGGATTTTCACACAAATTTGAAGAATGACACTTGCATGACCCCTGTCATCACAAAATGGAGAAGTGAGTTTTCCAAGAGTATAGATTTAAAAAGAGAATTACGCATGAGATGGAGTGAGATACAGTGGCATCTAAAGAATGTATTTTTTAAAATTGTCTTGAAGGCTTTTCTGTTCTTATCTCTTTAGCAAGGAAAATAAGACACCAGCTGATATTTGGATGAATGCCAGTTTTTATTTCATGAAATGACCTGTGTAGGTAAGACATCACCAAAAAATTGAATTACATCTTAGCATTGCACATAGAGCAGTGAAACAATTTATACCCTCAACAGGTCAGATATTCCTTTGAGAAAGTTGTTTATGCTAAGGGGACATGAAATGGGCTGAATATTGACAAAATGGAAATGTCTGTTTTTTAAAAAACTTAAAACTAAAATGGAACAAAAACCCCAACTTAAAAGGAAGACGAACAACTATAGGACACAACAGATATCAAAATGCAGTGTTTTTGCTTCTTGGTTGTCAGAAGACAGAGGCTAATGACTCTAAGAAGTGCCTAACTGTAAATCTGAAAGTCACCATCCACACATCTTTTTCCATCATTTAAATGAGTGAACATGGGGTGTGGCATTCTTACCAAGTGTCCTATGCCTAGAAGTAGTGAGAAAGGGCAGGCTTTCAAAGGAGAAGCACTTATAGGTAAGCCAGTCCAGTCCAGGTCATACATGCATTGTCTAGGGAGCTCACCAGATATGATGGGAGGCACAGTAGCAAAATGTTCCAATATCACTTACAACAAAACAGCATTAATTACAGGCAAACTGAAAAGAAAAGACAATAAGATGTACATCTTATCCAATGACTTGGATAAAGGAATAGAAGATATGCTTATCAAATTTGCAGATGACACCAAATGAGGAGGAATAGCTAATACCCCAGAGGACAGGATCAAAATTCAAAATGATCTTAATAGATCAGAAAGCTGGGCCAAAGCTTACAGGATGAATTTCAACACTGAGAAATGTAAAGTACTGCACTCAGGACAATCAATCAATCAATAAAATGAAATGCATAGATATAGGATGGGGGACAACTGGCTGAATGAGACTACATTAAAAGGGATCTAGGAGTCCTAGTAGACCACAAGTTGAACATGAGTCAACAGTGTGATGCAGCAGTTAAAACGGTCAATGAGATTCTAGGCTGCATCAATAGAAATATAGTGTCTATCTAAAGGGAAGTAATAGTGCCATTCTGTTCTGCCTTGGTCAGGCCTCACCTAGAATACTGTGTCCAGTTCTGGGCACCACAATTCAAAAAGGATGTTGACAAATTGGAGTGTGTCCAGAGGAGGGTGTCCAAAATAGTGAAGGGTCTGGAAATCATGCCTTATGAGGAGAGACTTAGGGAGCTGGGTACATTTAGCCTGGAGAAGAGACTGTTAAGGGGTGATATGATAGCCCTCTTTAAGTATGTGAATGGGTGTCATTTTGAGGATGGAGCAAGTTTGTTTTCTATTGCTCCAGAGACTAGAACATGGAAAAATGGATGCAAACTCTGGGAACAGAGATTCCACCTAGACATTAGGAGGAACTTCCTGACAGTAAGAGCTGTTCGACAGTGGAACACGTTCCCTCAGAGTGTGGCGGAGTCTCCTTCCTTGGAGAGCCTAGATGGCCATCTGTCAGGGATGCTTTGATTGTGATTTCCTGCATGGCAGAGGGTTAGACTGGATGGCCCTTGTGGTCTCTTCCAACTCTATGATTCTATGATTCTAACTTGAGCCAGTTTAGGGATTAAGAATCCAAATGGATGCAGAAAAATTGAGAGCCAGGTAGATGAACAGTTGCATGCAACAAGGACTGCTGCCACACAGAATTAATGCAGTTTGACACTGCTTTAACTGACATGTCTCCATTTTATATTAGGTCATGTGTAGTTTGTTGTGGCATCAGAGCTCTCTTCCCAAAAAGAAGGCTAAATATTCCAAAGAAATACAAATCCCAGAATTCCATAGCATTGAGCCATGGCAAGAAAAGTAGTGTCTCTTGTGGAAAATACATTGTTTTCTGAGGAATAACACTGCTTTGTGCAAAGATAGTCTTTTGACCCAGAAAAATAATTGAACTGTGATAATTTTTGCCATAACTGACCATTTCTTCAATGAGGTGATGATCTGTCAAGATGCCACAATATGTGTCTGCTCTTACTGAGACATGAAACTCCCTAGATCACCTTGGGCTGCTTACTATCTTACAGCATGATCTTCCTCACAAGGTAAGTCATGTGAAGACAAATGGAGAGGAACAAGACCCATGAATGCTGCACTAAGTTCACTGGAGGAAAGGCAGGATATGTCCGCCTGTCTGGGGATGGCAAGGAGGCTGACCAGAATGCTGGCAACATACCATGGTGAACTTTTGAAGGCTTCTTCCTTTGAAAAATGGTGCCTGGACTCTTTGGGACTTGCAAACAAGGTGGGTAGACTGGAACATCCCAGGACATGGACAATTCCCTTGGGAGCCTCAGTACACCAGCCATTGATGGCAAGTAAACTAGAGCCTTTCTCTTCCATAGCATCCCAGTCTAGTCCCGAGGGGCCATTAGTCTGGCAGCTCCAAGTCTGGGGATGACAGCATGAGTTACCGCACCGGGCTAGACCCAAACCTAGTGATGTCACTGCCTGGGGGAATACCTGGTAACATCACCTCAGAGGCTGAACTTCTAAACACACAAAGAATGGATATCTAACTAACAAACCATTAACAAGAACCCCCCCTCCCCCAAAGGGAAAAAAACAACAACAGAAACAGTGATTTATGAGAAACAGCTGGATTGTACACATTAACCAGGGTCAGATAGGATGAACTTAAATTCAGAGATAAAGTCCATAATGGGACAGGAGAACCAGTGTGTCACAGAGAGGAGATCCTGAGAGGGTTGCAAGGAGAGGACAAATAAAGTGAGGCAGGGGTGGACAACTGAAAATAACAAAGATGAATTTTGAAGCAAAAGCAACCAGAACTGTTGCCTGACCTGCCTCACACTTTCCAGTTAAACAGAAGAGCTCTTTGTAGGCCATTGAATGCCTTAGGCATTATTTTGGTCCATAGTGGTTCATGGTGGTTTCTTTGACTTCCTAAGACTGCTGATGAGGATTCTGCCTATGGACTTCAAGAATTATTAATCAATTAAAGATGTGTGATGCATGTGTTTGAGTGTGTACATGCATGTGCATATCAGCTTCATACCCAGGTGCTTTATTACAACATCCAAGTGTTACATTGATTATAACATACTTACATATAGTCCATCAATCTTATGTATTGGCTATGGAAAATATTGGGGTGCAATCAGCTGCACTTGAGAGCTTTGGGGAAAAAACAACAACACTTGATTCTATATTTACATCTCCGAACAAGCTCACTTTGACTCATAGCTCCTTAATTAGAGGCATCTTCATTTTCTTTTCTGTAGGGCATTTTTTTTTACCATCACAATGCAAGCATACATTTGGTAACTAATACCAGCAATTAGCCTCATCTGCTATGTAAATGAGTGTAATTGCAATTAAATACTTTAGTGGGCCCAAAGGGAAAACATGCAATCATTATGAAAGTAAGTAGGAGTACATGGTTAAGGGACATTTAGGAGTGTTAACAGAAGTGCTTTTCTCCCCGTGGTAACGTCAATCCTTTTTAAAAAATTGTTAGCTGTTTCATTGGTGGCTTAGAACATTATTTAAACAGAGTTCTTTATTTTTGAAATAAATCAAGTAAGTGTGAAGTGTTAGTATAAAGAATTTTATATTAGCAAGGAAAACGTGGGCATCTACAAGGTAGCTTATAGTTGTGTGTGTATGTGTGTTTGGTTATCTTCACCATGCCACGAAAAATGCATTTGGATTAGATCTAATAACCCTGCCCCAACTTGATCAAGTGTATTACCGCCTGAATGAGTTGGTCTCAGATCAATGGTACTGTTAGTTCCTCTTTATACCCTTCTGTAGCCCTCATGCCACTTCTCACACACTGTTTCCCAAGGTCCACTAACCTTTCAAAGAAGATATGCAGTTAGTGCAGGGGACTATGGGGAGAATCAACCAAAATTGCTTCTTCTCTTCTACCACCAAGTGAAATGATATGTTGTCTTAGACACCTTCCCCTGACCTCCACCCTCCCATCTGTGGCAAACAGATTCTGTTTCCTGCTTAGCTATCAGAAGGTCACCACACAAGTCCCCAGCTTTGGCTCATTCTCATGAGCATTAGATTCTACAGTAGCTACAGAAAAAACAAACAAACCTTATTTTAGGTACATTGCTCAAGGACGGCAGTCATGAAAATATTGATGTCATGTTCAGAGGAATCAGTTTAGGCCGAATTAGAGCTTGGGAAAGTTACTTTTTGAGATACAACTAACAGAAGTCCCCCATCCATCATGGCTACTTGCCACTTAGAGAATAGTAGTCCCAAAAGCAACTTCTGAAAACTCCGAATCCAGCTAATTCTTCATAAGTGGCATAACTGGAAATCAGTTTGAGCTAATTTGTCTGTTAAAGTGGTAGATATGGCTAAAGAACTTGGACTTTCAGTTCATTTGCACAAAATTTTTTATCACTTTGGAATTTTGCATTATATTCCATTGTCAGTGTTCTGTTGTAGATTACATGGCTTGCAAACAAGACATCCCTGATTCAGTCCCTGACATGTGTAGGTAAAAGGATATCAAATAGCAGATGATGAGAAAAACCTCTTCCTATGACTCTAGACAAAGGCTTGTAGATGGAGTAGACAATATTGGTCTTGACAGACAAATAGTCTGATCTAGGATAAGGCAACTTCCCATGCCTTTTATAATCTGACTGCTTTAATTTGTTTCTTTTACAATTTTGTTAAGTGAGCGCTCTGAACTGATCACATCTATTCTGTCTTGTATAGCCATATGATGGATGTCCTGCAACAGCAGCATGACTAATCCACATAAACAGAACTGTGGACCAGGAGATCTGATCTTATATACGTGTATTTCTTCTCTATTTGTTGTTTGAAAAAAAAACTGTCAAGAAGTTTCACACCAGCCCCTTATTTTCACCATTGGTTTCTTCTCATGTGTTCATGACATTCACCTAAACCCCAATAACATAGTTTATGCCCTCTTGAAGGTAACAAATCTAAATGTTTTAGATTCATGTTCATGAACCTGACCCCCCTGCACTCACTCTCTGCTTTTTAAATGTAGTTGAGAGTAAACTTATGGTCATGTAGCTTTGGCAAGCATTTGAGAACAATAAAACAAGACCTCTGTTTTAATAATGTGATAGCTCCAAAGCAAATATAGTTCACCAAGTCACAAAATATCATACTAGAGATTTTGTGTGTGTTATTCCAGAGATGGGGTGTATAGGATACATTTATTCCTTATTATCACAAGTAAAGAAAACTTGACAATATATCTGACAATGTAACAGAATATGAAGATAAAATTGTAGAGGAAAAGACAGAGTTTTTCAGCTTTATTATGTAAGCACATGGTCCCTGAGAATGGATGTTTAGATTGTTTACTGTACACTTGCTTCTCTGAAGGAATTCTACTTAATTTGCACATTGTTTACAGAATTTATTTATTCTATTTAAAAATTTATTTGTAGTCTAAAATTGTGAATGACATAAACCCATCTGAAACTCTTTATAGTAGGTTTGGCCTCTAATTATCATGTCAATAACAGCTCTGGTACTTTTTGTCCTCCCAAGTTGTATGTCAACTTTTGGAATGCTGTGGTTTCCTTTCAATTTAGAATCAATGGATAGATTAAGTACTTTCTTTTTATTTTGCTTTAAAATCTAGATGTATTTTCAAAGATTTTGTTGTTATTGTTATTGACTTTGCAGCAAACTGTTATATTTTACTATTTGAATTACTAAATTATCTAGTTATCAAGAGTTTTACCTCATTCTTTAGTTGCTCCAATGGGCTTCAGTGGTGTATTGCCCTGATGTACTTGGATGCCTTTGAATATAATTGATTAGATGCTTAGATTAAAAGAAAGCATTTTTAAGTTAAAAGAATGGCATTTTTCAGGTTTCATTCATGGATACAGCATCAGTACTTAGGAGGTAAGAGCCTTGAAAGCAGAAGGAAAAACAGATCCTGCATCCCCTCATGCCCTCCATTGTTGCTGCTCCAAGAAGATCTACTCTTTTTAAAATGGTTGAGTATGTGGGGATTCAAATCCAGACTTTTGTTTTCACCAATCATAGACAGGCTGAGAGTAAAGAAAGCCATTTACTCCACATTCTGTTCCTGTTGGAATCAGCATTGCTCTCATTGTTGGTGGAAGAGGAAGAAACAGGGACTGGAGCTCCCCTTTGCAAAGTATCAAACATCATGTTAACCATGCTGTCTACACACATGCATGAGCATTTAGGGCCTGTAACATCTCTTGTTTTTTGTTTTTTTTAAATAACAGTTTGCTGGGGGGGCAGACTCTGATCTAGATTAGGACTGCAGTAAAAGGATCTCTCTCTCTCTCTCTCTCTCTCTTTTTAAAGTAAATTTTCTGTCCAAGGTGCACTCTCCAAGGCAAGTGGGGAGAGAGGTAATAGAGGAAAAGCATCTTACAGCTATGTCCTCATCTTCTTTGTTGGTATAAGGAATAAAACTAAGCTGTGTTTTGCATGTCTTGACACTTTCCTATAGCAGACATGCCAAGAGTTGAGTGCTGCTTTGCATGGCTGTAAACCATTGCTGAAGATATACTCACAACTATTGTGAGTAGACAGGCACAAAACTGAACTATGCTTTGCAGGCCTGGAAATTCTTGCCCTGGTACATTTCTGGGAGCACACTTGCATGGAATTGGCCTGTGCTTTGTGTGCTTGGTAGATAAATGGATAAGAGTTACGTATGGCTTTGCTCAGCCCCCTTTGCTTTTGTCTCAGCCAATGCTTAAATTCATTGGGTAAAAGCAATGGATATCTGTACACATGTGTAAAAAGGCAATATGGGGAAGCAATATGGTGAAAAAGCAATATGGAGGATTGTATTAAACTGCCCCCTTCCCTGTACTGCTTCAAAGGATCTTGGTTCAAATAAAAATCACACGCTACGCTGATGGGCAATGATCCAAAATTATTTTCTTGCAACAGATATCGATGGAGTGATACATTTCTCCAAAAAAAAAAAAAAAAAAAAAAAAATCAAAAAAATCACAGTGATACTTTCAATGAAGATTTTGTTCAGATAAAAAAATTGGTTCAGGTTTGCCCCTTATATACGGATCCAATTTTTTGATTCCTGAACATTCTGTTTTTTGTCACTGTCTTTTCTGCTGTGTGAACTAACATTCACCTCAGCATTATTGGAAGAGAACTCTTTCCCCTCCAGCTGCAATGCCAGGGCTGTTTGTGGCCTCCCAGCCAGTGGAATTGTTTCAGTCTTTTCCCTTTTGAAGGCAAAACATAAACAAGAGGCACATTAAAATGGAAACAGGATCTTGTTCCTCTGCTTCATAGTTTTATTTAGCAATGACCTTTAACCCTCATTAAGGTACTCTGGAAAAATTGGGGGCCCTTTTTAAAAATATTCCTCTCTGGGAATATTTTTGTTTGGCTCTCCTTGTTTTCCTCTTAATATATTTTAAATTCATTGTAAGCCTTATTTAAACTGAAATTCTCTCTCGCTTGCTCTCTCTCTCTGCATAAAATGTGTGTGTATATTTATTTGCCTGTGCAAATTCTCTCTCTCTTACTCTCTCACACACGCAAACACACACACAGATTATCATTGAGTTTGCAGTATGACTGAGGTAATACAAGTGAGATATATCCTTCCTTCCTAGCTCTGAGACCGAAATAGTGATACATAAACTGGACTCCTAAATGTGTGTTTTAACACAAGCAAGTGTTATTAAAATAGCAAAACAGGCATAGAATACATAACTAATGCAAATTTACATCTGCTAAGTGCCATTGATTCCAAGCATGTTGTGTTAGCTTACATCTAAGTAGTCCAGTTTAATTGTAGTTAAAATGCATGCAAAAAGAAAATATTAACCAAAATAAGTCATTTACCAAGGTAAAATCATTATTTGTACAGTGTACTAATATTGAAGGAGCTGCACTGCAAAATCAAGATCATTTCCTTGAACTCTGTGTTTAATTAATTCCAGAAACCATACGTACAATCACTAAAGTGAATTAATTCCCTACTCCAAAGAGAAGTATACATTGAAAGAGTGGGGAAAATCTGTTTTGTAACGACTTGGGTGTGTACAAGGGAGTAGTAAAAGGTGTTAAGGGGAAACTAATCTATGTTAAGTGTTCTTGAGAGAGTACCAGATTGAACAAACATTGGCTCAGAATGAATGCTACAAATCATGAGTGGAATTTTGTTCATGGAATTGAGTTTTCTTGCTTTTTCTGTCCAACTACCACTCCTTGCACATGCACTGGAGTACTAAGGTCTGAGGTGTCTGCAGACCAGCATTCAAATTGAAAGTTGAAAAATAGTGGCATCAAAGATCTTTCCTGAATACAAATAGTTGTGTGGGTGGCAGGGCTGAACTGGAACCTAGAAATCACAACATTCATTATTGGATCTAGCATTTTTAGCCCTCTCTTCAGCAAACATAGAAACAAACAGATTCTCCCAGAACAGCTTGCATACAATCAACTAAACCAGTCTGCAGGCTTGCAATTTAAAATATAGAACACTAAAGGAAAGAGGAATGAGGAGAGAGGAAGAACAAATGAAAAACAAATTCAGTCACAAATTATTTCAAGTTCAATAATAGGTTTTTCATTTTTTTTTGTTTGTCTTTTGCAATGACCAGCTGAAATGGAAACAATTCTGGACCCAGAAGATTCTGATAGAACAGAGTTCCATCAGGACATATAGGATTTGTAAAGCTAATGGATCAGGCCTGCCACCCATCTCCTTGTGCTGCTATATAACAGAGAATGATGTATAATGGTGAAGGATAACACCAGATTCATTTTGGGAAAGTATGCTTTAACATAGGCACATGAAACAATACAAGCTGCAAGTAACCAGGGATTATCCATAGTTTACATACTTTACCAGAATTAGAGCATTCCTATCTAAGAGTCACAAAAATAGTGTTGCCCTTTCTGGTTTAATGTGTGAAAGAAGGGGGGCATAAAATGCTACTTGCAAACACCCACTCTCTTTTCTAGATAGAACAGATGAAGGAGAGGAAACAGTGGTTCATCTCAGGATAAACCTGTTCTCTTTTGTCTGCTTCCTTGCAGTGTGGGTGCTATAGACAACTCCACCCCCTTAAAAGCAGAAGAATCTATTGAAAATCCACCATTTAGCACTACAAAAGACACAGTTCAAGCTGCATCTTCTTTACAATTCACAAACTTCTGACATATTTCCATAGACTTGCTGAGCCTAGTGCAATATTTTTCCAACACAGATGTCATAATCCATACAAGGCAAAAGCAAGTGCCAAACATGTGCATCCCTACCTGTTAACATATGCTGTGTGAAGAACTTCCCTACACAGAGGTTGATATCATGGTCAGACAATATGATGGCTTCATAACATGATGTCCATGGCATCACAGCTTCCCAAGAAAAACTTGGTTTAATACAGTTAGACACATGTGTGTTCTTCCCATATTAAATTTTGTACGTTTTTCCAACCTGACATTGACTGTTTTATGTACAAAGAATATTATGGCTTATTTAGTCCAACAAGGCAATTATGCCTGCTTGAGAATTACAGAGTTACATTTTTAAACATATTCACTGCTAATAGTTGAGATAATTTGAAAGAAAGACAAATTTTGCACCCATGAACTGAAAACATATGGGGTGTGTAACTCTTGTTTTATAGCCAAGTTACAAAAGCAAATAATTTCCTAAATTTAGAAAGCAAGTAATATTAGGAACATAAGAAGCTTTCTTATATAAAGCTAACTTCATACACAAGTGTAGTGTAGTGTTTGAGCGTTGGACTAAGGGGACACACAGAGGCTTACTGTCCTTAAAATGTCGATAAATGGTCCATAAAGCATGAGGATGTGATCGCTGGTCACACTTCTCCCCCATAATTAAATAATCATGGAGGCATCCCATCATTAAAGCATTTGTGGAGCAGCCATTTCTCTGCATAACGGGAACTTCTGTTATGCGGAGAAATGGCTGCTCCATGAATGCTCTAATCATGGAAAGCCTCCAAGATGATTTAATCATAGGGGACAAGCACAACCGGTGATCACACCCTCATGCTTTACAGACAATTTTGCGATGCTTCAAGGATGGTAAGGCTCCGTGTGATAATCTCCAAAGACTCTGGAGATCAGGGTTCAAATTCTTTCTTTTCCATGAAACACACTGGGTAATCTTGAGCAAGTCATGCATTGAAGATTTTCAGACTTGCCTGCATCATTGTTAAAACGTCCTCCAAAAGCAGCTGAAAGGGAAAATAAGCATCGGTGTCTGAATGCTGGGAGTTCTCACTAATTATCATGGAAATGGGGCTGGCTTCTAGCATTTTTCAGTCGTTGCAAGAAGCAGGGAGTTTTGTCTTAATGCAAACTTTGTGTAAAGAAGAAAAAGAGGAAATCTCCTTGCTTTCCTGCCTCCCTTGCAACTCTGAATGCTCCCAGTATTCAGACACCGATGCTTATTTTCCCTTTCAGCTGCTTTTGGAGGACGTTTTACGAACAATGTAGGCAAGTCTGAAAATCTTTTGTCTCAGACCCAGAGGATGGCAATGGCAATCCTCCTCTGAAGAAACATGCCAAGAAAATCCCATGATAGGTTTGACTTAGGGACTCAGTATGTTGAAAACAACTTCAAGGCAAGAACAAATATTGGTTCATGTTGTCTTTGAGGAGTCCAGTGGCATAGGGATCACACTGACCACCACATGTCCTTCCCCACACCCTTGATAAAAAAATTGGGCCCCTTTCCCTGATTGTTTTCTGTAGAAATAGTACCAGAAGCTCTAGGATGTTTGGAAATACTGGGTGGCATCCTATTTAGTAAAAATGATAGCATAAGGTCAACCAAAGACATCAGAATTGCATAAATTATTAGTCTTATTATATTTATATTCTACTCTCTCCCCAAAACTGGGATTCAAAGTGGCTTGGCATTTAAAAGCTCAGTACATTTAAAAACATACAAAACTGGCCATTAAAATAGAATTAAACTATTACAAAAATAATTCACTTTTATAGTTATTGCGCCATTGCAATGGTCTCTGAAAAAAATGTTCTTTTAAGCTGTTCCCTCCCCACCTTTGAGGGGCTAGTGTATGTGATGCCGTGAGTGGTGACGCTTCCAGTCCTCTCCTGAGTAGCGTACACCATGTCAGAGAATGGTCTTCAGCACCTCAGAAATTCTTCTAAGGCTGAGGGAGAGTGACATGCCCAAGGTCACATAGTGGATGATTGTATTCTCTTTAGGTTCTAGCCAGTTGTATTCTCTTTAAGTTCTACCCAATCAATTAAATCACTGCATGATATTGACTCTCTAAATTTGCTATTAGTATATGTATTTTCCTAGCCACATATAGCATTAGTGCATTTATTGTAATTTTTTAAAATGCTATTTTCTGTCTTGAGCATTGTGAAGAGCTAGGAATATGGAGTGAATCAGTTAATAATGCTAATTAATTATTTCCATTCAATTTAAGAGACAATCCATTGTTTTTTAGGAATGAAAAACTCTTGCCTTTTCTCTTCTTTTCAAAATTCTCCAGGCAGTTCCTCCATCCCTAGCCTTGGTTCTTGACCAAAAGACAAGCACAGGCCAAATTTACTTATTAGGTAGCTGCACATAAAGATGTCTACTCCTCTCCAAAACTAGACAAAAGAAATGTACTTTATTTCAAGAGCAGAGCTTCAAAAGATGAAGAAAAAGGTAATATTGTCAGTAATATCACAAACATGATTTGTTTTACAGGATTTTGCTCCACAAAATCCACTTCCTACCCATTTTTCACCTTCTTCTCTCACCAACTGTGCTGTTAAATATACTACTATTCCTCTCTAGTCAATCTGTTTTAATTTCTTTCTCCAAATCCATATTTTCCTTGGTTCCTCACTCTCTGTCAGCATTTTACATCTTATATGTTTATCTGCTTTGTCCCACTGCTTTCAGTTATTTGGGCTGCATATGCACTTCAGAAATAATCTAAGGAGTTTATCACTCAGCATTCCCGGGACGTGGAATGGAGGTGGGGATTATCGCTCACTAAATTGTTGCCGAACTGCTGGCCGTCATCATCCCAGGTTCCAGCCCCTCACTCAACCAGCACTTTTTAGAAATTGGTGGTAAGTCTTTTCTTCTCCTCTCTGTCTCCATTCTATGTGGTATAGCCATCCTCAGTGCTCTACTGGTTATTCAGTTACTCTGACCATTTTTTGGTAATCTCTAATGTAGATCACACATAGATGCTCATCTTAATATAGAATCATTGAGTTGGAAGGGACCTCAAGGGATATCTAACCAAATGGGAAGCTATTTAGTAGTCAAGAGATGGTTTTGCCGGTTTTGAGATATAGCTACCATGATCCTTCTCCATTGGCTATACTAGCTAGAGCTTCTATAAGTCACAGTCCAACAGCATCTGGCGGATCATGTGTTCCAATCCCTGCATTATCCTTCTCAGTGTAGCATTTAGAGCTAACCAGCCATGGCATCACTCTAAAATCTGAACTTTCCATTAGCTGTAGAATATTTTTAAAAAATCCTTTGCATATAACAGCTTTCTAGAATAGATCATATTCTACCCCTAATTTTTATGTATATTAGAGGTAGAATATTCCAATTGTAACCTTTATTAATATTTGATGACATGGAGTTATTATTTTTTATTGATAATCTTTATGGATCAGAGCTAATTTGGAGTGAATCAAAACTTCAGTACAAAGCTCTGCTTGCAAAATTGACCTTGTCAAAGTGATGCACTTTGGCATCAATTAAATACAAAGCCTTTCAGTCCCGTAGGTGATGTTAGCAATTACATGAATACTTTGCAAGAAAGCAGTTTAAATGCTCACAGCCCTATTATGCCATTCTAGGATAAAGAAAATATAATATCCTTACTTGGGAAGATCCTCATTTTGATAGCTCTTTACTCAATCATTCCAATCATTTCTGGAGTGCACTGTTACATTAAACATTAGGTCAATAACTTGGGCTAATTAAACTTTAGCAGGATCAAAAGTCACCAAAAGATTTTTCATTCATCCTTCTTTTGAGTAGAACAGTGGTATAACACACTATTAATAGCCTTAAAATTGCTAATTATTTTGACATGAATGGTGATATCAGTGCTGTCAGTTTAATATAATACACTTTTGAGAATTCTTGATGAATACATGATTCCTTTTATTATATCCTGGCTTTAGAAACTAAAAATGGAAATTGAAAAGGAAACACATACATCATATCGATGTACTGCCCTCTTGCTTAGGAAACATATTTGACTTGTCTCTTCTTCAGTAATGTTCCCATGTGAGAAAGTGATAGCTACCTTTTAACACAAATAACATACATTTTGGGATGGAAAAAAGCCGCCCTATCTACTGCAGTGCCAGCTTTTCAGCATTCATGCTGCATGGCACATACAAATGCCACACCACCAAAACGCTGTGAAGCCGGTGCATGTGCGGTCAGCCATGCAGCTTCCCAGCAGCATGGGAGCATATGCCATTTGAACTCCATGTCCCCACACCACCCCCAAGCCGGCACTTACTGCTGGTCTGTTTTGCTCCTTTGTCTGCAGTGTGACAAATACGGGGGGGGGGGGGGGGGCTTTGTATCCTCTGGGGTTTGTTTCCAGGTCCTCCTGTGGATACCAAAATCCATGGATGTTCAAGTCCTGTTATATATAATGGCACAGTAAAATTATTATTATTAACCTTTATTTATATAGCGCTATAAATTTACACAGTGCTGTACATACAATCTTATAAATTAGATGGTTCCCTGCCCTCAGGCTTACAATCTAAAATTGTGTCCTTTATATAAAATAGGAAAATCAAGCTTTGCATTTTGGAATTTATATATTTTTGGAACATTTTCAAGATACAGATAGTTGAATCCATGGATAAAGAATCTGTAGGTACGAAGGGCTGACTGTAAATTTTTCACAGTGGACTTTTGAATAGTCTGCATTTTCTTTTTGTGGCCCAGATCATAATAAGCCCTTGATCTATCAAAACAGCTTCACTGGACAACTTTGGCAGTTAGGAACATAGGGGCTGTACAGGCCACCAGATTGGAGCCGCAGAAACTGCACACTGTGACCCCACTCTCACCTTTCTGTGGCACTGTGATGCTGCCTGCCATGTGGTGTGGCATGAAGCATCACACCAGCCTGGGGGCAGTGTCGAGGCATGCATTGAGTGGACTCCATGCCCCAAGTCCACCCCAAGGCTGGCCTTAATGGCCAGTCTGTACAGGCTAATAGTTTTTATTACCAGCGAATAGGCTGCCTACTTGGATCTAGCCTGTATTTTTTTAGACCTGTTCTCATTATCTTTGCCATTGTAGTCTCATTCCATCACTACATCAACTCTCTAGTAAACCAGGATGCTCACTTGTTTCCATTCTGTAGAAGGGGTTACTCAGGAATGATCATGCCCACTGTCCTGGCATTTTCTCCATTAGAACCTCAGTAGGATCAACTCAAGACCTATCACAAAGTGATTTAGTTGAGCCATCATGGGAAAGGTTAATTATGTGTTATGGTTATGTGCCACCTTGATTTAACAGAAAAAAATTAATAATGTATGATAATTATTATTTTAATAATTATAATTATGAACAATAAATAAACAATGCTGCATGGCAGAAGCCAATGATGAAAAAAGGTCTCTAGTTTTGACATCTTTCCTTGTTTGTCATCTGCTTCTATCATGCATCAGTCTAAAGTGTACTAAGGAAGCCAAGGCTGGCATACATTCACAAGGCTAATTCAAGCTCTTTTGCTGCCTTAGGCAGAGCAGCAAATGTTGACCTGCACCAATTTGCTAAGTCAAGGTGCACAGTACCCAATCCTAGACAATCCCATGAATACCTGCCCTCATCCTGGAACTGAAAGATAACAAAAACAACAAAGTAAATAACTAACAACCTATTGCCCTTTCATGATACCTACTCCTTGGAGCAGCCGCTTCACAAAACAACCAACCCTGTAGATTTATAATGTTTAAAGCATATTATTGACAATACAGCTGAGGAAAGCCAATGAACTTTTCCACAAGGAATTTATGAACTGAGCCACGATTGGCTACTGGAAATGTCAAGGAAGGGAAAATACTTTCTTCATGAATTCTTCAGGTGGGGCGAAGATGTTCACAACCTTCCCAAACTTCTTCTAGAAGCCATTTGACCATTCTCAGCAGATGCTGACACTTGTGAGTTAATTGTAGATCTCAAGAAAGTATACAAAGGATTTGTGTTCAAAAGGTGCATTTAACAGTGATGGATGGTACTTTAATTGTAACCTGTGAGACTGCAGCCTTTTATTTGCAGGACTGGTGCTCCGGATGACTGCACACAAGGTTCTCCATAACAGTCCTCCCACATGCCATCTTGTTACATTAGAGGCAGCGCTTCTGTCAGTGCAAAGTTTGATGGTTGCCATTTGGAGAAGGCCAGCAAGTATGTCATTGAGAAAGTCAACATACCTGTCAGCTAATACTGAAGCTGATTATTGTTTTCTGATAGAGATAACTGCTGTCTGGAGTGTAGTCACTGTATTAGATATTTCTTTCTCATTGATCAGATGCTCTGGTCCAAGGATGTGAGTGCTGGATAAGCAGAAAGACAGGCAGACAACCAAAGGAAAGATGGCTGATAGCTGATTAAAGTCCTCTAGTGCATGGGGGATGGGGGATATCTTCCCCAACCTGGTGCCCTCCAGACGTATTAATCAAATTGAATTGGGTTTTAGTCCAACACATCTGAGGGAGCACCAATTGGAGAAGGCTGGTTTATACTAGAATGATAAAAAATTACAAATACCTGCTGCAATTTCCTTTTCTACATAGAACTCTGTCTTTATTTCACCTGGCAACTTTGACTGGCATGGATACAATTGCTGCAACTGCAAGGTGAAAGACAAGTCCATTCTGCTGCATTTTTCTCCATACAACCTAAGCTGGGTCCGCTCCCTACTATTGTGCATTGCTATTTTAATCTATTATGTTTTTTAACTCTATTGTGATTTAATTCTTTTTTAAGGGAGGGTGGTAAGGGTAAGGAAGGGGTATTTTAACTTGATATTGTTTTAACCTCTGCTGTACTCCGCCCCGATTGCTTGTTCAGAGGGGCGGAATAGAAATAATATATTATTATTATTATTATTATTATTATTATTATGTTTCAGTTCAAATTGCATTACAAAAGCTTGTTCTACTCATAGTAAGTCAAGTATATTGGAATTCTTTTTAATCCTGGCTTACCAATCCACTGAATTCTCAGATGCTTCATATTGTATAGCTAATGCACATCAACAATCACAGCTTTAACTTAGGGCTGAAACAGGCTACCCCAAAGGAGCGGCTTTAAGCTATCCCTTCCAAACGTGGATTGGGGCCATAGCAACTGCACACATCTGCCTTTTTGCCAGCAGAAAAAGAAGCAGCAAACACCTGTTCCTTTTCGCACTGTCAAAAAGCTGGCTTTTCCTCCCTTCTGCAGCTTGAAGCTGGCTTTCAGGCATTCTGGTAGCATGCACCGCCTAAGTGCCCGGAAGCCGACCCATATCCGGGCAGCCGGGTGGCTTGAAGCCAGCTTCCAGGCATCTTGGGATGTGCATCGTCTGTGCACTACGCCCCCAAAACACCCAGAAGCATGCTTTTTATGCTGGTCTGTTTCATGTCTAACTCTTGGCAAAGTTTTGTTCATGCACACACATGGTATATATCTTTATCTAATGTATGCTAAGTGATATTATGTACTATTTTTGTATAAAGTAATATATAACAATGTCAAATGACATATCTGTCTATCTGTCTAGTAAATGCTGCTACAAAATGGCTGGAAATATGATAAATGACAGAGAAGACAAATGCTCCATTTGATGTCTGACATATGTCTGTTAATCTTTTTTTGCGTTGTAACTATATATGCATGCAACCCAGATAATACACAAAATAATATACATAAGCCTGAAACAGACGGCCCCAAAGGTGTGGCTTCTGGCCACTTCAAGGGACAGGGCATGCAGACAGTACATACCCCTGGAGCAGCCAGAAGCCACTCTGAGGCTGCCTAAGGTGGCCTTGGGCAGAAAGAGTGGGGAAAATCTGCTCCTTGCCCATGGCTCACCTGGGGTTATGGTGGTGGCCCACCTTCAAAGTGGGCCATCTGGTCAGCATGGTCTCATGCCAATTGCGGGATGACCAAGGCTGGAGCATCCAGAGACTGCTCAAACTGCCAGTCTACTTTGGGCCATGGTGAGGCCAGGGCTGGGAGCCTGTTACTTAGTCTATCTAGAGTAGACCCATTCAATCAATTAGTGAATGGGTAGTCAACACATAAATCAATGTAAAAGATGCAATAGGTCTACTCTAGTCAAGACTTAAAGAATTAAGTCCCAGTTGTCTCCTTTTTGAATTTTTGGAACATGAAACATCATCACTATTTGAAATCACTATGACAATCATTGCTCCAGAATGAACTCACAAGAACTATCTCCCCTCTCCCCACCATACCTAGCTATGTCCCAAACAGGACAATTGTTATACTGAGTTAGTATGGGAGTGCTCAAACTAGAAATCAGTTTGGGTAATCAGTTAAACTCTTTTGAATGACCCAAAAGTTATGCTGATTAACTGGGCATTAAAAGTTTTTTAAAAAGGATGTTTTAATGCAAATCATTCCAATTATAAAAACTGCAGACTGTAAGTGCTGTCTTAAAAGAAGCTTTTCTTTTCTTTTACACAGAAAGAAATGCAACTTCTGAGATGGTTCCTGGCACAAGGTACATAAAATATTTTCCTTTATAAAGCTAGTTTCACTCATATTCAAATATGGGCACATTTAATGGATAACTAAGATGCAGTGTAATAATAAAAAGGACAGCTCTCATCAAAGGGTAGTTCAGGGCAAAATGAGTCCAAAGATGTTATAGCAGCAGTGTAATGGTAAATTTTGAAGTGCAGTTAGTCAGGATGACACTCCTCATAGCTGCACACCAAGAAGAACCCCAGAATGTTGGCTGCTGGGCTGATCCAATCTCTCTCTGTGTTGACAAAACCAGATTTAGCAGTGTTCTCCACCTGGACCAGATCTTTTATAAAACTAATGAATCTCATTTGTCTTTACAGGATTAAATCACCCTAAATCTAGGAACAGTTCACCATGTTTAACAGTGTTTAACATGTTGTACCCTGCCCCGATTGCTCTCTCAGAGGGGCAGGTAAGAAATCATAATAATAATAACATATTTTTTTCTTGGAAACCCTCATACCAGCAGCTACTGTGGGATTTGCAGCTAACGTCAGAGGCAATAGCGAAGCTTGGGGGGGGGGGGGTGAAAGAGAGAGAGGGTTATTATCTACACTAATCAAAATGTTTTTGTACTTTGTGAGCCCTGGTTTCACAAACACTTTTACAAAAGTAAAGAAGGAAGGAAGGAAAGGAGGAAGGAAGGAAGGAAGGAAGGAAGGAAGGAAGGAAGGAAGGGTCTCCTCATCCAACACCTCTAAAATCAAAAAAGGTCAAAGCAGCAAAGGAAAAAAGGGGAAGGTGAAATCACTTTGGGAATGTGCACTTTGGATCAATATTTAGGCTAATGAGAGGAAATTCTTGGCTTTGCCAGCTAGGTGAGAAAGAAAAAAGTAGATCATTTGGCAGGTTTACCATCAGTCAGTCCATAGGGCCTGGAGGTGTCTCCCTCTATGTGGGGTTCTGGCTCCATTATATGGCTGAGCATCTCTCCCAGCTCCATGCACTCCCAAGACTATACCACTGTCTGTGATTATGAATGGACGAGCAATTTGTTAACTGATGCAGCTTCTGGCAAAGTGAAGTGATGCCAAGATTGCAACAGCCTCAGAGGAAACATTTTCAATTTCAGTGCACATGCTGAGATGCAGCTGTGCCAAGGCGTGCATATTTATTGGACCTGGCTAGGAAGCAAATGTGGAACTAATTAAACTCTAACAGTGTTGGCCTGAGTGGGCTAAGATTCTGTTGCTTTGGCTTGTGGCCTCTGAGGAGGTGTGAGTATTTTAAGCAACAATTCTCAGATAATAAAATAGACAAATGTATTATGCTGATATATTTTATTTTTGTACACAGCAAACTGTACATTATTTGGCAACTAGTACAACAGAGTTCAGTCAAGTCACTTACAATGCCCATTTGGCTACATCGGGTTTCCTTTAGACTTCCTGCCATTCACCCATATTTTTTTTTACATTACTTTGTAAACCTTAGTGTTAGAGAACCAAAATAAGTATGGAATAGGTGTGAAGAATGGAACACATTTAACTCATCAGGTGAAAGTAAGAATCTAGGGAAGAGTTGTAGTTCAATGACTAAGCACATGATTTGCATACAGAAACTCCCAGATTCAATTTCTGGAATTCCCAAGTACAGCAAAGACCTTGCCCCAAACCTTGAGAACCACTGCCAGTCTGAGTCAACAAACTGTCCACACTATTATTCTGAAAACACCTGATCTGCTTCTGGAAGCTAATCAGGATTGGACCTAGTTAGGACTTGAATGGGATGCCAGGAAAGACTCCTACCTGAAACCCTGGGGAGCCACTGCTGGTCAGTGTCAACAACACTGAGTTAGGTGAACCCATGGTCTGACTTAGTATAAAGCAGCTTCCTATGACCTTGTAACTTTTTTGGGGAAGTCACACTGTTTTACCAGCTTTGCATGTGGTGTGTGTGCAAGTGTACAAGAATTGGAAATGTTGTGCAGAAGCTAGCAAGAGAGGGAAATGTAGAAGCTTGTGAAGATAGGGATTGTGAAAGTGTAAAGCCTTACAGTTTACAGGGAATTTGGTGACCAATGTTTCAGAAAGTGGAACTGAGCTCTTTATTTGGAGTTGCTGAAAAAGGAAAATATGAACAAACTCCTAACATGATACACCAGTTTACATTCACTGAGCTATCTTGCCTTTCTGTACTATCCACTACTGAACTTGTCCTTCTGTCTTACTCACTGTAAGAATCCAATTCTGTGATTGTATTATTCTATCTTTTCTGCAGCATAATCTACTTAAGACTTGAACATAGTAAGGGAATTTAATTTTTTTTTTTAAAGTTGATTAATGAAGGAAATTCAAACTGTGAGCACTAGTATCGTTCCTTCCTGGCGGGTCCCAGTCTCCAAGCTTGTTTATTTAGTGTCACCCATAGTCTGTCATGGCTGACCTAAAACTATCAGAAACAGCCACAATTGCAGCCAAGCATAAACAAAAATCTGAACTGAAGGTGCAGAGGGACTGCCATTCCACAGATAAGATCTATTGCGGTAATAGCCCTTGATTATCATGACCAAAGGAAAAAAAGAACACCAAATATACAGACACATTTCTGTTTATTTATACAGGAAGGGAGGGAAGCAAATCATTTACAAAGAGGAAGACATACAGAGAATAGGTTTGCAGTATATGTCAGTGTTTCTCAATAGACTATAAACCAAGTCTTGCTTTTTGTTGTCATTAGTCCTCTTTTAACATTTTACAATGTGCTAAAATATAGCGTTAATGAAGAGAGTTGGTCTAAAGATGCTGATTATATATGAGATATTGTGAAGGTATATTTGATTTGTGCATGCACACACAAACACACACATACTTTTATTAGTTATATTTATGTAGCATTGTTTAAAAGTTGCATATTTCCTTGAGTCCCATTATTTCAGAAAGGTAACAACAACAACAACAACAACAACAACAAAATAATATCATCTGCCTTTGTTCCAGTGAGATTAAGGTGATTGACTTTCTTTTTATTTTACCCTTGCAAGCATTGTATGAGGTTAGTTGGTGGAGAGGGAGCAATTTACTGAAGGTCACACCATGAGTTTCATGTCTCTATGTGGATATGAACCTACATCTGTCAAGTTCAAAAGTGAAATTTCTATACACACCACTACAACAAACTTGATCCATCTGCCATCACTTTGCACAGTAAAAACTTTTGATATGTTATACTGGGTTAATTGAATTTAAATACATTTAATTTAAATGTTTTTTTTGAAAAAATACTAAAATGTTGATCTGAAAATCTGAATAACAATTATTAGCCCATAGCTCAGCTCCCTCCTGCCCCGAACCAGATCCTTGAACCAACCAAGGCCTGCTGTGACCAATTTAACAACTTCTTCGCGGATAAAATCTCTCGGATAAACGAAGGTCTGGACGCCAGAATTGAAGCAGAACCCAGAATAGAGGTGTCTAGAGCTTCCGTGGACTCTGTTGTACTGGATCAGTTTGAGTCTGTCGGTACCGAGGATGTGGACAAGATCCTTAGAAGTGTTCGGAAGACAACCTGCTCTCTCGATCCCTGCCCCTCGTGGCTAGTGGCCCAGGGGGGATCGGCGGTAACCTTGCTGTTACGCCAAATTATTAATACATCTCTGAGGGAGGGACAATTTCCTGACCATCTTAAATTGGCCATTGTAAGACCGTTATTGAAAAAGCCCTCCCTCGACCCCCTGGTTCATAATAATTATCGGCCAGTCTCGCTGCTGCCATTTCTGGGGAAGGTGATCGAGAGGGCGGTTGCATTCCAACTTCAATCGATCTTGGACGAAACGGATTTTCTAGATCCATTTCAAACCGGTTTTCGGGCGGGCTATGGGGTTGAGACTGCCATGGTCGCCCTGGTCGATGATCTCCGTCTGGGCATCGACAGGGGTAGCGTGTCCCTGTTGGTGCTCTTGGACATCTCAGCGGCTTTCGATACCATCGACCATGGTATCCTTCTGGAACGCCTGGCAGAGGTGGGAATCGGGGGCACTGCGCTCCAGTGGTTCCGGTCCTACCTCTCTGGGAGGTTCCAGATGGTGCAGCTGGGGGACGTTTGCTCCGATAAGAGGGCCCTTACATCTGGGGTTCCTCAAGGAGCCATTCTGTCCCCCATGCTCTTTAACATTTACATGAAACCGCTGGGAGAGATCATCTGGAGGCATGGGGCGCGGGGTTATCAGTACGCTGATGACACCCAAATAGTCTTCTCTATGTCTCCGACTGATGCAGTGACCAGGGATGGCGTCGCTCCTCTCATGGCCTGTCTGGAATCGGTAATGGACTGGAAGAGGGAAAACAGACTCAGCCTGAATCCAGAGAAAACGGAAGTACTGGCGATAGGTTCTCCCGGTCCAGGGATGGAGGTGGTTCCACCTGTCCTGAACGGGGTCACGCTCCCCGTGAAGGACACAGTACGCAGTCTGGGGGTGCTCCTTGATTCGTCGCTCCATCTGACTTCTCAGGTGGACGCGACGGTCAGGAGCACCTGTTATCAGCTTCGGCTGATTCGCCAGCTGCGTCCCTACCTGGACCGGAGGGACCTTGAAACCGTAGTACACGCTCTGGTAACCTCTCGGTTGGACTTCTGCAATGCGCTCTACATGGGGCAGCCTTTGTATCACACTCGGAAGCTACAACTGGTCCAAAATATGGCAGCGCGGGTGGTCACTGGTGCTCCCAGGGCCGCCCATATAACACCAATTCTGAAAGATCTTCACTGGCTGCCGATTCGCTTCCGGGCTCAGTACAAAGTGCTGGTTATTACCTATAAAGCCCTATATGGCTTGGGTCCAGGGTACCTGAAGGACCGTCTCTCCCCATACAATCCGCCCCGCACACTTAGGTCATCTGGTCAGCGGTTACTGAGAGTTCCGGAGACTAGATTGGTGAGTACGACGAAGAGGGCATATTCCATCTCTGCCCCCTGTCTCTGGAACTCTCTACCTATCAATCTCCGCTTGTCCCCCTCCCTTGCTCAATTTAAAAAGGACTTAAAGACCTATTTATTTAACCAGGCTTACCGCTGAATGGACTTTTATTTATCTGCCTGTTGTAATGCCGCCCACTGTTCTGCTGCTGCATATGCACTAGCACTTATATTGAGAATTGTGATTTTATTGTGATTTTATTGTCTTACTGGTTTTACTGCTTTTATTGTTTTATTGTTACCGGCTTGTTTTAATGGTTTTTATGTCCTACTGTTTTTTATATGCTGTACACCGCCCTGATCTATGGAAGGGCGGTATAGAAATAAATCATATTATTATTATTATTATTATTATTATTATTATAGCATATGGAAACCTAACAAGGCATTTTAAAAGTAGTAGTTGTGTGTCCAGTCTTAGCTTTTGGACGCGCAGGGCAGATACAACTTACACATACAATGTCATCAATGAATCAAGGACACAGGTTCAGATTGGAAGTTGCCTGGAATGATGCTAGGATGCACCTCCGTATTTAATCCCTGGTTTGGCTTTTTTAAAAATGTACTTTTGGCTGAGTTTAAATGTAAGGATTGTAACAAAGAAGCTTCTACTCACAAACCACTTAAATGAGAAAATGAACACCCAGTAGCAATTTCTTTAAAAGGTGTCATGGAACCTTAGAGTCATCTTCATTTTGTAAATCCATACTGGATTGGTTTCAAATGGATCAAACAATTTATTATTGTTATAATATATATACTGTTATACTGTTATGGTAGGAATATTGTGGTAGGTAAATAAAAACAAATATTTAAACCACATCAAAACCTGGAAGATAGAATTCAAGAGTACATATTTGCAGAAAAGAAAAATCAGATCCCCAAAATACTTCTGAATTTCAATAAATTTAATGCTTACCTGCATTAAACTTGTAAAATTTTGATGTGACTTTGCTCATTTAATATTATTAATTTTTTGAAGTATAGAAATTAATCTATATGGTGATTGCTCTCACTGGGTGGCATAAGACAATGATTGTCAAGACCTAAATATAAATATGGGAAATATTCTGATCATCATTTCAAAACACCCATAATTTAATCTCAGGTTGGAGTTCCCAACTTTTTTGACTTGCAGAGTCCTTATTTCTATGGCGGAGCCCCTATGAGGCCTTTCCCATGTCTTACAAGTTAATGGTGTTTAGGAGTATGAATAAGAATATATTCTTATTCTTTAATTTCATTCAATCTTTATTTCTTTCATTTTCCTGGAACAGTTGTGGAGCACTTGGGAAGTGCACGTGGAGCCCTAAGGGCTCCACAGAGAATGGGTTGGGAACCCCTGATCTAAGGTAACTTCAACGATTTGGCTCTTGGAATTGACAAACTATCAGCCAACAAAACTCCATCCTGGGGCACATGAACCCATGCACATTGCTACTGAAAACATAAAGCAATAATAGGAAACATACTGGAATCCCCATTCTAGTCATAGAATTTCTCTGATAGATGCTTTTCTTCATCTCTACCCCAATAGCAAGCAAAATAAGGCACAAAAGTGACTGAACTGTAGTCTTATGTGAATGGAAAGCACAGGCTGGGAAAGCTCTAGAGATGCAGTGACATCGGATCTTGAGAAGCAACTGTCAGATGATGACATCACGAGTGTGTGGCTATACTCCTAACATCATCAACACAGCTGGCACTGTGCAAAGGAATCCAGCCTCCTACGCCCAACCAGATACTCAACATCAGGGCATGAATCATGAAACTACTCCTGCATAAGGCCAGTGCTGAGATGTTTTAGAATAACTGAATAATATTTCTTATTGATTTGCTTACACATCGGAGCTACTGGTGTGTTTGTGTAGGCATGATGTCTTCTTCTTCCAGTTTCTCTTTCCCTCTCCATTCTTCTTGGTCATTTCTTCTCTTCCATGCCACTCTATAATCCTCTGACTGCATGCATGCAAACTCAATGATGATATCCTGAATAAATTCAGAAGCACCCAAGGCTTAGAGTTCCAATGACTCTTCTGTCTATTCTGCTGTGCCTCTTTCCTACTCCTGGCATCTGCCTTTCAGAAGTGAATTTGTGGGAGGATTGGTCTACCAAGCTAGACTAGTTCATGATGAACAAGCCCAACATTTGGAATGGAGGCCATTTCTGAAACTCTTCCAATTCTAAATTGGTGGAGAAAACTGCCAGTAACATCTTGAAGATGATTCCCATAAAGATAGTTATCTATGCATAAGAACATAGTTTTCAAAACTGCTTTGAGATGACAGCTTCAAACACAATATAACTTACACAGCTTTTGAGGCACAGGATTGTTTTAACTGTTGTAAAAATTGCCAATGGAGTTTATATTTTTAAGTAAAAAATAATGGGAAAACTTGCTTCAGGAATGAAGGAGAAGGTACTATTTGAAAGTGACACCATTATTTAAGGCAGGATAGTTGATACCATCACTACCAAAATGGTCCCTTGCAGTTCTCAGCAAGTAGTGCAATGCTTTATTTCTCTATTGATTTTTATGGATACTCAGAAAGCATAGCTGGGAAGAAAAGGAACTAAGAGTGAAGGTGAAGATGGTAAGATGTTGAACAGCAATTCCTAGTATTTATCACCATTGAGTCAAGTCCCTTAGAGTTGCAGTTAAACAACACTGGGAAGGTTGTCTGACTGTCACCCTGGTGTAGATATTGGATTTGGGGACATAGTAAAAGTGGAGCCTTTGACATCTGTTTGAAGAGAAGGAGATTCTGGCTTTGCTTTTCTACTGACAAGTGATTTATTTTGTCTTGTGGAACTAAATAGGAGTCATAACACAAAATATGCTCTCATCCAAAACATGAAATAGGCTTTTATACTCTTGAGCAGCAGCTATGGCTTCATTTTTTGACTTCAGGCTTTGACTTTAAAGTATTTGGCAACAGGGTTTTTTGAAAAGAGTGTGCTGGTTTTTTTTAATGCATCCTTTTAGTTACGTTTTAAATGTGTTTTAAAGAGTTTCAGCCATTTGCTATTTAACAAAATTATTATTTTATTGTCTTATATCCCACCTTTCTCCCTATATAGGGACTCAAGGTAGCAGAAGTAGAATGTAGGTTTAATTTTTAAAATCTTTTTTTAAATAGGTTATTGGATAATATTTTTAAGCCATTTTGGATCAAAATCCTACATGGGATGTTAAGCTTGGCCAGATGGAAATCTTTCCCTGCACTCCACATTTATCGTTCTGTAGCTGTATCATCCCCCCACCCTACTTCACCTGTGGGGGTGCCCAGGCAGAATCTGACAGTGGTTCTTCAGACAGATGCGTGTAGGTTAGGGATGCCATCATTCCCTTCCACAAAACTGGGGGAAAAGTATGTGGGACTGGATTGGGCATATTACTGACAACTCACTCTAAAAACAGACAAAAGAGAGAGAGAGAGAGAGAGAGAGAAAACATATTTCCACATTTAGCATTGTTTTATTGCATACTTCAGTTGTTGTTTGGTTGTTTATATATTGCCATCAGTTTGCATAGCTCAGTACTATGGAATTCTGGGATTTATAATTTGTTGTTTTACCAGAGCTCCACGATAGAGGCTCACAAAACTACAAATACCCAATTTCTATAGCATTGAGTCATAGCAGAGAGTGTAGTAAGTTTTTGCATCATGCCAAGTTCTCTGACTCAGCAATTCAGTAGCCATTCAAAATATTTTACAACACTTTGAAAGAACGTTGTTCCAACAGTCTCATTCATAGGATTGCCATGAGTGCAGTTAGCAACAACAAGGTGATAGGGACTTTCTGTAGGGAATATATGTGTGTGTTATTTTAGGTTTTTGATCCTGATTTCTGATTTTATCTTATAGAAGGGAGATTAATGATTAACTGTATAAAAGACATAAACTATATATAGTTTATGCACTTTAATACCAGTAGTCACTGAGCAGAGAACTGAAAGTCATTTTTTAAACTTGCCTATTTTTCTTTGTCTTCTTTTCTTTTTCATTTTTTAAAAAGCTCTTTCCTTTTCTTCTCTGGTTTTTCTTTTTCTCTTTTATTTATGTAGTGTTCATGTTCTATTTTATGTAACTGGAAATTTTTAAATAAAATGTAAAAAAAACCCAAACCAAAACCAAGCACACACATTGCAAAGCATTCCAAAAGAATCTCACCAATCTGGAGTGGCAAAATTGGCAAAAGAGGCTGAGTGAAAATATATTTACTTGCTCCCCCTCTCACAGCCCATTATATACCTTCTTGTGCCAGTCTTAACATCACATATATGAGATAGAATTGAGTGGTGACCTATCAGGAAAGAGAGCTTTGATTCAAATCTATGCTGTGGTCACATTTGACATATTGTATACATTCATCTCAACCACAAAATGTAGTAGGGATCATCACCTTTAAAAGGGATCAGTATTATGGGATGTTGTGCCTTCATATCATTCCCAACTTATAGCACCCCTAAGTTTTCTTAGGGGGGTTGTCTTTGTCTTGAGAAAGTGTGACTTGCCCAAGGTCACCTATTGGCCAAGTGAACTCTATTCTCCAGTATCCTGTTCCAGTGCTCAAATCACTACATCAGACTGGACTTTATCACATGGGAGGCTTAACATGAGTGTGCTTCTCCCATCAGTAAATCATCATGAAGCAACCATATGGCAATAATGGAAGATCTCGTTATTACCAAATGGCGGCTCCAAGGACACTTTACACACAGGAGAGATGAGCCCTGATGCCTCCATGACGATTTACTGACAGGAGAAGTGTGCAGGAGTGTGAACTCCGATCACACTTCTTACACAATTTCTGGTGATTTCATGGTGATTTTCTCACACTGGCTCTCTCGAAATGTATGGAGAATAAGCTTATCAATGGCTACTAACAATGGTAGTGCATGGGATCAGTAATAGAGATTATATTCTTTTGTATGTCAGTTGCTGGTATGAGCAATATAATCAGGAGGGTGTTGTTTCACTTATTTCTTACTTGGGAGCCCGTGTGGGTGGTCATGCATGTGGGAGTAACTGTTCACATATAGCATGACACACTGCCATGGGATTGAGAGGGTTATATGGGTATATGGATTGTGATGGGTATATGTCATCATTCAGAGCTTTATTGCATTACAGAAAGTAAGATGAGAGGCAGTGAGACAGAAGTGGTTTTCTGTTTATACCAGCACATGCTCTTGGAGCACATTCATTCTGTTTCTGATGGAGATGATTGTAGATGTTTGCTTTTTGTCCTTCAGGAAAAAAAATCCATTTGGCAAAAGCCATACTTTTACAACCCTCTTCCTCTGGAGGAAGAATGGAAGTACTACAATGTCATGTGGGGAGGTAAGCAGAAAGCTGCTTCTGTCTCACTGCTTCTCATCTTACTTTTGTAATGTAATAAGTCTCTCAATCTTCTCTCCTTCAAGGGTGCATCTACACTGTAGAAATAATGCAAGTGGACATAACTTGTAACACCATCCTATGGAATTCTAGGATTTGTAGTTGTACAAGGTCTTTAGCCTTCTCTGCCAGAGTGGTAGTGCCTCACAAAATTATAAATTCCAGGATTCTGTAGGATGGAGCCAGGGCAATTAAAGTGGTGTCAAACCGCACTATTTCTACACCATCATTATTGCATTATTATCACAATGAGTGAGCGATCTTGTTGGCTTTCCTCTAAACATGGTCCTGCTTGTTATTGTTAACAGAATTCAACAATCAGTGAAGAATATGACAACAACCTTGTCAATTAAGAGAATTTAAAAACCAGGATTGCATGTTACAAAATTAGAGTGCATGGGGACATTTTTAAAAATGTAAAATAAATAAATAAATGATAAATGTGGGTGCAAAAATACACAACTTGTGGAGTACAAAAATGCCCTTTGAAGGACATCACGTGGCTTGCAGGTCACAGTTTCCCTGCATCTAGTTAAAGTTAAAGTTGAAAGTCAATGGGACTAGCTTTCTGTTTGTGGGATTTTTGATTACAGTATTTTCTTTACTTTCTTAGTTTTGTCATTAGTTTAGACACAACATCTAAAGTTGCACAATTATTTTTATTGGCAGTGGAGAAAGCTGTCACATATTGATGGCATTGTACGCCATCACCCAGCAGTTACTTGTAGATGTTAAGAGACATGGAGACAAAATGGAAATCTCAAAATCCCTGATAATCTGAAAATTTCCCATGGGAAAGAACAATAAACTCCCAGCACTGCCTTCGGGATCCTGCCTGAGAGAAAGACATGAGGTCACTGTAAAGTGTAAAACAGTTGTAGAGAGTGGTAGTAAAGTTGTGGGGAGATCTAGAAATGCCAATAGAAGCACATTTATGATTTTCCTGATAAATGTCGTCAAGTAAAGTGATCAAGGCAGCCTCTCTGGCTTCATTAGTGTGAAAGAGATCTCTCTCTTCCAAGTGGGAGACAAACAGAGATAGATCCAGGCAATTGAAATTGAGCATTCACACAATGATATAACAACAATCGTAATAATTTGTTGTTGTTGCTCCAAGATGAGCCTAAACCAGCTAAAAGAGATAAGGATAAGAATGGCAGGATATATGCTCATACATTACCATCTTGGTGACTAACAATTGAAAATTCAGCCCCTGAGACTCAGAACACTTCTGCTATAGATTCTGGATCCCGTGTAGAGTAAATGTTAGTGATGAGCATTAGGTTTGATGTGTAAAGAAGTAGTATTGCTCTTTTGCAAATTCATTCTCTGTGTTGGCCATTCTCCCTATGTTTTGTGCATACCTTGGCAAAATACTTGGATGGGGGGGGAGTGGAAAATGTATAAGAGAATAAAATTAAGGATTACAATTAATTTCAATAGCCAGTCTTATTTTGGCTAGTTACTTGTAAACTGCATTGCAGAATAGATTCTTCCAAGAACGCTTACTCTAAAGGAAGAACAGCCTACTATGCATAGTGTTTTCTTGCTGCTTAGCTATTTAGCATGCTTAAAACACTTGGCAGTGTATAATAGCTAGTGGCACACACTGCTCCTTTTCAGAACAACACTAAAGTGAAACCAGCAGTGAATCCTTCCAGTTCACCCAATGGAATTTTGCCCTGACCGGCACAGTTCCTGGAGCAAAACATACAGCTTCCAGCTTCCTGCTGCCCTTGGCAATCCTGTCTCAAGCAGTATTTGGCCTTAGTATTCCAGCATATTCAAAAGCTCAAGAGGAATTTAGCTGGCAAGACTCTTAGCATTAATGCTTCCATTTTTGTGCAACGAGAGTGCTGGAGAGTACAGAGAGATTTCAACAAATCACAGCCACACCATTAAGAATTTTTATTTGCTTCTCCAGTGTTAAAAACAGCAGGTTTAATTCAGTTAAGGCAAAATGCAATTAGAGGAAAGGACTGCCAGACCCTTTAAAGAAATGAATAGATGAACCTTTCAGTTGATTTAGCTTTCAACTCTGGCAAACATTTCCCCCCTTGGACATGTTCAGAATGAAAAGGGTCCAAAGGAAAAGAAAAGGGAAAAATGATAAATGATGCCAAGACAAAATATTTCCACAAACTAGTTTTGTACAAGGCCCTGCCATTATTTTTATGGTCCATGCCCTGATATTTTCAGCAAGGATGGCTCACATCACTCTGTGGAACATGTAGTTGATAGTTTTAGCCCCGTCTTCAAAAGTTTTTCTTTTTTCCTGCCTAAGGGACTAAATTCAAAGTGGTCACAAAACATCAGGACTGTATGACAGTAAGCTTCCTCTCTCAACCATTCTAACAACCTAGAAGCTCTTTTGAACTCACCAAGAAATAAAACATTAGACAAATTAGATGTGGTGTTGAATGTGTCATTTGGCTGGTATATTTTTAGTGACATATACAGATGTGTACCCAGATTACACCTGTGCAATTTTTGGGGGGGCTGTTGTGGAGGTTGCAATTCTCTCCTCTCTCACAAAATAATCAAAAACTCAACCTCTTCAACAATACAGGCAACAAACCTTTTACAGGAGAGCCCTGGTGGTACAGTGGTTAAATGCCAGTACTGCAGCTACACAGTTGTGAGTTCGATTCCAGCTCCAAGGTTGACTCAGGCTTCCATCTTTTCACAAGTTGATAAAATGAGTATCCAGATTGTTGGGGGCAATTTGATTACACACTTTAAACTGCTTAGGGAGTGCTAGTTCACTGATAAGTGGTATAGAAAAGTACTTGCTATATTGCTGAACTCCCCTTCCCAAACTGGGCCATTTACTGGCCAGTGGTAAATGCAGGAATGGTGGCAGCCCATAGAAGCAACTAGTTATGTGCCTGTAGCTGAATGCACAGTGAGCCATCCTTCAGTTTTCTCAGGGGTCCTCTTTAGAGGTCATGGAGGATCATGTCATCACTTTGCATCCAGCTACAGGCACATAACTAGAAACTTCCACAGATAGCTGCTGCCTACATATGATGAAGAAGAGAACTTAGTCAGCCCTGTGTACCCATGGATTTTTTTAATCCATGGATTCAAGCATCCATGGGTTGAAAATAATTTTAAAATGTTTAAATTCCAAAAAGCAAAGCTTGATTTTGGCATTTTATAAAAGGGACATAATTTTACTATGCTATATATTTAATGGGACTTGAGCATCCAAGATTTTGTTATTCACAGGGGGTCCTGGAACCAAACCCCAGCAGATACCAAGTGACCACTGTACCAGATTATGTAAATTTTCCACAATGATTACAACCTTTGATCCCCATGGTTCTTTTCATTTGAACTAATAATAATAATAATAATAATAATAATAATAATGTTTTTATTTATACCCCGCTCTTCAGCCAAGACTATCAGAGCGGCTTACAATTTGTTAAACAAACAGCTTCATTTACAATTGTAAGCTATTTGCCCCCAACAATCTGGGTACTCATTTTAGCGACCTCGGAAGGATGCAAGCCTGAGTCAAGCTTCAGCCCTTTTCTGGTCTTGAACTCGCCACCTTCTGGTTTTGAGTGAGTGGCTGCAGTACAGGCATTTAACCACTGCACCACCAGGGCTGAATTACTATAAAAACAAGCTGAAAAGTTTGTATAGCTTTTATTCTGACCTTTGGCATCACTTTCTAGAAATTCTCAAAAATGGCTCTGTTTATTTAACACATGGGATTATTGTCTTTCTTTGGCAATAATAATAATAATAATTTTATTTCTAGCCCACCCAATCACATTGGGGCTTTCTAGATTGGCAAAAAGAAGTGTGTTCATGGCTGCATGAAAGTCTAGCCTTTAGATGAGAAAAAGGGAAAGTGTGCCATGAAAACGCTTTTTTTGCGTTTTAGGGGAGAAGAAGCACCTTTAAAAAGGTGCTGGTTTTCCCAGCTTCTTTTTTAAAAACTGCAGAACAGCGCAGCTCCATCTAAAGGCTGTGGTGCAGCTGCTAAGCATTAAGGAAAAGGCAACTTCATGTCACACTTTCCTGCCAATCTAGAAAGCCCTGAAGAATCCGGGCGGGTTACAACAATAAAATACACCAACATTACAATAAAATCAAACCCTAAACCTCCCCCACCCCAGTACTAAAATGGAATTGAACAGTAATAGTATAAAATATTAAAAGCAATTAAAAACAATAAATAAACATTAAAAAAAACATTCCACAAAGACAGAGAAGCAAGCAGGGAAGAATAGGTGGATAAGGGGGCAGATATCTCTATATCTGGGGAGAGTAGCTAAGTTGGAAAGGCCTGCCGGAAGAGATCCGTCTTGAGAGCTTTCTTAAAAGCTGTCAGAGTGGAGATGTGATGGATCTCCTCCGGCAGGTTGTTCCATAATTTTGGAGCAGTAGTAGAGAAGGACCTCTGGGAAACTGATGTTAGCCTAGATTTTTTTGGCTGTAATAAATTTCTTCATGAGGACCTTAAAGTGTGGTACGGACAATAGGGAAGAAGGCATTCCCTCAAGGATTCTGGGCCCAAGCCATGTAGGCCTTTAAAGGTAATCACCAACACCTTGTACTTTGCCCGGAAACTAATAGGCAGCCAGTGTAGGGACTTCAAGACCGGTGTTATATGGTCATTCCTAGATGTTCCTGTAATCAATCTAGCTCCCATGTTTTGTACCAACTGAAGTTTCTGAACTTGGCACAAGGGTAGTCCCATGTAGAGTGCATTACAGAAGTCCAATCGAGAGGTTACCAGTGCGTGTACTACTGTTTCTAAGTCACTTGGCTCCAGGAAGGGGCACAGTTGGTGTATCAGATGAAGCTGATAACAGGTGCTCTTGACTGTCGTATCCACCTGGGCTGTCAGATGGAGCGACGAGTCAAGGAGCATCCCCAAACTGCAGACAGAATCATTCAGGGGAAGTGTGACCCCATCCAGAACTGGCTGACACAACTCCATTCCTGGTTTCGAGGTTCCTATAGCAAGTACCTCCGTCTTACCTTATGTCAATTCACAGATTTGTTTTCAATATCTCTCAGTTGTTCCCTTGTTTATGGAAGCTATTTAAATTTAACATTATGTTCCCCCCCCCCCAAATTAATTTGCTCTTAGTAGCTGTACCTATAACTTCCTTTTGATCATTTTCCTTTTCCAATAGTCACATCTTGAACTAATCTATTTTACCCGAGGATGTATGTGTGATCATATCTGGATCACTACATCTTCAAATTTGTTTGTTCCATTTTTATACCACTTTTCACCCAGCATGAGATCCAAAGTGAAAATCAAGTTTTTTGGCTAATTTTGGCATTAAAGAGAGATTGAAGTGCATTTAAAGCATCCCACAAATAAAACAAAACTCGCAATTGCGTGAATGATAATCACACAAAATTGCACAAATTAAGTGATATTGGAAATGGAATGTTGCTGAAATCCCAAAAGTAAAAAGATGCACATTAATGCTTCTTTGCAACCACTTTAATGACGGGTTTTGTGCGATGTTGTGTGACATCATTTCACGTAATTACATTATTTTTCTGGGATATTCACAGGATAAACTCCTGATCTCCTTTGTGTGATATCCTTACAATATTTTAAAGTTTATCTAAAATCTTACTTTACAAAAGTTTAAAAAGAAATAAAATAAAAATCAATTTTATTAAAAGGTATATGGATCAAAGGCATTAAAAATACAACTAAAACATAAATGGCAAGACAAAAACACAGTGTACTACTTTCAGGATCTACTGAACGAGAGATCTACCTGAATGGAAATGTTTTTGCCTTCTGGTGGAAAAAGAGAACAGGGGGGACTGAGCGGCTGTACATACAGCCCCGAAGGGGCAGCTGTTTCAGCCAGATTGGGACAGTAGCAACCGCATGCTGTGACCCTGATCTAATAATAATAATAATAATAATAATATGATTTATTTCTATACCGCCCTTCCATAGATCAGGGCGGTGTACAGCATATAAAAAAACAATAAGACATAAAAACCATTAAAACAAGCCAGTTACAATAAAACAGTAAAACAGTAAAATCAGTAAGACAATAAAATCACAATAAAATCACAATTCTCAATACAGGTACTAGTGCATATGCAGCAGCAGAACAGTGGGCGGCATTACAACAGGCTAATAAATAAAAGTCCATTCAGCGATAAGCCTGGTTAAATAAATAGGTCTTTAAGTCCTTTTTATATTGAGCAAGGGAGGGGGACAAGCGGAGATCGATAGGTAGAGAGTTCCAGAGACAGGGGGCAGAGATGGAATATGCCCTCTTCATCGTACTCGCTAATCTAGTCTCCAGAACTCTCAGTAACCGCTGTCCAGAGGACCTAAGTGTTCGGGGCGGATTGTATGGGGAGAGACGGTCCTTCAGGTACCCTGGACCCAAGCCATATAGGGCTTTATAGGTGATAACCAGCACTTTGTACTGAGCCCGGAAGCGAATCGGCAGCCAGTGAAGGTCCTTCAGAATTGGTGTTATATGGGCGGCCCTGGGAGCACCAGTGACCACCCGCGCTGCCATATTTTGCACCAGTTGTAACTTCCGAGTGTGATACAAAGGCTGCCCCATGTAGAGCGCATTGCAGAAGTCCAACCGAGAGATTACTAGAGCATGTACTACGGTTTCAAGGTCCCTCCGGTCCAGGTAGGGACGCAGCTGGCGAATCAGCCGAAGCTGATAACAGGTGCTCCTGACTGTCGCGTCCACCTGAGAAGTAAGATGGAGCGACGAATCAAGGAGCACCCCCAGACTGCGTACTGTGTCCTTCACGGGGAGCGTGACCCCGTTCAGGACAGGTGGAACCACCTCCATCCCTGGACCGGGAGAACCTATCGCCAGTACTTCCGTTTTCTCTGGATTCAGGCTGAGTCTGTTTTCCCTCATCCAGTCCATTACCGATTCCAGACAGGCCACGAGAGGAGCGACGCCATCCCTGGTCACTGCATCAGTCGGAGACATAGAGAAGACTATTTGGGTGTCATCAGCGTACTGATAACACCGCGCCCCATGCCTCCGGATGATCTCTCCCAGCGGTTTCATGTAAATGTTAAAGAGCCTTTGCAGGGCACAAAAGGGGTATGATAGCTGTGTTGCTGCAGCTTAGTGGCACTCCTTTTGTGCTGTATCATCTGTACATAATGCCGGAGGAGCGCCATGATACCTTGCGCCATGTGGTGTGGTGTGCAGGGTCACATTGCCCTGAGGGCAGAGCTGGGAAATGGCCGGTTTGAACAGCCCCTAAGTGGACCTTCCATGGAAGGGAGTCCCATAGTCTAGGAGCAGCCACTGAGAAGGCTCTCTCTCATTAATTTGTTCCCTCCAAATTAACAGGTATGTGGTGATACTGTAAACATTATACAGGCTGAGCATCCCTAATCCAGAAATCAGAAATCCAAAACCCTCCAAATCTGAAACTTTGTGCAATCAGCTGCCTGCTTCTTTGAGGCAGTGGCTGTGGTGCTCCTGCTTGTTTGTCTTCAGTCACTCCTCAGGTTTACATCTCATATACAATAAAAGTAGTGAGACAGGAGGCTAGAGAGAGATGCAAGGATCTGTAAAATGGCAAGAGGCATGGATTTGTGCTGAGCACTACACTTGGATTACTGCCATTTCACAGATCCTCAGTTTATCTCCAGCCTCGAGTCTCTCTCCAGTCTCACATCTCTCTCTAGCCTCACAAATACACTACACATTATGCTACTCATGTTGTGTATTGTGTATTATGTATATGCAAATACAGGTATCTCAAAATCCTAAATATGACATTCTTCTGGTCTCAAGCATTTCAGTTAAGGAGTATGTAACCCGAACTGCCCATTTATCTTATACTTAAAGTAAGCACATATCTATTTTAGCTTAGCGAAAGATTACTCAAATATTGAAACCATACCATTTCCCATTTTCATAGTCCATAAGCTTGGCAGATGTACCAGACATTAGCATGACTGATACAGCAAAGAAAATATGATTTGATAGAAAATATAGGCCCTTGCTATGATTTTAGTTCTTTCTCTGCATCACCTTAAGTCTTGGTGTCTTAGTAAAAATAGAGGACATACTTTACCTATACTGCAGCAGTGGGCAACCAGGCTAATTTCAAAACAGAGTGGATGGCCCCATGCATTGTTTCTTCCAGGTCCACCCAAATCTGGCTTTAGCCCCTTCCAGCATCTTCTGTGTATATGTGCCATCATGTTGCTTGCCAGTTTATAGCAATTCCATGAATTTTTTAGGGTTTTCTTAGGCAAGGAATACTCCGAATTGGGTTTTCCAGTTCACCTCTGTGAAATATAGCCTACAGTGCCTAGTATTCATTAGTGATCTTGCCATCCAAGTACTAACCAAAGCTGAACCATGAAGAAATGTATCTCATGACATTAAAAAAGGTTTCTATTCCTGCTGTGATATTAATATTCTCAGATGTATAGCCGGTAGAAAAGAGACCCAGAATACTCCTACTCAGACATTACTGTAGTGTGTTAATCCTCGCACAAGACAGAAGCAGGCAGAAGTAGTGAGTGCACTAGTTCTGCCCACCTCCATCATCACTTTTGTCACACAAAAGGGACATGTCTGAAGAGGACAGTTTGTTCTATTTGTGGGAGCCAGTCACAAAATTCAAACCCTTGATTTTGCCCCATTCTGTCTCTAGTGTTCTGTCTATGCTTGAGGTAAGCAGCAAAAGTATGCTCACCTTTTCACATGTGCAGTACATGTGTATTCATAAATCCTGAACACAACTCCCAATTGTCTGATGGGTTGTACAGTGGACTCTTTGGGTTTGATCCAAGACCAGCAGTAGATATCAAAATCTGTAGATGTTCATGTTCCATTAAATACAATGGCATAGTAAAATGGTGTCCCTTATATAAAATGGCAAAATGGAGGTTAGCTTTTTGAAATGTGTGTGTATTAGTATTTTCAAGCTTGTGAATAGTTGAATCAATGGATAAAAATCTGTGGATATGGAGGGATGACTGTACAACATTTGGCCTATGAAGACACTATGGTAATTCTTCTGTATCATTAATGGGAATAGTGCAGATCAGCAAAAAGACACACACATCACAGAGATTATATAGATTAGATGGGCTATGTCTACACATATATTCAAGCCCTAAATGCCCCTTTCCCAGATATCCACTATATATTTTCTGATAAATGGTGAATGATGAATGTCTCTGCCATTGTAAGTGAAGTAAAATAGAAGTTGCAGGATCAAAGCTGTGGTTTTCTAATGGACTGATGCCAGTTAGATGAGCAATTGTGGAAGCAACAAACCATATATGACTTATTCCCTGGGTCCAATGCGTACATTTTATTTCTATAATTTGAGAGGTAGCTTTAGCCTGAGGAAAACTAGCTCCACTTCTAGATTTCATTTTTGTACAGTTTGGCACATTTATAGTTGTAAACAAGATAAACATATGGTTACATTTTTCATATCTGGTCTTTCTTTTTCTTTTTTGTTCATCTGATCAAACTGAGGGGGAATCATTTAAAAAAAAAAACCACCAATAAAACTTGTGCTTTCTATTAGAACTTTCTATTTGCAGAGGTTATTACTTGTCTGTAGGAGAAAGGGGGTGGGGAAGGCTTCAGGGTGAAACTCTGTTGACAAAGTCTCCGCCTAGGAGCAAACATTTTGTACGATATTTCAAACACAGAGATAGTGTTGTCATAATCAAATGGTATCATAAATCATAACAGGACCTAGTTAAAATGAAACTCATCACAATGACATACTGTAGCAAGAATATAATATAGTGAGAAAGCAAGAGTTTGATCCTCTGTCACAAATGGCAATCTGGGACTGTGTGTGTATGCAATTTTGGTAGATGGGGGATTCTGTGCAGTACCTGCCTGTGTTTTATAGACTGATTGATCTAAAATTGAACTTGGCACACATGTGCTTTAAAAGCAGAGCTAAATTTGCAGGACTGGCTCTACCATCAGGCAGAATGAGGCATCTAACTCAAAGGCAGATGTTGGAGAATGGCTGGGGTAGCCAACTTTCCTAAATCCCCTGGCTGTTGGATGTTACAGCTTTTCCTAAACCCTCTAAATTTTCACTATTGCAGTTAGAGTGGAATATAGAGCAATATAGTGGATCTGGGAGTAAAATGAAAGAAAGAAAAGAATGACATCTTTTTCAGTGGACTTTTTAGGAATGAGAAAGGAGGCAGTCATGGGGCCATGTGCAATTTGCAAGCCACATTCTGTGGCCACTCCTGAAACAGAGGATGCCTTTTAAAAAGGGTCCATCCTCTGCAAAGTAGAGCTATTTGCTCCTCTATTTGCTCCTGGTGGGCCTGTTTTGTTGTTGCTGTTGTGTGCCTCCAAGGTGACCATGAGATTATCCTATCACAAATCCTGGCAGGATTTGTTCATATGTTGCTTGCCCTTGCCTTCCTCTTAGGCTGAGAGGGTGTGACTTGCCCAATATCACCCAGTGGATTTCCATGGCCGAGTGGGAATTTGAAACTTGTTATCACAGTGTCCCAGTCCTTTTTTTTTCCTATTGGTAAGCTGCTTCTGTTCCACATTTGCTTCACATTGCAATTGCCTTGGCCATGGAGGGGGAGAAGAAGAGGCAGGCACAATTCCATCATGCCTAGATCCAGAAGCGGATGAGAGGCCCTCCCTCCATCCCAACTCCTGTGGCCTCAGAGGGGGAGAAGAAATATCTACTGAACTTAGTTCTTTCCCACATTGCCATTCCCTTTTCCTTTTGTGTCATGTCTTAATTAGGTTATAAGTCTGAGGGCAGGGAAGAAGGCTTTTTTATTGGTCTTTTACATGTAAGCACCATGTACAATTATGGCACCAAGCAACAACTTTTTTCAGCTGCACAAGCATTCATATTTATTTACATGCCTATTTTTCAAACTATATCCATTTTTGTTTGTGCATTGTCCAATGCCCACATTTCTTCCTAGGAATTTCTCCACTGAATTAAATCTTTTTGAACACACTCCCCTCCACCACATACACTCATTTTTTATGCATTGTTTTGAATGCATGCATTTTTAATGTGCAATTCTTCAAATATCCATATTCATTTATTCATTTTTGTGAACTGTATCACAGACTTCAGAAAAGTATGGAGTTCATTATCTAAGTGCAACCCCCTCATGTTCACATCTGGAAAATAACCATTCAGTGCATATGCAAACCAACCAAATGTTTCACCCATGTTTAATCTTCTCTATGTGGTTGATGAGGTGCACATAGAAAAGAGCTGGAATTCATGTTTGTGTCATGTGACTGACACATTTCTACATTGCCACCTTTTTGCTGGGACATGATGAGTTTATTGAGCCTCAGGGCTGGCCCAAGGTATTTTGCTTCCTGAGGTAGAACATCAAACGATGCCTTCCTGGCTGCATCCGCACTGGAGAAATAACCCAGGTTGACACTACTTTAATTGCCTTGGCTCAGTGCTATGGAATCCTGGGATCTGTAGTTTTGTAAGACATTTAGCCTTTTCTGTCAGAGAGCTCTGCTGACACAACAAACTGCAGTTACCAGAATTCCATAGCATTGAGCCATGGCAGTAAACATGGTGCCACTCTGGACTTTTTCTGGAGTGTGCATGCAGCCCCTGAGTCCATATATATAGCATGCAAGGCCAACCAAGTTGTTTTGGCACTTGAGGTAGAAAAATCACCTGAACTCTTCTCTCTTTCTGTGGCAGTAAATATATAATAATACTACTTCACTGATCAAAAGCTTGCAGCCATTTCACAATATAAATCAGTTGCCTGAGGCATCTGCCACAGTGACCAATGGTAGGTCCAGCCCTCTTGAGCCATACCGCTTTACCATACTAGCAAAGGCAGTTTCAGATAGGATTTCCATGACTGGAACACTTTGCTGTGTTCCATTATGCACCCACGCATCTCTTTAAAAAGCGAATATACACACCTCTCTGCACAAGATACAAAAAAATAAAATAAAATAATAATCTTTCTTACGCGTTCATAACTCTAGCTTAGAAAAACATTATTCACCACCATTTAATAATCTTTTCATATCTAGTTCTCCCTCCTCCAAATTTTATGCTGCAGGCTGCTGTTTTGATAAATGCATGTTTCCACAGCTTTCTATGATACTGTATCATCATGAGGTAAAATGTCAATATGGGCAATGACACAGCACAGTGAAAACACAATTTAATATTCAAAGGATTTGTGTAATTGTAAATTAGGCAGTGCCACCCAATATCACAACATATTTCATGAGAAAAAGATGCTAAATTTACTTGACCTACTTTCATCTACATGTTTAGGAAACGGTATGATAAGTAAACAAAGTAGCTGAGCCTCCTATATGAGATGATTATTGTTTGAATTTATGATTCATGCCTTGAGCAAAATTTTGTTTGTGGCCTCATTTGCAACCATAATTTACAACTTTTCTAGGGATAGACTGTGTATTTGGGAGGCTATATATTAGGCATGCTTTGTACTGGAACTGTTTTCTAGCTTTGGGTGTAGTATATTTTGTGTTTCTGTTAGCTATAAAAATTCTTGGCATAACATTTATTGTAGTAAATATGGAAATTCTTTTTAAAAATTGCATCCCCCTTAGGAGTGTCCCATTGTATTTACATCAGTGTGCTTATTATAGCTAAATCTAACTGCTGTTTAAAGAAATTGTTAATCCTATAAATCCGTTCATTTATGAGTATGAATGCAGGAAAAATTAACCACTTCATTATCTCCTAACATGGAAATATTAGGCACATGGATATTTACTAAGATCCAACTTTTAAATCTGGATCACGTAGTTTGGACTACAGACTTTAAGGAAGCAAATTATTAGACAAATTACACTCATATCAAAGGATTAGAACAAATTATTAGCAGTAACTGGAACAGATACATTGAATTAATGGAAGAAACCTCATCCAGTTAAAGGACTTACTTTAGCTGAGACTAACAACTGGATTTAGCCAAAAAAAAAAACCAAAAAAAACACACACACACACACACACAAAAAAAACAACAACAACATAGCTGACACCTTTTGCTGATCCCTCCTCTAGCAAACTGGTTAAAATAATATATCATTACTTTCTATGTAAAAGATGGTCCACCAAATGACTTCAACACATGGAAGCTGGAGGAAATAGTATGCTCATGTTATGTCCTGGCCATGCACTGCTCATGATCAGTTGGCCTTGAACACTTGTCCTCATGTACTGAATTCTGTTAATGGATCATATTATACCACTGTGAAAGTTGATATACATGGTTCAGTGATAAGGAACTGAAAGCTGAATTTAGTCCAGATATATTATTAACTTAGAGCCAGCATGACATATTGGCTTGAGTGTTTAACTACAACTCTGAATACCAGGGTTTGATTCCTAGGCTGACCATGAAAGCCATTGGATGACCTTGGGCAAGTCACCTGTTTTCAGCCTCATGGGAAGGCAATAGTAAACCTCCTCAGGACAAATCTTGCAAAAAAACAACAACAAACAAATAAACCCATGATCGGTTTGCCTTAGGGTTCCCACAAGTGGGAAACAACTTGAAGGCTTACAACAACAACAAAACAACAACAACAACATTATTAACTTGGGGCATGCAGAGAGCATACAGGACTCAATGTAGACCTGTATATTTTCATGAGTTATTGTAAGAATCAGCCTTAAGGTTCAGTATAACAAAGTAACTTGTTTGTGACCAAAAGGTCCTATCATCCAATATGCCACAGATGAAACATAAAGTTGTCTTATAAGAGATCAAAATACAGTTGACCTTCAGTACGCAGAGATTCTGCATCCATGATTCAACCAATCATGGTTCGAAAATATTCATGCACACGCACGTGCACACACGCATTCACACACAATCCAAAAAACAAACCTTGATTTTGATTTTTGTAAAATGGATGTCATTTTACTATTCCATTTTATATAATAAGACTTGAGCATCCATGAATTTTGATATTCACAGGGCGCCCTGGATCCAAACCCCACCAAATACTGGAGGCCCACAAAGCCGGTAGTAGCTATCCAGGCTTCCAAGTACGTAGATATCTTTCCTTAACTTTCTACTTTACATACAGTGGACCTTTCTCATCTGTGGGGGTTCAGATGGGGAAAAAACTACATATCGTTATACCCCATATTATTCAGTGGGTGGTGACATGTTCTTGTCAGTGTATCTGTGAGCATGCACCACCATTGAATAATATGGGGTGTGGAGATATGTGAGCAGTTGATTCTGCGAATTACTAGCCCACCAATGTAGTGAGCTCACTGTTCAATGAAGAATAAATGTTAGAGCTTGAATCTTGATGGAAACTTATGATGTTCTCCCCCATGCAATTAGTTTCCCAAGAGGAAAAGCTTTAGCTCATTCAGGAGAGCATACACTTTACATGATCAGTCTCAGGAATCTCAAGGTAGGCCTAGGGCACCTTGACGATAAACATGATACTTTAAGGTAGTAGATTAGTTTACAATAGAGCATGATACTTTAATGTAGGACATGACATTTTAATGTTGATAATTATATATTTACACAGATGTGCACTAGAAACAAGATAAATCTGTCAGTACCCTGAGATACTTAGGTCAAAATCCCATAACAAGTTGGGAACGAGTCTCACTGAACTCACCTGCTTTCCATACAGTAAAGATAAAGTAGTTTAACTGTCATGACTCTATCCTGTGGAGTCTTGGGAGTTGTAGTTTGGTGAGGCATTCAGCCTGGTCTGTCAAAGAGCTCTGGTGCCTTGCCAAACTACAAATCCCAGGATTCCACACAATAGAGCCCTTAAAGTTAATTTCTGTAGTATACATTTCTGCTTTATTTCTGTAGTATAGCTATACCCTCAATTAGACCTAGGGTACATCCATACTAGATTATTACAGAAACTTGATACCATAACTGCTATGCTATAGAATTCTATGATTTGTTGTTTGATGGAGTACCTAGAATTTTCTAAATTTGTCCTCTGAATTACAGCACTAGAGCTCTTTGACAGAGAATTCTAAGCGCCTCGCCAAATTACAGATCCTAGGGTTCCATAGGATAAAATGGTATTTATCAATTTATACCAATTATAGTGGTATCAAAATGTTATACGTGAGTAGACATGTATAGTGTTGCATTAAACCCCCTAAGTCTGGGGCTAGGGAAGACAAATGACAAAATAAGGACAATTGTTGAACAGGCACCAGAAAAATAGTGACTCTCCTTGGTGAATAGGGAGAGTCAAATGATAGGAATTTTTTTAACGAACACATATTCAAGGTCATTCATTCCAGATTTGTAAAATTTTAATGCTCTGCAACCACACTCTAATTAATTTAGCATGACAAATAAATACTTTGACTAGTGTGTGGTGTGTATGATAGACAAAAAGAACCGAAGGAGCATGTTCAGGATACAAAAAGGTTGTTCCACTGATGAAATGGCTCCTTTCAGTAGAACTGGAAAAAGAGGAATTTTTCCTCTCTCCCCCCTGTATGTCCTTAAAAGTTGCTCCAGATGGCTGGGAAACCTCCAGAATCAGTTTTCGGGAAGCATGGGGGGCTTCAGAGCAATAAGGAAGGAAGGAAGCTGCAATGAGCCAGTGGATGATGGCCAGCATCCTGTTGGTGACATATGACATTGTTACCTCCTGTTATTTCAGTGTACTTTCTTTGTGAAAAGAGGTATATAAGCACCTCCTTGCGAAACAACTCCTTGCAGCTGTTCTCTCTCTCTCCCTCTCTCTCTCTATCTGTGTAGGAAGGTTCTTGGCCAACTGTAGCCAGGATAACAACAACAACAACAACAACAACAACATTTTTTATTTATAGCCCACATCTCTGTCTAAGCAATCGAGGCAGGGTACAACAAAATTAAAAGACAGTACAGTAAAAATTATCTATCCCAATCCCAACCTCCCACCCCTTAAAATAGAATTAAATTAGATAAGATTAAAACAAAGCAAACAATATAGGTATAATAACATAACATAATAAAATAAAAAGCACTTTTTCTTTGGGCAATGTGGGATGATACTGTTCTCTCAAATTTCCTGCTAGTATAGCCACTGCAGCAGAAGTTTTGAGACATGTGGGAAAAGAGAGGTGAGAGATTTTCTTGCAAAGGTTATTCAAAGTCAGCATACATATATTGCTTCTATTAGGACATGTTAGGCAAACTGATATCTCAAGCAGAGTAACTAAATCGGCAAGGCAGAAGCCAAACAACCACGAGTTCTACGCTTTCATACACTCAGGTATAACAAATAAGCTTACTCTTACAGACACAGATTAGCTTACTCTTCATTGTAAAACATTTGGAAGCTTTATTTACAATTCTAAGTTGTCCATAATCAAACACTTGGTGTTTTGGAAGAGAAAGGGGGGGGGGAGACAAATGGCTGTAGCTTAAAATGATGCCGGAGAAGAGAGGGTTGGTAAAACAAACAAACAAACAGTCAACAGAAATACATGCTGTGCTTAAACTCCTAAACATGCAAACTAGCAATTAGAGACAAGCATTCAGAGGTCAGGTGCAAGAACTATAGCATTAGGTCTAGGTGGGACAAAAGTTGTTTACATGAGAGTGCTTACTCTTGAGGACTCTCCTCCTTCTGCCATGGAAACTGGGAGGGTGTCCTGATTTCCTTGTCGAATTCTATGGGTCATCAAGGGGTTCAACATCTTGCTCCTAGGGATTGCTTCTTGTCCTCATACTAGGAAAAGCTCATCCTCACCAGAGGCGACCTCTGGAAAAGAGCATGGCTCATACATAGGCTCAAGTTTGTGTTGCATACACTGTCAATAGTTGATGGCTATACTTGTAATAGAGCAGGGAAAAGGAAAAGTGGCCCTCCATATATTACTATGCTGCATCTTCCATAATCCCTTATCAATGGCTATGCTGGCTGGTGGATGAGAGATACAGCACAGCAACATTTGGAAGGTCTTTTATTCCTAATCATGTGTCAAGCACGTATTTACGTGTTTTGCTACAACAGTTTAACTGAAGCTGTACTGAGGGGAGGGGAAGTTACCATGATTGAAATCAGCCCTAAACACATGAATTGCTGAACCCAGATGTTGGACTGCAGAAAGTTGGACTCTCATTTAAATTGACCAGATGCTGAAAAATCCCAGTGATGTGATCTGTTAAGAATGCAACTTGGATTGATGTAAAGGAAAGAAAAACCATAATTAGACACTGAATGCCAGGCTGAAGCCAGGGAATAATATGTTCATCCCATATAACTTGGCTGTTTCTGTTGATTTCAGAACACATTTCCTATAGCTTCATGCAACCAAGTACACAAGCAGACCCACCAAGCTGGTCTAATCCACTGGGTCACTGTTTATGTTCTTCATTTTTATGTTCATTTTAGCCATGCAGGATGGGTGATGGGTAAGAGATATTATACCCTCCAACTGTTCCAGTTTGGCAGGAACAGTCCTGATTAATCTTCTGTTGTCCTGGGGCCTTATTGCATGAGCCTCCCTCCCACTACAATTGTGTTACCTCTAAAAATTCTATGTAACCAAGATTGCAGGCTTATCTTCCACAACATTTGTACCCAATCCAGGATTAGAGTGCCTGTTAGTGCTGTAACCCTATTACACACACAGGGAGGGAATATTTATTGTTGCTTCTGTTTCCCCTCCCCTCCCCTCCATTCCTCGGGAAAGCCATAGGGTTGAGAGAACACTACTTGTGAAGTGAGGGCAAGAGGGGAGCAGCTCTGGGAAGAAGGTGGAGGAGGGTAAGCATAGAGAGGGAAGGAGGAATGGAGTTAGCTCAGTCTTCACCCATATTAATAAGAATGGGGCTCTGGCACTGCTGGAGAAGGAAGAGGTGTGTGTGTGTGTGTGTGTGTGTGTGTGAGAGAGAGAGCTCATTGGGGCAACAGAGGCTTTGGAAAGGGGTTGGATCTTCCCTGGTGAGTGATGTTTCTTCATCCACACCATGCCCATTGATCAATCAAACTCAGAAGAAATGCACCAGTGAATTTTCACATGGGGAATCACATGCAATAGAAATGTTAAAAGAGGTCATTTTTGAATTGTTTCTGTAAGTAAAAAGAATCACTTTTACAATGGTCCCTTATACTACACCGATGAAACAGCACTGACATCACGTGGGGCATGTGTGAATCAAATGCACTATTATCTTGTTGTCCTGTTACTTTACTGACTTTCTGCAATAAAATCTCAACTTTGTCAGCTGCTTTTAAAATATACCAGTTTGTCTCTCCTCTGCCTGCTTTTCCCCTTTGTCTTTGGATTACTTACAGTGGACTTGGGGGCACTCTTATGCAGTGGTTCTGGTCTTACCTGGAGGGGCAGCCCCAGAAGGTGGTGTTGGGGGACTCCTGTTCAGCCTTGGGTCTTTGGCCTGTGGGGTTCCTCAAGGTTCTGTTCTGTCCCCCATGTTATTTAACATTTACATGAAACTGCTGGGAGAGGTCATCCGGAGTTTTGGAGTGCAGTGTCACCAGTATACGGAAGACACTCGGCTCTATCTCTCCTTTCCATCTGATTCCAAGGAAGCTGTCTCTGTACTAAACCAGTGTCTGCTATCAGTAATGGACTGAATGAGGGTAAACAAATTGAAGCTTAATCCAGACAAGACACAGGTGCTCCTGGTCAGTTGTAAGGCACATCAGGGAATAGGGACTTTGTCTGTGATGGATGCGGTTACACTCCCCCTGAAATCTGAGGTTTGAAGCTTAGGTGTGCTCTTGGACACAACTCTGAGGCTGGATGCTCAGGTTTCAGCAGTGGCCAGAAGTGCATTTGAACAGTTAAAACTAGTGAACCAGCTGTGCCCATTCCTTGAAACATCAGATCTGGCTACGGTGACATATGCCTTGACTACATTCCGTTTGGAGCACTGTAATGTACTCTATGTGGCGCTGCCTTTGGAAACTCTCCAGAAACTTCAGTGGGTTCAAAACACTGCAGCCAGAATGATGATGGGGGCTAGCCACAAGGACCATGTAACTCCCTCGTTGAAACAGCTTCACCGGCTACCGGTTCATTTCCAGGCACAATGCAAAGTGCTGGTCATGACCTATAAAACCCTACACAGCTTAGGTCCAGACTATTTGAGAGACCATATCTTCCCGTAAGAACCATATGAAGGAGAATGCTTTCTCTTGGTCTTGCCAAGATCACAAGCTCGCTAGGCTGGCCTCCTCCCTGCTGGCCTTTCAGCAGCAAGTAAAAACACTTTTATTCGGGTGGGCTTTTTTAGATCATGGCAGGGTGGTTTTTATATTGGGTAGCTGTATTAGATTATCTGTTTTAACTTTTGTATGTTTTTAATCTTAATTTTATATTGTTTTAACTGTGCTATTTTTAATTTTTTTTTTTAAATTATTTTAAGGTGTTTTATCTTGTTAGCTGCCTTGGGTCCCTTCTTTGGAAAGGATAAAGATGAAGTAAATAAATAAATTAGTGCAAACTGAATTCAAAGTGCAAAAGTAGTTTACATTCAAATAACTCAGCATAAGGGAAAAGAGTGGGTGGAATCTTCTTCTTTCCTGTAGACTCAGGCAAAAGCAAACTACTACAGCTTCTCCTAGCTTGTGTATTCCTCCTCATAAAAAACCTTTGCCATCTTCACTACACTTTGATATTATTTGGTCACAAGTGTCCCAGTTTTCATCTGTGAAGTGCTGGAGAGTATGAAACATCCTTATGCCACTTAGGCCATGTCACATGAATATTCCCTTACAGACACCTTACTGTAGAATAAGATTTATGGTGGAAGAGAAGGGAATTGAAAGAATGCACTTATGGAAGAGGTAACTTACATCAGAAAATGAACATGTGTCTGTGTTGTGCTCTTGCCTGAAGTGGGTAGCCATCTTGCCCTAGTCCTGAAAACCCAACCTAAGCCCAATTCTGCCACATGTTGTAGATTTAGGCAGTTATGGAATAATAGAGCTTTATCACATGGTGAATCCCTCTTAGAAATGGGATTTAAAAATAGGAAAAAAAAAACACCCATGCAGGAGGTTTTTCAGACATTTCTCCCAAACAGAAATAACGCAGAAATAAAGCAAACAGAAAGTGGACTAAATTGACGAAAATGACACCTTTTTACTTTTGGGAACTTTAGGAAATTGGAACTTTTGTCCAATTTCCATTCACTTTATTTTCATGTTATTTCAGTTTGGCAGAAATGTGTCTGAAAATCATCTTGCATTTGCAGGTTTTTTCTACTTCTAAAATCCCGTTTCTGAGTTTGACTCACCTAGTGTGATAAGGCTCATAGAGTTGGGAGAGACCACAAGGGCCATTCATGACACCAAAACTGGGATCTGGTGGGTATGAACATCCTTTTGTTTTGTTTGTAGGCATCTGTATCCCATGTACAACAGCAGGAGGCAGTGCCTCTATGAAAAAAAGGCTTTGCTAACTCCCTTCTTTAACTACAGTACTTGGCATCCCCTCCTCCTCCTGGTCCAAACTCATATGGACCTTGAACACTTTCACCGCACTATTCATTTTTCATTCGCTTCCAGATGCCAGTAGCCGTTATATAATCTAAAACCAAGGACGTGTTCTATGGAGAAGTAGAAAAAGCAGAAGACTGAGGAAACAGTGCAAGAGCTGAGGATAATTTTCTGTGAAATGAATCTGCCTCACTGAACAGAGGGATCCATGGGTGATCTGGAATCACACAGCTCATAATTTCAAAGACAGCCAGCTTGCTGTTTCACAACTCTAATTAAATTATAGAAGAGAGGCAAGTTCACCAGACTGAAATAGATACTCTCTCACTTCACCTGGTGAGTTAACTGTTTGCAAGCAAACACCTGCATTTCTGAATTCCATTCCCTCCCTCCCTGCTCTTTCACTATTCTTTGTGTGACTGGGAAGAAATGGGTGGCTGAATTATACAAACGTGTTATGACATTATTTTGTCTACAGGTGGCAGCATTGTAAGGTTTTGCAGTGGAACACTAATGATTTTCCCCAGTTCTTCAAAAATTTCTCTTTCTTCCTTCCCCATCCTCCTCGCTCTTCCTGCCCATACTACATCACCAGGACTTAATTAATATCATTATATATCTGTCAGATAACATGAAATGTATTAAATATCACAACTTTTACTTTCACCCTAACTTTCAAAACTATTTTCTTTACTTTTTCCCTTCTCCCCATTTATATTTCTGATCATCTGATATCTTTTCTGTTCCATGAATCTCACTTGATGGGATTTATGCTGGTTTTGGTGTTAATCCAGTGGAGCCATGGGTGTTCACAAAGAAGACAAGGTATCAGTGCGCACTTTGCGGTTCATATAGATCCTCTTGGAATTGTGTCTTCAGAAAGCTTATTTTCTGAAAACAAGCACAAGAATATCCAGCAAAATTAGTTGCCTTTGCTAAGTATGTGTACACAGTCTTAGTGAATTATTCTTCTTATTTTAAGAAGACAGGTTTAGTGGACATGCTGCTTCCCACACAAATCATGTTTTGTGCTTTTCAGTTATGTTATGGACATTATTTTAGCTCCCGTTTCTTTTCTCACCCTCATTTGTTTATAACTGCATAGCTGAAAGAATATCAAAGAGAATAATTTGTGTCTGGCAATGTAACTATGGCTTGCATGAAGAGGACAAGACTATTCTGCAATGCCATTTACAGTAACCATTTCAGCTAAGAATGGTTGTCCCAAAAACTTTGCCAGAGTGAAAAACTGGAGAAGGTTTCCCTATCTTTAATGGAATGTATAAAAGAGGGAATTTCAGCAGATGTTGCTTGTTACCTGCCTGTCTGACAAATAATATCTGATCAAATTCCTTCTTTTATACAACCATTAAAAGTAAAGAACCCACTTCAGTTTTCAGTTTAACACTAGTTTGAAATCAGATTGGCAATCACAGGCAACAGGGCCCTTTTATTAGTGGTGCTGCAGTCCTAATTTTTGAGCGGTCTTTCTCACAATGTTTGTCTGGTTTATTCTAGTTTGAACTGCAGGAATATACCTTTTTAAAAATTACCATTCACTTATTATTTACTAAGCAGAACAATGGAGGACAGGGAGTCTTGGAGATGTCTCTCATCCACAAGGTTGCCATGGGTCAAGATTGACTTGAGGGCGCTTAACAACAACAACAACAACAAATAATGTATTATTATTAGAATGTTTTCTCTGTTTTAAAAAAATATAGTTTTCATTTGCATTTGCATTTTTCTTTCTAATACTTTGATTCTGTTAGGCTAGATCCAGTAAAAGCCTTGTGGATGAAAATCAACTTCCATCCTTGGGAAGCTTTTCAACCAACCAAATTTTCTTGCTGGCTGAAAGGGGAAGAAGGTGGTCTTCACTGCTTCCCACCTCTTACAGTCTGCATCCACCAAAGTATTCCCTGATGAGTTTCAGAATCCTCTGGGATGGTGTGAGAAGTGTCACAGAAAGTAGCAGAGAGACATGAAGATTGTCTCTCCATCTTTTGTGTCAGAATGAGTCTTGCAAGCAAAATTGGTGGTAAGCTGCTCTAAATAGTGTATAAGAAGTTAAGAGAAGAAGGATGAATGAGTAAAATTCAATAGGCTGATACATAAGATATTGTTATCATAGCAGACTTTGTGGTGACAAACATCTTTAGTAGTCAGGTGCCAAGGTCATACCTCCTTGTGTGAGACAGGAAACCTCATTCTGTGAGACATTAAAAAGTACTTATAACAGCATAACCAGAGGTCCTAGCTATGTTCTAATTTGGTTCCAATAGATCACTATGAAGAAGCACTCTAAGAATCAAGACAGGTTGTGTATGATGTGAATTTTCCAGGAGAAACCCAAAGGCTTTTCATACCACACAGTTATAATACTATGATTCCACTTTAACTGTGATAGCTCCATCCTGTGGAATTCTGGGATTTGCAGTTTAGCGAGGAACATTTAGAATTCTCAACCAGGGAGCTCTTGTGCCTCACCAAACAAACTACAGACCCCAAGATCCCACAGGATTCAGCCATGGCAGTAAACATGGCATCAAAGTGGAATCAAAATGCTACAACTGTGTTAAATGAAAGGGATCTCTGATTGAAGAAATGGATTGCCAATACTTCAGTTTCAAGCCAGCCCTTCCTTAAGGGCCAAATAGGCAGAGTGAGATAGTAATTTTGAGTAGAAAAACTGAGAGTCATAAAGGGACAGCAGATTATTAGTTCTTTATTTTGTTGTTTTACTGCCAGGGAAAAGCAGCTCAGTATCTTAATAATTCTCTTTGGCCATGTGCAGACAGGCCATTAAGGCCAGCCTGGGAGTTGGGGTGTTGCGGCCACATGACACATGCCCTGACTCTGCTCCCAGGGCACCATGATGCCACGCACCATTCCACATGGTGTGCAGCATCATGGCGCTCCTCTGGCATTGAGTCCACACGATGGAACACCAAAGGAGTGCATTCAAGCTGTGGTGCAGCGGCTGTCACACCCTTTCCAGGTTGTGTCACACCCTTTCCAGGGTCCTTTTTTGCACCCTGGAAAGGTCAGATTGGGGCTGTGGCATGCGGTTGTTGTGGCCCTGATCCTGAAGGCAGCTACAGGTAGCCCCTTAGGGGTGGTCTGTACAGCCTCTTAGTGTCTAGGGAGCTTATCACACGCACATTTAACCCAACTACACCCTAATGGGATGCAACCCGGAAGCAGGATGCAGGCAAGAATTATCTCATGTAATTGCTGTTTTTTTCTGCCAGCTGAGTACAGCCTAGCTGCATCCAGGCTCCCAGGTGTGTTCAGAGGCTACCTTTCAAAGCCAGGACCTTTTTGATTTGGAAAAGTGGCCACCGAAGTACGCCTGGGAGCCAGGCTGCAGCTGGGCTGAACTCAGCCAGAGGAATCAGTAGCAAATTACATGCAATAATTCCTGGCTTCATCCCATGTCCCAGGTACTTCCCATTAGGGTGCAGTCGGTTAAATGTGCATGCTATAAGCTCCTAGAACATGGGTTTTCTCCCTCATATACCAAAATAATGTAGTTTGTTGTTGGTCTTGTCTACATCCAAAAGGATTAACTAGATTTATGTAGTTTCTCAAACTGTGGAGTCTGGCAACTCCAATAATGCCATACTCACAGTGGCAAGATCAGAGTAACACAGAAGAAGACAATAGATCCATGGTGATCCCATGACCTATAGTGCACAGTATTTCCAGCCACACAGCTGTGTCTGCAATGCTGCTCTGGAGTTTCCAGGCAAATGCACGTCAAGAGGTAGTTCTGTTTCTTTTCGAGTTTCAGAGAAAAGTCCTGGATTGCCTGCAAATCCTTAGGAACATTGTGTGCCCAGTGAGAAGTAGTGGTAAGATGAGTATGGGTTTTCCTGCCCATATAGATGAGCCCATTGTGTGCTTTCCATTTATTTCCAACTTAAAGGTAAACCTATAACAGGGGGTTGTTGTCAAGATTTGTTCAGAGGAGGTATACTATTGCCTTCTGAGTCTGAGAAAGTGTGATTTTTCCCAAGGGTTTCCATGACTGAGCAATCCCAGTGCCTTAATCCAACACTCAGACCACTATACCATGTTGGGTCTCAACATAGGTTACCTTGGGTAAAATAATACACTTTGATATGGACAGGATATAAGGATTTGCCATTCTGGTTCAAACAGCAAAATGTCATAGGTTGGCCATGCCTTCAGTCCTGGGAAGGAAAGACAATTGTGGCTTATTTTGTCACTATTTTGATTATCATAGGATAATAGCTTTCTGCTCTTAATGTGAGCAGTGGCAACATCTGTGGCACTGAGCAGTGAAGGATAAATGTTCTAAATAAGTGAATGAGCTGGGGAGTAAATGTTACTGTTTATATCATTATGCATCCTTACAAAGATTGCTATCTTTATGATATCACAGATTTCATTGCCCCCTCTTGTGATGTCATAAATAAAGACATCATGAGGTCACATGCCTTCTGATACCCAGAGGGAAGCTGATTCTGAAGCTAGGAAGTGACAAAATTGTTTAAGGATTATTGAAAATATAAAGCAAAATTGTTTCCTCGATAAATATAATTAGCTATATATATTGCATTTTCAAGAGGAAGTACCGATGTTGGGACCAGCTCTTTAAATAAAATAGGACCTCAGTGGTCTCCAGAGAAAACATGCATAAAGCAAAGTAAATGATTTTCTGTCAACACTAAGTAGACAGGTGCTTACATTGAACAGCATTCTAATATGTCTCTGAATATTTATGTCTTCTTTTTCAAATGCATTGCCTATGAATGTCATAGCTGTCAAATGTCTGTATACAACGAGATAAAAAATGAAATTAATAAAAGGCAGATCAACATTTTGTTTGTTTGGAACACTTTTTCACCCTGCTGCCTTTTTTCGGGTTGGGGGAGAGGGGGAAGGTTAGCAATGTTTGGGTTTCTTGTCACATTTCTAAAAAGCTGAGTAAAACGTGAGGAGACTCTTTGTATTTTTACTTTGAAGTCAGAATATTTCTCATTATTTAACAACAACAACAACACTACCACAATTAATGCAAAGCCGACGAGGAGTAAACAAGAGAATCCAGCAATACAAAATCACTTTAATCTGGAGTCTGTGGCTTACCAGTGCATGCCCCAGTCTGTGTAGACTTGTGGCGTCTCAGATCACCAAGGCAGAGCATGGAAATGCTACTTTTTGCATAACAGTTCCCAGAATCCCTAATGGCCATGGCAACTTGGGGTTTCTAGAATCAAAAGATTACTTTTATCAAGTTCTTAAGGTAGAAAACAATATTTCCCAGTTTATTCTCTTTTATTTCTGAGGATTTTACTTTGAGTTTGTGTATAATTGTAATGAATGAATGAATAAATAAATAAATAAAGCTGAGAAGTGTTTTAATGTAAAACAGATTTCACATCCAGCTGTCTAAAACATGTCTGACTGAGTAGATGATACACCACTACTTGTCTCTTTCCCCTTTTGGGAACAGTGTAAGTGAAGAGAACAGACATAAGGGTGCATGGATTCCTGTTGTGTTTGGGACATGGAGTAGCTAGAGATTCTTGCACATCTTAATGAAACAAAATACAGACTTCAAGTCTTTCATATAGGGGTTTTTTTTTGCCAATTTTGCTGTCATACTGGGACTGCTGAGTTTACATTACCCACAGCCAAACACCAAACAAAGAGTAGTTTGTGTTCAGAAATAGCTTCAAAATTATACAAGTTTATTTTTCATCATAAGACCTTTTTCTCACAACTGGATGCCAAAGCTGGCTGGCTGATTAATAGGCACAGTGTATTTTGAAGGAAATTAGTCATAAGGGCCCAATGAACCTTCTGGTATTCAACACTGAGGGAATTAAGGAAATGGAAATTTCATCAAAGAGAAGAGAGAAAAAGGAGAAGAGTCAGCTTATATGGCTCATCCACTTTTTGTAGCCTCCAGATGTGTTAGGCTACAATCTCCAACATTGCCAATGAGCAGTGCTGAAGACCAGGTTGGAGAAAACTGCTCTATGACAGTGTCATATTAGACAGAACTTTATCACGGAGGCTGTAACCACAGAGTATTCAAATCCCTAAGCTGTGTGTGCATGTGTGCCTTCAAGTGGCCTGTTAACTTATGGTGATCCCATACATTTCATAGGGGTTTTGCCAGTGTATGCTTAGCCACTGAGAAAAAGCTTTAAAAGATCTCTGTTTTTGACTACATAATCCCAAAATCTAGCAGTCAAACTTCCAGAAACTGTAGTCTAAAAAGTATTTTTCCAGGTTCTGCACTGTGGTTGTTAGAACACACAACCCTGTTGGTCTGAATGAAACTTTATTATTCATCTTTTATCCCTGGAACTTTTGGGTCAGTTCCTCTCTGACCTGGTATCACTGGCCATCTTCAAAATGTTCTCCAGTAATGGGATGGGCAGCCCTCGGTGCAGATTTTCAGGAGCCAGAGAGGGCTGTGGAAGTATAATCTTTCATTAGAAGAATTCTGTTAGCATAACCATAGCTGTGTTTGATTGGAGGGGGAATCTATTCATAACCAGTATTGGGGCTATAGGGTATATTTCAAAGGAAGAAACTGGCAAAACTACCTCTGAGTATTCCTTGCCTAAGAAAACTCCATGAATTTCATGATGTCACCATAAGTAGACAGGCAACTTGAAGGCACACACACACACACATTGTGATCATCCCATTTATCCAAATGATATTTCTCATTTATCTGTGGGAAAGAGAAATAAAGGATAACTGCTTTATCACACTGGGGGGCAAACAGGATTTAAAGGAGAGTTAAAAGAGAATTAAACAGGCAATACCCTATGTTTATCATAGGACATTTTCTGTTTAACTCTCATTTAACTCTCATCTTATCATGTTTGCCCCCTAGTGTGATAAAGCAGTTAGTAAGGTTCATCAGTGAAGTCGATCTGTTTAATGGTCACAAGGGTTTTTCTTTAGTAGCCCCATCAATTTAGATTTCTCCCCTTTGTGAACTGTAGGGCAATTCAATTTTCCTAAGGCTTCAGCCTTTGTTAAGGAAACAAAATATTTAAATATCAAAAATATCATAGCCAATCCTGTTAGGGTCTAGTTTTAACTCAGCAGAGTAGCAGAAATGTGTCCTTGTCTAACTATGGACTCTTTCAAACGGGAGAAATTTCTCCCAATTCCGAATGGAGCCAATGCGGATTCATGTAAATTCACTTGTTTAGCGAATTTACCTGAACCCTTGCTCCGTTCGGAAGGCATTCGGAATTACTTCCCATTACCCGAAAATAACCCCCCCTTGCCCGAAATCGCGTGAGAAGCTTAAATTCGCAATAACGTTAAACCCATGATTGCATTCGGAGTGACTTCCCTTTTGCCCAAATTTGCGTGAGAAGAATTAATTCGCAATAACGTGAAACCCCAGGATTGCGTTTGGATTGCCCTTGGATTATACTTCCAATTTCCCACGTCTGAAAGAGTCCCAAGCTTCTTAAAGAACTGAGAATGACTCAAAAACAACACAAGCAGCTTGCAGTTTAAACAAAAGTTTACTAATGGCTTGAATCTATGTAAATATGCATAAAAGCTATATCTTAACCTAGCCAATGAATAGTTTAGGTAAAGAAGAAATATTTATCTCACTTTCTTTCCAAAGAAAGTTGAAAGAGGAGGGAGATGGGGAACCCAACAGGGCAGGAGAAAAACTTTGTGAGTGTGAGAGAGAATTACCCAAAAGGAGGAGTGACCTTAATCACATGGTTTGTTTACCAGTTTGCAAAGTTGTTGCCCTGTGATTCAGTAGGGGCAAATGGAATGTTTGAATGAGGTTTGCATACAGAAAATCTATCTAAGGAGGAGAAGAGAAAATGCAAAAAATCTTCCATTAGGAACTATGTCTGCTTCTTCATTGATTGATCTTTAATGGACTCTAACATGTGGTGCAGTGGTTTAAATCCCCATTTGGCCATGGGAACCCACTGGATGACCTCAGGTAAGTCATAGTTTCTCGGGTTTCATCTACACTGGCTGTATAATCCAGGGCCAGTCCAGAGCATTCTGCCCTAGAATGCCCTGGACTCACCATGATGAGAACCACATGCATTGGGCCAAATGCAGTGAGACACTGCATCGCTGTGCACATGGGCCAGCCAGGCTGACACACACTGGCCCTGCTGGCCTGTAACCTGTTTCTTGAGCTGCCTCTGCAACTTCCTCATGAGCAAGAGGTTCATGTCTAGTGTGCTGCCACTTCTTCCAGGGACAGAAATGGATGTCCTGAATCAACAAGGAGTTTGGATGCCCAGTTCTGTTGTCAGCAGGAGTAGCAGCTTTTCACAAACTCCTGTCTGTAAGGAAGTGGTGGCAGTGGCACCAAAAATGAGCCATCCCCTTTCTCTGCACTGCTCATCATGGGGAAGGAATATGTTACATCTCTTGATGCGCTGAAATCTGGATGTGGCCAAAGCAGACCTTATCCAGCTTTATACATTTCAAAAGAACCCAAGTTCACTCTGAAGTTTCCAAGAAATACTGGCATTTGTAAAGTTGAAGGCTTACATGGCTGGGATTCATAGTTTTCTCTGTTTTTTTTTTTTTTTTTTTGTTTTTTTTTTTTTTTGCTATGTGGCCATGTTGTGGAAGAATTTATTCCTGACATTTTGCATGCAACTGTGGCTGGCACCTTCAGAAAGGGATTTACCCTGACTTTGTGTTGTTCAGAAAAAAGTCAGGTGGTTAAGGGCAAACAAACAATAAAAAAAATGGATTCTTCCCCAAAATAGCTGTATGTCATCAGGACTGCCAGCACTGGATTCAATGAGAGTATAGCATTTTTCACTGGTGCAGACAAGACCAGCCTCAGAGGAAGGCAAGGGCAAACCCTTTCTGACTAAATCTGACCAAGAAACCCCAGTACAGGATTTCCTTTAGGGTGACTGTACACTGAAAATGACATCAACACAAACAATAAGAGCAAAACATTTTAAAAGGAATCCCCATATTATATATGTCATGGAAATCTGATGACATGGAACAGAAGAATCTCATTTTCATTTTCAGTAATATTGTTCCATGGTATCCTCATCAAAGCTCACATAGCAACCAATGTCCTGCTTTCCTGAGCAATTCTTAACATATAGCTTGGAGCATGTTAATTATGATACATTAGATATGTATCAGAGATTAAATCATCACCTAATCCAATCAAAATGGAATTTAATAATCAGCTTCATCATATATACCCTGAAACAAATCCTTAATATATCAGGAATAAAAGTCTTAGCAATGTTTGTTTAGTATTATTATTAAGATTATTAAGATTATTAAGGTTATTATTATTAAGGCATCTCAAGGTTCAGTTGGATTTAAGGGGGGTGGCCACTCTTCTTTCTTGATGCTGGATAATTGTTGGTGCCTTATTCAGACAAACTGTTGGCAGCTGGAGAGACATTCCTGATCCTCCCCTTGATTCCTTCACAATTTCTTCATTAGAAAAAAGAAAACCAGTGCAGAAAATATTTTACACATTACACATTTAATGGCCAGAGGCTATGGTAACTGAGTGCTTCTACAAGTTGTATTTAATGGCTGGAATCATGTTGGGGCAGTACGCTAGCATGAAACAGTTGTGCAAAAAGTTTCACTTTCTCAGATGTTGTGTAAGTGTGGTCCTTAGTGTATTCCAAGAGTATATGCACTACCCTTTCATACATTTTCAGACTGCTGCATGCAGCACTTATTTACCATTGCATAATGCTAACGCTGAAAGGTGTACAACTGGGTGCACAACTGAGGGTTTTTTATGTAACTAAAGTGATGTAGCCAAAGGGATTTTGTATCACCTTTGAAATTAACTGTGTGAGATCCAAAGTTTATGCTACAACATCTTATGCACAGTTAGTCTTAGAGGTGCTACAAGATCCGTTTGCATACTGATATTCCAGACTAATGTAACTTTGGGCTGGTACAGACCGGTCCTTTAAGGTGCCCCCGACACATTCTAGGGTTGCCGCGGGGGGTGGGGGGCTTACACATGCCCTGCAACCCTAGCACATGATGGGAGTGTCATTGCTACGTACCACCATTTAAATAGCATATGTAGCAACGCTGTTGCAGCTGCGCAGCTTCTATACGGAGCTGTACAGCTGCAACGTACTTGAGGCACCCTATGGCACCTTTTCCATTTTTTGCACCACAACTGCGATGCAAAAAAGGAACTGGGTTTGCGCTCTCTTTTTTTTGCTGCACACCTTCGCCGCTCAGTCTAGCTGCTGTGGCGAAGGTGCACAGTAAAAAAAAAAAGATGTTGCTAGACCGCCCTTTTTGGGTGGTCTGTAAAGCTCCTATATTTCTGAATTTTACAGTGATGTACATTTATGGAAGATTAAAAGTATATAGGAATTGGTCTCCGAACATTTTCCTAAGCTCAAGATAAGGCCTACAGCTCTGAATACAACCCCCACAAGAGATTAAATCAGAACATCTCTCCTAAAGTTTATACTGATTTATTATTATTCTTGAAGAGGTTGCCCATTTGAATGAAAAACTGTTTTTCAACATGGGAATAAATAATTATGAGTATTCTTTCTATCTTACTAGGCTGAGGATCTGTTTGACTGAAGTAACATGAGAGATGATGATGTGATAGGAAAATATAAATCTTATGGCTTTGTTTCTGGAAGGCACTTCATGTGAATGAATCATTAGATCACCCATATTTAAGAATCCTACAACTTCCGCTTTCCACTAGAGTTGCAGCACTATTCTTTTTTCTTTTAATGAAAGAAGCTAAGGGAGACTAGATGATAACAACAACAACAACAACAACAATAATAATAAAGCACTGAAGAAACCTTTTTGTGTTGAGTTTCCATTCAGCAATTTATACTCTTCTTGAAGCTCAGATGATGAAATTCTTGGATTTTCAGTATAAATTGTCCAGGATGAAAAAGCAGATGTTGGCATGTTTGGCTATGATTAGGACTGGCTCGTGAATTCTCAGGTTCATAAGTTCATTTCAATTCAGACAAACATCCACATGTTTTGTTGCTTATTCAAATGCAACTGTTCCTCTTTAAGTTGGAAATATGGCTGGAAACATCATACTTCTTGATACAAGCCATGTCAGTAACACTCTTGAAAAGAGAAGATCATCTGCTTCTGATTAACAAAACCAGAAAATACTGAAATGCATAAAAATGGGAGACTTCTCTGGATGGGCCTTATTATTTAATCCTCCCTTCTAACTTTGCGGCATATACCATTTTCCTTTTGATCCAAAAATATAGCTATAGTTTGAAAAATGTGTTTGCCATATTAGGCACACTCAGATGTAGAGGTAATGGGAAGTTTTGGGGGGTTTTCTATATAAAAAAATCCCCACAGTCTCTTTGCCACAAACAATCCCTTATTGTTGAAGTGTAAATAGAAAGCTTTTGTGTGGTTTCTAATAGAACATAGCATAAAATTTGGGATTCCATTCCTTTCTTTGTTTTAGTACTATGTGAAACTACACTAATGGTAATAGCTTTTCTTTCTCCAATGCTGGGTAAGCCTTGTTTAGTCTGAGTAAATTTCTCTCCAGGTGGGTTTAAAACCAAATATTGGTTATGCAAAATGCTCTTTAATTAGATTTCAGAAGGACAGGTGCAAGTCTGGCACAAAATTTAGCAGCTTTGTGTCATCTTCTTCTATGAATAGATGACTGAACTGGGTGATCTTCCAGATATTGTTGGCCTATAAATCCCACCTTTTTTCATTATTGGCTGTGCTGCCAAAGGCTGCTGGGAAGTTCAATCCAACAACATTTGGAGGGCCACACATACTCAACCTAGCCTAAGAGAAACCCTGAAACACTGAAAGCACCAGAACCCATCTGATCTTGGAAGCTAAGCAGGGTCAGCCCAAGTTAGTACTTCAATGGGAGACTGCCAATGAAAACCAGGTGCTGTGGGCTATACCAGGAAATATTCTAGAGCAGATAATTAAACAGAGAGTCTGTGAATATCTGGAAGATAATTCCATAATCACAAAAAGCCAACATGGGTTTCAGAGAAACAAGTCATGCCAGACAAATCTGATCTCTTTTTTTGATAAAATTACTAGCTTGGTAGATGAAGGGAATGCTGTGGATATAGTATATCTTGACTTCAGTAAGGCATTTGACAAGGTTCCCCATGACATTCTTGCAAACAAGCTTGTAAAATGTGGACTACACAAGGTAACCGTTAACATGGATTTGTAACTGGTTGACTGACTGAACCCAAAGGGTGCTCAACAATGGTTCCTTTTCATCCTGGAAAGAAGTGACAAGTGGGGTGCCACAGAGTTCTGTCCTGGGCCCAGTGCTATTCAACATTTTTATTAATGACTTGGATGACAGTATTGAGAGCCTAGTTATCAAATTTGCAGATGACACCAAATTGGGAGGAGTAGCTAATACCCCAAAGGACAGGATCAAAATTCAAAATGACCTGAATAGACTAGAAAGCTGGGCCAAAGCTAACAAAATGAAATTTAACACAGAGAAATGTAAGGTCCTACACGTAGGGCAGAAAAATGAAATGCACAGATATAGGATGGGGGACACCTGGCTGAATGAGACAACATGTGAAAGGGATCTAGGAGTCCAAGTAGACCACAAGTTGAGCATGAGTCAACAGTGTGATGCAGCAGCTAAAAAGGCCAATGCAATTTTAGGTTGCATCAATAGAAGTATAGTGTCTAGATCAAGGGAAGTAATAGTGCCACTCTATACTGCTTTGGTCAGGCCCCACCTGGAATACTGTGTCCAAGTCTGGGCACCACAATTCAAAAAGGATGTGGAGAAACTGGAGAGTGTCCAAAGGAGGGCGACTAAAATGGTGAAGGGTCTGGAAACCTTGCCCTATGAAGAACGCCTTAGGAAGCTGGGGATGTTTAGCCTGGAGAAGAGAAGGTTGAGAGGGGATATGATTGCCCTGTTTAAATACTTGAAGGGATGTCACATTGAGGAGGGGCAAGCTTGTTTTCTGCTGCTCCAGAGAACAGGACTCAGAACAATGGATGCAAACTGCAGGAAAAAAGATTCCACTTCAACATTAGGAAAAACTTCCTGACAGTAAGGGCTGTTCGACAGTGGAACACACTCCCTCGGAGGGTGGTGGAGTCTCCTTCCTTGGAGGTTTTTAAGCAGAGGCTGGATGGCCATCTGTCGGAGATGCTTTGACTAGGAGTTCCTGCATGGCAGGGGGTTGGACTGGATGGCCCTTGTGGTCTCTTCCAACTCTAAATTTCTATGATTCTATAATTCTATATTTCAGAGAAAGGAAGTGGCAAAGCCACTTCTGAGCATTCCCTGCATTAGAAAACTTTGTGGAATTCATAGGGTTGCCACAAGTTGACAGACAATTTGAAGGCACATACATACAGGATCTGATGCAGCTCTTATGCTGATGTTTGACTGTAATAAATATCTGCACAATGTGAGATGCTGCTGTTGTGAGTTTTTCTACCTCCATCATTGATTGCTACTGGAAAGAGTGAGGAAAGCCCAATAGTGGTAATTTCATACCAAGAGACAAATAGCATGAGACGTTATGAGGAAAAGTGAATGAAAAAGAAAAAGGGCCTGTAATTTTCACCTACAGTCTTGTTTTGCCAGCCTTAATTAGATCTTTATTGCATGAGCCCCACTCTCACCATGTTAATGAAAGGAAAAGTGTTCATACAGGTTTGGGAGAAGGCCTTATCACACATGTACTGAATCATGGGACTGGGGTTATTGCAGCCTTGGTTGGTCCCACACTCTTTCAACGACTGCTTTTTAACTTCACCTCCCTGCCCTATTGCTCTATCCAGTATGCCTTTTACTTTTATTTTTATTTCTCCTTTTAACACAATTTAACAACTATGGCAATGTAATCAGAGGGGGAGTAAAGAAACTGTAAAAAGGAGGCAACGAGCCTGCCTGAGACTAAATTAGTGATGGGGAGGAGGGAGAGGGAGAGAGGAGGAGACTGAGACTAACCACATTACTGCACTACACTCTTATAGTGCTGTTATTACACTTTTATACTGCTCTAGCTGCTTCCTGAGGCTTGTTATTCAGTGAGGCCTAAGAGCTCTCTGGCTGAGAATTCTAAATGCCCCTCCATTAACTGCAAATCCCAGAATGCAACCGGGGGCAGCCAGAGCAGTAGTAGTGGAATAGCGGGGCTATAAGAGTGTAGTGCGGTAATCTAGCATGTGACTGTCCAATCCTGGAACTGCAGCTGGAAGCCTATTGCATAGGAGGGCTATTGCTACAGTAGCACAATTGGCAGTTATTGATGGACTTTGCCTGACAATGAAGATTTTCATACCTGGCAGAATCGCTGGTAAAACGTTCCTGGATTGTTCAGTGTTCAGCAAGCACTTGTGTGTGTAAGCTTGTTCTGCTCCTGAATGTCAGTGAATCATGGGCTCTCCTCTAGTGTTACTGAATCGTTCAGGAGAAAGAATTTCCTATGATTGAAAAGTTTCTGTTCATAGGAATTTCTCTCGCCTGAACAATTCAGTAACTCTAAGGGATGCTAGAAGGAGCCCACAATTCACTGACGTTCAGGAAGCAGAACAGGCTTACACACACAAGTGCTTCCTGAACGATCCAGTAACATTTTACCAGCGATTCTGCCAGGTATGAATATCTTCACTGAAAAGGTATGCTACAGCCATGGGTGGACTATAGACCAGCTACAGGTAAGTCATGATGGCTGAGATTATTACATGGGAGGCAAGTGTCCTTCTCCCATCATTAAATCATTTGATTTGTGTGATCAGGCGGGGGAAGATTATCACACACCCATGTGCTTATCCTGTTCTTATCCCGTCAGTAAACAGTAATGGAAGTGTCATTAAGTATTAATTGAAACTCCCATTAATACCTAATGACATGTCCATTAATGTTTTCCGATGGGATAAGAATGGGATAAATAATAATAATAATAATAATAATAATAATAATTTTTATTTATACCCTGCTCTTCAGCCAAGGCTATCAGAGCGGCTTACACTTTGATAATTAGACATTTCCCTGCCCTCAGGCTTACAATCTAAAAAGACATGACACAAAAGGAGAAGGGAATGGTGGTGGGGAAGGGGGTGTGATAATGTGATATAAGCACATGGGGATGTGATAATTTTCCTCCCAATCATGCAAATGAAATAACTTAATGACACAAAGAGGATGATGCTTGCCTCCTCCGTGTGATAATCTCTGGTGTCTGATCAGTACAGCCATAGACACCGCTATCCTGCTTCAATTCCACTTTTCTACCCTTGTGCAATAATCTCCAGTGTCTCTGAGTGTAGCAAATCCTGCTAACAAGAAGCAGACTACTATGGCAACAACTGTTTCACATTTTTGGTGTGTATATGTGTGTGTATGATTTTTAATTAGTCTGATTCTTTTTAAGTTCACAGAACTGGAATTGGTTTCAGTGCTCCCTCACATATGATTGTATTATTCTTTTTGTTGTAGGTTTTTTTTTTTTAAAAGAACACTAATGATTCAGCACATTGATCCATCTATCCAAGTATTGTTAGCTATGACTTGCAGTGGCTTTCCAGGGTTTCAGGCAAGACTTTTCCTTGCCCTACCTAGGGATAATTCCATCCAAATACTAACTAGATCCAACTGTGCTTAGCATTAAAAATCAGATGAGGTTGGGTATGTTCAGGGTGGTACAGTGGTGACTTGTTGGTTTTTACTCTGGAAACTACCCAAAGAACTTTGGTTATAGGATGACTTGTAAATAGCTAAAATGAAAGGTTATAAAATTAAATGCATTGATTCATGCAGGATCTCAGCAATTACCAGGTAGGCTGGTATCTACATTAAACTTTTGAGATGATCAGATTAGAATATGATTGTAATAGGAATACTGAAACAAGTACATGCATTACTTTCTGAAGTGGCCAAATTGTTGCAAAAAGAGTAGTTATGTAGTGCTCAGCAAAAGAGGAGTGCATAGTATATAGGGTAATTCACTGATTCATACTGGAGGAAAGGGAGAGGGTGTTTCTGTATCCATTGGTTTTGTGTTCAGTGTTGATGATTAACGGCTGCTGCCACAGTGCAGAATTAATGCAGCATGACACTGCTTTAAGTGTCATGGCTTCATTCTATGGAATCCTGGGATTTGCAGGTTGTTGTGTAATCAAAGCTCTCTGACAGAAAAGACTAAATATCTCACAAAACTGCAAATCCCAGAATACCTTAGTATTGAGCTATGGCAGTTAAAGCAGTGTCAAATTGCATTAATTCTGTAATGTAGAGGCAGGCAATCTTGGCACAACATCTAAAAGGTTTTATATGAATACAGCCAAAAAAGGCCACCAAGCATAAAATGACTGGCCACTCCCAGTATAACATATACCAATAGCTCCCAAACTGATACTCTCCTTTTAAAGCATGCTATAATGCCTATATATCGCAAACCACACCGGATGAAGGAAATATATATATAGATAGAGATATGTAAGGCCACATAATAGATGGATATGCAAAAAGGAAGCTAAGTTTGCAAAATTTAGGAAATACTATAATTAACACTATCCCATGAGGGATCATGATACAGTCTGTTCTATGTCTTCTATGGGACACCTTCTCTATTCTGTGCACAGGAAGGACAAACAGGCAAGCAGGAATTAAGGTTGTATGGGCAACTATAAATCTGACACTTCCCGACTTTAATCGGCAACCTAAATAACATCCTTTTAAAATAGGTGTGGAAGGTTTTATTCAACAGTGATAATAAATGCAAGGCCCCATTTCAGTGAAATGGTGCCAGCTAATACCAGCTGATATACTGTTCTTTTTTATTTTATCCTCAAAGGTCCCAAACTACACACCAAAATTACTTCACCTGCCCCTGAACTGTAGACATTTCTGGTGTTGAATGAATACGGCATCTCTTTAACAGAGCAATTTGATGAATGTGAGCTATGCTCTGTTCAATAGGTCAGCAGAGGAAAAGGAAGAGAAGAGGTAGCCAAAACTGCAGGGAAAATGTTATTACACAGAGTATATCAACACAAATTGGAACTTATCCAGAGCACTGGGGCTGGAATCTGTTAAAACGATTAGCAGGATTGGTGCACTTTTGAAGCTGTAAAATTGTATTTGATTATGAGAAGCTAGTTTTTAAACCACCACATCTTTTCATTCCGTTTACCACCAAGTATTGCCCTCCTGTTTTGAAAGATTCTCTTTTAGCTGCTTCTGTTCCTCCAAGGGGAACTTTCTCTCCTTCTGCAAACTCTTAGCTATCTTTTCCCATAAATACAGCCATCTTTCTCTTTTACAACATGGTTATCCTCTGTGTGTAAAACCAGATTTATGGCTTAATTGTATGAGTTAATGCACTGAGAGAATTGGCTCTTGAGAGACAGTTTTGGATACTTATCATTAGTGTGTGTGCCTTCAGGTTGCCTGTCAACTGATGGCGACCTCTTGAATTTCACAGGGTTTTTGCAGGCAAGGAATACTCAGAGGTGGTTTTGCCAGTTCCTTCTTCTTAAATATAACCTCCAGTGCCTGGTAGTTGTTGGTGGTCTCGCATCCAAGTAATAACCAGAACTGATCCTGCTTAGTTTCCAAGATCAGGTGGGATCAAGTGCCTTTAAATGGTACTTTAACCAATGCCAGCATGGAGCTTAGAAAGCAGTCATTGGCAACTGAGGTCTAGCTTATTATTATATTGATTTATACCTTGTACATGGCTGGAACATGGGCAGCTGGGGAGGGTCGACAGTCTAGTTGACCTCACTGGTAAATCAAGGGATTTTTGAGGTTTTGGATGGTGTGTATATATGTGTGGATCTTTGATCTTTGTCAGTCTCAGAAGCTTCAAAGAGTTGCTTTGTGCAGTTTGGGAGGAAATTCTCAACCTTTGGGGATGGGCAGGACACAAGGTATGGGTTTCCTTGGTAAGGAGTCTGGTAAACATCTGTATTCCCCAAGTCTTTGGAGACTGCAGCCTCCTGAACCTGGACTAGATTTTTTTTAAATAATGGGGGAATTATTCAAGTAGAATTTAGGCTTAGTTTTAACCAGTGCATGGCATTTAACATTCCTATGAATCTAACTTGGAGGTCCTAAAAAGACTAGTTTTCACTGAAATCTGTGTCTGAGTGGTAACATGTCAGTTACAGGTGCAGGCATGGGGGTGGGGGAAGACTCAGGCAAAAGCAATCTGTTGCTGTCTTTCCTAGCTCGTGTGATCTTCCCCATGAATAACTTTTGCCGTCATGCCCATGCTATGATATTTGATGGTCTGTCCAGTTTAAAGATAAAGAACCATAAGAAGGAATACAAAGCCCTTGAAGTCAACCTACCTCAAGGACAACTTGTTGTTGCTGCTGCTGCTGCTGCTATTATTTTATTCCTTTACCCTTTCACCAATACTATGATTCAAGGCAGAATATTAGAACCAGAACTGATTAAAATATACAAAACATCAGTAGAAACATATAGAAATTATTTTTAAAAAGCAACTAGATAATCTAAGAAGTTAACTCCATTTAAAATTCATTTAAAAATATAAAAGATAGTGAAACATAGGGGGAATAGAGACTTGCACTTTGTGCAGGTCTATGGATGGAGTCATGGCGTAGCATTTGCATGCTCGTTACCATGATTCCACCCCCATCATGTCATGATGCCGGATGCCCATTTACACAGTGTGTGGCATCATGGTGCGACTCTACTGCAGTGTCCAAATGGTGCAGCGCTGAAGAGGCATCATCATGTTGACCCGTTGCAGCTATGACGGCCCTTCCAGGGACTGAAAAAGAAGCCCTTTTGGGGGCTTCTTTTTCTTCCCTGTGGAGGCCATGGCGTGCGGTTGCTGATGCCCAAATCTGGGGGGGGGGGGGGGGAAGGGGTGGCATCCCACCACCCATCTGTACAACCCCATAGAATCATAGCATCATAGAGTTGGAAGAGTCCAACCCCCTTCCATACAGGAATTCACAATCAAAGCACTCCTGACAGATGGCCATCCAGCCCCTATTTAAAAACCTCCAAAGACGTTGACTCCGCCACACTCTGAGGGAATGTGTTCTACTGTCAAACAGCTCTTACTGTCAGGAAGTTCCTCCTAAAGTTTAGGTGGAATCTACCATAACCACTAAAAGCCCATTGCTGTCAGTTCCTGAAAGCCTGCTAGAATAGAAAAGTTTTCATTTGCTGGCAGAAAGCAACTAAGGAGGGAGCCTCACCACAGATGGAATTCCAAAGTCTGAGAAAGCCTTCTCTCATGTATCCATCAAACTTATCTGGGAAGGCGGTGGGACTAAGAACCCACAAAAATTCCCTGGTCACCATCTTCCCCACTAGGGATGTATAAATCTCCATCTTTTCTCTAAATACCACCTGCACTTCCTCCCTGTCCTTGTTTCATACCAGGTTGTGTTTTCTTCTTGTACTTAATTCCACCTGCCGGACATTAAAATGCACTTTCTCTAATTTTGCTTGTTTGCTTGCTCTATTAACATAATTTATGCAACATTATCAAACCACCGAATCAAGCTTCTGTGTATTTTTTCAATTAAGTCCATTTTACTTGTTTGTATTTTTCCTACATAATTTTGTGCACACTTTCTTTCTCAGAAATACTCTGAAAGCCTCAAAAGTGGGTGAAAGCTCAAGCTGTGCATTTTCTCACAACCAGTTGTGGGAAGGGTGGGAAATTACTTTTTATGGGATAGAAAGTACATTATGGATTATATAATACCATCTATTTGTTCCCTAAAGAAAAGAATCTTCTCCTTCAACCATGGGCAGTGTCAGCTTACTATGAGAAAATAATGTGCAGAGCTGATAACAAGCCCTAGCTAGGAAAAGAAAGATAACACACTTAGCAACACTTAGCAACCGGTAGAAGAATTTAGCAATGTGCACACAACTTAGAGAATATCTGAACTTTTGTAACCTGGAAGCTCATTATATGACTAAAATGCACACCCCTGGGTGGAGATTTATGGTGCTAATGAAGCAGAAATAATTAAATAATTGAATACTATCGGACACATACATGTGATTTGTTAAGTAGGCATGAACCATATATGTAACCCTTTCAATTAATCATGGAGTATGCTGTGATCTTAGAGGGGTTTGTTCCTTGCCATGAAGAAATGTATAAATGCTTGGATGTTTCTCTTCCTATTCTGCTAATACTGTCTGTCTGCTTTGTGGAAATGATCCCCTCATCACCCCTTTTGCTGTAGCAAATAAGGAAAACACTGGATCTTCCCCTCTGGTGTGATTCCTTTTGGCATACTGTATTCACACCAAGGACCTTATCGCACACACTTTGGTTTACAATCTGGGCACAGGCAGAGGACACACATGGCTGAGTGAAAATGCATTTTATTGCATGCTGCACTGTCCTTCAGGCTGCCCCATGCCATTGCCCAGCACTAAGCCATCCCCAATCAGGCCTCAGCTGCATGATTTTGCTCCACCAGAAAGCTTGTGCCTTTCAAAATTCATGCACCTGAGCCCTGATCGGGGACAGCTAAGTGCTGGGCAACAGCATGAGGCTGCCTGGAGGACAGTGTGGCATGTAATAAAATGTGTTTTCACTTAGCCCCTACCCATGTCCAGATCAGGAGCAAAAATGCGTGTGATAAGGTCCCAGGGCAAGGGACCCAAGTTGGGAACAATAATTTCAGTGAGATTGCCAGAGCTAACACAAATGTGTTCCTTCCATATTTCCCACTAGGATGTTGTTGGAGTGTACCTTCATATTACTTCTGATTTATGGCAGCCTTAAGGCAAACCTGTCGTGGAGTTTTATTGGCAAGATTTGTTCTGAGGAGGTTTGCTATTGTGTTCCTCTGAGGCTGAGAGGTTGTGACTTGCCCAAGGTCTCCAGAGTTGTAGTCCCGTGCTCAAACCACTACACCATGCTGGCTAGGATGGGGTGTATTATATTTCTGTTTCAATAACAACAATAATGATATGTATTTCTTACCAACCTCTCCCCAAGGCTTGAGGCGGGGTATAATATAATTTAAAACACATAATTATAATTATACTTGTAAAAGTGCATCTATACATAGTGGTATCTCCTTCAAGCATTTGGGACAGAAGGGAGAATTTGTGGATTTATCACATGGCCTCAACTTAGAGAATAATACCATCAATTACTGAAGAATGCTGGAAACAGCTTGTCCTAAACTGCCATTTGTAGTTCCTGTATGGGAATTTATTCATTTTAACTTCCTAGTGGACATCACCACCCTGTATTAACTGCTGCTATCACAGACATCATGTCTGAACTCAAGCTTTCCAATATGTAGCATTATTATAGGTTAAGAGTGCATAATGCAAAAATAATTATTTATTAATCAGAAATTAAACATAAGATCACAGATTACTGAGGGTCTGTACACACAGCCCCTAAGGGACACTATGATGCTGCACCTTTCCTAGCCAGATTGGGCATGCCATGGCCCCGATCTGGCCTTTCATTTGGTGCTGCATTGTGTGGATGCATTGCTGGAGGAGTGCTGTGATGCTGCATGCCGTGTGGAGCATCATGCTCTGGGGGGGCAGACTCAGGGAATGTGTCATGTGGACAGGATGCCCTGATTCCATCTTCAGGGTGGCCTTAATGGCTAGTCTGAATAACCCCTTATTTAACCCATATAAATCCTGATGACACTAACTCTAACACACATCTCTCACAATCTCATGCACTTTCTAATTACCTCTAACCCTAATTCTAACTCTCCTAACCAATCAACTGCCAAAACTCCACTAACTATGGAGATTATAGCATCCGGAAGTCCCACTGAGATAGATGTGGGATTGAAAAAAAAAAGGTGTTATCACAAGCAGTTTTCCATTTTTGAAAAACTGCTGGATAAAAACTGCTACGACAACACCTGGTTTTGACTTTTCAATCCAGCATCTATCCCAGCGGGATTTCCGGGTGCGATAATCTCCTAATACCTAATATAGGCAAGACTCCCATTCTATCATTCCTTGACCCTACAATTGATGAAAGGGCCTCCCTTCGTTCTGCCATTGCTGTGACCTTGGAGAGAGAGAGAAGAAGAGGCAGACACAGTTCTGTTGTTCCTAGGTCCAGGAATAAACTAAAACCCTTGCCTCCATCCTAACTGCCACTGCCCTAGCCTTGGAGAACCACCGGGATTTGCTGGATTTAATCCCCTCCCTCACTTCCATCCCCTTTTCCTTGTGTGTTGTGTCTTTTTAGATTGCAAGTCTAAGAGCAGGGGGCTGTTAAAATTGTTAAGTGTACATGTATAGTACTAGGTACACTAATGGTGCTATATCAACCAATCAGTCAGTGAAATATTGAATAGATTGCTGCTTGGATTCCACCTAAACATTAAGAAGATCTTTTTGACCACTAAGAGCTGTTCATTGGTGGAATGTACTACCTCAACAGCTGCTGGACTCTCCTTCTTTAAAGGTCTTTAAACGGAGATTGGATGACCATTTTTGGGAGTGTTTTAGGACTTTATCCCACACACTTTTGCCCCTGATCTGGGTATGGGCATGAGATGTGCATGGCCAAGTGAAAATACATTTTATCACATGCCATACTGTTGTCAAGGCAGCCCTATGCCATCACCCAGTGCTAAGCCATCCCTGATCAGGGCTCAGGCACATGAATTTTGAAAGATGGAAGCTTTCAAGTGAAGCAAAATAACACGAATGAGTCCTGATCAGGAATGGCTTAGCACCAGCTGATGGCATGAGGCAGCCTTGAGGACAGTGTGGCATGCGTTAAAATGCGCTTTCACTCAGCCACTTGCATCCCCTGCCCATGCTCAGATCAGGGGCAAAAGTGTGTGCGCTAAGGTCCTTAGTTGTATATTCCTGCATGGCAAGGCGTCAGGCATTTGTTGCTGTCACATTGCAGAAATAAAGCAGTTTGACAACACTTTAATTGCCATGACCCAATGTGATGGAATTCAGGATTTGTAGTTTGGTGTAGCGCCAGAGCTTTCTGACATAGATGGCTAAATATCTCACATAACTACAAAGCCCAGAATTCCATAGCATGATTGTACAGATAAAAAGCGGGATATAAATAAAAGTTTTATTTATTTATTTATTTCAATCTTGTGTTATTGCTTTATTTCTGCAGTGTGACAGCAACCTAGATGGCCCTCACTGTTCCTTCCAATTCTCTGGACTTTATCACACAGGGAAAATTGGGGTAACAGCAGGTATTCTGTGCAAAGCACGATGTTGCAATTAAGATTTCCACACACATCACTATTAAACAGGCAATAAACAGCAACAAAACATTTTCAGGATTTCCCTGTGAACAATTGGTTGCTGTTTATTGCGTTTATTGTCTGTTTAATAGCAACTAATTGTGAAAATCTTGAGATATTGTGTTTTGTATAAGATAATTGTGTTTAAACTCCCAATTTTGCCCGATTCCCCCCATATGATAAGGTCCTACGATTGTTTGATTCCAGGCTTGAAACAGCTTGGAGCCAAGATCTTGGAAAGATTACCTCTTCTCAAATGAGCCTGCCTTGGAAATACTTAATGGAGCCCCTGTTCCTTGAAGCTGGGTTGGTACGTACACATCACAGGACTTTCTCTGTAAGAACATTGGCTTCACTCCTCTTGTGTCTCCAATGGACAGCTCTGTGTTGTTTCACATGGCTTTTGGTCCTTTGCACTTGGTTGTATTAACTGTCTGTGTCTGTAATTTATTTTTAAATATGAGATTTTATTCTGTTTTTTAAAAGTTTTTATTTTGTTTGTGTATTTAATGTTTTAAATGGTATTATGAATTGTACATTGCCTTGGAGACTCTGGTGGGTTGAGAGGTGACAGATAAATTCTTCAAATATGTACATACATACAGATGTATACATACAGATGTATACACTTGAGTAACATGAGAAATCTTCCCCTACTTATCATTAAAGAGCAAAAACACTTATTGGGAGGCAAAATTAGATAAGATTCTGTTATAAAGATAATATTATCTTGCATGAGAATATTATCTTACAATCCTTTAAACATTTAAAACACAATTATTTGTAGCATTTGGAGAAATAAAAAAACATCTGGAAGGCATTAATGACGTAACAGTTTTGATAATGAGAATGAATTGAGTTTCACTGCAGATAAAGCTTTATTGTTGAAAATAAACCATATCCTTCATTCTCATAAATACATTGTGATAGTTTTATAATACCCTGTATAGCATTTACAAACAGCCATACAGGCCAAAATCAATTTTGGTGTGTTGTATTGTTGTTCTTGTAATATTTGCTCAAGTTGTGCAATGGAGTCCCCCCCCCCGATCTCTGCAATTGAGTGTTTTCACTAAAAGCAATAAAATCTTTAAAGATATGATACAAATGTAATATTGTACGCAAATATGCATATTCAAATCTGTTTGGTGTACTTGTGGGGCTACAGGTTATTGTTTTGCAATTCAGTTATATGGATTTATAAGTGTTATGATTATTAATGGGGCATTCTACTCACACCCATTTAGTCCTCTCTCTTAGTGGAATCAGCAGATCCTGGTTTGTCATTCCCAAGTAATTTAGTATTTCTAAGCCAAAAAGAAACCTGGATAGGCACTTTGGGGCTTTACAGACCACCCAAAAAGGGCAGTCTGGCGCCACCTCTTTTTCATCTGCACCTTTGCCACAGCAAACACACGGAGCGGCGAAGGTGCGGACAAAAAAAGGAGCATAAAGAAGTGGCTCCTTTTTGCGTCACACTTGCGATGCGATAAGATGTAAAGGGTGCCATAAAGCACCTCTATGACATTGCAGCTGTGCAGCAATGATGCCGTGTACACGGTGATCCACAGCAATGACGCCCTCATCACATGCTAGGGTTGCGGGCTGTGTATACGCTCTGCCCCGAGACAACCCTAGCATGTCACAAGGGTGCCCCTTAGTGCCCGTCTGTTTTGGGCCAATGGAACTTAAGCACACATAGAGGGTTGCCAGAAAAACTGGAAAGTTATCCTGTACCTTTAATGGTTCTGTTGAAGAGGGAATTTCAATAGATGATGCTTGTCACAACGCAAGTTGTCACACAACAAGTTTTCACTCTGCCAACCCTAGGTTGACACGAGAATTCACAGTGCACCTACTTCAGCCCCTGTAGCTTATAAGTCACTTCCAATTCCACCTAATTTTCACCTCTAAATGGCAAATTACACCCTTAGAAACCCATGTCTGAATAATCCACCCCACACACTCAGGTGGAGGAATTTATTGGAACCTGTGAAAACTAGATTGTCCAACTGCCCACAGGACCTTTTTGGCAACCACTCCCAGATTATGGAATGGCCTGCCAGAAGAGATCTGTTACATTACCACCTTAGACAGCTTTTAAAAAGCTGTTAAGACAGATCTTTTCTGGCAGGCCTTTCCTGAATGGACAACCGGCCACCAAAAATCTGAACCTCCTATACCCCTGACTCTTGCCACAGCCACTGCTTTGATCTGTTTGTTAATTTTGTTCATCGTTTAAGGTAAGTTTTAAATTATGAATTGTTTAATTGTATTTTGGAGTGTGTGTGGGATTTTGGGATACGGGTCTTTAATGTGTAAGCTGCCATGGTTGTGTTGCACAGAGAAGCGGGATATAAATAAAATATGAGGATGATGATGATGATGATGTCAGGTCACTTTCTTCCTTTACAAATGCCTTTCTTGTTCTAAAGTAGGCCCAAGAGTGGCAATTCACATCCCCAGAACCTTTCATCCTGAAAGGATGATCCAGGAGTCAGAGGATGTGTGCTGCCAGGGCCCCAAGGAGACAAAAATGGCACTTACATCCTCTCTAACTGTTCTCAATCGTTGTTAAACAAACAGTTCCAAGTACTCAGTGATCTTACAGGTCTACACAAGAATCATCTGCTTCTTTGCCAGTTACTCCCTAAATAAGGAGGAAAAGACAGTAGCAATGCACTTCTCTAGCGTTTCTTACCCCCCTGTGATAATCTTCTGGCATCACAGTTCACAATGAGATGATTTGGATTTCAATGTCATTTGTAATTTGTGGAATTATGAACTGAACAGGCCACTCCCATCTTTGTGAGGTGGAGTAGATGAGAGATAACAGGAGATTTTTGAATGAAGGAATAGAGTTGGACAGATCAGCCTGTTTCCAGTCTGATTCACTTTTATCCATAAACTCATTTTACCTGTGAAGATTATCACACTAGGGCTTACCGTCTGTCAGTCGTCCCTGGATCATTGAGGAAGCGCACACGTATGAATGCCTGGTGCACTTCCTTAGTGTCATGGAATTGTCAGCTCCCTCTAGTGTCATGGAATTGTTCAGGCAGAATGAATTTCCTCTTAATGGAAACTTTGCATTAAGAGGAAATTCACTCTCCCTGAATAATTCCATGATGCTAGAGGAAGCTGATGATTTCAAGACACTGAGGAAGTGTGCCAGACATTCATACACACACTGCCCCAATGATCCAGGGAGACTGACAGACGGTAAGCCCTAGTGTGATAATCTTCTATATCTGAAAATTTGTTTTTTAATAAGTTTGTATGAATAAATAATATTTAAATATGCATTTGAATACTTATTTTGCCTCATGGTAAGAATTTGTATATATATATATATTATTCTAAACATTACATTTTAATGTACATGTTAGTATTTTGTTGAAACAAGAACTGCATCACAACATTGTTCAAAGATATCTGCAATGTGAAAGCTAACTGCATTCTGATCCACATGTTAGCCCAAGAAGTACAAATTAGTTTGGTTTGTATCAGCATCTACAGATAATATATGATAAATAATAAATTTTATTTCTAGCCCGCCCCTGAACAAGCAATCGGGGCGGGTTACAGCAAAAGTTAAAACAGTGTCAGTTAAAATATCCTGTCCCTTCCCTCACCACCCCTCTTAAGAAGAAAATTAAATCACAGTAGAGTTAAAAACATGGAATAAAACAAAATAAGACAATAAAAAGCAGCAACAGGGAAACGGGCCTGAAGAACCTAGGTTGTATAGGGGGTGGAAAAAGCACAGGAAAGGAAGGCTGGAAGACACTAGGTTTGGAGCCGGGAAGTGTTCACATTCTCTGGGAAGGCCTACCAGAAGAGATGCATCTTTAGAGCTTTTTTGAAGCCTTCTAAAGATGGAATGAGACACATCTCATCCGGCAGGTCATTCCAGCTTGGGGGCGACAGCTGAAAAGGCCCTCTGGGAGGTCTGAACCAGCCTGGTCTTCATGGGCCGTAGCAGATTCCTCCCAGAGGACCGAAGTGTGCGGGGGGGGGGGGGGTCATACAGGAAGAGGCGGTCCCTTAGGTAGGATGGACCCAAGCCATGTAGGGCTTTAAAGGTTAAAACCAACACCTTGTACAGAGTACTCCTTCCTTGAGGATCTCTAGTTCTGAGAAGGTTAGAGATAGGAGGAAGAAGGAATTTAATAGTGTTGCCAGTTTGTATGTGTGTGTGTGTGTGTGGTTATTTTGGTGGGTTCTTTTTATTGGACTTCTTTTTAAATGGATCTTTTCCCCATGGAAAGAGAGCAAAGTGATATAGGACTTGGCAGAACCAAAACCACATACCCTATAATTCTGATACAAAGCAAGAATGAAGGAAGGATTGTCTCATCTCTTGGACTGGATGTTTTTGTAGCCTCTCTCACTTGGCATACTCTGACAAGCAATGGCTAATGCTCAGTGCTTGTTTGTAATATGCACCTTTCAGAAATTATTATCCTTTCTGAAGTGCTGCCCAGGGAAAATAGCAGCAGATTACTTAGCAATTTCTTAAAGAAAATAATGTAGCTGTATATGAAATCTGAAAAGCAAGACGTATTATCTGTTTAGTAAGTATTTCTGATTGTATCTACAGATGAAACCCATTGAACTACAGTAACTAGCTGGCAAAACTCTGCATTTAAGACTCTATAAAAGGTATTAAATGTCTCACAGACTAGATCTCCCCCTAAGTAAGTAAATGAATTTATATTTTCTCCTATCTGCTTTATTTAACTCAAGTGGCCATAAAGTTTCAGCTGACCAGTCAGTCCAGTACTGCTGAAAAAATTGCTTTGAATTTCGTCATGATGGAAGTTGATGCAGTCTCAAAAAAGAACAGTATCCTTCTGAAAATTGACTCTCTCCATTGATTTTATTTTCATTCAGAATGTTTAAGAGAAACACATGGAGATGCTAAAGGATAAATGTGTGGTCCGCTACCAAGATATATCTTAATCTGGAGAATATAGAAAAGCAGAAGTTTATGCTATGAGGGTAATAAAATAATCTCCTTGTATTCATGATGCTGAATCTATTTAGAGGCTACTTTAATAAATAGAGATTTGTGATGTTAGGTCTTTGCTGACCTTGTAAAAACCTTCACTAAGCAGACTATGTTTGTACAGACTAGGTTGTTCCATAATTTCCATTTTCACTTACATGGCAGTCCTAAGGATTTATGGAACAGCAATTGGTGCATGGAGTGGGTTGCAATTACTGCACCTGCAGCAGTGTACAAGAGGTCAGATTGGACAATATCTTTTTTGTGATGTACATGGAGTGAGTGTATGGAAATCCTGCTGGTCCATCTGATACAACTGTCCTGCCTTTATCTATCAAACTAGTTAAAATCATTTAAGGAGACAACTAGTTAAAATCAATTAAGTTAGAAATTATGTTAGATATTCTCTAACCCAAAGGGGCAGCCTAATAGGATTTAATTATTCAGTTAATTGATTGTTATTAGATAAAATCTCAGCATTAACTTAATTCCAGAATTAAATTATTAGTTAAATTATTAATTAGCTAAATGAGAGATCGTGTTAAAAAGCAAGAAATTTCACATTTCCCAGCTTGATCTCTGCTGAAAGCCCAATTCTCTTGGATTTTTGAAAAACAGCTTCTTCTTATTCACTAGTTCTTCAGGATTGAGAAATTAAAATGTTTAGCTCACAAAATTCTAACCATTTCAAATACAAATAACTATCAGAATATGATAAATTAGTAAATGCCAAGGTTAAAATAGTTTCAAGCAATATGTACTAACACCAGCTTAGAAGGATGTGGCCTTCTTTGCATCCAGGTGGCCTTCCGGTTTTATATACCAGATACTGCATAGAGCCACTTCTTCTGTCCCACGAAACTGAATTTTGCATCTCTTGATCCTGGATATTTGCTAGGATTCATATGAGAATAAATTGACTAGAGAAATCAGGAGGTAAGGAAATGAGATCATAAAGGACAGAGGAAAGGGAGGGCAAGAAAAGGTTTCAGATGTTGTTGCTACATCTTCCATCTTTCCTAAATAGTGGCTAATTTGGCTGGGACTAATGGGAGTTTGAGTGTAATAGCATCTAGTGGTCCATTGCTTCGATGCCTTGATCAAGACTCTTAAAATGTAGCAGAAAGTTTGGTAGATTTTGGGACTAGAAATCTTCCCAAAACTTCCTGAAAAACGGAACATATGGTCAGGGCCTAAAATTGTTAACATTTGTGATAATGACAACTGTAACCAATATGAACCCATGTATAGTACCTTTGTTCTTAAGTTAACCTTTGAAAGATGGGATTCCTAATCCACTTGAGGTTCCTTCTGGTGAAAGGGAGAGAGAGAGGGGGGGATGTTGGCTGATTTCCATTTGTCCTTTTCAGTATCAGAGCTTCCTCCTATGACACTATATTTCCTGCACTTTGTGCAGAAAGTTAATTTATGTGCATCTATGGGACAAGGGGATGTGTTGGCTTAGTGGTTAAGATGCCAGTTCTGACAATTGGAAGATCAGAAGGTTGGCAGTTTGAGGTCCAAGTGTTGTATGATGGGGTGAGCTTCTGTCAGTAGTCCCAACTGCTGCCAACCCAGCAGTTTGAAAGCATGCAAAAGCAAGTAGATAAATAGGTATCACTTTGATGGGAAGGTAACAGTGTTCGGTGCAGTCATACTGGCCACATGACCACCAGAGCAGTCCTTGGACAACATTGGCTCTTCGGCTTAGAAACGGAGATGAGCACTGCCCTCTACAGTTGGTTCTAGACATTCTAGACATTCATGTCAAGGGACTACCTTTACCTTTTTATGGGACAGTCTACAGAGGAGATTATTGCCTACACTCATAAAGCATTGCTATTCCACTTTAACTGCTCTGGCTGCCTCCTGTTGCATTCTGGGATTTTCAGTTTAGGAATGGATATTTAGAATATTCAGCAAGACAATCTTAGTTCTCACTGAACTACAAACTCCAGAATGGAACAGGAGGCAGCCAGAGCAGTTAAAGTGAAATAGCAATACTTTAAGTGTGTAGTGCAATAATCTCCAAAATCTCCAAACATGTTATGGAATCTGTGGCTGCCATTTTGTTGGTTAGATCGAAACATAGTAGATTCGTTCAATCAAAAACTGAATGGTAAGTTACCATGTAAATGAATGTAATAGATACAATATGTCTACTTCTTTTTGTTATGAGCCTTCAAGCCATTTCTGACATATGGAGACCCTAAGGCAAACCTACCATGGAGTTTTCTTAGCAAGATTTGTTCAGAGGGCATTTGCCTTTGCCTTCCTCTGAGAGAATGTGGCTTGCCCAAAGTCACCCAGCAGGTTTCCATGGCTGAGATGGGATTCAGACACTTGTCTACAGAGTCATAGTTCAACACTCAAACCATTACACTATGCTGGCTTTCTAGGTCTACTCTACCCGTGACTAAGATAGGATTTACATGTATATGTTTTAAATAATATTTATGTATAGCCATAAATAATTTTTATTCATAACCTATCATGAAAAACTGTATTTCATGATAAAAGCCTCAGCGCTCCCCCTCTCCCTAGTCTAGCCGGCATACTTTTCATTATCTGCCTAAAACACTAACAAAATAATGTATCTTTTCCTCAGGACTTATATTGATTCATCCTGCTGTGAATACAAATTATGGGGCTTGACAATAAGATAATAAAACCTTTAAAAAAAGAAAAAGAGGAGGTAAGAGGCAAAAAAATTTCTTTGTTTGCAAATGCAGAGCATTAATTGCATTCCTGTGTGGCAATCCGGGCCGAGCTTCTGCTAAGCAAATTAGATATAAACTGAAGGTGAGGGCAAAAGGGTCACCACAGCAAGGGAGCATCGAGTGACAGGCACAGGGCCCTCCGATGCATGGCTTGCAGAGCAGATGTTCACAAGGATGCAGTGATTATTGAACTGGTAATAAAAAAGCATCAGCTTACAGGCAGCCACGATGGATGCTGGTAATTATAAAGCATCCCCTGGGAGGAAAATGACACAAGTCAGCCGCATCTCTGCAATCACAGGGGCATAATTAAAGCTCCAGTAACAGTTGTTAATAGGGTGCAAATAAAACAGGGGGAAAATTTGAACGCAGTCTTTTTTTAGACAGACGGCAAAGGGCAATGTAATTACAGGGACTGCACATTTTATAATTTTACTATAGGTAGTAAAACAAAGAGTTTTTAATATATATTATGGATATGACTGTAGCAACATGTACAAACACATACACACATATATACACAGAGTGCATAAACAGTGCCAAAAGCACTTTGCTCTATGGCGTCTGGATGAAGAGAACAGATTTCGAAACAGAATGTTTATGTATTTATTGATTATTAAATAAATAAAAATTGAATTAAACAAAAACATAAAGAAAACAGAATATTCATAACTATTTGGCCATTCTATCTTCCTTGGGAAGGATCTATGAAGGGTCAGCATGCCAAGAGTTTATGGGTGCTGGTCACATAAATGAGCACCTTCCACTTAGATCTGATTTAAAGTTGACTTAAAGACAGTAAGGTGAATTTACCCATTACAGACACTCAGTACTACATGCAACCAGATTGCCCTCCTTGTGGGTGCACTGTTGAGTGCCTGGGTGGGCTATGGCAACAGGAATGATTGATAGCATTTGATGAGCTGGATGCTACCCTTTTTAATGTGATTAAAATCAGCATCAGTTTTCTAGCTTATCCAACTGTGGGGGCCAAGGCATAAGGCAGAATAATAATTACTCAATTGTTGTTGTTGCTGCTGCTGCTGCCATTCTGTGTCTTCAAACTGACTCTGACCCATGTCAACTGTATTATAGGGGTTTCTTGGCAAAAAAAAAAAAAGTTAATGCTTAGGATATAAAGGTCTGCTGTGGAGCAAGTGTGGGCAGGGATACAGGGTTGGGTGATATGAATTCCCTTGCCTCCACACCCTTTTAGATCACACATTTCAGGCAAATACCCAAAGAGAACTAATATCATGGGGCACTTTCACGCTACATAATTATAGTACTATGATTACAATTAAAATACCATGGCAGCCTCCTACAGGAGCCTGGAATTTACAGTTAGAACAGGGATATGCAAAGTCCATATTTTTGTGGGTTTTTTGGGCTATGTGGCCATGTTCTAGAAGAGTTTACTCCTGACGTTTCACCAGTATCAAGATGCCAGCCACAGGTCCTGGTGAAACATCAGGAGTAAAATCTTCTAGAACATGGTCATATAGCATGGAAAACCCACAAAAAAACTATATGTAGGATTCTCAACAACAGAGCTCTATTGCCTGTTCAAATTATAAACTCCAGGATTCCCTAAGATGTTCCAATGGAATCATAGCACTATAATTTCAAAGAGTGAAAGGAACCATGGTAACTTCTAGTAACCACTTAGAGTTTGGGTACTTAAGATTGTATGTAACTATATAAGTTTAGTAAAGATTTGGATTGGAAAGAACATTGACTTTTGTTGTTATGTGCATTCATGTTGATTCCCACTTATTACAAGCCTAATACATGGTTTTCTTGGCAAGATTTATTTGGAAGAGGTTTGTCCTTGCTTTTCTAAAGTTGAGAAACAGCCCAAGGTCCCCCAGTGGGTTTCCATGGCTGAACAGAAATTTAACCCTTGTTCTCTCAGAGTCCTGGTCTAACAGTCAGACCTCTGCATCAGTGTGGCTCTCATGATACCTCTGATGCACTATGAAAAATCTTTTTCTCTGATTTAGGATGACTGAACTTCCAGGAGGAAAAATGGGATGCAAATGTCTTTATATATATATATATATATATATATATATGATGACTCAATTGCACAGTCAAGTTGCTGCCTGCTGCTGCCTCTCTATTGACATTTACACTTAGCAAAATGTATTAGGAGCCATTTGCCAAGATGGCTGTATTCGAACCCTGGTCTCTTAGAGTTCAGCACTCAAACTATTATACCACACTGACTAAAATTTATTATTAATTTTATTTAATACATTTAAAAATGAAAAAGAAATGTATTTAATTGCCTTCTCTAAAGTACCAAAATGCTGAAGAATCCTGTTTGTTAGTAATGGTAAGATCATATCAAGATATATCATACCAAGGAAGTATGGACTTGTAACTTGCCTTTGTATGAGGATAATTCTGCTCACCAGATACTGGCAAAAAGTGGCAGGAGATTCAAATTTTGCTCATTCTCCTTTCACCTGAAGCCCTTCCCAACATCTGCTTTGGAAGTTTGGAGAAGGGTATTCCCACCCATGAGAAGGGACACTGATTCTGACAAAGGCAATGGCAATCAGAAAAGCTCTTTTCTTTCCTTCTGTCAGAGGGAGCCTATGGTAGATCACTGTGCCTTCCATGAACAGAAGGATCACTTCTTTAAGAGCAACATAAGATCCAAGCTGCTGTGCATTGGTTCAGATCCATAGTTGTATATTGGAGTAGGCAACTGGACCTTCAATATATTTTTGACCTACAACTCCCAGAAGTACTTGTAAGTAAACTCAATGATCAAAGAGTATGGGAGTTGCTATGAGCCTGTCAGAAATCTGAGATCTTCAGAGGAGGACCTGTTGTGTGTCCCAACACTTCATGATGTTAGGTTGGTGGATAAATGTAATAAGGCTTTCTTTGTAGCAGCACCCTGACTGTGGAGCTCTCTCTTTTAAGCTTTTGTTGGACAGCCAAAAGAGTGCTGTACAAAATAATAATAATAATAATTTATTTATTTCTTGCCTCTCCTCAAGGCAGGGATTCAGTGTTTGAAACTGTTGTTTTAACTGTTTCAAAACTGGATTCTAGGATTGTTTTTAGGCTGCTTTTAGGAGTTTTTAAAAGAGTATTCTGAAATGTTTTTATTTTTGTATTGTTTTAATCGGTTTGCATTTGTCTATCGCCTTAGGGTCCCTTGTGGACTAGGAGACAATGCAGGAATACTTTAAATAATTTAAATACTTTAAATAAATAAATAAATAATAAATATTTAGACAGTACCCCAGAACTCCTCATGGTGGAGCCCTAGGACAGAAAGTAGCATGCTTGTCTGTAGCCCCCTGCTTGTGGTCTACCACATGGAACAATCTTCTTGCAGTTGTATTTTGAAAAGCTACTATGCTGCATATACAAAATGGCTCCAAATTCTGAATTCTCTAAAACTTTAAAATATATTTTAATTGTATGCTTTCTCCAAGTCCCATGATATATGGCAAGATAAAAATATTAAAATAAAATAATAAATAAGAAAGAGTTAAGTTGATGTTTGCCCCCATTCCGCCTGTATTTGTTATAAGCCTGTTGGTTAAGACTTTTGGGAAAGTGGCCCTCACCTTCCCTCGACACCTAACTATCTGCAATTGCTTTGAAGTTTTTGGGTTAGAGTATTTGGGTACTAGATTTTACAGAGTGCTACCACTGGTACAACATTTTTGGGCCTTTCCCCAAACTCCCCCCAACTTGCATTAATCACTACTCAAGAACATATAATACTAATTCAATTATTATATATAATAGTGAAGAAGTTACCCCTACCTCCAAAGGCTAAACATGCTCCTGAAGCATTTTTTGGTCATCAGCATTTCTTACCAGTCATATATGTAAAGTCAATCTTATAAACAGGTAACAGTGATTCCTAAACTTTGGTCAGATGTTCAGCTCCCAGAAGCCCCAGATAACTTGGCCAACAGTGAGAAACTCCAGAAGCTGAAGTCCAAAACATTTGGAAGGCCAAAGTTTGGGAACCACTGCGTTAGAAGAATGGAAATTATAGCAGTCTGCAACACTGAACAGAAGTACTTTCACCCCTTTTTTTGAGATCACGTAAAAATATCACTTGCAGGCAGAAGAAAAGTTCAGCCACCTCCTTATTTCTCAGAGTTGAAGGTGTTGCTCAAGTTAAGCTGTTCCTTCCTGAAAAAAAGAATAAAGGGAAAAATTAGATAGCTGAATTTTCTCAATGACATGTAATTTTATCATCCGGTTGATTTCAGCATCTCCTTTGTTCTCTAGTGCTAATGGGGCTTAAATGGCACATATATTTTTGGCAGCACATTTGGATCTATATTACATGATGTATTATATCCATAATGTATCCAAGCTCATTAAACACCTCATCAAATTCTTTAAGAATATCTCCTCCATTCTGTTCAGGAGACATGTTATATGTTCATTTGACCATTTCCAGGCTGCCCTTCAACCTAAGCAAACATGAAACTTCCTTTCCCAATATTTCACATACCACTGAGTGACATCAGTTCTTATATAAATATGCCATTAAGATTTTGCTAGTGGCCTCATTCAAGACCTACTGCATGAAATAAGTTTAGTTTTATAAGTGAAGCACATGAGAGTAAGTAAGCTTCATTGCGCTCTGCTTTGGATCAGTTTTGAACTGACTGCTTCCTCCCTATCTAGTTTCACACACAACTTCCTGGGCTTATTCTGAATATCTGTTGAAACCAAATGAAAATCATATTTTTATGCAATCATTACCACTGCTGTTATTAGGAGACTGCAGGAATATGCTTGGCTTCCTTTTCTGCTTTGGAGACATAAATTACAAAATGATTGTTTTTACTGTTTGCAGAACAAGATTTCCTAACTTGTACTGGCTTTAAAAAATATGTTAGATGCATCATATAGGTTGCAGTCCAGTTTACATGTGCACTAAAGTCAGAGGGACATACTTCTGTGTAGATATGTATGGAGTTGTACTATGAACTTAAGTTTGTGTCACATTGGGTTCCTTTACAATTACCTGATTTCATTCTCTATAAAAAATCTTTCTTGTTCTTCTCCTGGGCTATTTGATCATCATTAGCGTTTGGCCTTCTGGCAGTGAGGATTTGTATATTGCCCTGCTCCAGGTAAGACTAGGTATGACTAAATACCATTTCTAGCCATGGGATTAGAGATTGTTGCAATAAAACTAAGTATATTGGTTTCATGGGAACAGTTGTAGCAGTTTGATGGCCCTTTTACTGCCACAGTTCCACCACTGTGGAATCCTCGGGTCCATAGTTTTGTGAGAGTTCTAGAGTTCTAGTTCTGTGGTGCAGTTATAACTTAAACTTCTCTGCTATGTATGCTCATAGTCACAAGGCCACCAAAATTATACTGTATGTTCCTTAGAGCAGATTCAGTACTGAGTATGTGGTAAGTCAGGGTGATGGGCCAAAGATGTACATACTGTATATACTCATGTATAAGTCTAGAAATTTAGGTCAAAAAATTGACCCAAAAAACCTGAGTCATCTTATCCACGGGTCAATGTAAGTACTGCATCTTAACTCATATTTAAAAGAAGGAACCATCCCCTAATGAAAAGCAAGAGTATAATCTGTCCTGGAAGCACTGACCCCCTTTGCTCTCTCATCCATCCAAACTTAAGAATAAGCACAAAGAGTTGTCTGATGGACTTTTGGAAGTTATTTGACATTGTTTTGCTTTGCTTCATCCTTTAGATCTTTTCCTATATGCCCCTAAATTTCACCCTCGACTTATCCATGGGTCATAACAAAATCCATAATTTTGGCCCTAAAACTTGCCCTTGACTTATACATGAAGTTGACTTATAGTCGAGTATATACAGTAGATTTGAAACTGAGGATTCCCTTAATTAATATTATTCTTTTCTTTTCTTATATCCCACTTTTCTCCTAATATTGGACTTAGGGGCCGTGGAAAATTGACTTGCAATTCAGCCCCATCTAAATTTGATTGGAGTGGATCAGTGTGTACATCCAAAATATCAGAGTCGGAAACCAGACATATGGCAGTTTTTTACTGACAAGACATTTCTCAGGCTTTATCTACTACACTGCAGAATAAATGCAGACTGAAACTGCTTTAACTTCCATGTTTCAATGCTTTGGAATTCTGGGATTTTTAGTTTTGTGAAATATTTAGCCTTCTATGTCAGAGAGTTCTGGTGCCACGACAAACTACAAACCCCAGGATTCCAAAGGAAGGAGCCATGACAGTTAAAACAATGACTGCATTAATTCTGCAGTGTTGGAGCAACCTCAGTTTATTCCTCATATGACAGTTTTGTATGTTAATTCATCAAAATGTAGGAATCCAGAGGGGCTACAAAAGTCCAATTACATCATAAAGGATGGTACATACCTCCCCCAGTTCAAGCTGAAGATATTTTTGGTGTGATTTATGGTTATACATTCATATATATTTAGTAATTGTGTGTTTGAGGGCAGCATGTCTGGGGGGAAGTGGGAATGGTTGTGTATCAATGAAGAGGTAGACATCAATACTGATTTCACATGTTGTTATTGATATGTAATGTATCATGAGATAAATGTTTCCTTCTTTTTAAATACTGTATGACAATTCTGTTTTAAGAAATAAAACTGATATTAAAAATAATAAAGGATGGTACATACTGGTTACATATTTGTGGATGGGATGGGATGAAAGGTCTGCTCCACCAAGAATATAAGTTTGACCCTGATCCATCTTCTGTGATAGTGTCACACAGACATTAGCTGCAGCATGCTACTCCCTTTTATAAAGTATCTGATTTTACTGTCTGTCCTCTGTATCCATGGATTCTGTATCCATGGCTTGAAAATATTAAAAAGAAAACCCAAAAAGCAAACTATGATTTTGCCATTTTATATAAAGGACACAATTTTACTATGGCGTTGTATATAATGGGACTTGAGCCTGCATGAATCTTAGTATCCCAGGGAGGTGGCTGAGTCCTGGAATTAAAATCCAGCGCACACCAAGGACCCACTGTATAAAATGGTAGGATATTGCCTTTTGTAAAGCAAGATCTGAAAAAAATACAGCAACAGTTCTTTAACTCCATCTTTCTTTATGTTTTATTGCTTTAAGCACTTTAATTCTAAGTTTAAATTATGAACTGCTTTGTGTTATGGAGGTCCAGTGGACTGAAAGCATGCCGCTTTCTTGTTTCAGTGCAGATAGGGCCTGTAATTAAAAGATGACTTCAGGTATTACAAGATAGCTTCCTTTGAATTACATTTCCCCCCATCCCTCTCTTTTGTTTGAAAATGCATTTATTCCACCACCACTCCTGCACTGTAAGGGGACACATGTTTGATTATAGACTCGCATTTCATACTGGACTAATTGCCCCTGGCTTAAGGCTGCTTGTCAAAATGCTCAGCCTGTGTTCTCTCTCAGTTTAAAGGCCAAATCATTGTGGGAGGAAGCCGGGGCATGGCCTACACAGTATCATTGTTTAACCAAATGCTTGCTCTCAGTGGAAGTCCTTCATAATCCCTGCTTCTTGCCAGTACTTTATATGGCTTGTCTGATGTTAACAGCATCATATTACCTCCAATTTGCTTTGTTTGATATCCTTCTGAACAGCAATCTTTTCTCAGAGCCCAATTTTGATATAGTAACCCACAGCAGGGAAGGCTAATGACACTAGGTGACTTCAGTATCTGTACTCCCTCCCCACATGCTACAGCCAGTTCTCCTGCCAGGTTTGAACAGCTTCCCCCAAATGCATAATGGTCACCACCCACTGAGATCTAAGTCAGCCCTCGCTTCCTTGGATCCTGGCCAAATTCACACTGCTGAGAGTGGCACTTTGCTTCTTCCTCTGATGTGGAAATAGGACTTTAGCAGTCAGCAAATCTTCCTAAATTGAGTCTCTTGCAGTTGGATCCAAGGAGGAAACATTCCTTAGAAAGAGAAATTGTTCTTATCTCTGTTTAAATGAAATGTCAAGGCTGAGATCTAAAGGGAAATTTTAACAACCAGATTAATAATTCTTTATAGTTTAATGGCTAGCTAAATCCTCAGCATTCCACTGGTGCAGGCCCACTTCTGTAAATATGAAATGGTCCCTCCTCCCAATTCTGTTCAAATAATTTTTTTTTTAAAAAAATACATAATGTGATCCTATAGATTATAGCATGCCAAACATCCCTGGAAATTAAAGACTTGGAAATGATGAGCACGCATAAGGCTACATTCACAGCAGTTACTAAGCAGCTGGCTGGTCTTGGTAAATGGAGTTCTGTTCATGAACATTCAAGATTCAGCTCAGTATCCTTACGTTTCTTCTTCACATTCTCAGTTAAAATGTTAAATGTTAAAATATCTGATTGAGAAGCGATGTGGTTAACCACCTCTGGTGTTGAATATCAAGAATGATCTGCATGACTCTGATTGGTCAGTTGGTCTTGGAAGTCTAATCTAGCTATGCAGGTTGGCTGGTTTAAAGAAAAGAAACGAGACTCCAGATTTATTTTTTGTTTTTGATTTAGAAATAAAATCATTTTAGGAATAAAATCATTGTAACTAATACCCTAAAGGGACCAAATCCCCTCTGATCTTGGTAGCTAAGCAGGCTCAGCCCTGATTAGTATTTGGATGGGAGACTGCCACTGAGGAACTAATTGGCAAAACCACCTCTGAATATCCCTTGCCTAAGAAAACCCTGTGCAATTCATGGGGTTGCTATAAGTCAATGTGTGATTTGAAGACATGCACATGCATATACACACTTTTTAGTTTTCTTTGGTCTGCTCATCTCCTTCTACATGCCTGTAAGTGTAATGAGGCCATTTATGTAGTCCTTCATATATTGTTTTTATACTACAATAATGATGGTTTCTCTTTATTACTAAATTACTGTGCCCAACAGAACAAGGGAAGACAAGCTACTAGTTGAGAATTGTCTCAGACCTGGGGGAAAAATATCTTCCTTTGGTTACCGTATATACTCGACTATAAGTCGACCTCATATATAAGTCTGGCTGGTTTGGGGGTCAAAATTATGGATTTTGATATGACCCATGGATAAGTTGAGGGTAAAACCTAGGGGCATCTAAAGTGGATGAAGCAAAGAAAAACAATGCCAAACAACTTACAAAATTCTAGCAGGCCTAACTATTTGTGTTTATATCATAGGCTGGATGGATGAGAATCTAGAAGGGGGTTAGTGCTTCCAGGGCAGATTAAACTCTTGTCTTTCACCATATATATATATGTGTTAAAATACAGTACCTACATTGACCCGTGGATAAGTCGACCCAGGTTTTTTGGGTCAATTTTTAACCTAAATTTCTAGACTTTTACATGAGTATATACAGTATATTTGTTTCAGATGTTCTGGCAGACTTGCCTATCTGCTTCCTGAAAAGGATAATAAAGGGACATAGACCCTTTATCATCAAAAGAATTAACTAAGTGGTTCTTGATAGGCAATATCAGTATGCAAAGGGATCTTGTAGTACCTTTGTGATTAAAAACTTTATCACACCAGCCTGTTGTCCCACCACAATCGCTCTAGTTTAAGAATGGAAGCATACCAGTTGGCATCATTCATTATTACACTTTTTTCCTCAATAGCACTTTAGTGCTACTTTGATGATCTATGGTCATGTCACCTGTTTTCTGCAGTGCTGCCTTAACACTGCCTTCTGACCCCTGTATGCCCATTTCCTGCACATCTGTGCCTTTTGACTTTTTAATTTAATTTATTGTGAAATTATGGCAATACTAAGAAAGGAAAGGAAAAAAGGAAAGGAAAGGAAAATATCTTGCTTGGGAATAGCATGGGGATAGTAGGAGAATCACTCCCACTCAGACCACTTGACCACCTGATAGGCAGAACTTCAGCTGGAGGCATTTATCCCATAGAAATCCACAGTGGAAAAGCAGCATAATTGGGAAGCATTACTCATCACTGAAAAGGAGGGCTCCAGGAACAGAAGTTTGCATTGTATGTTTGCAAAGCAGCTACAGAACAAAAATGGTGTTGTGCAGTAAGTAATGACCAAACACACCATCATCCCATGGAAATAGCACTTTACCAGCCTCATGAGATAAAGCCCTAAGTGTTCCTTTATGACAATACTTATAAAATCACATGGGTCTGAATTTTTCATGTTACCTGAAGCCCCAGCCCAGACGTTTTGGTTGGAACCTAGGTAGGGCATAAGAAATGCCTCATTTATGGGTGAGCAAGATATGGAAAATATCTTCATTTACACAAGTACTACAAAGTCTCCCAAACAGATATTTAATTTTCCCAATTCTCCCAGTGAACCTTGGGACACAAATTTGCTTTGGAATAGCTTTATTTTGTAAATAGTTATTTGGTTGCTCATCCCATCATTCAACACCATAAAACCTCAAGCAAGGGAATTCTCTATTCCCAAAGTAGGAAAATGATGGGGGGGGGGGGGGAAGGAAAGAGCAAGAGATTTTCCACAAAATTCAAGAAATCAAAGGGAAATTTAAATAAAGAGTGGGGATACTTTATGACCAGCATGGAAACACATTATTTGACCATGTACAAATAAAGGGAGGATGGAACAAAACACTAAAGAACTATAGAAAAGAGGTGAAAGGATGACAGATTCATTCGAGGAAGAACCATATGAAGATGAACCTATAATTTTAGAAAGTGTTGTGGAGGCTGCACTCAGGACACTTGGGAGAAACAAATCACCAGGAACAGATGGAATACAAATAGAGCTGCTTCAAGCTAGAGAGACAGAATCAAATCTAGTTCTAACTAAAATCTGTCAACAAATATGGAAAACATAACAATGGCCCACAGATTGGAAGCACTCAACATAGAGCCTAATCACATGAAAGGGGACACCAGTGACTGCCGTAACCAAAGGACCATTGCATTAATTTCCCATGTAAGCAAAGTAATGCTCAAAATTCTACAACAAAAACTTTTACCACCATATATGGAGCAAGAAATGCCAGATGTTCAAGATGGATTCAGGAAAGGAAGATGCACTAGGGATCATTTTGCAAACATACTTTGACTAATAGCATGCACTAGAGAATTTCAAAAGAAAAAGCTATGCATCAGTCTTAAAGAAATGGTGTGCCACAACATTTGATTGTTCTGATGCATAATCTGTACTAAAAACAAGAGTTTGCCATGGGGAAAGTATATGAAAAAAAATGGAATGGTTTCCAATTGTCAAGGGGGTCAGGCAAGGGTGCATTTTATCACTATATCTGTCCAATTTGTATACTGAACATATCTTACTTAAAGCAAGATTACATTTGGAGGAAGGTGTGAAAACTGCAGAAAGGAACATCAACAATTTAAGATATGCAAATGACAGCATACTACCAGCAGCAAAGACATGGAAAGACTGCTGAAGAAAGTCAAGGAAGAAACTGCAAATGCAGATTTACAAATGAACATTAAGGAAAAAAAGAAAATAATGACCACAGAGGAGTTATGTAACTTTTAAGTAGATGATGAAGACATTGAATTAGTTCAAGGTTTTCAATACTTTTGCTTAGTCATTAGTCAGAACTGAGGCTCAGAGGAAGACTAGAAGCTGGAAGAAGAGATATGAAGGAACTAGCCAAGATCCCAAAGTGTAAAAATATATAATTGAATAGTAAAGTTAAAATTGTCCATGCCATTGCATTTCCAATTTCTATGTATGGTTGTGAAAGCTGAACAGTAAAGTGAGATGATAGGAAGAGAATAAATTCATTTGGAATGTGGTGCTGAAGAGCTCTACATACACTATGGGATGATAAAATAATATCAACAGTGTTGTGAAATGCTAATGATCAGGTTATCGAGGAAAGGGCAGCTGTATTGTGTTCAACAGTGTACAGTGATCAACAGATCAAAACAACTGCTGCCATTCTGAAAGTGTTTCCCCTACATAACTGCTGATTCAGTTATTTGTGTGTCATGGCTAAAGCACATTTCTCTCTGACTCCCTTTGTCTTCTTGGCCTGAAACCTTGAGTCTCGGACTGGTGACTTATCTGGACTCCCCGGAACCCTTGAGCTTCAGACTGCTTTGCTAAACCTGCCTTGTTGGAACCCTTGACCCCTGGACTGCCTGACCATTCTCTTTCTAACTGGACTTTTACTTGGGACTTTTGAACTGTGTTTTGCTTCTCTCATTTGCAAAGACCCTTTGCTTTGTTATAAATATGTCCGTTTGTGTGAGCAGTCGTCAGCATTCTTGGCAGCTTTCCTGGACACCTTTTTTTTTTAATCATCAGCACCACTTTCTCCTTTTGTCTTGCTGCTGCCACTTCTGTCTTCACTTCTGCCAGCCAATAGGATCTCAGGTCTAATCTGCACTGCAGAAATAATGCAGTTTGATACCACTTTAACTACCTTGGCTCAGTGCTATGCAATTCTGGGATTTGTAGCTTTGTGAACTATTTAGCCTTCTCTATCATAGAACTCTAGGGTTGCAACAAACTAAAAATCAAAGGATTCCACAGCATTGAGCTATGGAAATTAAAGTGGTATCAAATTGCATTATGTCAGCAGGGCAGATGTCCAAGTTACAGTTCTTTGTTGTCTTCTTAGTATATGTTATATCATCAAGTAGCCACAAAAAAAGCTGTAGGTAGATCTAACAAAGTAGGAGTCTTGTGCACATGGATGAAGGAAACAATAGCTGTCAGCAAGAACATGTGATACAAATCTGCTTTTTGACATAAAAGTTTTTGTCTTACACTAGAAACCCAAATAGATAATATTTGGGGTGGTTTTATTTTGTATTGATCCAGATAACTTTCTCCACATGTTATTTATAAAATGCCTGTTGTAATTCAAAGAAGTAGACTAAATTTTTCTTCATATTTGTGAAAATATTCAGACAACTTCTGTTTATATTTTGGCATAAGCAGCAAAGTAATTACCGGTATGACATGACTGAGCTCTTTCATGAATTACTTTGCAACAGAATGGCTCCTTTTTATATTGGCAGCCACAGAAGGAGGGCTTATAAAGCAAAATCACATTTTAACAAAGCAAAATAATCCACAGCCATTTTTGAAGGGTTTTAATCACTTGTACCTTGCTCTCTTGTGGGTCACAAAAATATGTTGAGAATACTTTAAAATTATCATTTTTGAAAGGAAGTAACTCAGGCAGGTTTTGAAAATATACCTTTTAGAGCCTTTAGAAAACAAGTATCTTTTGTGGAGCCAGAGTATTTTGCTCCAGTACTTTTCCAGCCATTCTTTAAATGATTTTAATGTTGCTTTTACTCAGCTTTTACTGTCAGAAAGCAGCTTTCATCACTAGACCGGGGCCCTCCGTTCAGCATTTTTAGAGCAGTCAGGGGTGAGGGTTTGGAATTCCCTTGCTGTTCTTAATAAATTGCAAGTTGGCTGTTCATGGCTATCCATTGCTCCCTTTGCAGCAACAGATCATGGACTGATAGTAAATCAGAACCGGTATGTTTTCTTAATTTTAGGTTTGGACTAAGTTAATCTATTTAATAGGAAAAACATCTGGCCTGGCTGTGCTTTTACTCTGCATTTTACAACAGGAACCTCATCACCATGGGACCAGTGGAGTCAAGCAAGGTCAACATTTTGCTGTATACCTGTATGCTCTTAATTCTGAATATATGTGAATAGCAAGGAGCTATGCTATATTTTTGTTTTCCAGGTTTTGTAGGCATCACATAAATGATAAAAGGCTGATATCACAACCATGTGCAGTAAATGTAGGCTTGGTGGAGAGTATGAAATTGAAACAATTGGAAAAACAAATGAAATCTGGGGCATAAATGTTCACATATTTGATATGACATGAATAATAGATTGGAAAGAAATGAGACATCCAAGTAAACAATGTGGGCTGACAATTGTCAGGCATTGGGAGGAGGGCATTGTCAGATATAACTATAATGATGGAGCACCTTCATTGCAGGAGAGTCAGTGTGGTGTTGTGGTTTGAATGTTAGAGTCTGAATCCACACTTAGCCATGGAATCCTACTGGGTGACCTTAGGCAAGCCACACTCTCATCCTCAAAGGAAGGAAAAGGTAAACCACCTCTGAACAAATCTTACAAACAAACAAACAAACAAAAACCATGTGATATGTTGCCATCAGTTGGAAATGACTTGAAGACATAGAAGAACAATGGCCATCATTGTAGTTATATCTGACAATACCACATCTCCACTTCCATCCTTTTCAGTTTGTACTAATTTGTAGTTTGGTAAGGTATTCAACCTGGTCTGCCAGAGAGTTCTGGTGCCTCTTATTCCCTGGTTCTGTAGGAAAGAGTCATGTCAGTTAAAGTGGTGTCAAACTGCTTTAATTCAGCAGTGTGGATCCACCCTGAGTACTATGTGACTAACATCTGGGTAAACCTGTTTAGATGTCTCTTGCAAACCCTTCCTAAAAACAAAAGGGATATGAGGATACATTTAAAAAAAAAAATGAAGAAAACATTGAAAAAATAAAGCTCTCCTTCCTGAACAAACTGATAGCATAGGCGTAAAGTGCCATCATGGGGCCAAAACTAGTGCTTGGGAGAGTGCAGCAACCACACACTCCCGAGCCCTAGTAAGTGCTGGCGGCGCCATTTTGGTGTGTGTGTGTTTACACAGTGTGCGTACCAATGACACGTTTTGTGCAACACATCCAAATGGTGCGGCACACAAGACACATCACCACAATGCTCCAGGGCCCTAATCATGCCTTGGCAGCATTGCTGGAAGGAGCTGCATTTCGTAGCCTCTTTTTGCAGTGGACCATTGTCACAGCTGTGTGGTTGCTGTGGCAATGATCCGGATAAGATCTGGCCACCCCTTTCTTCTAATCTGTACCAGGCCATAGTTACACTTCTGTTGTCAAAACCAGTCCTACTTCTTCTGCTTAGCTTTTCCGATTCCAGGTTATCAGAAAGCAAAATGGAAAAGCATAACTTAAACTTTCATGTAGCCTGGGGGCTTAGAAAGCCCTTCCCAAATCTGCAGTATGTTAGGGGACTTCTGCTCCCCAAAGTAATGTTACTTTTTCTGCATTCCTGACTCAAAGTTCCTTTTAACTGGGTCTTAGGGAGGTGTGCATAAACAGCAACATTATTTTAGTCAGCAGGAATTAATTATTGAAATCAATTATTGCTTCCTTCAGACTGCTGAAGTCAGTCTACACTGAGCTGACTAAAAAAAAATATTGCCTTGTTTGCTGTCTTTGTGCTTAAAGACTAAAATAAATGAAAAAAAGAATGGACAGGAGTTTCCGATTTTCATTCTCTCCCATCACATAGATTTAAAATAAAAATAAAAGGGTACATCTGATACTTACTTTGTGCTTCCAGCAGTCAGTCCATGAACCTTTTATTAGGTTATTTTGCTAAAGGGTACCTTTTTTAAAAAAAGGAAAAAAAGAAGAAGGACTGTGTTCAGCAACAGAGCTATAGAAGGGAGGCATGAGGGCATCCCCTTGCAAAAATCTTGACTCCTAAATGAAATTTTCTTTCATTCCTCAATTTTATAGCATTGCAGAGAGTAAGAAACTGAAAATCATTGCACATAGAACTCCAAGTTTGCATTCTTTTGATAACTTTGCTAGCTCTTTGGATGTCTAACTATGTACAGTGGACCCTCCACATTCACTGCAGTTAGGGGTACGGGACCCCATGAACTACAAATTTTTAAAAACATATTTTTTTAACTTAAGAGAGCACTTCTCTAGGAAACTATAGGTCCTTCAGCAAAATTCTGTGGTCAACATTTGCCAGAGGCTGACCACAGAATCATGCTGGAGGACCTACAAATGCCTAGAAAAGTGCTTTCTCTAGTAATCTGCCAGTCCTTCAGTGCAACTGTATGGTTAACTTCTAGAAGAGTTTTTCTGGAGGACCTAGAGATTACTAGAGATAACATATTACTCGGATCACGAATAATTAAATAAACAAATAATGAAGTCTGCAAAAGTCAAAGCTGCAAATGTGGAGGGCCAACATGCTCAACTGATTTTTAAGTCACTGCAATGCTAAAAATGAGGGAAAATTTCATGGGGAGGGCAGAATTCCTATTTTGGGGGGGAGGTAATGCCCTCATTTTCCTACTCCCTTCTCTAGCTACAGCCTTGAATGTATCGAAGTAGCACATTTTGGGTTGCTCTGCAGGATTGGCAATCTCTTTAGTTTGTCCACATCTAGGCCATTATATTTGTACAAGGTCTACCAACTAAAATGTAATTTGTGTACACAAATTTGTGTGCATATTTTATAATAATAATAAAAATAAAAATAATAATTTATTTTTATCCCAAGGATCGAGGCAGCATACAATAGCCAACATACAACATAATAAAATACATGCTATTACCCTCCTTCACAAAATAAACCACATAATTATCATATAATAAGGCTATAATCAATTAAAATAATTAAACATTAAGCATTAAAACCATCATACCAGAGCAGGACATAATGGGCAATCATGGGTTAATCAGGGAAGGCCTGTCAGAAGAGATCTGTCTTGCCAGACTTTTTAAAGCTGTCAAGATTGGTAAAATAATAATAATAATAATAATAATAATATCTTTATTTATATACTGCCCTTCCAATGATCAATATGTTGGATCTTTTCCAATAGGCCTTTTCATAATTTGGGAGCGAGAGATGAAAAGGCCCTCTAGGTAACCATCGTTAGTCTGGTCTTCATTGGCTGTAATCATTTTTCCCAGAGGACCTACGTATGCAGGATAGATTATATGGAAGAAGGTGTTCCTGCAAGTAAACTAGACCTCAGTAATTTAGGGCTTTAAAGGTCATTACCAACATCTTGTACTGTGCCCAGAAACTAATAGGCAGCCAGTGGAGGGATTTTAGAGTTGGTGTGATATGATTATCTCTGGATTTTCCAGTGACCAATCTGGCTGCCATATTTTGAAGTAACTGAAGTTTCCAAACTAGGCACAAGGGTAGCCCCATGTAAAGCATATTACAGAAGTCAAGACAGGCTTCCCAAAGTAACTAACTTGATATGGAACATCATACAGAGCACCCCAAGATGCCAAACTCTGATGGCTTTAATTATTTAAATGTATTTTATTATTGTTATGGGGAATTATTATATGTTGTTTTAGGAGGGAGGGGATAATGGGATGTATTTTTATAGTATATGATATATTTTATATTGTATTTTATCACTGGTGTAAGCCGCCTTGATCATGTTGAAGAGGTGGGATAAAAATAAATTATTATTATTATTATATGTCACAAGGTTACCAGAATATGTGCCACTGTTTTCAGGTCCTCCGGTTCCAGGAAGGGCCGCAGTTGGTATATCAGCCAAAGCTAATAACTGGCACACCTGGCCGTTGCATCTATCTGGGATGACATATGAAGGGACAAGTCCAAGAGGATTCTTAGGCTGCGAACACCATCTTTTAGGACTGTGACCCCATCCAGGACTGGTTGACATATCTCCATACTTGGATTAGGGGAATTATAATTAGCTCAAATATGCAGAGAGGAGGTCCTAACAAAGCCTTACACCGGAATCACGGTCCCAGTATTGTCTACCAGAGGTCCACCAGCAAACCCCAAGAGAGATGACACTAGTCCAAATGAGTCCAATGAAAATACACAATTTATTGGGGGGCATAAATTCCACACACAACAAAAGGCGGTATACACACACGCTCACGTCCAATGCTAGCGAAAAGGGAGGGGTAAGATTGGGAATTAAGTCTGAGAGAGAGAGACACCGCTGGAATATTACCATAGAAGTCTTCTCCAGGAAGCCTGATAGATATGGATGATGATGATGATGATGATGATGATGAACAACATGACCTTCGGGATGAGGGGAAATGGGCTGCGGGAGCAATGAGTAGAGGTCAAATTGGTGTGGACCAGCCTGCACTCTGAGGATAGTGTCAACGGGGGATTCCAACTTGGGATCTTTTATAGGGCTGAACATATCCTGGGGCTACGTATCAAGGCTTGGAAAAGGTGTTGATTGCCTGGGCTTTGTTAAGATAAGAGCAAATAATCTGTGTACAATGCACTTAGGTTTGGACACAATTCGGAGGGGCAGCCAACTTAATGGCAGAGTTGTTAAGTCACTCACTGGCTCATCAGATATGATGCCAAGGCTATTGTCTTACTCTGGAGGGCAGTGGCAAATCTGGTCTGGCAACTCCCAAACTTCCTATGGAGAGTTGTTTACTAGGGACTCTGTTCCTCCAAGCGGGCTTGACTACATGACCTCCTCACTTGGGACTGATGGCAGGTGTTTGGAGAGGTCAATCAGGGGTCACAGTACAGTCCATATGTCCCCCAAAATTTTATTAAAAGCACATATCATAACATAGGCCACAGGCTTTTAGTGTATTAGCAGCTAAATAAAATGCAAGAGAGCTCTGCCAATGGATCTAAAGATGAACACACAGGGGCTTTCCAGACCGCCCAAAAGGGGCGGTCTGTACTCGCCCCAAGAAGCAGTGGGATGGGGCCAAGGTTGCCACACCGGCAGCCTCCACGGCCCCATCCTGCCGCTTCTGGAGGCCGCAGGGAAGCAGCAAACTGCTGCTTCCCTGCGGCCTCAAAGTGGGGTGCAGCAGGCACCCTCAGCACCCACTGCACCCCACTTCCTTCGGTGGGGCTGAGTGGAGAAAGGGGCCGCCGCCGCGGCCCCTTTCTCCCCAGGCCTTTGGCGCAGCTGTTTGAAAGCCGCGCCAAAGACCCGGCGAAGACAAGGAGCTCCATTTCAGAGCTCCTTTTTGTACCACGGAAAGGGTGCACTTGGTGCCCTCCCACGGCACTAGTGTGTCATGGTGCGCACAGTGTGTCTAAACACTGCGTGTGCCATGACAACATCATGGCGCGCCCGTATGGATGCTGCCATTTTTAAATGGCAGCGCCCATACATGATAGGGTGGGGGAAGGTCTAAACCCTGCACCCTCCCCAGCCTGACTCACGCCTTTTCTAGCCTTAAAGGTGCCTTTAAATACCTGTCTAGAACGGGCCACAGTTGCTATTAAGTTATGACTGCATTTCTAGGTATGAGACTATGTTTTCTAAAAACAGCCCTTCTTTCTTCCTTTCATTAAAATTCCTTCATTATTCTTTATTAAAAAAATCCTACCTTTAAAAACAATGAAACTCTACTGGGTATATGTATGCCTTCAGGTCACATCTGACTTATGGTGACCCTCAGGGAAATTATCACAGAGTTTTCTGGGGCTCACCCAGTGGGTTTCCATGGTTGTGTGGGGAATTGCATCCTGATCCCCAGGGTTGTAGTCCAATGCTCAAGCCACTACACCATGGTGGCTATGACAGGTAGCGTCATATTATTCCTCCTTCCCTCCTTCTTTCAGATTAATTTTTTCATATTAAAAGATATTTCATGTTACAAAAGAAGCAGGTAAAAAGAACTCATCTTTAAAGTGCCCTTTTTCTGTCTGTAAGTGGAGCTGCAACTGTTGCTTAATCCTTGCCTATAAAAAGAATAGTGTGAAGCTTTGCTCTTTTCTCCTTTGGCATTCAATCTAATACTGAGTGACCACTACTTTGCATTTCATATTTGACAGTGCTGTAAGTAATACATCTGCTGTGTGTGAGAGATTTTTATTTTGTTGATAGATTGCTTTACACCTGGATTGAGTTGGCTCTTCTTTTCTTTCCCGTAGTTCTGCTAAAAGTGCTGGATTAAACAAACACAATACATCACCTCTGTACCGTCTAATATTTGACAGAGGAGAATAGGTATGCTTGTTTTACATGAAGTGAACAAGGGATCCATAGTACAGCAGTTCGCAAATCAAAGAAATGGGCCACTTCTAGGAGTTTAAGATCAAGATCTGACAAAGAAGTTTTGATATAGTAAACTTTACAGAATATTTTCCAAAGATGTAGCTGTTTTTGTATCTGGCAGCATAAAAAAGAGGGAGGCGGAGAGAAAGAAAGGAAGGAAGGAAGGAAGGAAGGAAGGAAGGAAGGTGGCAACACCCTTAAGACTAACTGGCTTTTATTTTGTGGTTATAAAAACACTTCTTTGGATGCAGTATATACCTCAGAAATAAGGCCTTAACATTATTCAGTTCTCCTGAATTTATATAAGAAGTGGGTTTATAGCCAAGAAAGCCAATGCTAAAATAAAAACCAGTCAGTCTTAAAGGTGGAGCCACATTTCATTTTTCTCCCTTTCCCTTCTTTCCCTTTTATATTTTACAATCATATAGTTCTTTATACCTGAGAATCTGCATCAGTATGTGCATGTATGCATTTTAACATTTAAGATCACATTACAAATTGTTCAAAACATTTTGAAGATTTAACTGTTTTTCCTTGTTATTTTTGCTTCAAGACACAACACAGTTACCATCCTCTTTGGAAATCAAATGAAATTCATCTTTCAAAACCACCAGACAGAGTTATGCCAGGGAAAATAGTAAATGACAGGTAACTACTAGGTTAGTTAAAATTCCAGTAGTTGCTAACAACATGTACACACAACAAGAAAACGGTTAGAACATTTATTCTTTAAGTAATAGCTGTAAAATACACATCCTTAACCTTTTCTGAAGCTTGAAAAAGCATTCCCAAAAGGCATTGGAAGATCTTTGTTCATTTCTTTGAAGGTTTTTTTTCTTTTTTGCTCAAAGAATGTAAAATAGTTCATACAAAGCAAGAGTCTGTACCAAAACAAACAAACCAAGCATACATGTATTAGGTTTAATCAGGTGTATACTGGATATTTGCAGGACCAAATTATAAGGTAGGAGAGTTTAGTAGGCCGTGTTCAGATCTATCTCAGACCCAATCTGCCCTGCAGAAATAATGCAGTTTGATACCACTTTAATTGTCATGGTGCGATGCTATGGAATTTTGGGGTTTGTAGTTTTGTGAGGTTTAATCCTTCTCTGTCAGAATGCTCTGGTGCCAAATCCCAAACTACAAATCCCAGCTTTCCATAGGATGGAGCCATGGCAGTTAAAGTGCAGTGTAGATGCATCCTCAATGCTGCATATCAGTGCTGTGTGAACCACCATCTCTGTAAAGCTACCTGGTGAAGACATACTTTGGAGAGATTTCTAATAAATCCTGGCTTAATGCTCAGTATTACTCTGACAGAAGGAGGCATACAACCACTCTGCTTCCTTCTTTGTAAATTTACTCAGTTCAAAGATTTACATATCTTGTAAAATCCCCAAATGGCTTAGATCTGCCTGAGGAAGCATCTTCCTTTCAATTTCCCTTTGAACTGACCTGTGAAACTGTGTGGCTGTGATTAGCTGCCAGGGATCACTTTTTCTTTCTTTACAGAAATTGTTTGGTCGAACAATCACACTACTCAATAATCAATTTGTGGCTGTTTCATACTGAAGCTATATACTTGTCACAAATAGTTTGTGTGTGTGTGTGTTTACATTAATGGACAATACCACAATTTAATATAAGGATTAAGCATTTGTTTTATTTACTTTTAGATTTGTATCCATATTTTCACCTGAATTCATAGAGTAAGACTCATAAAATATAGGAAGTACCTTATAAACTGTTACAATTTCAAAAATTAAAACTGTAAAGCCAGTAAGGTGTGGCAGAGAGAAAACCAAGTATCTGATGATCTTTTCACCAGCCTAACCTTTCTTGTTCCCACAGGACAGATGGTTTCATGTCGTTTTTTTCTAAGAATATAAATTTTCCTTTGTTTCATTCACTGGCAGGTTTGCCTTCTTGCTCTCTTATGCCCTGGATTTTAATTCAGGACAGTGCAATCTGGGTTACAAATATTCATATATTTCTTCTCCTCATAGATTCCCTCTACTGGCTATCATTTCTGGACAGGATTCATTATACATTTTTGGTTCTGGTATTTAAGGCACTGCACTTTAACCTCTCCCATTACTTGGCAACTTGGCTAGCATGGTATGGTAAGTACTATTTAGGAATTTAATATTTACAGGCAAAGGTTTCACCAATGCCTACAACTCTATCAAGTTGTGAGTCTTTCAGGATCTGGCTCCACATTTATGGAACAGTCTTTCTTTGCCCCTCTGGCTGGAGAAGGTTTTTACCTGTTTTCGTAAATGGTTGAAGACCTCCCTCTTGATTTATCAGATTAAACTGCTGAGTGTGCCTGAGGTGGCGGAGATGGGTAGTGACTGGTGAAAAAAATTGTTTTTAGTATATTAATACTTTATTTAATATTTTAGTATTTTTGAGTGTTGTGCTTCATTATTTTATTCTTGATTATATATGCCAGATGATCCACCCTTTGGTGAAAATGGTGTTGTAAATAAAAATCATCATCATCACCATCATCATCATCATCATCATCATCATCATCATTTAACATGTGAATGAAAGATTTGAAAAGTTTTCTCCCTTGATAGCTACTATGATCCTTTTTGAACACTTTTCAATGTCTTTTCACATGCCCTGATTTGTTTGCAAAATAAAATAAATAAAATAACACAAAAATAGAACATTTTTGCACACAACATCTTCCTTCATTCCTTCCTTCCTTCCTTCCTTTGGGTACAATACATTACTTTTTGCAGAAAAATATCAAAAATAGGAAAATGGAAATAAAACATTGGCCAGTTTTTGCAATGGGGTGTCTTCATGTTTTGAGACAGACTTTGTTTTTGAAGATGAGGAATTTCAAATATTCTTTAAATCCCTAGCTGGATTTTAAGTCACACTCTCTCAGCCTCAGAGGATGGCAATGGCAAACCCCCTCTTAAGAAACTTGCCAAGAAAACCCCATGACAGGTTCATGTTAGGATCGGCATAAGTCATAAACCACCTGAGAACACACAACACACACACCCATCTTAATCAGTGGAGCAGGTATATGGGGGTGGCAACTTCACATTTCTTGCAGCAAGGAAAGGTAGCCTTATGAAACAAATAATATCAACTAGTTTGCCAGTGAGAATTGTTACCATCTAGATAACATCCTGTTGATGGTTTAGACCTGCATAATCATGGATTGTGTTGTGTAAATAGGTATGTGGCTTGGCTGAAGCTCTTTCACCTTGACCCCAATGACCACTGATTGATAGAGGGGTTGCATTGAGTAAGCTTCCACTGAGTTATCATCAGGCTGGCAGCTGGCACTGCCATAAGTTGGAAATGATTTGAGGACATACAATGATGGCCATAACAACACACAGTGATGGAAGGAGGCATGGAATTTATTCAGTACAAGATCTTGTTTATTGTTGATATTGTTGGTATGAAGGTGAAGGGAAGCCCACCCAATTTGCAATTCTTGAACCAATGCATGTAAGAAAATGCAACTATCATTTGCCATTCATTCTTCTCCAAATTTTGTGGTGCAGCTCACCAGTTTAAAATGCAGGTAAGAATTTCTATGAGAGATGAAAATGCACTGAAAAATGTATCCATGACAATAGCATAAAACGCTCCAGGAGAAATTGCTTGAAAATATTTGCATACTAAGAAAATTGGGTAGGAAATGGATGAACCAACCTTTTAGAGAAAAATGCAATGTCATACAGAAACAGGAGGAAATGGATTTAAGATTGAGAAAAGGAAGAACTGGAAGAAAACAAAATGGACAGATTCATCCTTCCCAGATAAAATAATAATCCCATTCCAGTTATGAATTCCAGCCTGTACAGTGTGTTGACAATTTTGTGTTTATTCAGAAAAGACAAGTGACAGTTGATTCCTGAAAGATACCTTAGCTACCACAAAATGGGGGCCGGGGAGAGGGGGAGAGCATTGAAATTTGCTACCCTAATTCAGCATTTTCCCAGTAACAAATTTAATAGCCATCAGCATAACAGTTAAAATTCCAATCTTGTTTCAAATCCTCTTGTTTCAAGTGTTAGATAGTCTTCTATTGCCTTTCATCTTCTAAAATTATTTTTACTGATTTAAGTTTATTTTGAACTAATTTTATTCTATGCCAACCAGAGATTCTCAGATAGAAGGTAGAATATAAATATTTTAATTAATAAATAAGCAAACAAATGCTACCTTAGGTTTTCTTGTTGTGCTAACTTATTTTCCTCTTGAGCTATTCTAAATGGCCATTTTAAGTTGAACAATTTAATTAATTAATGATTAATGGATTACTTTTTAATGAATTAGTTTTAAAAATATTTCACAATCAACAAGTTAGGTTTTTTAAAAAAACGATTTGATATTAATACACTAACCTTAGCTTTTCCAAGCTGTTGCAAAATGAAGGGAAGGGAGAAAGAGCAACATAGACTCAAAGGTGCACAAAAATAAGCATTTAATGGCTGAATGTATTCCTAAGATATTTTTCCTCTGGGCATTTAGAAGTACGACACTGTGTTCTGAACATGGTACCAGAATCACTGTTATGTATTTCAGTGCCCCTAAGGAAGAATATCTTCAAAACACATTGGGACATTTAAGCTGTTTAATTTCTCTGCACCCTTGAGACTACATTTCTCTTTTTTCTCTATCACAAAATTGCAGCTGTCTCCAATAGAGCAGGGACATCTACTATTTACATGAAAACACCTTAACTGCCCCTGAGATCCCTGTGGACCAATTCCCACAAACAGTTCTGTGGTCTCATTAAGTACATATAGAGATGGGGATGATCTATCAATAACAACAACAAAAAATCATTCCAAATCACTGACATAAGATTATCAAGAAGTGAATGCACAGGTTAAAAATTCTCTTTTTAAAAATTTCTCTTTTAGTTACTTAGGATTATTAATATTTAATGTCTGAGGTGTGCTTTGGCTCAGGCCACTGGCAATGAAATACATGTTGTCCCCTTGCCTCTGCTGCCTTGAAAGGACAGAGGCCAGACATTTCTGCCCTCTGAGGAAAAGCCAGAAGATGCCATTGGTGAAATGTCAGAAATAATTAAGAAGAATTCTACTGCTCAGTATTACAGAAGAAATCCATCTTTTTGAAAGAGAAGAAGAAGAAGAAGAAGAAGAAGAAGAAGAAGAAGAAGAAGAAACACCACGCAGATAAGGGAAATGAGGTGACAGCTTATTTGATGATATTTACAGGTGAATGTGACGTCAATTGGAAGGGTAGTGCAGATCAATTTTAATGACAGGCAACTAAGAATGCATATTGATTTGGAAGCCACCTAGTGCGCAAGTGCCACTGACCATTAATATACCAGTATCGGGGCCATTCATGCTATAGAAAAATAATTTGTGCTGATGTAAGTGTGGAGCTACAATAAAAGAAGTCTGTGAATGTGTGCATAAATATTTGTGTGTCCACCATAGACTAAAGAGTGTAAAACCTAGAAATCTGAAACTTGTTATGGATACCATGGGGATCCTGAGGGTATATTATTTTGCTTTTAAAAACTAAATAACTAACATTTGCCTTCATCCTATAGTACCATGTTAAGTCTGGAGGCATACAATAGTTACCTCAAGAGTCAGAAAAGGAGGGGGGGGGGAAGCCTTCTCAAAAATAGGGCTCTTTTTAAGAAAAGGAAGTCTTGCCATTTGTTCCATATGATTACATCTGGTTTTGGGTGGGGCCATCAGACCAAAAGAGCAACCATAATGTAGTGGTTGGAGTGTTAAACTATGACTCTGGAGAACAGGGTTTGAATCCCAGCTCAGCCATAGAAACCCATTGGGTGACCTTGGCAAGTTGCACTTTCCCACCCTCAGAGGATGGCAATGGCAAACCCACTCTGAACAAAGCTTGTCAAGAAAATGCCATGATAGGTTTGCCTTAGGGTCAACATAAGTCAGAAAAGACTTGAAGGCACAGAACAACATTTGGTAGACCAAACTACTCAAACCCTTCAATATCTTGAAAAATGCTGGTCCTATTTCTTTTCTTGTTCCTGATATCAATAATGCATATTTATGTGTCTGCCTCTGTGTGTATAGATATAAGGAAAGGGAGGAAAGTGAAGTGAGGGAAAAGCTGAAAGAGCAAATGGGGAGAGGGAGAGAAAATACAGTCAGAAAGAAAACGGGTGCTATAATTTCCACTTTGCATTCATGGTATTTGCACTTTATTGATGCCACCTGATGGGAAGAGCCAAAGCAATAAAAAGATGTAACCCCCTAAGCTTGGCCTCTTCCTTTTTTACTCCTATCTCCTTTTCCAAATGTTGACATTTAGAGTTGAAGCTCTTTAGGGTAGTCCTAGCTTTTCGTGTAGGTTGCAAGTTACACTGATAGCCTCCAGTTAATCAAATCATCAAAGAATGATAGAGAGGGAAAGGACTACAAGCACATCTAGGGCAATATTCTGTCATTCAGGAATACTCAGCACCACTGCTTGAGTACGTCCATTCCATTGCTGAACAGATCTTACTGTCAAGAAGATTTGCCACATATTGAGAAGGAATCTGTTTTCTCTGAATTTGTTGTTTTGTGTCCTAGTTTCCAGAGAAGCAGAAAACAAGCTTGCTTGATCTTCTGCAAGACATCCCTTCAGATAGTTAAAGATGGCTATCATGTCAACTCAGAAACTAATGAGAGCCAGATCCCTAAGCTACACTTTGCACATGTCCTAGCTTATCAATATCCTTCAATTGTGATTTCCAGACTTGCACACAGTATTCCAAATTAGGTCCGACCTCAGGAAACTAGAACAGTACTATTACCTCCCTCAATCAATATATTATGCTCCTGTTGGTGGACCCACGGTTGGTCACATTGTACCTAATGTTTTCCAGGTCCAAAGGACTCCCGATCCAGTGCTACCAAGCACTGGAAACCAGCCCACCAGATCCAGAACCTGTGCTGCCACCACTGAGGCCATACCGCGGGCCTACTGCCAACCCTACCAACCAACAGCTAATGTCCAATACACAAGTCCTTTTCAGGGTGAACATAACTGGCAAAGGCTCGGGATCTCCATCTGCCCAACCGTTTTATTGCCCCAGCGTCAAGGCCAATGTCTGCCGCTGATGGTGCGGCGCCGATACGGAAAGAATGGCTACCAAAGTCTCGTGGCGGAAGTCCCAATCTGTGCAAAACCAAATGGAAAACATCCAGACATTGAAATCGTGTAAGTGGTGAGCTGTTGCTGTGGCAGAACAGTGGACCAGGGTCGGAAGAACCAAAGTCCATGAACTTCTGCAAAGTTCACACTGGGCAAAGCCAAGATCCTTGGAGGCGCCTAAGGGTGACTGGCGCCCCTTGACCAGCTTGATCGCATTTGGACTGCTGAACAATTAGTAAAACAGCATGGTTACAAAAGACAGATCCCCAACCTGAAGGGCCCAAGAAACATTGGTCTTAGAAGCAGCAACCAGTTCCCCGACCCTGAAAGCCCCCCCCCCAAAAAAAGGCAGTGACAAAAAGCAGCACGGAAAAATATGGTTTCGTATTGAGAAGCAAAAACAAACTTGAGTTGACCCACAATCTGACTGAGAAGAGAGAAGCAAATAGGATGTCTTGCGTCAGGCGCAGGTGGGCAAGAAAGCCTCCATCCCTCAAGGGCTCGCTTAACCTGAAAGGAGGAGCAAGGATCAGGAAACCCACCAACCTTAGCAAAGAAAGAAACACCAGCAACAATGCCTGACATGTATCTAGGAGTAAGACCTTTTCGTTTTAACCAAACCAAAAACTGCAATACAATATCAGAACATTTAGGCCAGTGGGCAGGAATATTAACAGCTTGAAAAATGCACCCAGTTTAGCCATAGCCCTCTAATAGGCCCTGAGGATAGATGGGGCCACAGATGAAAGGATGCCCTGTGTCACATCGGACATCCAATCTCCCAGAGGTCCTCCGGGAACTGGACAGGGAGAGGGTCTGCATCTGGTGCCAACTGCCGAAACCGTTCCACCTGAAAACGAGAAAGTGAATCTGCAATTTCATTTTGGAGTCCAGGAACAAAACGAGCTGTGAAGGAAATATTGTTAATCAAGCAACAGAGAACAAATCAGCGAACAAGGAACATGACCCTCTTTGACCTGGAGGTCTGGTTGTTGACTACACTGACAACCGCCTGGTTATCACACCAGAAGCAAACCCTTTTATTTGCAAATTCCTGCTTCCAAATAAAAGCAGCTGCTACAATTGGGAAGAGCTCCAAAAAGGTAAGGTCACGCAGGGCGTCCTGAGACCAGGAGGTCGGCCAAGGTAGGGAGCACCAGTGACCCTGGAAATAAAGGCCAAAGCCAAGACTCCCGGCAGCATCCATCACCCAGAAGCCAGGTCCGCTGCCAAAATGCTGAGCCATTAAAATTGTCAAGAAACCAAAGCCAAACCTTAAGATCTTCCTTAAGACCCTTGGACAACCTAACCATGTGATGAGGACGCCCGGTACCAGCAGTTGCCCTGGCAAGCCTGGCGCAAAAGGCACGTCCAGGCCTATCACCCGGCAGGAGAAATTAAGGTGACCTAAAAGTGATTGCATTTGCCTTAGGGTCGCCTTAGGAGTGGAAATGACCTGGGCAATGAGGGTCCTAAGGGAGGCCACCTTGGCCTCAGGGAGGTGGGAAACGCAGGCAACTGCATGTAACTGAATGCCCAGGTAAGTAAGGGCTGAAGCAGGGCCCTCTGTCTTCTCATCGGCCAGGGGAAGCCCGATTTCGAGGGCTAAGGACTGGAAAGTCACCAGCAGGTGTGTGCACCCAGGGTCATTGGATGGCCCAGCAAAGAGGAAATCATCAAGGTAATGGGTGACCAACGGGGACACAGCCCGACGCTTAACTTCTCACTCAAGAAAAGTCCTAAAGGTTTCAAAGGCTGCACAGCTAACCGAGCAGCCCATGGGCATGGCCTTATCGAAAAACCAAGAAGGGCCAATTTTGAAACCTAACAGGTGGAAATCTGAAGGGTGGACTGGGAGCAAGTGGAAGGCTGACTTGATGTCGCACTTGGCCATGAGCGCACCCTTGCCGCATGATTGCACAAGGTGAACTGCATGGTCAAAGGAGGCATATTTAACAGAGCAGAGTTCAGGTGGGATGGCTTCATTAACAGATGCCCCAGGGGGATGAGACAGATGTTGAATGAGCCTGAACTCGCCAGGGGAATTTTTTGGGACAACTCCCAATGGGGAGACATGAAAGTCAGGAAAAGAGGGGAAGAGAAGGAGCCGGACATTCGGCCTGCTGAAATCTCCTTGTTGACCTTATCCAGGAGAACCTGGGGCATATCCCTGGCAGATTTCACGTTCCGCGGTTCGGAAGGGGAAATAGGGCGAACGGCAGGGATGCAAAAAACCTGTAAGAAACCTAAAAACAGGAAAGAAGTTGCATCTCGGTCAGGGTAGGCTTCTAGGAGTGAAGCAAGGGCCGAAACCTTAATGGGAATGCGTGCAAGCAACACCAGAGAAATGGGAGCAGCCTTATTCAGATTTTGCGACACCCACACCTCCAACCCTGGAAGGAGCTCCCTTCCGAGCGGAGGCTGCTTGGGTGGGGCGCCAACCACAAAAGGGCTGTTGAGAGCCAGAGGAATGATTACAGGCAACCTTTTGGTGAGGACCTTTACAAATCTCACAACAATGTTCAAATTTACAATGGAGTCTAGTACACTTGTCCAAATTAAAGGCCCGACAAACATAGCACCGATCCTTTTTGTAGGCTGGCTTAGGAGCAAACTTTACTTTCCTGTGCATGCCAACCTCCACGAGCCAAATGGCATTATGCACCAAGTCCCACCGCTCCCTGGAACTCTGGGAAGCATGCTGGCGGAAGGCCGCATCGTATGCAATGGCGGCGGCATCCCCCGCGAAAGACCTGGCACTCAAAACGTTGAGAAAATGACTGTCAAAATGCCAAGATTTCTCTGGAAACGCCATACAGACAATGGCACGGAAAATGGTGAAACCTTCCAGCCAATTTGCAAATGTTCTCTCTGCTGGCGCAACCTTAGGATGTTTCTTATGCCTCTTCGTCGATGTCACAGCCACAGCCTCCTGGCCTTTTGGCTGCAACAAAGTGAAGACATCAATGTAGCATCCCCTGAGGATGAGCTTCCTTACTCTTTTGGAAAGATGAGAGCCCAGGGAGCACTCTCCAGGGGCATAAACAGGGATCTCGGTTGCCTTAGCATCCACCCAAACACCTTGCAGACCTGCAACGATGAATCATCAAAATTACCAGGACAAAATAGAACAACAAACAAAATTGTCCAACGTTACCCCAAACAGCAGGGGAATGCCAAGTATGGAGCTACGCTGGGCAAAAAAAAGCAACTCCGGCCAGAGGATGGGGCAATGCAAAAACGAAAAGGCGCCCAGCAGAGGTTGGCGACCTAGCAGCCTTACATCAAGAGAACAAAAGCAGCCCCCGCTTGGCGATCCAAATGAATTGGATCAATATCCGAAATATCCACTTGTGCAAACTACAGGGCCAAAGCTATGTAGCAAGCCTCATGCAGCAACCGCCCACCACAAAATGCAAAAGGCCTGAAATGTGCCCACAAATTGACCGTGTGGCCGTAGACAAACCTGCTCCTGTGGACTGAAGCGAAAGGGGAAAGACCGCGCCGACACTGCACAGTGGTCCAGGATCTCAACAAAGGCAGGTGGGAGGGGGCTGCTCCAAGCAAAGCCCCGAAGGGGCAGTAAGGAATGCCCAGCTCCAGGCCCACGGAGAGACCAAGCCCCTAGGGAGTTGAAGGGAAGCCCCTGCTCCAGGCCCATGGAGAAGGCCAGTCCAACGCCTCCCACGGAGGCTGCGAGAGATGCTCAGCTCCTCCACGTCTGAGCCGAGCGAGTTGGGAAGGCGTGGAGGCCAGCCGCGCTGTTCCTTATATAGGCATGAGGGAGGAGGCCGGCAGAAGCCCCTCCTCCCCTGGTCAGACAGCCAATGAGGGAAGGAGGCGGGAAAAGGAGCCCAATCACTGCGGCGCCCGCCCGAGCCACCCAGGACCCGGGAGCTGGGCGAGCGCACGCGGAGAAGCATGCTCCAGCAGCCTCTTCCCGCCGGCGGAAGCCCGCGAACATGCAGACTTCCCGCCAGCGGGAAGAAACCCCCGCCAGCCATCTTGGGGCTCCAAGCCCCACAGCAACTGCACCTGCCTGCTGAGGGCAGGAGGTGCCATTACTTCCAGTACAGGACAGTTTTCCCCAATTAATTTGGATCAGGTCCAAGATAGCTGATTCTCTTGTTGTTTTCTATACCTTCTTGACAATGAAATTTTTCACTAAAGCACCTGAGGAATTTCTTGAACCCTACATTCTTGGCAGAGTCTGACTTTTAACAAGTAGGGGTGATGAAGTCTCTCTTTACTACTATATCTGTGCTTTTCGAATATGCTCATCTGTTCTAGGAAGACATAAAGTAACATCTTTAAATCTTATCTAATATTGTGGAAGCTTTATAAAAATGGGGAGCTCCATGCAGTGAGAATGGGACACTGAAGATAATTTTGAGAAAACAAAATCATGGCTTGCATAGGGACAGATATTTAAACTGAGGGGTTTGTTGTCCTCTGTACTTGCTTTGTCCCAACACAATTTTCTCAATTTATATGCGCTACAGAACCGGTTCCTGCTGTAATGGCTTCTACCTACTCTTTCTCAATGTTAGCTGTTAAAACCACCATGTTTGCTTGTCATCTTAATTTTTAAATATATTTTATGTATGTACATAGTACATAGGGGAAGCTAACTTTATTTAGGTTCTGCATAATTTTCTCCTAATCATTGCCCAGGGAAGACTCTCTTGTCCATTTTCATTTTGTCTTTCAATAGCCTTCTGTTTTTGTTTGTGTGTTGTACTGATACTCAAAATTTAATCCAATGATCTAGCAGAAATCTAGGCTAATGGCTAAATTACAGTCTTTGTATAGTTCAGATTGTATAATGCCTTTATTTTAAATAATGCATTTCTTGATTGATTTAAAGCTATATTCTGATGTCCTCCAGAGAGTATACTGGCACTGAGAGTTACATTTTATTTCTTTTTTCTAAGAACATTGTAATACTTTAGATTCCTCCACATCTTGTAAAGGATAAACTGCTTGTATGCAGAAAATAAATACATAAACAGACACATGACTTTAATACTTTCTTTTTCCTTTACTCCTTCTCTTTTCTTTTCTTTTCTCTTGTTGCTTATTCTTTTCTTAATTTTTCTTTCTACTCCACGTTATATTATGAGGTCATATACTCCCTTACCAATATGAACAGGAACTGTTGTCAATATAGGCAATTGCAATTGCATTTTACAAAACCCACATGTAATGTCAAAAAATAAGTATGTGTGTGTGTGTGCTTGTGTGTTTTTCATTTGGCTTCAACAGACAGAGCACTAGAACTGAATCTGAGCTCAGATCCCCACAGAGTAGACTTACTGATACTAAGCATGCTCGTATGACTTGACCTCAGTTTCACATCTCTAAAATAGGAACACAAAGAACTCAGTTGCCTTGACAGTTGTGAAGAGAAATGAAAAAAGGATTGCAAAGCACTCTGCATGCTTGAAATGCTGTCTAATGCAAAAAAAAAAAAGATTTTTGATCAGAAGAGAGCTGTATCTCTTTCATCCAAAATAAATATAGTAAAGCTTGGGGGTCTTTTATGGCAAACACTGGAGAATAAGAATTGAAAAAGAATCACTTATTTTTTTTCTTGGCCAAAAAACGGAGGGGGGCATTCCTGACACCCAGGAAACACAGTTGGAAATAGTGGCTAGTGTTCTGTTCAGTAATCTAGATTTACAATGTCATAAATTTCACAGTTCACATTCATGATTGTGGCACCATTGCTCTGATATCAGAGTTCCCTAAAACCCACCTTGGGGATTTCTGAAGTTGCTTGTTGCACCATGCTCACTGGTGGGATGGGACCAGATGCATCAACCCACCCACCTACAGAACTCCTGCAGTTGGTGTGACTGTCTGAATTTGTAGACCATACCATTTCTTTTCATCACCTTTGTCTCCCTTGTCCTAGAAGCACTTAGACCCTTAGTCCATCTCCAATCACCAATACTGAGAAGTTAAACTCAAAACCAGACAAAAAATAATTTTGTTTTTTTTAAGAAACCTGGTTTGTGTTTCTGTACAAAAAATATCCCCTGATATTCTGCTATGGCTATTTAGTATGCCTAACTATTTAGAGACCTTACTACAGATTGTGGCAGACTTGTTCACTAGCAGGAGCGGGTTGGAAGCATAATGCTCCTTTTGCCTTGAGTGGCAGCTGAACAAACCTTCTCCACCTGATCCTGCTGCTGACTGTTAAAGTGGCCTGGGGACTGGTTACGTACGGGTGAAACAGGCAGGGAGGAAAAAGTGGTTTGAAGCTGCCTTCTTCGAAGCTGCATTGAAATCCCAACAACTGTACTAGCTATTTCCAAGGCGGGTGGAGTGTTCATGTCATGACCACATGGCACGGCTTCAAGCCACATAGTAGGGTACTTTTTTTTTTTAAAAAAAAAAAACTGTTCCCACCACCAACCCTGTGCAAATTCACAGGAACAAATGTGTAGCATTTCACTAGGACGGGGCATCTGAGCATAGATGTGACCATGCAGATGCTAGCAAGGTACAATCATGCCCCCCCTTCACCTCATGCTTTGACTGTCTTGTTTGTGAAAGTTGTATTTAGTTGTATTTAGAGATGTCCTAGTTTCTCTTTTGGGCATTACCACCCTCACCACTTCGGTCTGGCAGCTCCATCCCTTTTAAATGAGCTCCTGCCATGGGGTGTTTACATGCACAATTAGGGTTAGGGTTTGGAAAGAGTACCCCTTTAGAGCCACTCTGGTGATGGTGCATTTATGTGTACATACAAAGGTGAGCATTCGCTGGGAAGAAGCAGAAAAATCCAGCTCCTTTTGAGACCAGCGTTTAACCTGATACAGTGGTCCCCCGGGATACGAAGCCCCTGGGGAACGAAATCCCCGGGAGCCGAAAGAGCCGGGGGTGAAAAAAAGCCCCTGGTTTATGGAGAAAACCCCGGGATATGGGTAAAAAAACCCGCGCGGCCCCTTTAAATGGGCCGCGCAGTCCGTCAAATAAAGCGGTCCCCCGGGATACGACTATTTCCGGGTTACGAAAAGTAATCTGGAATGGATTACTTTCGTAACCCGGGGGACCACTGTAGTGTGGTTTGGGTGTGCTTTCCAGCCAGTTTCAAGGCATGCACCATGTAAATACCCTGCCCCAAAGCATCCAGACACCTGCTTATTTTGACCATCTGTTTCGCTCAATAGTGTCACTAAACACAGAGTACCTCCAGGGTTAGCCATGTTGGTCATAACAGCAAATCCAATAACATCAAAAATCCACCAAACAGTGATATCTCTATGGAGCCAACCAAAATGCACAATATACATGTTGCAAGCTTTCAAAGCTCCACTAGCTTCTTCATCAGACAAGGTGTTAAAAACCATATAAGCCAAAAAACAAAAACAAAATTAGTCATAGATCTGTATTTTGCTGTTTTTGTTCTTAGTTCAGATGGTAGGGAGGGGTATTTCTTGCAGGCTGCCACCTCCTCCTTCTGTGGCTACTGGGAGATTCTCAAAGTCCAGCATCTTTGCCCCGGATTGTTGCTGCAGCAGCCAAACAGCGCACAACGACCCTCTCAGGAGCAAAAAGCAGCTTCCTGGAAGGGGTGTGATAATGATGTTCACACATCATTATTGTGCCTCTTCTGGCAGATGCCTTTTGGGCATGCTGATGCCCACACATCATTGTTGTGTGCCCCATGTGGGTGGCACACTGCTAAGATGGCACATGGGCTTCACTAAAAGGGCCGGGCACCTATGGATGACCAGCCCTCCATAGTCCTAAAATTGGCCCCAGGACTGTGCTTTTTGCCCATCTGTATTGGGTGTAAGTATCCATTTGTAATATGGGTGTAAGTATCCATTGGGTGTAAGTATCTATACCTCCAGGTAATGAATCCATAACTGCAATACTGAATGTCAACCATTCACAGAATAATGGAATCATAGAGTTGAAAGGGGCTCCATAGGCCACAGAGTTCAAACCCCTGCTCAACAGAGAAACTCCAACTAGAGCATCACCAACAGGTCCAGTCTCTTTTTGAAGCTGTCCAAAGAAAGAGAGCCCTTTAGGTACATCACCTCTTTAGGTACTTATTTTATTGTACATTATTTCTTTCATTTATATGCTCCCTTTTACTGAGAGTGGGACCCATGTGGCTCACAAAAAGAATAAGCTAAAACATAACAGTAACATTTTAAACACAACTAAAAATCAATTCCCAAATTTTGGTCCTCCAGATGTTTTAGACTTCAGCTCCCAGAATTCTTGACAGTTAGCCCCGTTGGTTGGGGCTTCTGGGAGTAGAAGTCCAAAACATCATGAAGACCAAAGTTCTGGAACCACTACATTAAAATAATAGGTTATAACCAGTATAAAATGTTAAAAGCATTAAAAGATTAAAAATAAAGCACACACTTCCAAAGGAAGATCCTCTGCAAGCAACAACATATTAAGAACTTATGTGAACAAAAAAAGTATTTATATCCTTCTTAAAATGAGGTGCCCAGAACTGAAAGTAGTACTCCAGAGGAGGCTTCACTAATGCTGCATTTATTGGGACTATGGGTCCGTTTTACATTGGCAAAAAGAGGTGTGTTGAAGGCTGCATGAAAGCCCAGCCTTTAGATGAGAAAAAGGGAAAGTGTGCCATGAAAACACTATTTTGGAGTTTTAAGGGAGAAGAAGTGCTTTAAAAAGGAGCTGGCCCATTTTACATTGGCAAAAAGAGGTGTGTTGAAGGCTGCATGAAAGCCCAGCCTTTAGATGAGAAAAATGGAAAGTGTGCCATGAAAACACTATTTTGGAGTTTTAAGGGAGAAGAAGTGCCTTTAAAAAGTAGTTTGATTTCCCCACTACTTTTTTAAAAAGGGTGCAGCATTGCTGGCCCGTTTTACACGGGCAAAAAAAGGCGCTTTTAGGGCTAAAAAGCCTGCATTTAGGGTTAGGGAGGGCGTAGCCTTTACACCCTCCCTAAGCCTAAAACGCATGGACGCCGCCATTTAAAGATGGCGGCGTCTACATGGTGGCGCCGTACAAGCGTCATCACGTGCGCAGCGTTTTGACGCGCTGCGCACGTTTTGATGCTCTGGCGGCGCGGGAGGGCGCCAATCGCACCCTTCCCACGCCGCAAAAAAAGAGCTCGATCCCGGAGCTCTTTTTTGTGGCGGGTCGTTGCGGCGGGATGAGGCCTCTGGGGCTGCCCGTGTGGCAGCCTAGGCCTCATCTCGCCGCTAGAAGGGGCGAGTTTGGACCGCCCCTTTTAGCCAATGTAAAAAGCACCCCTATTGCATCTAAAGGCTAAGGTGTAGTTGAACGGTTAAATGGGGCTCTGTATCTTTAAAGCGCCCATTTAAAGGCAGCGATACAAGTGCGGAGGGAGGGAAGGTGCCAAGACAAGAAGAGACCTTCAGAGCCCGGCCAGAGTGCGCCTGCACCTTCCTTCACCTCCTCCCTTTGGTTGAGAGAGTGTGACTTCTAGGGAGACAGCAGGGGACTGGAGGCGCTCAGCCAGACCAGGGCAAGCTGGCAAGAGGAGGAGGAGAAGGGGAGGGACCTGGAGCACCACCGCTGCCCTGCTTCCCTGCAAGTCACACTCTCTCAGCCAAAGGGAGGAGGAAGGCAGCGGGGAAGGAGGGAGGGAGGGAAGGAGCCAGGAAGAGACCCCCAGAGCCTGGCCAGAGCACGCCTGGCCCTCCTGCTTCCTCTTCAAAAAGAAGGCTGGAAAAGTAGGACGTGTCCTGGCAAAGGAGGACGTGCCTGGTCAACTTGGAAAAGGGGGGCCTCTGCTCAAGAATGGAGGACATATGGGAATCCCTCCTGGACAGAGGGCTGAAACCTCAAGACAACTCAATATAATGCTCTGACAGAACACAGACTACAACTCCCATGAGCCTTTGCTACCATTTCCCAAGATGCCTTAATTTGCAACAGAAAGCCGACCAGTATGTTCACATGTGATGAATTCTTTCGTATTGACTCTGCATTTTCTTTTTGTGTAGATGCTCTCTTGTTTTGTGTGTGATGAGCTTGTGCGTAATCATGTGCATTTCCGAACTGACCTCACTTTCTCCCTCTTTCGGAATGGTCCTGTACTCCCCCATGTGATAAGCTCCGACTGTATGGTGTACCTGCGCAATTGAGCAATTCGCAGCCAGCAAGGGAAAAAAATGTTTAAAGCGCGGCTAAAAGCCACGTTCCTTGCCGCCCATGTAGCTGCTCCACCTGTGTTTGTAGCGTTTTGACAGCTTCCCATGTAGTTGCTGAGCCACAGAAAAAACCTCAGTCTAGCTGCCCTGTACTTTTTAAATGCACACCTGGGGCTTGCTGTCTAGCTGCTAAGCATTAAGGAAAGTGCAACTTCATGTCACACTTTCTTGCCAATGTAAAAAGCCCCATTATTTCCCTTGATTTATTGTTCTAATAGGGCAGGCTAAAATATTATTTGCCTTCAGGTATTCCCATTCTGGGTGTTGTAAGCACTCAAGGTAGGGGAGACCTGTCAATTTTAATGTGTTTACCTTTATCTTGGAGGACAATTTTCTACAGAGAAGAGCTTTCTCTAGTAGGGTTGCTAGTTCTCATGCTTCTAGGTCATATTCAACCTTTGATCAAGAATAATCCTAAAACTGGCAATTGGATGAAGTAAATCTTGCCCTTGATATTGGTAATTTTCTGAGTTTCTGACAATCTTAAGCAAAGAAAATGTTCAAAAGATAATGCACATATTTTTAAAAGTGCATTTGCATTTTTGAAATGTGCACAAGCACTATAGTGTGCAGATCCCCATTTTTCTACTTTATTCTACTAGGAAGATACCAGTTTACCTCACTGAATAGGAGCAGGGAAAATGCTAAATCCCTTTTTATGTTCCTGACCAGTTTATTCCCTAAACATGGGAAAGCAGGTTTCAGACTTGTATATAGACATGTATCTTGAGGAAACAGCTTAACAGATTTCATGCTTATAAACTCTGTTACAGATATTTCAAGTTTCCCATTTTATGGCAACGATTTACATCTTTTTAGAGCTCAGGTAAAGATAAGTTAAAGCCTCATTGCTTTTGATATAAAAAATAATCCATTTCAGAATGGTTGCCTCTCATTCTTCTAAACTGTTTGAAAGGAATGGACACTATTTATTTAGGACTCGTTGATGTCATTTTCACTTTCTTTTTATAATGGATGCACTGTAACATTTTGTCTGAGATTTTGTGGACCAAGCCTAGGACCACAAGCAGATGCACAGCTTGTAATGTTATTTTTGAAAAATAATTAGAGTTATAATTTGACAGCTCAAAAGTAGTTGGTTCTTACAGTTACACTTTTAAAAAGCAACTCTTTCTTTTTAGCTTGTAACTAAAACAGATGATGTAAAATCACTATTTAAAAAAATGTGTACACAACAAGCTGCAGGTCTGGAGTACAAAAAACACTCTACTCCTTTTCACCATCCTGCTCCTTCTCCAATAACGGATGTTTGTGTTATTGGAGAAATGGCTGCTCTGCGAATGCTTTGATGGTGGAAGAGGAATGGGATGCCTCCCTGTCAATTTAATCACAGGAAACAAGGAAGACTGGCAATCATACCATCATGCTTTAGAGATGATTTAGCCACATTTTAGCGATGGCAAGCCTCTGTGTGATAATCTCCATAGAAGACTGTTAAATCTACCTATGTGCAAAGACATTTATTTTGGTACAAAAATACTGAGAGGTGTTCTTTTCACAGCTTGAGCTCTGATTCACCTAGGTTGAGTGTTATTTTGCATTGCCTGGTATTCTACAAACCAGATAATCAACATTTAGGATTCATTATGCTACATCATCTTAAATGAATGATCTCCAGTTTCATTTGTTGCCTGACTTTCTAGAAGTGGAAGGCATAGTATTTCAGATTGTCATACATATTAATCCTCAAAGTATATGTTTTAAAAACTGCTTTGGAAACACATTCTAATCTTTTGTGTTTTCCTCATCTTTTATTGCAGGGAGAATAGTTTAACCTTATTTAATTTAGAGCCTTTATTATAATAGCTTTGTGTTTCAATCAGAACAAGTTCCCTGTTTTAATGTGAGGATGCTCAATTCTCTCTAGCCTTGATAAACAGTCTAAAGATTCCTCTTCTGGTTTATGTTGATTTTCCCTCCCTTTTATTTTTCTCTCACTCTGAATTAATTTGCCCTGACTGCTTTTATCCACTCTCAATTAATGTATTAATTTACAATAAATTAATTAATCCCCCCCGACAACTGTTTTAGGGGCATCACAACTCATATTAATGGTGGACTGCCCATTCTAATTAAAATCAATAGGTAGACCTTAATGCACTTAATCCTTTCTTTACCACAAACACTCGTGCACCAGGAAGAAGCCATTTAATCAGTGAAGTGGACTGATAAGTGTGATTTTAGTACTGGAGCCCTTGCCAAAAGAGAAGACTTCTGTGTCTTGCAATACAAATAACGGCACAGCGTACTCCACGGAAAAACTAAACAAACAGGAAAAATTATCTTCCTTTCCTCACCTCATGGGAATCTTATGTGAACATTCGTAAGTCATAGATACATATACATTTATATGCTTACTTGGATCTCTTACATATAATGAGGATCTTGTTTTGTTGGAACATACTGAGGTGTGATGTACAAGAATAAGGCCCCAGGATCTAGTAGTATACTACTATGTGGGGTTATAAACAGAGACCAGTCAAGTTTCATTTTGTCTCTGACCTTGCCCCTGAGTGAAATTTTTCAAATGGGAGTTATGCTCTCTTGGTTCTTTCAATGTACTTACCATGTTGACAGGAGATTTTGGATGCATCTACACTATAGAAGTAACAGAATTTGACACCACTTTAACTGCCATGGCTCCATCCTACAGAATCCTGGGATATTTAGTTTTGTGAGGTACCAGCATTCTTTGGCAGAGAGGATTCCATAGTCTGGAGCTGCAATACTTAAAGTGGTGACAAACAGCATTATTTCTGCTGTGTAGATACACTTTGTGAAGGCTGGAGTAGAGTGGATAGGCATGCCTTCCCTTGTACCATACAAATGATGTCATATGTGATATGGGAGCGCTGTGCATGAGCCTTGATGTGGCCTGTGCCTAGTCAGTGTGATTCCTCTCCCAAAGAAATATCTGTAGGTAGTACCCGTATTATACTGTACATATGAATTCATTGCTGGAACTGGACACAAACCCAAGCTTCTCAGAATATTTGCTAAGTCCTGAAACTTGTCCCTGATGGAAAGTAAGTTTTACTGATGATTAAGGGACATAGCAGGCATTTTATGATACAGAAGATCATGCAGGTCTTTAAACAGACAGGGAGCCATACATTCCTTGCATCTGGTGACTGGTTGGAGTCCTAAGCTCATCAGACGCACCACACAAACAAGAATTTCCCTAAACTGGAATAGGGCACTTTCCACACTAAGATTGAAATGAAGGTGCAGCATTGAAAAAAAAAGAAAAGAAAATCTTGTACAAGCATGCCCTGTATCTATAGTTTAGAAGAGTGGTTCCCAGACTTTGGTACTTCAGGGGTTTTAGACTTCAGCTCCCTGAATTTCTGACTCTTGAACAAGCTAGCTGGGGCTTCTGGAAGATGAATGCAAAACACCTGGAGGACTACAGTTTGGGTACCGCTGCAAGATGTGGGAACAGCAGAAAATTCATTCCTCCACAGTCCCAGCTAGGCCAGAAGTGGGTGGATATATGCTCTGACAGAGGAAAGTAGGGGAAGTCTAGCTATCCTAAGTGTAAAACCACTCTTTCATGTCCATTTTTAATGTGTATCAATTGAAGTTTATTGCCACACTTTGTATCATGTTTTGTATCTTTTTAAATCTTGCTAGTCATTGGCTGAATAAAACATATCTATCTATATTTCATGTCTGTTGGACCCGTTTACCATCCCTGGCACTCTGGCATATTGTTCTGGTCCTGGGAACCGTGATCGCCACAGTGCTTAAGTAAGAATGGTAAAGAAGATAAGAATATGTAGCTGCCCTTCCATTAAAGAAAGACTACCTCTTCCTGGTAAATGTTCAGAACTGGGCTACACAGTGCATTAAAACAGCATTCCAAATTACTTGTCTCCCATTTATAGCATTCCAAATCATACATTCCCTCATCATTTTATTCAGTTCAACACACACGTACACACTTTTTTTTTCTTTTTTGCATAACTCATAACATTTTGCTTGTTTTTAGGACTGTTAAAGGCAGGCGTTTGGTAATGTTCAGAGGTAATAATCTAAAGAAGTCATTCTGTCACCAGCCATCACATTTTGGCATGAGGCAGCTGAGGGGTTGCTCTCTGAAGAGGTGCAACAGGGGTCCCAAGAGCTAATTCCTTCTCATTCATGCGAATGCTGTTCTTCATTTAAAGGTACACAAGGAGTAATGGCACAGTAAATCTGAAGGCCGGTCCAGGTGGTGCTTTGAGTAAGATATACTGTGGTAAGAAATCAACTTCTTAGGTTAAGGGGCCTCCTGAGCTTTCTCTTTTTAATCAGACTATTGATTTCCCCCCAACATTCATTGTCTAAAACTTGATCACTGATATACTTTTGCCCTTCATACAATGAAACACTTGGGAAAGCTCCATAAAATACCTGGGAAATGCCCACTGAAAATACAAATCTACAATTTTTAGTTGAAAAAAATATTTTGTGTCTCATAGGTAAACTATGAGAATTGAGAAGTACATTGTGGTGACATTTATGAGTTCTTTTATGTTGCTGTTTACTGTTACAGGCTGCACAAAACATAGGGGCCTAGCCATTTAAAGTGTTTCATTCACTTGGTTTCTTACCTCTACTGAGCCAAATGTATTATGGAGTTCTGTATATATAAATGACTTTTGCTCTCTCTAACAGTGGCTTTTAACTTCTAACAGAATTTTTCCTGCAGTTTGGTAGCTCTTCTGGGGACAGATGAAAAACATAACAGCATATGCGATATCAACATAGTTCAGGACCATGTGAAATAGTGAAGTGATAATTTATTTGTCTATCACATTTATATCCCACCTCTCTGAAGCTTGGGTGGCACATACACAGTTGCCCATTTTCTCCTCACAATGAGCTGGTGAGGGGGCAGATTTATCTGCGAGGTACCCAAGGCCATTTAGAACACATTATGATGGCAAGGTAATTTGAACATATGTCTCTCAGGTTCAAGTCTAAAGCTATATTCGCTATACCAAAAATAGAGAAATATAGGGGCTTTACAGACTGCCCAAAAAGGGCTGTCTGAAGCCACCTCCTTTTCTAGTGCACCTTTACCACAGCAACCAGATGAAGCAGTGAAGATGCAGTGGAAAAAGGAGCCCCAAAAAGTGGTTCCTTTTTGCATCACACTTGCGATGCAAAAAGATGCAAAAAGCGCAATAGGGCGCCCCTATAATATCGCAGCTGCACATCTCCATTTAGGTGCTGCGCACCTGCAACATCATCACTCCGTGCGCTGTGTGTATGGTGCTGCAGGGCAAGGATGCCTTCGTCACATGCTAGGGTTGTGGAGCATCTATTTGCTCCGCTCCCGGGCAACCCTAGCACATGACGGGGGTGCCCTAAAGTGCCCATGTGTATCAGGCCATAGTGTCAGAAGCAGCTCATTCCCTGAGATTCTAGGGCTAAAACCTAAGAGAAAACAGAAGGCTTTTGTGATGTTGTGCCAGCACATCCTTGTGATGTCACAGTGGCAGGGCAGGCAAGGGTCAGGAGAAGACCTAGAACTGCTTCAATGCCAGTTGTTTATGGAAATAGATATGAGGGTGATCAAGGTAAATAGGCAAGAAGCTGGATAAAACTCAGTGAATGATATACTGTGGCATCTCATAACTCAATTCTGTTGTTTTAGAAAGAAGCTGCCTACTTCACCTAAATGTTGGTGATGTAATGCAGATAATGCTTACATCATATGATCTGGTTGTGTTCTGTGATTGTCCCCCTTTTGGCTGGATGTATTACCACATATTAATTTTATATTGGGAAAATCTTTGTATTTGTAGGTGTACATATTCTTTTGGACTACATCCATGCAACATGGGTTTTAATTAATGGTCAACTGCTTCCAAAAGAGTTATTTTTCAAGGTTGTTCACCATCTGTTGTTCAATGGTCAGAAGATCTCACTGTTTTAGCTACTGATGAATGTGTATATTCTAAATGTCAACATCAAGAAAATGTGTTTTTTGGAAATATGGTCACCTGACAGTGATGTACATGCTTAGCTCTCATTTATACTATGTACTTCTTTATTTTCTTCTCTTACTTTGTCCTCATCCTTTTAAAAATTGAATAAAATGGAATAAAAAATTCCCAAAACTCAGAAAATAGAAACATTATTTCAGTGACTGAGGCAAGTGGCAAATGTGCCCAGTAGCTGCAGTGATTGCATCTCATGCAGCCTTTACTTTCAGTATACATATGGTATTTTGGGAGTTTTTCCAGATGTTTGTGTAGTATAACTCCTATAAACCCTAGCTATTATAACCAATGAGGAGAGATTGTGGGGACTGCAGTTGAGCAACATTTGAAGCAACACATTACCCACCACTTGACATATGCTGCTGCTGTAACTTAGGTAAATTTCAGTGGGGAGCTTCTGTCCTCAATCCCAAACTGCTGCTATCACCATGGTTTGTGTAACAAGTTTGTGTAACAAGTCATGACACTGGTGCTCCATTCCTTATTTTGCTCCAAATGGCATCAAGGTTTCAAATACACCCATCCCCATAAGCTTCCTATCCAGTCCCTTACTTTCACTTCATACCTGACTTTTTGGCGTGCCAAGTGCAGCACAATACCAACTTTTCCACACTGAGCCAGTGAGCCCTGACATCACTTGGGAATGAGCAGAGATGGATATCCAGGCCTTAAAGTCATGTGGCAGATAAAAATCAAACTATCCTCTGCAGTGCTGCTCGTCCTCAGGTATATCTCCTCACCTGGAAACTCATAGAAACATAGCAAATCTGTGGGGCTATTCAGATGAAAATAATCCAGGATAAATCCAGGTTGAATCTTTGTTGTTCACATGCATCCCAAATGCACCCAAGTCAGAAGTGTTTTTTTTTGGGGGGGGGAGGGGAGGCTGCCAAAACCCCACTTAACCCAGGATAATCAGTACCATTATCCCCCTCCCAAGTTTTGTCAAAAGATGTACATTGCTGGCGGTGTGAATAATGATGTGAATAGACCTGGGATTGAAACCTGTATGCCTGGCTGTGTCTTTCCCCTCTGGTGAGTTGAGAGGAGGACTCTCCCTCTCTCATTCCCACCATTTCCCACTGTCTTTTTGCATCCGACAGCTCCAGGGAGCAGAAGGAATGATTGCCATTGCTGCCACTGTCTCGAGACTCCCGGCTGGGGCGTTTTCTCTCTGGGGTCACCAGCACCTTGGTGGGAAGGCGAAGGGCTGGCAAGCACATGTGAACAACAGAACATGGCGAGCTGCAAAGAGATGTATTTCTGATTAAAAAAAAAGAAAAGAAATAACAAACCTGGAATGCATGGCTTCTTTGCATCATCATACTTAAAAAAAAAAAAGGTATCTGCATGACTCCCAAAATTTCAGTTGAAATCCTGAGTCATGGCAAAACTAGATCAATGGATGTTTAGAATATCAAAGCTTTTCAACACATAATTTAATGGCTATATGAATACATACACACACACACACAGCTAGGTTTATAGAGAAAATTCTAAAACCATGAGGGAATATTTTTTTTAACATTACACTAGAGGAAAGAATTAGGTTGAGGTAGTTGTGGGAGGCTGTGTGCAGTTTTCAGAAGGCAGGGACTGGGGAAATCTTTCTCCTTTGGGTCCTCACTTTGTACACTTGTGCCTGCCAAACCTATCTATCCCTCCACAGTGCCAATCTCTGCCCTAAACAATATATTCTGATAAAATGATCTTGAATGGTTTGCTCACTGTACATACATTATTTCATTTAGTGAATTTGAGATGCCTGGTAGCTAAATCCTACCTCTTGTGAACAGATGGGATGTATTTATTTTTAATGGCATTTCAGATACTGAAAGGAGCTTCAGATTAGTAGGTGTGGGGTTATTTTCCTCCATTTTTTTGTTTACTGAATTTTGAAACTCTCCCACACAACCACAGTTGATATGGTAAATGCATGTCCAACTCTCACACCAAAGCAAACGTGTTTAGAATCAAAGAGACAGTCTATGCTGGCTTAACAAAGAGTTTTGTTCATGGCTGTTTTGTTGGTCATGTAATCCTGGATCTGTTTTTTCTGACAAAAAAGGACATGTATGACCACATAAGTCTTTCATACATTTCATTTCAGATTGAAATTTTCTTGTTCCCTTGCCTCATATAGATAGATAGATAGATAGATAGATATACAAACATATCCTTAGAAACTTTGGTCAGCTTCGATAGTAAACTGTGTCAGAAAAGTAACCTACACATATGAATACATTCTTGCCCAGGCCACTCCAAGACATTTTGTTGCCTGAAGACAAGTGGAAATTGCCCCCTTGCCTAAAGTCAAACTAATTTATTTTGGTGCTTCAGGCAGAAAATTTTACAAGCATCTCTGCTAGAAGTCACAATACAACTGTAATAAATGGACTATCCAATGCTAGAACTGGCATTACTTCCCATCACAGGATACCACCCCAGATAAAATGTTTTCTTCTTTCCTAAAAAAAACAACAAACAAATGTGAACACTGGGAAATCCTCACACGACATCACTAAATTAAGTTCTCCTCTTAGGAAAAAAGAACTTAGGAGAACTAGAATAAACACACAGAACTTATTTCTTCATAATCCACAGCAGATTCCTGCATAATACTCTGACGATATATTCTGCTGAGTATTCACTACAGGCAGCAGAGTGACATATGTTCAAACCTATACAAGAAGGGTAGGCAGAACAGTTATTGGGTGTTTAGGATGATTTCAAAAACACTAATGGTGTATGTCAGCAGTTGAGACCACAAAAGGCAGAGGGAATAAAGCTTTGGTAAAGAAAAATACATATTTACATTTCTTTTGGGTGGATACATTGGACCCCTTTATTATGAAGCAATGGAGAATCACTAGATGGTAATGAGATTCCTAGAAGACAGAAAGTGCCAATTTACAGAAGGAAAAGAGGCAGATGAAAGGAAGATGTAGTCTATTGGAAAGAAAAATACACATACATTAAAAATAAGGAATACAGAGGGACTGTCAGCCTGTACTGATCAGGCTAGACAGATAGAAATTAATTATATTTTGTTTAAGAGGCTGCCTTTGCAGCCGTGGTCAATTTTAAAAAGCACATTAGAAGATTTTTCAAACTTGCTTTCCAATTACCTTGGATGGCAGGCAAAGTGCTTTGAAACAAAGCTCATTTTAAATTGGAAAATGCAACCAATCCCAGCTGACAGCATTTTCAAAATTCATAACATTCTACCACTGGTCAGGCTAATTCTAAGGGGGACACACATTTTAATGGCCTTTTATTAAGGAGTGCAGGAAGGAGCCAATAGTACAGAGACAGAGCAAACCTCCTAAGACATATCACTCTGCAAATGAGAAAAGGGTGGAATATCTGCTGAGAAAGAAATGATATTTGTGTTAGAAACAGGCTTTGTGAAATTAAACATGAGTTTACAATCCACATGTGTTCCACATTTACTATTCATTCTGCTATCCTTATTTTGACCACAACCACTCCTTTCATCCTTTCTGAATATCTGGAAGAAAAATGAATATATATATATATATATATATATATATAATTTTAAAGCACTGGCATTATTGTCTTAATCAGCCAGTAACAATGTGATTACTCCTTACCAGAAATGTGGAGTGGAGTAAACAGCAGTACACATTTCACTCAGGGCATGTCTACAATGGCCCTCTTCATTTGGAGTACTATGCCCCAGAGATGCACCAGGTTGATACTTATGTTTCAGATACTTATGTTCCTGGAAATGCTGGAGAAAACAACATTTTCCATTAAGCCAGATAAAGAGCTTAAAGAAGCAGATTTGCTGTGGTTTGTTATGAGGACTAATTGGTGTGGATTTTTGGCCAGTGTAGCCAAGCTGTAAGAGTAATACTTACAAAGATAGGTTGAGAACTGCTCCAGGATTGGAGGCCAAATTTCAACCTCACCTGGCCATACTAGTGTATTAAAATCATTTCCAATATTTATTTTGCTTTATTATTAAATCAAATGACCATATTTTGATGATTTGGTTGATTCTTAGGCAACCTTTTAGACCATTTAAAAATAGGCTGGGAACTTGGACGGAGTGTCCTCTGCAGAAAATGAGATGGAGCTGCATGCTTTCCATGGGCTATGCTTCCTCTGCATTAGAGTGAGTGGAGTCAGTGTTAATGGATTTTTCTATCAGGCATGTATACCCGTTTAGTTTATGATGCCTCCTTGTCAAGGTGATATGGCTGGACTGGGCATAATGTTTAAGGCTAACCAATGCTTGGGCTACTATTTACAGAATATCCAGCCATTATATATCCTTGAGTGAATACATCAAAGAGAGTGGGGAAAGAATATTAATAGTTGTATATAAAGATAATTTATTGAACAGTGAAGAAACAAAAGGTGTGTACAGAAAGAGCATTATGCAAAAAAAAAATCTTGATACTGGCAAAAAAAATCTATACATGGTCAATACATTAAAAGCGTAGGAGGGAAAGCTCAGAAGGGGAATATCTGGAAATGATTACACTGGGGGGGAAAGAAATGGAATGGCTTATGTTTGCAGCTCAAGAACAGGTGCTTCAGATAAATAACATTAAGGCAAATATTGGAAAAATAACTATGGATGCTAAATGTTGTCTGTGTAAAGAAATAAATGTGTCAGAATCTGATTGAGTCTGCCGTAAGATGGATTCTGAAAGTTGGTTGTTGTATTATTATAGCTGACTGAGTGTTATAGAGATATATAGTTTAAGAATTATGCAATATGTATAACAAACTATATATTTTGTTTGTTGGTAACAATAGAAAGTACAGTGGTGTATCTAACAGCTACAGGTGTTTTAAAGAAGAGATACATGCCTGGCTCAGGAATGCACAGATGTCTGTGGGAGGGTTATCCCATGTCCATCTACTGGGAAAAGAAACGAGAAACAAGACAAATAAGAATGGAGACAGTGATGTTTTAAATAATAAATGAATTGAGGTAAATCCCACAAAAATGTAGGATGGGGCATTGTTAAGTTTATGGTAGTGATTGAGGATGATGGTAGTTTTGTGTTCATGCGCACAGCTGTGAACATCTTCAGTGACTGAAATAAAAGTTTTACTGTTTGACTACAGAAGACTGATTTATTGAACTGTAAGGTTTTGACAAAATGAAACCTCTAACCAACTTATTAGCTCATGCAGCAAGATCACACAGACCGAACATAAGAAAAAAAATCTATAATAAATTGGATGCAATGATACATTGGACTGTATACCAAAAAATATAAATATCATTTACCATTTTCAAAGAACTGGTAGGAACATAAGCTCCAAAATGTTGGCAAAAATAGTGCAGAAAAAAAAAAATCTGAGGAGACTTTAAGATTCAAACTGATAAACAATTAAAACATGCCAGACATAACTGTGGTTGAGAAAAAGAAAGCTTTGGATGCTGGTGACTCCAGGGAACAGCAGAAAAGAAGACACAGAATGGGAAAATATTAGGCTGTATTGACACCTATGAACTGAGATTCATACCTTTAGGAAAAGAAAATCATTGTAGTTCCAGTGATATAGTCACCTGCGGGGATGGGCTTAGCCTGTGCTGTCCTGGCCTGGGTGCTAACCTGGATCAGTCCCTGGGCCGTCATGGGGACAGGTGGGTGTTTACATGCCCATTCCCGCATGAGCCTGGGGACTTGCTTCTGGTGCACATTGTTTACTTTCCCTGTTTCTCTGTCAGATGTGGCGATGGGGATGGGGATTCTTAATAAGACCAATGGTGCAGGAAGGCAAGGAGTGCATGGAAGGGGTGTTAATGAGACAGGAAATTTTGCAGCAAACAATGGGCCACATACTGTTTGAAAACACTAAAATTCTGGACCATGCCAACAACTTTCAGGTCAGAATGCACAGTGAAGCCATTGAAATCCACAAACACTTGGACAACTTCAAAAGGAAAGAAGAAACCCTAAAAGTAAAAAAGGGCCGATACAGATGGCCCCTTCAGGGGTGGGTCTGTAGTGGCCCTTTTTGCATCGGATTGGGGCCAGGGCAACCACAACGGCAGCCCAGAGGCCCCAACCCGGTGATTTTCCAGGCCATGGAGAAGCAGCAAAACGCTGCTTCCCCGTGGCCTGGAAAAGGGGTGTCCTTGGGGCTGCATGCCCCTGGACACCCTGACAGGTGCAGACATGGAAGAAAGGGCTGTGAGACCCCTTTCTCCCTGGCTTTTTCCCTTGGCAGTCTAGTTGCTGCGGGAACAAAGTGCACACCCAGAAGAAGCTCTGTTTTGCACCACAGATAGGGCACAGCAAATGCCCTCCAGTGGCGCAGTGACATCATGCACGTGCCGGTCCATGTGGAGGTGGCATGTGTGTGATGCCATCATCCTGCGCTGTGTATGGACGTCATGATTCCAAAATGGCGCCATCCATGCGAACTAGGGCTGGGGAATGTGCGGTTCTGCGTGCTCCCCAGCCCTAGTTTTGGCCCCAGGACAGTGCTTTGCGCCCGTCTGTATCGGGCCAAAGTTTGGCTACCAGTTCTGCAAAACAGCAACTCAGCAAATGCAAATGAGAAGCCACTCAGGGAGCAGACAATGATCACTAATCAAGCAGACACTAATCCTCTTTGCATATCCTCCCACCCTGAAGCCTACTATTAGCAACAGAACAATACACAGATTAATATGCAAATCACTCCCCCCTACCCAGGGTCACACAGTATAAATATGCCCAACTCTCTTCCAGACCAACATTCTCTGAAGATGCCAGCCATAGATGGTGGCAAAACATCAGGAATAAACTCTTCTAGAACATGGCCATGTAGCCCAAAAAAAACCATAAAAAACTATGGATGTCGGCCATGAAAGCCTTCAACTTCACAATGGAAATCAAAATTGATGGGATCACAATAGACCAGTTACATGGGAGTTTATCAGACGACAGAAATTGGAAGTATAATCTAATGGCAATCTGAATGCAATCATGGGGTTTCACGTTATTGCGTATTAAAGTCTCAAACTGGATTATTTCTGCTGTGTGTTTTAGACCATAGTTTCTTATGTTCTGCCTTATAATACTAATATCAGTTGTAGCTATCCCAAAAGCAGCTCCAGGGATATGGTGGAGATAAACCATTTTAAGGAGGACACACTCAATGAAAACTGGGCAAATGGAATCACTTTGCACTAGCATGAATATATTGTAACCACCTATCCTCAGTGTATTGTTGCTTCATTTTTATACCTAGCCTCTCCACCGAAAAGGACACTCAAAGTATAACAGTTTTGTCATCAGTTCAGCAGAAGGAAACCAAGTTATGTCAGGTATATGGGAGAAGATTTGCAGATCTAGGAGAAAATCTTTGTATTTCATGCTAGGAAGCTGCTGCATTTTAGGAAGCTATTGTCCTATAAGCCTTGGGTCACCATGAACAAACATGGAGACACTCTTTGTGTATTCAGAGGAGCATAAGTCTGACTGTGTGATGCAATAACATCTGATGTGTATGTGTTTGAGAACCGGCGCTTAGCATACATCCAAACTATCTATCCTTTAATCTTTCCCATGTCTAGGACCAACTGGTTTGCTCATTCCTTTCCCCATAATGCCCTAAAATAGCTGCTCAAATTTGCAGAAGATTTATGCAGCATGATCTCAAACATGTTTACTCAGAAGCAGTTCCTACTACATTAATTGAGACTTAGTCTCTGGCTAGTATCTCCAGAATTACAGTTTTATAATTATTTCATCTGTCAACAACATGTGAACAGGCATTTTGTCTGGGGATGACGGACCCTACAGTCAAACAATCTGTAGTGGCATCAGGCTAAGGAAATCTTTTCTCCCTGTTTTCTCAGAAGTGTCTCATTATGTTCAAGTGTTTTTTTTTTTTTTTTTTAGCAAGTCTTTCTGGCCTTGTTGCAGCTTTAGAGTAGGAAGATGCTCAGGGCTCAGTAAGAGTGGTTTTGTAACATCCACTTGGATGGTGCCATGTTTAGAGAGAGATTATCTTAATACACTTTGAATCCTTCCTTGCCTTTTGATAATTTACTTCCTGGCTCTAAACACTACTTATACAACCACTGAAACTGAGGGTTCTATGTCTGAGACTTGCCAGTAGAAAAATTTGGGAAAGAATTTGAAAGAATCATTGGCACAACATGGTTTAATAAGGTTGTAATTAAAGCTTACAGGCACTGGAATAATAGGCTGTGTTCTGGTGTTACATGGCTGCCTTGAGAAATACACACATTTATTAACTACTAATATTATAATTTGCCATTGAGTTGTGTTGCTATCACTACTGCCTCTTTCTGAACTCCCAGGGCATGCTGTGGGAGGAAGACATCAATCATATTTATGTCATATGGGGTTAAATCTTATTGTTGTCTAGCTGCTTGGATTAAAGCTCATTGAAGAAAGGGTTCTGCTGCAGTGTGATACTACTTTATTTACATACCCAAAAATCCCCCCATACCATTTTTCTAGTTTTAGACATGTCACAATATTAAATTTATATTTTCAGTGATACATGTGTTGGTATTTAATATCCTACATCATGTTACACTCTCTGGGGACTAAATCTGGGCAGAAAATAAATTTGCTAGGAAAGCAGTCATCAGGGGAAAAGTATACGTTTTTTTATTAAACAGTTTTATTATATGCCTGTGTAGTATAATGGTTTCAGTGCTAGACTAGGACTTAAGCAAACCAGGGTCTGCATTCCCATAATAGTCAAGTAAACACTCAGGGTGATCTTGGACTAATTGCATTCCCTCAGTCTTAGAGGAAAGCAAGGGCAAACCTTCTCTGAATAAACTTAGCCAAGAAAAACCTAGGATAGGATGTCTCAGATAGGGAAGGCTAAATAGCTCACAAAACTAGAATTCCATAGCATTTAGTCATGGCAGTTAAAGTGGTGTGAAGTTTTGGTTTTAATATTTGGTAAGCCACCAAATATCCCCATATTAGGGGAAATGTTCAAATGTGAGACAGAAATGATTAAAATAAACAATAAAATAAATAAAATTGGTTTAAAACACTGCAGAAACAATCCAGTTTGAGGTTGCTTTAACTGCCTTGGCTCAATGCTAGGAAATTCTGGGAACTGTAGTTTTGTAAGACATTTAGCCTTCTCTGTCAAAGAGCTCTGGTGCCAAACTACAGTTCCGTAGGTTTCCTTAACACTGAGTCAGAGTGGATAAAGTGGTTTCAAAATAAATTATTTCTGCAGTGTGTTTTGGTCCAATGTGTGCTCAAATCCAGCCTCATTTCTGCTTTTTCTGCTTCTTGCAAGAATCTTTATCTTAGTCAAGCAGCTAGAGCCAAGGAACTCTCCTGTCAGGAATGGGGTCAACACCTGGATGGCACTCGTAAAATGAGGAACTGTTGCAGGGTGAGTATATCTAGGAACTGTTTTGTGTTCATGATTGACACTTCATCATGACTTTGATGCTATTGCCCCTCCCAATCTACTTTACTGAGCATCCGGCAGCAGAGGAGCCTGAAGCCTTCCAGAGACTCCCAGCATCCCCTGCAAGCCCATACCACAGGCAGCAGAGGAAGGGAGGAGCCTGAAGCCTTCAAGAGGCTCCCAGCAGTCCCTGCAGGCCCACACCACCGGCAGCAGAGGAAGGGAGGAGCCTGAAGCCTTCAAGAGGAGGAGCCGGGTCATCACAGGGCCTCAATAGGCCCAGGCGTCCTCCTTTTCTGGCGACGGCGCGGTGGAGCTGGGACCAGGCCGGACTACCTGGGCTCTGTAGGCCCCAAAGCCATCCCTCCTCCCAGCAAGGCCCCGTGTGAGCAGCAGAGGAGGAGCCGGGTCATCACAGGGCCTTAATAGGCCCCTGCGTCCTCCTTTTTTGGCGGCGGCGTGACGGAGCAGTGGGCAGGGACCAGGCTGGACTACCTGGACTCTGCAGGCCCCAAAGCCATCCCTCCCCCCAGCAAAGCTCCGCAACACTTTGTACTGGTCTATTTTTACAATCGTTTGCACAGCAGTTATGGGAGCGTGGGGGTTGATTGTACCAGCTCATAACTCATTTTTCATTTACCACCACATACTTCTGTCCTCTACTAGAGCTAGGACTGGACTGGGTTTAACTGGCTTGTTTTCAACCCTGTTCTGAGCATGGAGCCGGGAATAGCCTGGGGGCTGACATCAAGGTTGTGCGGGGGCAGGAAGGTATGGCGGCAACAGAGTGAACAAATGTTACAAAAGAAGTAGGGATAGATGTTTAGTATCTATCTCTTCTTCAGTTCACTCTGTTTCCCAAGATAAGACGGAGAGCACACCATCCATTCCACAATCCCTTAACCTGCTCCTTTGCAATGTCAGGTTGGCCAAGAGCAAGACCCATATCATCCACAACCTCCTCGTGGATGAACAGGCCGACCTGACATGTTTTACCGAGACCTGGCTGGGTGATGCCAGTGCTGCTACATGGGCACAGGCTCTCCCAGCGGGTTACACGGTCAGTGAGCAGGTAAGGGAAAGTGTGCGGGAGGGGGGCGGCATGGCTATAGTCCATAAAACCAACCTAACCTTGATCAGGAAACCTGTCCAGAAAACAATCCACATCGAGTGCATGTACCTCAGCTTGAAGTCCAGGGATAGCTTGGGGATTCTGTTAGTCTACCTGCCACCCCGTTGTCTAGCAGACTCCCTATCCGAGCTGACTCAGCTGGTCTCTGAGTTGTTGTTGGAGACACCCAGACTTCTGGTCTTGGGTGACTTCAACATCCCTCTCGAGACTAGCCCTTCTGATCTATCTGGAGCAGCTCGGGAGTTCATGGATACCATGACAGGCATGAACCTATCCCAATTGGTCAACGAGCTGACTCATTGTGCTGGTCATACACTCGATGGGATTTTTAGTACGGAACTGCAACATCCGTGGGCAGAGGTAACTAAAACCTCTGCCTTGTCATGGATGGACCATTTCCTGATCAAGCTGGAGCTAAAAGCCGCTATCCGTTCCCCCAGGGGTGGCAGACCCATTAGATCGGTCTGCCCTCGAAGGCTGATGGAACCCATCGGTTTCCAGAAGGCCTTAGAGGGTTTAATGGTTGGCAGCGCCGGTGATCCCATTGAAGCCTTGGTCACCACCTGGAACACCGATCTTCCCAAGGCTCTCGACGCGATTGCCCCCGAGCGTCCTCTCCAACCCGCTCCTAACCATAACCCCTGGTTCACAGAGGAACTTAGGGAGATGAAGCGGGTTGGACGACGACTAGAGCGCAAGTGGAGGAAAACTCGGATCTTATCCGACAGAACTCCCCATAGGCAGCAACTTCGCGCCTATTGGGAGGCTTTGCATGCAGTGCAGAGAGCCTTCTGCTCTGCACGCATTGCGTCTGCAGAGTCTCGCCCAGCAGAGCTACTTAGGGTGGTGGGGGAGCTAACACAGGTCCCTCCTGTGTCAAATCCCCTACTTGACCCTACGACGGCCTGCTGTGACGCGTTTAATACCTACTTTGCAGATAAAATCTCTCGGATAAGGGCCGACTTAGATGTCAATTTTCCACTAGAACCAATAGATGAGGTGTCCAACGACTCCATAGCTGTCATTTTGCTGGATGACTTCCAACCTGTGAGTACCGATGACGTGGACAAGCTTCTTGGAAGTATGAAAAAGACGACACGCTCCCTCGATCCCTGTCCATCTTGGCTGGTCGTCCAGGGAGGGGACGTACTGAGGGTATTCCTTCGGGATACAATCAATGCGTCCCTCAGAGAAGGCTATTTACCATCCTGTCTGAAGGAGGTGGCTGTTAAGCCCCTCCTGAAGAAGCCTTCTCTTGACCCCCTGGACAGGAACAACTATAGACCAGTGTCCTTGCTCCCTTTTTTGAGCAAGGTGATCGAGAGAGCAGTCGCCTCTCAACTCCAGGTTGTCTTGGATGAAACTGATTATCTTGATCCATTTCAAACTGGCTTCAGGACAGGACATGGAGTGGAGACTGCCATAGTCGCTCTAACCGACGACCTCCGCCTGAGTATCGACAGGGGTAGTGTGACCCTGCTGGTGCTATTGGATCTCTCGGCGGCTTTTGATACTGTAGATCACTCCATCCTCTTGAGTCGACTGAGGGAGTTGGGGATTGGGGGCACCGCACTCTGGTGGTTCCGGTCCTTTCTCTCTGGGAGATCTCAAAGGGTGAGGCTTGGGGACAGTTGCTCCTTCAAGATTGAGCTTAATTGTGGTGTCCCTCAGGGTGCCATCCTGTCCCCAATGCTATTTAATGTCTACATGAAGCCGCTGGGTGAGATCATTCGGAGACATGGAGCTCAGTGTCTTCAGTACGCTGACGACACTCAGATATACCTCTCCATGACCAGATCGTCGGCTCAGACTTCAGATGGTGTCTCTCCTCTTAATGACTGCCTTGCAGCAGTAATGGACTGGATGAGGAAAAACAGGCTGAAACTCAATCCAGACAAAACGGAGGTACTAGCTGTTACAGGCCCGAAACCAGGTTCGGGAATACATCTTCCGGTCCTAGATGGAGTCACACTCTCCTCGAAGGACCCTGTTCGCAGTCTGGGGGTGCTCCTTGACTCATCGCTTCACATGACTAGTCAGGTGAATGCGGCAGTCAAGAGCGCCTGTTATCAGCTTCGGCTGATACGCCAGCTGCGTCCCTACCTGGATCAGAGGGACCTGGAAACAGTGGTGCACGCTTTGGTAACCTTTCTGTAACGCGCTCTACATGGGGCTACCCTTGTGCCTAACCCGGAAATTCCAACTAGTTCAAAATATGGCAGCCAGGCTTGTTAGCGGAACATGCAGGAGAGAGCACATTACACCTGTGCTTAAAGCTCTCCACTGGCTGCTGATTAGTTTCTGGGCTCAGTACAAGGTGTTGGTTTTAACCTTTAAAGCCCTACATGGCTTGGGTCCATCTTATCTCAGGGACCTCCTCGCCCCATATGAACCCCCTCCCCTGCATGCTTCGGTCCTCTGGGAGAAATCTGTTGCAGCCCATGAAGACTAGGTTAGCGCAGACCTCCCAGAGGGCCTTTTCTGCTTCTGCTCCCAGGCTATGGAATGGCCTGCCAGACGAGATGCATCTCATTACATCGCTAGACTGTTTCAAAACAGCCTTAAAGATGCATCTCTTCCGGCAGGCCTTCCCTGAAACTGTATAATCTACCCGGCTCCTAAAATCTTTCAGCCAATTCCCAACTACCTATCCCCCCTCTGTATTTTGTTGCTACCCATGCTGTGGCCAGCATTGTGGTTTTAATTTGTGTATTATGTTGTATTGTATTTTTATTGTTAATAATTTAATTTTAAACTTAACTAGTTTAATCCTATTTGGGGGGGGGGGAGGTTGGGAGGTTGGGATGGAATTCTTGAATTATTTTAATCTGTAATCTGTTTTTTTAACCTTGTTGTACCCCACCTCGATTGTTTTACAGAGGGGCGGGTAAGAAATAAACATTATTATTATTATTATTATTGTCAACTGTATGGGGAGAAGGAGACCCATTCTGCTGCTGGCTGGAGCATGCGTGAATGATGCTTCTCTCAGGTGTGGAGGAGTTGGGTCAGGACAAGAAGTATGACAATTCTTTAACTACAGTGGCTCTATGCTATGGAATTCTGGGATATGTAGTTTTGTGAGCTCTCTGTCAGAGACCTGTAGTGCCACAACAAAGTACAAATCCCAGGATTCCATAGGATGGAGCCTTGCCAGTTAAGTGTCAAACTGCATTAATTCTACAATGTAGATGCTTCCTTAGATAAATATTCTTAGTATATACTTCAAGCTGAAGCAGACTGGTGGCTTGGAGCAGCCTCTGGCCTCTCCATCTACAATTGGCGTGTAATCAGACAGAGACTGCAGCGACCATATGGCCAGCTCAGAAAGCAGGTCACCAGCATGATCCCAAATGGGCTGTCAGCAAGGAGCAGCTTTTCACAGCTCCTTTTCCCAGAAACTTTGGGCCATTTAGGCCATGTGGTTTCCAGTCACATCAGGGGTATGCATCGTCTGCAGGCCATATCCCTGAAGCAGCCAGCAGCCACACTTTTTGGTTCATCTGTTTAGACCATAGTTTACTTAATTAAGTATAATTAGGGGCTCTACAGAATGGCACATCATGATGTAACTCAAGTCATGATGCCACACACCCTTCTATATGGTATCATGGTGTGGCCTTGGCACTGCATCTAGATGATGCAGCACCAAAAGGGCATCAGAAAGCTGCACTGCTGTGGCTATGATGCCCTTTAGAGGGCATAAAAAGGAGACAGTTTTACTGACTCCTTTTTATGCTCTCTAGAGGCCAGATTGGTGCCACAGCATGTGGTTGCTGTGGCACAGATCCAGCCATTAAAGGGGTGGCTGGATGCCGCTCATCTGTCCAGCCCCTTAGTATACTTAACTTAGAGGCTTTACAGACCACCCAGAAAGGAGCGGGTAAACTGTGATCCTTTTTTGTTGCACAGTTGTGGCGCAACAAAGGAAAAAGGTGCCATTACACACCTTTGCATCACCGCAACTGCGCAGCTCCATCCAGAAGCTGCGCAGTTGCAGCTGTGCCATTATGTACACCGGCGGTGCCATCATGTGTTAGGGTTTGGGAGCATGTAAATGATGCGTGCTCTCGAACCCTAAAGACACCACTACAGCGTCTCTTCGTGCCTGTCTGTATCGGGCCTTACTTATACTTAACTAAGTAGCTTATACAAGAGTCTTGCCAATATACAAAAAGAGTACCATATATACTCAACTATAAGTCGCCTTCATGTATAAGTCGAGGGCATGTTTTGGGGTCAAAATTATAGATTTTTATATGATCCATGGATAAGTCAAGAGTAAAATCTAAGGGCATGTAACTTGTAGCATGTAAAGGATGATGCAAAGGAAAACAATGCCAAAGAACTTACAAAATTCTCCATGTATACAGAACCCATATTGACCCATGGATAACTTGACTCAGGTTTTTTGGGTCAATATTTTGAATAAAATTTCTAGACATATACATGAGTATAAACAGTATATATATTTCTATTTTTTGCATGAGTATAGATCCCCAGAGAGAATAAAGAGAAAGTAATAGCTTTCATCTCATACGGATCGCCTTGTCCACATCATAGATCCTGTGTGAGCAGTAAATCTACTAGTGTGAATTTAATTTGTGGAATTACATGCCAATGAACTAAAGTGTATTTATGCAGAACCATCCCAATCCAGCACCTTCTAATCCAGGTTCCACAAGAAAGTGTTTTTTAATACTAGCCAGGTTGTCCACCACTTGTAAACCTTACTTTTTTTGGACTATAGTCCCCAGAATTGGCTGTGTTGGCTGGGGGATTCTAGGAGTCGTTGTTCAAAAAATAAGTTTGTATGGATTTTGTATTTTGAGATGAGGTGGAGATCTGCTGCTTCTTCAAATAAGCAGTGTACAATGGCCTTGATTCATACACTGAATGTTTTAGCTGTGGACTGAAAAATACTCCCGATACACTTTTACTCACATTGGTGTTGGGTCAGTGGGGGTAAAGTATTAAGTTTTCACTTATACACTACAATGAAGATTTTAATTACCCATGTTTCAATAGTTAATAGGACTCACTGAAAACAACTAGTTTTTCTTAATGTTAATTAAAGGAGAATTAAGGTCAACTCCATTTTATTTAACTGTCAGTACTACGAACCAAATCTTCTTCATTAATCCAAAACATCCAGGAGAGCTTTCTCCTTATTAATATAGGTATATATGAAGTGCTTATCATTTGTAACCAATCACTGCCTTCTCTAATGGATATTTGAAACCCTTATTGATTTGGGTAAATTTGTTTCAGCTAAGGTCAATAATGATAAATGACTGGTGTTCTGCATGAAGTGACTTGGGACTTTGAATTGAATGATTGTAATTATCTGTAGTTGCTCTGTAACTGCAACTGTTACTGGTGGTAACATGATATTCATTTATTTGTCATGAGAACATATTTCTGAACTTTTATCATGTCTAAGTTTTTTTAAAAAGATTTTAGAAAGTTATACAAGAATTGAACAAACATCATGTGCATGCAAGGGATGTCTACCTAGCAGTAATTTGGAGGACTGAATTATTCTGCACAGCCAAATCTTACTTTATCTTTTTGTCCTAAGTATAAAATAGATGTGTGGACCATCAAGTGTGAAGGTCATGTCCTTCTATTCTATTTTTCTTTCATGATTTCATTTGTTCCTTGAACTGATTTTCTCCCCTACAGTCAAGCCATCCATCTCAGCCCTGAAAGAAATTAAGCAGGTATGTCTTGTTAAAAAAAAAAAAGGCTAGAAAATACACACACACACACACACACACACACAGAGAGATAGAGAGAGAGAGAGAGAGAGAGAGAGAGAGAACCCAGTCCTGCAGTCCACTGATGCTGAAGATGTCAGTATGTGCGACACAAACTATTATGAAATTTGCCCAGCATTATCCAGCTTGAGGCTAATTATTTTTCTTATAAGCTGATTCAAACAAAAGTCTGCTTTGTTGTACCAACATTCTTAAGCTTTATTTCACAACAAGTTCCATTCACAGTTTCCATGCAAAATAGACAACTATATATATACCCCCCCCCACAAAAAAACATACTGCCCCTAAGGGGCAGCAGGACACTGCCCCTTCTTCAGTTGGATTGGAGCCACAGCAACCACATGCTGCGGCTCCAGTCCAGCCTTTCCAGGGCACGAAAAGGAGCCACAAAAAGTTAGAAAACTGGATTTCATTAGTAGGCGAATTGAGACTGGAATTAGAATAATGATGCATATAAGGCCTGAAATGATATTAATTTGAAGCAATATACATTTTTTTCTCTGTGTATTTATGTGTATTGAGGGATGCAAAGGAGATAAAAGACCTGGTAATAACTAATAATTTTAACAGCCAAGTTAACAATAGTTGCCTTAAGGATGATTGGAAAAAGTATTTTTAAGGCATTTAAACACACCCAATAACATGTAGGTTGACTGTGATTGTAAAGTTTGTAATATGCTACTGTAGATTAATAACATTATGACTGGTGTTTTGTTAGACATTTACAATGTCAATGTCAAACTGTTTGGTATTCACCTGTGAGATTTTGTTGCAACTCTTCATAGAAATGCCATTCACTGGTGGCAGGGGGCTGGACGTGTCATGCTTCAGTGTGGCTACACGGATTTTAAGAAGGGTTTCAGGGACCATCCTAGGAGATGGATTGCAGCCATGTGGCAGCATGTTTGATATAGGATCTTGGCTATTCTATTTAACAATATATTTTTATACAGTAATTTTATAATTACCTTTTATAGTAACACAGAACCAGTATGGCACAGAGTGTTGAGAACTGGACAACTCTGGAAGCCAGGGTTCAAATCCCCTCTCAGCCAAGGAAACCGACTGGGTGACTTTGAGTAAGTCACACTCTCATACCCAAGAGGGAGGCAAAAACTACCCCCCCCCAACAAATCTTGCCAAGAAAACCCTATAATAGGATCGGCTCAAGTCAATAATGACTTGAAGCCATACAACATGTATGTGTATAAAATATGAAATTAAAGATTTATAGTGTTGATATTATACAATATTTTGAGACTGAAGATCCCAGTACACCTCACCATTGTTTGTGGGCTAAGTGTTGGTGCAAGTCCAACAACTACTGGAATGGCTTATTTTGGGGATAGGGTAAATCACTTCTTTTACTTTCTTCTTGCCTGGAGAGGTCACTTTCCACTTCTTGCAAATGCTAGTTAGTCCTTTGTCTCTCTTTGTCTGTGAAGGGGGCATCCATGAGGTCTTATAATGGGTGCTAGCCAAATTCCACACATGAATGAAGGTAATTTTTTTCCTTTTAAAAAAAACCTTACAAGAGCATCCTGAGTATTTTCTCCTGTTTCTACCATAAGCTGATAATGCACTGGCTCTGCTAAACTCTCCTTGATATCGATACCAAATATTCCTACACCTCAAAGCTGAGACCCAGGGTAACTTAAAAGATAAAAAGAAATACAAGTATCAATTATATAGATCAAAATAGCATTAAATTGGATATTAAATTAAATAATTTAAATAAAAGCATTTAAGCAAAGAGTAAAAAGCAGTACAATACAGTAAAGAAACTGTCCCAGTTTGGCAGGGAGAGTCCTGATTAATCCTCTGTTATCCCACTTTTTAACCTGCTTTTTAGATCTCTCAAGTTTTTCTTCTCTTCCTTCCACATTCCTCTTTCTCCCCAGTTTACTTCAGTTGCTGGAAACTGAGTTCAAAGTGCAAAGGTAGTTTGTATTCAATTGACTCAGCCCGGGAGAGAGGGGAGAGGATTCTTGCCCTTTTCAATAGGCTCAGACAAAAGAAAACTGCTGAAACTTCTCCTAGCTTTTATATCCTTTTTCAGTAATATCTTTTGCCATCTAACAACAACAACAACAACTACTACTACTACTACTACTACTTTATCTTTATATCCCTCCTTTCTGTCTGAGCAATCAAGGCGGCTTACATAGGATAAAATGGGTTTAAATAAAACATTGCCTGGTAAAAAATAGACGCCCACCCCCAAAAACAATTAAATATAATACTATTTAAAATGGAAAACTTACCAATTAAAAACACAACATGATATTAAAACAGTGATTTTCTGGCAATGTTGGATGGAGTGGGGAGGGCTCAGAATGGATTGGATTGCTCTATTCAGGGAAGGCCTGCCAGAAGAGATTGGTCTTGACAGATTTTTAAATGCTGACTAAGTTTGTTTGATGGCTCTCTTCCAGCAAGGCATTTCATAGCCTGGAAGGTTGCTGTTAGTCTAGTTTTTATGGGTTGCAGTAGATTCCTCCCAAGGGAATCTACTTGGCCACACACAGCAGAATTACAGGACATTCTCACAAATAATAATAATAATATATTTATATTCCACTTTTTCTCAGGGAATCAAAGTGGATCACATCAATATGAAATAACAGATCATTTACAATTACAAGTTAAAAGAAACAAACTCAAAACCCAACCCTCCCCCCCCGTCATAAAAACATGAATCTAAACCATAAAAAGAAATTAAACAACGAATAAGATAAAAGAATTTCAATGCAAATATAATAAAATAATAGAATTGTGGGTAGCATTGTGCAGAAAATGTCTTCCTCTAGGAGGGGGGGGGGCACAGGGGAAATGACATCAATATTAATGTCAATATTAGCACCAATAGCAGTAGTAGTGGTAGTAGAGGGAGGCAGGTCTAACAAGGCTAATCTGAAAAGGCCTGACAGAAGAGATCCATCTTGATAGCCTTATTGAAGGCATCCAAGGTGGTAATATGACGGATCTCATCTGGCAGGTTGTTCCAGAGCCTAGGAGCAGCAGATGAGAAGGTCCTCTGGGTCACCACAGCCAATCTAGTCTTCTTGGGTTGTAGCAGGGGGTGGATTATGGCCGTGCTGGGGGGGGGGGAAGTCTACACAGCTTACAAAGTGGATTGGGGGTGGCTTTTAGTTGTTGCATGGTTGGAATTCTGTTGAACAGAATGACAGAAAAGTGAGGTGTGATGTCATATGTGTAGGAGCGACCAATAACATGGAAGTTGATTCAGAGACATAGCCATGTTGGTTTGGAAAATCAGAATTTAAAGGGATCTTATTGCATATGTGAGACTAGCTGAAAGAGAGGAGTTGGTAGCATGGATCTGAGGAAGTAGACTCAAGTCTACAACAGCTCATGCAGCCAACTTCTCTCTTCCAGTTAGCCTCAAAGGTATTGCAAGATTGCTTTACATATGGAAGTTGATTGATGGGGCCACAAAATGAAAGATGAGAAGATGGAAAAGAACAGGCTTTTTATCTGTGTGTGAACAAAACAATTGTGTGTTTTATCTCGTGTGAACAAAACAATTGCAAGTGAAAAGGGTCTTGTATTGACCCTGATTTTTTGCTACATAGATTAGTTGAATCATCATCAGCCATACACAGTAGTTCATGATTTGAAGAATGTTTTCATTGATTACCTGGAACAAAGACAAGCCCCTCTTAGAGCAATAGATGGTGGCCATTCTCTGTTTCTATTCGTAACTTTTAGAGCAGGGAAAGATAAAGGAAAATCTGTGGCAGGTAGATAATACATTTAGGTTATCATCTTCTGGTTCAGTGAAAATAATATTCAGTGAGATTGCATGAACAAAGTAAGTATGCATTTGCATTGAATACAATGACATATGTCTGTCACTCTCAACTCACACTGGTATACTCTAAATCAGTCCCTGAAATAGGCTGCACACCTTTATCACAAGATACACTTAATTTAATTAATCTACTTGGCAGTTTCTGCTCAACAGGAAATTGTGATTAAATAACAAGCAATAACATACTCCTGATCTCTTAGGATGGAAAACCTTCAGGTCAGTGCTGGAGGCACTGGAAGGTAATATTGGTCAAGGAGTGTATGTTTTAACTATTCCTATGGCATCAGATTGAATTTGGGAGTTTCTTAGATTCATGTGACAGCACATTTTCTTTCAATCCTCCATATAGTGTATATTCAGTATTTTCAGAAAGAATTGGTTAGCAAAAGTATTGTGAGATATGAGATGAAGACGTTTCTTGTGGATTAGAGATTACCTGCAAAATAAAATATCTTTCCAATTACCACAGTGGCCTATATTGTGCAAAACAACATTTCAGCTAGTGAACCAATGGGAACAAGAACATCATCCCACCACAGCTCAGTTTGGATGACTTCAGTATGTCATTATATTCTTTCATTTTAGGAGTAAGTTTCCAAGCTTTGTAGCAACTGTGATCTTACCTGGATAGGGATAGCTTGGTCACAATTATTCCTACAGTGCTCTAATAACCTTCTGTTCTGACTACTGAGGTGCACTGTATATAGGTCTGCCAACTATTTAAAAACAGCTATTTGTCCAAAATAAGGCCCTAATGAGCTAATCTGATCATTTCTAGGAGAAATGGTTTGGAACCAGATTACTCCAAGAGTACCTTCATTGTTCTGAGTCCTGTTCTCGGAACAATGGATGCAAACTGCAGGAAAAAAGATTCCACCTCAACATTAGGAGGAACTTCCTGACAGTAAGAGCTGTTCGACAGTGGAACACACTCCCTCGGAGGGTGGTGGAGTCTCCTTCCTTGGAGGTTTTTAAGCAGAGGCTGGATGGTTGGGTATGCTTTGATTGGGAGTTCCTGCATGGCAGGGCTTGGACTGGATGGCCCTTGTGGTCTCTTCCAACTCTAAATTTCTATGATTCTATGATTCTCCCACATATATTTATTTGAAAACTAAGATCTTCTTGAGAGAGTTGATTCTGAGTACCATCTTGGAATAAAGTGAACTGTGTGATAGCTGGGAAGAGGGCATTCTTGGTGTAGCTATTGCACACCAAATGGCAGCTATGGTTGCTAGAATGAAAACTGGGGAGAGTCCCTGTATCTTTAATGTTTGTGCAGATGACGGAATTTTAGCATGTGTTGCTTGTCATATAACCAAATAACAAACAATACCTTTGCTGAAATTTCCTCTTTTACACAGCAGTTACAGGCAGAGGTGCCCTCTCCAACAATTACTATGGTTATACAACATCCCCGCTAGTGTGATTTTGTGGATGACAGAGAGATAACATTTTATACATAGAATGGTAAATTCCATCTTGAGCAGTAGGTAGTGTGACATGACCGTGAACAACGGTGGACTTTCCTTCCCTGGAGGTTTTTAAACAAAGGTTGGATGGCCACTTCTGGGGGATGTTTTAGCTGAGGGGATCTATTTAAATAATATTGCCCCCATTACTTGCAATGGATGGGTAATAGTTTATTTAAATGCTTAAATAAAATATCACAGAAATAAAAGCATCTGGCATCCTTATCAAATACTAAATGGAGGAAATGAAAATCACATTGCATACTGTTGCGGCACACATGCTATAAACTGCAGAGGCTGGTGGGAGTGGGGTGTAGTCTAGGTTTCAGCATGATGATGTCACATGAAGTCTTGTTTGTTTTCAATGTTATTGTGCCATATGAGCAGAACAATTGCACCTTGTGCCTTGGAGACATCAAACATTGGGACATCTGAGATAGTCAAGGCCTGGCTGGGTGAAAATGAGGAAGGACTAATTTTCATCCATCCTTTATGAACTATTTCCCTTTCTTTGAAAGCAATGGGAGAGAGATTATTTACTCCAGCTCCAGGTTGCTATAAATGTGGAATTTATATCTAGGGATTGTAAAGGCTTTGGATAATGTGAATTCAAACCTTCTACTGATCTATCATCATCCCCTTTATAACTCTCCAGGTATCAGAGCCCTAGCACTTGCAAGGTAAGTGACATGGAACTTTCTAGAAAGGCTGGGAGTGGAATCTAAGGCCATACATCCTTTGAAAATAGACCCCCTCTCTCCTTGAAGGAAAAAAAAAGTAATCTGTCCTATATTCCTTGGGATGCATGTGGGATTGCACCTTTTATCAGCATGAAGACTGAGAGAATCTATCTCTGTGCTGCCCCATGATTCTTGAATTTCAGAAACTGGTCTTTCAGCACTGGTGCTGTTATATTTTGATGCTTAACTGGCATTTATTTCAAATCTTAGGGCAAAATTTTATATTTCATTTTTAATTTCATTGCTTACCATATGCAGCTGCAAACGTTTGGAGAGCTAGTAGTTCAAAGAAATAATAAATACATTGAGAGTGGGCAATTTCACAAGTTACAACACTTAAGAATGTTGCTTTTAGTTTTGTTCAGACTTTTAGTGGGCATTTTGAGGTTAGCTATAAATGGCATCCACACTAAGTGGAATTTTACATATTTTAGCTTCTCTCTTTTTCTCTCCTTTTCCCTCCTCCCTTTAAAAAAATCCCCTCTAACTGGAGACTGGCTCCAATTTAGGGTAATTTTATACAACCCCAGTTACATTTCAATTTATAGAAATAATTAAAGCAAATTAGATCATGGGGAAAGTTTAATTAACTGGGCATAGTTTTGAATTAAAGTCCATTTCTGTGGAAATTGGAAAAGCCTCAGTAATTCAGTACTTCATTATAGCATGATTTAGCATCCTGGATTATGGGGGATGTAGGGTGGGGGAAACTATAAGTCAGCATACATGAAGCAGCAGATTGAGTAGCTATACTTCTCTGCAACCCATAGCTTTAGGCATTAAACATGCATTCTGTGATACCTTAGGGATAGATTCAACATGCAGTCACTTCAAGTATTCTTGAGCCAATTGCCTGACTTCCAAACACTCCTTTAAGGTTCATTAGCATACTTGGATAGCAGAATAAAGTGCATATAGCATCGTTATTACTTTTTCCATATAATTAAATATGTACTGAATTTACTGCCAATGTTGGTGGGGGGGGGGGAGAGAGAAGAATCTATTGCCCATGATATTTAATTCAGCAACGCTTTACAAAAGTCACTAATTATGGTTAATTCTATTGGTATTTGAAATTTCATTAATCATGATGACTTAATTTGGATTAATGTGGATGTAATCTTCTAATTTGCTGGGAATTTGGAAGTAATTTATGATTAAATATTGGATCACGTTATATATTAAATGAAGATTCTTTTTTGCTTTTTAAATGAGTGAGTACGTTAGCAATTGCTTTATAAATTGGTCAGTATTGATCAGTTCTGTTTCCAATGGAACAACATTGGTTGTGTCACCTTGGCAGACAAATAAATAAATAAATAAGATTTCAAGGTATACAGGACATATATTTTATTCCCCCCTCCCCTCCAACCATTTTTCACCTATTACCTAACCGACTGGGTGATCCAGGAATCCCTTGTCTTGTTATGCACAGAGATTTTTTTTGGGGAGGGGGAGTCCTATCATCCCAACAAATCTGATGCAAATGTTACTATTACCTAAAATATCAAATATTCAACCAAAGTGGAAGAACACCTGTCTCCATGGACACTTTAATGTTACTGATGTTAAACTAGCAGTTGTAGAAAAAAGAAAACTTCACAAGAGGATAAGAGGATAAAGTGTGTGTGTGTGTGTGTGTGTGTGTGTGTGCAAGGGGGGGGGTATTGTGTTATAATTTATTAGAAAGTCCCAGTCTATCACCAGATGCTGTACTACTTCTCGTATCATATGTATTGATTGGTTTACCTTGTGTTAGTGTGTTTGTATTATCACCAACAGCTGTGTGAATGGCCAAGACTAACAAAGTAATTGTCACTATCAATACTTTCTGCATTTAATTTCCCTCTGACCTCACTGTCTACAGTCCCACCTCCAACTATGGGTAGTCTCTCTGAATCTGAAATCTGACTGAACCTTCATCTGCAAAAGCCTCTTGCAACAGTCTAATGTGGCTAAATCTTTGGAAAGTGCCATCTGCATGTATCCTGTTGTGATCAGTACCTCAGGGTCTGGGACACTTTGCAAAGGAGTGCCTTCCAGAATTCGCTAGACCCAGCTGTAGCATTATTTTATCTTCATTCTGTAAACTAGCATTCAGAGAAAAAATTCACAGATTCCTCAGGGGAGGCAACATAGTGTTCACAGTCCAGCTTTCTGTCTCATGTGCACCTTGGCATGCTCAGTACTTGCTGTTAATTGCATTCCAATAGCCTATAGAGGGCTGCATGATTCTGATCCCTGGGCTTTACAGGAGCTGGTGCTTGGGATCATCAAGAAAAGAAGGCATGATTAGATGCTCTACATTCTCTGGTTGAGAAAAGATATGGGGTTTGCTAGAACTGAGCAACCAATGGGTAGAATTTTGCTTCTTCATGTCCTTCATTGTTAAGTCATATCATTTTTAAAATCCCCACTTTCCTCCTTGATATAGCATTATGCCCACTTTTTATGGTGCCCTTCCCATCAAAATGTGAAGAAGAGGTTGTTTCTTATAAACAATTTGGGATGTATTGTAATTTGAAAATCTGAGATCAGTTGGAGAATCTGAGATGTACTGAAGGAGCTAAGAACCAGTCAAAGTGAACAATTGTGTGTGTGTGTAATGATTTCATGATATGATGAACCAGAAGATTGAATCAATGGAAATATATTTGCATCCAATACTTTCTCTTGATTCACCTGCTGATGATATTACCAAAGTTCTCATTAGTCCTTTTCTGGATAGCCACTCATCATGTTGTGTATATTGTTACTAACATTGCATTCTTCTGCCAAAGGCATGCCTCAGGAAAAAAAAGCCCACCAATACATATAATCTGGACAGCTAGATTAGCAGGTGACAATGTGACAGTTTTAGGCTTTTATACCTGAGGAGTGGTGGAAAACTGGCCATAAAAACACAGAGATATGAATTTCTCTTCGTCCTTTGGAGTAAATTTTAACTTATAAGTGTTTTAACTTATATTTTTAAAATCTTAAATGCAAATCCCAAATCACAATTTAAAAAAAAATCTGGATTAATTGGAAATTTCTTCTTCCATGTTCAGTTACAAAAGATTATTGTATGGTAATGCAATGTGGCAGTGCCACAGAGGATGGTTAACACAGCTGCCAACTGAAGCTGTTCTGAATAAGTGACAAATCATTAACCGCAAGTCTCTGGATCTTCATGCACTCGGTGGTTACTGCTGGTGGGGGGGGGAGACCAGACAAGGAACTGTACAGATCTGAGTAGGCAGACGCTGCTAGATTAATGACTGGCATTGTCAATGCTCAGCTATGGGGATGACTAAAACAGCTTCAGAGTCTCATCCCTACTAGTGGGTGTTGCTATGGGTACCATCTCAGAAATGTCATATAAAACAGGGATGGGGAGAGAATGATGAACAACAAAAGGAAATAAAGGATATGCATGGCATAACAATATGAAGACACATCCTTCCTATACAACAAAAATGTCTTACATTCTGTTCAAGGAAAATATGAAAAAAGGAGCAAGATAGAATTGTTGCATTCTCAACGAATTTTTTAAGAAAATGGCACCACAGGATGTTTTAAAATGCATGCATTTAAACATTGTTGCTCACAGATGAACAGTATGTGAAAGCTGAGAACTCTTTGCCTGTCACCTTCAGAAAAAAGAGGTACTGTGTTAATTGATGCTAAGCTTTTCTGAGGCGCTATACAGACCGGCACTTTGTGGGCGGAATTAGGGTGCAACATCCACATGCTGGATACCCTAACCCCAGGGCGCCATTTTGGCATGCACTGGTCTACACAGTCCATGCCATCAGTGCTCCAAATGCAGATCAGAGGTCGATTCATGATACAGCACCTAAAGGGCATCATAAAGCAGTGCTGCTGCTGGTATGGTGCCCCTTGGAGGGAGCAAAAAGGAGCCGTCTTTTGTGGCTACTTTTTGCACTCTCTGGAGGCTGGTTCAGGGGCTATTGTGTGAGGTGACTGTGACCTCAATCCAGCCAGTAAAAGGGCAGCTGCAAATCGCCCCTTTGGGGCAGTCTGTATAGCCCCTGAATATTTATTCTTAGAACGTCTACAGGACAGAAGATCAGAATGGAGACCTGTTAGCACTTTCTTGGGAGTAATCCTCTTTGAATTCAATGGGATTTGCTTCTGAGTAGATACACATAAGATTGTGCGATCAATATACTTTGTGTTAGGGGTACAAAAGGGGTACAAAAGGGAGCAGTACAAGGACCTTTAAAGCCCTACATGGCTTGGGTCCAAACTATTTACAGGATCGCCTCCTTCCATATAATCCACCCCATGCACTCAGGTCCTCTGGGAAGAATTTATTGCAGCCTATAATGACCACATTGGCTATGGTTACCCAGAGGATCTTCTCTTCAACTCCTCCCAGATTATGGAATGGCCTCCCGGAGGAGATCCATCACATTGCCAGTTTGGACAGCTTTAAAAAGGCTGTCAAGATGGATCTCTTCTGGCGGACCTTTCCTGAATAGTACTGGCCACCTACCAAACGGACCCTCACATTGAACACTTTGTAATCCCACTCACTCATTTTGAGTAGTTTATTTTAACTGCTGATTTCAATGTTGAATTTGTTTAATTGATATTTTAGGGGAGGGTGGGAATATGTGGGACTGATTATTGTATCAAATGGATTTTTATTGTAAATCACCTCGATCCTGAGGGAGAGGCGGGGTAAAAATAAAGTTTTATTTATTTATTTATTTATTATTAAGCCTGTATGTATTTTCATACTGATTTTGATGCATGCCATTTAAAAACACTACATTTTGTTATAGTTACAAAATGTAGTATTTTAAAATGGCATGCATCAAAATCAGTATGAAAATACATACAGGCTTAATGTATGTACAGGCCCCAAAACTAGCACCTTACTCAAACTACAACCCCCAGGTTCCACAGGATGCTGTCATGACAGTTGAAATGGAATATAGCACTATATTCATGTAGTAAGAATGGACCCCAGGTGTTTCCACAGTGGTACAGAGGCAGATTAGGAAGGCATGGGAGAATATAATACAATGGGCCCTTGATATCTGCTAAGGTTTGGTTGCAGAACTCCCCATGGATACCAAAATTTGTGGATGCTCAAGTCCCATCATATACAGTGGTGTAGTAAAATAGTATCCCTTATATAAGCAAAGGTTTGGGGTTTTTTTTAATTTTGGGGTTAACTGTAGTAGCTTCTGTGAATAGGACAAGAAGAAATCTATGGGGCTGTACAGATGGGCAGAAAGGGGTGGCCAGAAGCTGCCCCTTTCTGTCCCTGATCATTGCTGCGGCAACCAAATGGCACGGCAATGATGTGCCATGAAAAAGGAGCCGCAAAACTCCGAGGTGCCATTATCACCCTGGAGTGGAGCAGTGACATCCCTTGTGTGTTGTGCCATTTGGATGTAGCACACAAGGCACATCATAAGCACATGTGCCATGTGAATGTATGCATGCCAAAATTGCTCCTGGACAGCACGATATGCGCCAGTCTGTACGGGGTTTCAGGAAACTAGTATTAGATCTTTGACAAGTATATCTGTATTTGCAAACAATAGTGTATGCTACCATATTCTTTTTACTGAAGAAAGCCACTGGTTTTACCATTTTGCATATAAGGCATCAATTATGAACATTTTAAATATCAGTTTGTTTTGCTTCTTCACTTTATTTGCAGAATCTGCAATGTGGAATTATTAACACTTTTGATCACTTTGTATAGCAATGGTTCAGATTATATGTCCAAAACTCCATATCGTTAATGATGGAAAGAATAATTTATATAGAGAGGTAGAGCAAAACTGCTTAGTTATTAAGTGTCATCCTGACTGATGTCAGTTCATTCCAGGATAGTCAGATAACTACATTGTTGATATGCAACTTGTGAAGCCACCTTCTCAGAGCACCAGATGGAGCTTTAGAGAAATGAATATGTCTCTTATATGAGTATGGTATCCTTGGAGAGGGATATTACAATAAGAGCATTATTAACTAATCATGTTCACATAAACAATTATACTGCATTCTTTGAGCCTTCAACTTTGTGTGTTAACAGATTAACCGTTATGGCACACAGACAAGAATGGTCATCCCCTCCAAATTACATAATTCTGGTTTTGTTTAGAATATCTTTGAGAAGATACCTTCATAATTTTTGAGAAACTTCCCCATTAGAATTTAAAATGTGATGTTCTCTGCAGTGCTTATTTACAAATAGATTCAGTTCATTAGCATTGTATTCAATGCATATAAATGGATTATCAGTGCACACATCTTGCTGAATAAGCTGTGTTCAACTTTTGCTTAAATCAAGAGATAACCACTTTTCTTACCAGTTTAAGGCTTCTGTCTTACTGATGATAGTTATAGCCAAGATTCACAGCAGAGCCTTGGGCTCACTTTTAGACTTAAGTTCATCAAGACCTTGGGCACTTGCAAGTGGAGTTTTGACTGGCAATTCCCACAGAGGTCTTAATAACCTTTTTTATTATTTTTTAGGTCTCGTTAGTGTAGATGTTCTGCTATCAGCAGAGAACTTTAAGACAGACTCAAAACAGGGTTGCAATTCAATGTAAGTTGGTTAGTTTTATCTCCACTGAGGAACTCCTTATTACATTAAAATGTTCTTGCCTGTTTAACCAAACATTGACTCTGCCATTATTGATGACCTGGGTCTGTCTTGAGATTTTCTATTATTCTTTCATTTTAGGATGGGGAGGTAGCAAGATGGGCTCTTCATTTACATGGGATTTGAGGGGGAATAGCACCATTGGAGAACCACCATGCTGTATGGTTTGAGCATTAGACTGTGACACCGAATACCAGAGTTCATGTCCCTCTCAGCAACAGAAATCCATGGGCTGACCTTGCACAAGTCACTCTGTCTTGGCCTCAGAGGAAGGCAAAGGCAAAAACCCTCTGGACAAATCTTCGCAAGAAAACTCCACAATAGATGACTTAGAGTTGCCATAAGTCAGAAACAGCTTGAAGGCACACAGCTACAACAAGTATCATTGGGTTAAAGCAAAGTGTGATTCTGTCCCCATTCCTTCTCAGAAATCATGATCATGCTATTCAAATGTAGAATACCTGTCCCTTTAGCTCTGACAGTGGCTGTTTTAAGACATAGGCCTGAATCTTATTAGTCTTAACTGGAATAAATCTGTTGCATCATTGTTGACTCAGTTATCTGTACTGACTTATTCAACAGTAGATTCAATAGGTCTGTTCTAATTGGGAAACCCAAAAGGATTGAAACCATGGTCATTGATTCAACCTTAATGTCAAAAGCTTAGCTTAGAAGGAGACCATAAAACCAAAGTAAAGTAGAGCCAGAATGAAGAGACTGCTCAAACAGGAAATTTTAGAAGCTACAGAGTTAATAAACTCTTAGTAATCTCAGTAAAAAAGAGATTAAGCATTTCTAGGGCATTCTAATTCTGTCACAGTCCTGTGATATTGATATGGTCTGCCCTTGTTTGCCTCTTGATGCCTCATTTTAATTGTGTCTATTTTATTAACTTAACTGTTATAATGATGTTGTTTAGTTTAAAATAGGGGGTAAGGGGATTATGTAATTTTATTTATGTTGTTTTATATTATTGATGTATTTGATGGTTGTAACCCACCCGATCCTTCAGAGAGGGGCAGGCTATAAATAAATTATATTATTATTGTTGTTGTTGGTACCATCACAGAGGGTTACCATCGCTAAAACCTGGCTAAATCGTCCAAAAACCGCAATGGTGTGATCTCCAGTCACGCTTGTTTCCCATCATTAAATCGTCAGGGAGGCATTCCACTTGTCTCCCGTCATCAAAGCATTTGTGCAGCAGCCATTTCTCCCATAATGGGAACTTCTGTTATTGGAGAAATGGCTGCTGCATGAAAGCTTTGAGGAGAGGAGCGGGAACCTCCTTGACAATTTAATCATGAAAAACAAGCATGACTGGCAATCACACCATCACAGTTTTAGGTAGATTTAGACACATTTTGGTAACAGTAATTCTCTGTGTGATGATCTTCATAGACTAAACAGCCTTTTCTACTACCAACAATAACAATCAGAAATGCAGGGGAAAGGTTCAACGTGAATAGTTTTCACTTGGGACTTGCTTAGAAATTTTATATTATGACTTAATAAATTCTGTTTAATGACTAGTTAAATATATATCTAGTATATTCCTTTGATTTGCTATACATTGTATGATTTGCTTAGATAGATATTCCAAAACTGCTATAAATTCTAAGGTGTGTGTTTTCTTTGGTCCAAATTGCTCAGTTGGAATATTGGCATCTGGACTGGGAAGCTTTTAAATTGTCTGTTTTTTCCATTTTACTAATGCTTCCATTCTTGAAGCCAATCAGGGAAGGGGAGATGTTCCCTACAATTTCAACATTTTTGTTCTTATTATGATCCAAATTTTTGTTTATCTGCCATTTTGCAGGCAGCTGAACTGTCCCATTATGATTCTATTAATTTATTTTATTTCTAACCAGGTTCAAAACTGAGTTAAAGACTATATTGTTTAGAGAAGCTTTCCCAGATGTGTGACTTTGTCTGGCCCGTTTTCACTGTGCATTACGAAGCCGAGCCCTCTCTCTAGTCCATCTGCATTGGTCCAGGCCTCAGAGGGAGAGAAGAATCACCGGACCTGATACCCTTCCCCATCACCTTTCCCTTCTCCTCTTGTGTCGTGTCTTTTAGATTGTAAGCCTGAGGGCAGGGAACCGTCTAATTTAAGTTTATATGTACAGCACTGTGTAAACCTACAGCGCTATATAAATAAAGGTTAATAATAATAATAATTAATAATAATAATAATAATAATTTCATTCTCATCACAAGATTTTTATTTTCCATCATGAGATCACTCATTGAAGAAATTTAGTTAGAAAGACTGCGTCCTTAGAATTATATTCCATTTTTTGGGTTGGGAATATCTACTGAGAGCTGCACTGTGAAAATGCCCCCACCCCTGGAGAGTTCTGATTTATTGCTGTCTATCCTTTCTTTGACAAATAGAGCAATACTACTTCCAGTGTGACCTACTCAGTCCTTTCTGCAGATTTTATATACAGGAAAAGATTTTATCCAGGAAAAGGTTTTATATGCAGGAAAAGATTTATATTCAAGAAAAGCTGAGCTTTATGTGAATAATCAGCCTACCTTCATTTCAATAGTTTCTTTGTTTTCACCAGAAATGTTGATATTTTCCATTTCAAGCGTGCCAACAACACTGAAAACGTCATACCTGCACTAAAAGCCTTGTTATAAAATGGTTTGGGTTTCATTTTATATTACAAAATAAAATCTACATTTGTTTAGTTTATTTCAAAGGGCATAAAGCAACCTCAGATGCAAGGGGCAGAATCCAATGCAAACTTAACCATACTGTGTTGGACTGTGGCCAGTAGTGAAAAACTGCAACAATGATTCTCAGGAGCAGATAATGAAATAATTAGTTTCTAGACATGGTGAAAAAGAAGCCCTGAGAGAATCTATAATTCACATTTTTTTCAGATGCTAACCTCATGTGGTTTCCCCTGATGTATTTGCATGCACTTTTCAAATATTTGCATTTTTAGTCATAAGTCTTTACCTACATATGCTGTAAAAAAAATCTCATGCTTCCAGTTTGCTCCCAATGACAGGTTGCTGAAAGATATACATGTACTTTCCTCAATAGTCTTGAAGATGACAAATAGGCTAAATCCTTTTTAAAGCTTGGTTATATGTGTGTAGGAGTCTTGAAGTTACCTGTTGACTTATGGTCAGCCCATAAATTTCATAGTGTTTTCTTAGGCTAGGGATACTCAGAGGTAGTTTTGCTATTTCCATCCTCTGAAATATAACTGACAGCGCCTGGTATTCATTGGTGGCCTCTCATACAAACACTACAAAGGGATGGCCCTGTTTAGCTTCCAAGATCAGATGGGTCTAGTGCCTTTAGGGTATTCAAGTACAATAGCTTCAAAATTCACAAAACAGTTATACCTTTATTGGATCAACAAAAATGCACAAAATACATATTGCAAGCTTTCAAAGGTCCGTTGGCTTCTTCATCAGGCAAAAACGTTAAATATCATACAGGAGAAAATTTTATACCACCTTGCTGTATATCACACTAGTAACATAACATAATAGATTATGCTTTTCCTCTCTATTTGCATCTATATAAAGCAAGGGCTTCACAAAACAGATTGAAGGGAACATATCACTGGTAGCTTTTTTGAGCTGCATAAAACAAAACACCCAAGTAGGAGGTTGTGTTAAACACATACACATGCAAACATCAACCCATTTCTTAGGTTTACTGACTCTTGAATAATGGTGTAGCAGATACGGTCTTCTGCATAACAACTGTGCCTTTTGATAAAGAAACAAACTATTTTCTTTATTGTTGCTTGTTTTCAAAGTAAAAAATATCTCCATGTCTCTACATCACCCAGAATATGCAGCCCAAATTAAACTATGCAAAGAGAGAGAGAAAGCAGGCTCTAGCTTGTATATCATATGGTACTTTCAACCATCACAGCAAGTTGACGGTGATAAGAGAGAAATCCCTCCGGCTACTGCATCTTCTCCTCTGCCTCTCTCCTCCAAATGAGAGACCATACAAGGGAACACAGCAGAACTGCAAATTACTGTACTGTGCAGCTCCTACTTAATAATGACATTCCATAAGTTAGCAAAAAATCTGCCAACATCTGCAAGCTCCTCCACACCGCTGAGAGCCAAAGTTAAAAATCATGTGTGACAGTGCTGTGGAAAATGCAATTGATTCCATTCTGATTGTGTCAGTTCCAAACACAGACAATATTGATGATGCTGTACAGTAATCTTATTGGGCTTGGACCCAACTGAACATTGGTCTTTGTCAACTCATTATTCCTCTATCAGAGGGATCTCGGTAGATTGATCTTGCCAGAAGCTCTTGATGTGTCTCACAAATCACTGTTCTGCTGTTGGCAGGCAGATTCGAGCTCTGTACGGTAATTGCTGTTTTTTTCCTTCCCCCAGAAGATTGTGACTACATATTGCAAGTCATTGTCATATGAGAGAATATAACTGTCCTAACAGATAATGTAGTTTAGCTTTGCAGCCTTCAGTCAGACCAAGAGAAGTGGTCATGCTGTGAATGATCCAGAATAGAGCAAACAATTCCTTCTTGCCTATTTAATTAGCACTGTTTGATTTGATTGTGGAAATATATTTGCATTATAGGTTTAGTTATGAAGTGAATCCCAAGTGAACAGCTGCATACAAATATGTTGGTAGAAAATGTCCAGACAAGACATTTTTGGCTATTTATGAAGAATGTTGGCTCCAGTATCAGAGAAAATTGACCAGAAAAGTTGGTACAACAATTTGCTTCCCATCTATTCTAACATGCACATCATCTATTATTGACAGCTAAGCATAATGTTGGCTTGTGGACCATTTTGTGCCAGTCGGTATTACACAAACTCTCTGATATGTAGAGGCTATGTTAGTACAGCCATCATTTCACAGAATCAGGTGTAAGGTTCTTCCACCAGATGCAATAAACTTTTTCAATTGGCTAGACATGATCTGATACTTTTCAGAAAGTGTTTCAAGAAGGAGCTATTTACTATTTAAATCTCAGCAACACAGATCTCAGAAACTCTTCTCATTCTGCCAGTCCCTTAGGAATAGTGAGTTTTTGCACTGCTGTTGGGTCTGTAACAGATTCAACATGCACTGTGTGACAAATAAAACTCATGAGACAAAAGAAGAGTTAAAGGTTTCATGAGATTCTAATGCATTATTTGTCCCACAGCGGGAAAGCACGAATGTGAAACAATGATATGAATATGTAGGAAACAGAAAGATGTTGTGTGGCTTTATCAGGGTATGTTTTTCCTTAATATTTTTCTGCAGAAATTCCAAAGGACTGTTTTGCTTTAATTCAGATCAGATTTATAGCAGGTTTTGTGATACATGGTCCTCAAATCTAGTTTATCAAAAGAAACATCATTGTACCTTGTAGATAACACAGTTCCTACAGTTTGTTTTCATCTGGTAGATGTTAGACTACTATACTCACATCATGACTATGTGCATGTGACATTTTGCTTTGAAAAATCTCTACTTTTAATTTAAGACAGAGAAAATTTCATTCTAGTTAGTGTTCCATTGGCCTTTCATGGAAAAAGTAGTGAGTTCTGCTTTGATCTACATAAAGGATCTCTTGAATGGTTTTCTGTTCCCCAGATGTTTGTCAGAGTCCCTTCAATAATGTCAAGGTCATATGACTAGGCCTGAAGCTTGTGTGAGGAAACAAAGGGGAAAGTGTATCTCTACAGAAAGGTTACACAGTAAATCCCCTGATTTGCTGGTAGAAATATACAAACAAATCTTGCTCATCATTATGCTTCTATGCTGATTATTAAAATTTGGCTCTTTGGGGCATATTTGAAGAGCTATAACTCCCAGAGCTCCTAGAAGCCAGACATATTAAATTACTCCCTGGAAAAGTTGGATAACTCCCAGAATAAAGAGTATTATTATTATTATTATTATTATTATTATTATTACTTTCTTATGGGAGTTGTATTTTTTTAAAAAAGAGACAATGTTTTGTGTTTGTGTTTCATATATTCAGGAAACTGAGGAATCGCTTATTTAAGATACTTCTGATTTTTGTTGTTGTCTGCAAATCTTTTATGCTTCTACATATAGGTTTTCTTCAAAGATGAACATTGTTTATACTGCATGTGTTCAGGTGTGCCCTCTTTGAAATACATGGCTAAAATTGTATAGAATGCAGAAATAATGGATATACTAAGTTTTATAATATGTTTCTGTTCTTGTATCTATTTTTGTTCTTCCTGATGTATGCCTTCAAGTTGTTTCTATCTTACAGCAACACTAAGGCGAACCTATTACAGAGTTTCTTCAGAGGAGGTTACTGAGAGAGTGTCTTGCCCAAGGTCACCCAATCTTTATCTATACATACCTATTTAAGTTACTTTTTAATGTCCCTTATGATGAGAACATAATAGAAAGTTTAGATAAGATGCCTTTATTAAAAGATGAGCTAATGGGAATACAAACTTCAAAGAAAGGCTGAATCCCTGGATCTGTGTTTATTAATTAAATTTATGTCCAAAATTTCTACCAAAAGTGTCACTGATGGTGGCTAGTTATACTAAACTTGAAATATAAGCAATTAAAATGTTTGAAAGGAAAAGATAACATATCAAAGTCATTAAACAGAGATCAAGAAAGACAGATGAGGGAGGGAGACAGAGAAAGGAAGAGTAGGCTCTCTTCTAATATACTGAAAGAAGTGAGGGCTGTTGGAGAAAAAAAAATGATGGTTAGTGTTCTTGGTGCTACCTGAGCATTCACAGGTAGTCTGTAGCAAGGAGTATTCACAGGGAGCAGAGAAGGGTGGAGGATGAAAGAAGCTAGGTGGCATAGACAGTCATCATTCAAATCTCATAACACTGCAGGCAAGCGGCGCATCATCAGTTCTCTTCTGTGTCTTTGCTCACTGTTGGCTCTGAAACCTGGATAGGCACGCCTTCTTTTTAAAGATACTGTGTTCCAAATATCTTACTGAATTACTGTAAAGGAACCTGTGCTTCTCCCTTCCATCCAGCAAGGAGGAAGAAGAGGAGGAGGAATGCTGAAGGAACCCAACTAAATCACTAATGTGCCCCCCCCATTTGCTTGTCTTCTCTCCCTCTCTCACTCCTCCTCTCTCTTGCTATAAAGTAGGTGGGATGGGTAACCCTGCAAATTGCCACTTGCCTAAAAGAAACATTGTCCAGTTGTTGTTTTATAAAACCTCAGCAAATACAACAGTGAATAGTAATATTTACTTTGTGTGCAAAGGGATCTGGTAGCACATTTGAGACTAAATGAATAAAAGAAGTTGGTACTATGAGCTTTCGTAGACTTGAACCTACTTCCTCCAATGCATGAGGATCTCATGCATCGGAGGAAGTACTTAAGTCTGCCAAAGCTCATGCCTTCTGTCTTTCAGTTAGTCTGAAAGGTCCTACAAGATTCCTTTGCATACTGATTTTCCAGACTAACATGGCTATGTCTTTGAATTTACTTTGTGTGTTTACCTCCATAGTCAGAGTTTCAAACTGACTTCTTTCTTTTAACCTGTGGGTGCTCTTGGGTGCAGGTAGGGAAAACATAATTTCTACTCTAGCATGTATTTTTAAACCACAGGTTGCTAGGCACTATATATGTCAATCTGAAAATATGCCTGTTCCCATATGTATAGTCAAGGATTCTCCTTTCTCCAGTATCACACACTTTTACATTGTTTCTTTCCATAGGTGACCCTCCCATTGGGGGAAAGACCAATGGACAGTCTTGACAATCATCCTCTGATATGCATGTATTCAAATGCCTGAACACAAATAAAGATAAATTTGTGTGTATGATCTGCTGCTATCATTGGTGGAAGGTCAAACAAATCATTATCAGAGATCAATATCATTCTCAAAAGTACTAGCAAAAAGTTTCATTTCACCATCCGTGAAGATTATGTTTCCTTTCTGAAAAAATCTTGTACCATTGTATGAAATGGTATTTATCATAAACACATTTCCGAAACATCCTTTTACCATATATTTAAAAAAAACGGAAACAAGAGGTTTGACTGCATCTTTCATAGGAACAGATCCAAAGAATGATTTATTTTATTTTATTTTATTTTAATTTATTTTAGATATCCTGCCTTTCTCTGTACAGGATGCAAAGCAAAAGTATTTAGGACAAAAAAAATCACTATTTCTTGCTTAGCTGTCTTTTCACATAAATTTGGGTATATAAACATTAGAGACAAGAGTGGTACTAGGCACAATTTTTCAAAATAATATTTCTGTTTCCCTTGTTCTCATAGCATGTGATTGAGGTTTAAGGAAATGCCTGCAGAAGTATAATTCTTTGCTCATTATACCTTGTTAGTAAGATATAGAATATATTTTGAAGAAGTTAGGTTGGTAGGAAACAGAGAGAACCAAGTAATGAAACAGGAATGGTGTTTAAGAGTCTTACAGAATGCTGATTTTGGTTTGGGGGAACACGAGACGGTTCAAGAATTTCTGGCATGTGAAAAGATCCCCATCACTTTCAGCCATAGTGAGAACCATTTAAACTGGCTTCATTTGAAGGCAGACAGTGACTCATTTTATAAATATTTTCTGATTTCTGTACAATATTGCACACTTGGCTATATCATTTTTGTTTCAGTCAAAGAACCTGACAGTTTTTGTTTTACATTTAAATACAAAGTTTATTAACACTTCATTGTATTCTTGGAAAAAAAGTATAAGACAAAATCTTTTAATTGTTGTAAAACAGAATATACATATAATCTTAAAAATAATAAAATAAAATAATATACAGTTTGTTATAAAGATGAAACTTTGTCAAACATAACATATATGGATATTTAAATTTCACATAATTTAGAATGCATTTTCAATGCCAGCACAATGCACATGGCCATTTCAAACAATACCACCCTGAATTTTATTGTTTGATCCCAACTAGTGTGCACCCCCTAAATCCATTGATCAAATCAATGCCATTGACCAGACAACAGGTACATTAGTTTATCTTGAAGAGGCTTCCGCCTCAGTCTTGTCAGAAGTGTACAGGACTGTTTTGTACATAGTTCACCATACAATTTACATTCCAGTAAAAACTGATTTAGTCTTCCATTGATATTATATAAACAAGCCACTGAACAATTTTGCATATATGCACATCATCCCATAAAATCTGATGAAGGGGTGCATTTAGACACACTTGTACAAAGGGATCCTTAGTTCTCTTTGTACAATTAAGGTAGTATACATAGAATTTTATTTACATGGGAGAATATCAGTGATATTATTTTGGAATGAGACATCTTTCTTTTGGATCTTTCATAACCCATGGTAAGCAGACAGGGAGTTGAAAAACTGAGGCTTAGAACAAGCCCATTCAGTTTCTGCTGCCAAGAACATCTCCTCAAAGATATATAGAAAAAACAGCACCACCCAGAGTTCATATTGAATTGCACTGACTGCTTCCTAATGTGATAGGATTCCAACTATGTATTACATCAGTCCTCCAGTATCTACAGTGGCTACAAATAGACTTCCAAAGACAATTTAAGCTGCTGGATTTGACTCAGAAAGCTTCAAACAGCATCTGAACAATGATATTGTTTCCTGTACCTCATTGTTTTCAAACTATTGGATGGGCAACTGCCAATGAATATCAGATGCTGTAGGCTATATTTCAGAGGAAGAAGAAGCTGGCAAAACCACCTCTTGAGTATTCCCTGCCTAAGAAACCCATATCAAATTCATGGGGCTGCCATAAGTCAACAGGCTACTTAAAAGTGCATGCACACACACACACTGAATGCTTTCTGATAGGAACTTACACAGAGAAGCATTCTTTGCAACTTTCCAGCAGCTATGAAATAATCCCTTCAAAAATAACTAATGTGAGCCTGAATATCTATGAGACAGGCTGCGATCAAGACTTGGTCTTTCAAAAGATTGAGCTTGTTTGTACTATATTTTACCACATCTGGAAGCAATGTTGATCATAGAATGCCTTAAACTCCTGACCAGGCCTAGCTTCTGCTAATGCCTATTCTGTAGGCTAGCATGTTGGTCTTTAGTTATGCCTCTAGAATTCTGTTTTAAAGGCCCCTCTCCTCTAGTTCCTCAGACCCAGTTTGCTGCTTGGTACCGCTTTCATCTCTTGGACATTTGTGTTGTTGCTTGCCCTTCATCCTCTCTGAATTGACCTGTTGGATTCAAACTTGCTCAGCTTCTACTGCTTCCAACCGTTGGCTAGTAGTAACATATATGAGAAATGCTTTCCCATTTTTGACCCTTGACTTACACTATGAATCTTGCCTCCAATTAGCCCTCATTGTTGTGTTAAGTGGCCTATTCCTGATCCCTTAAGACTACCCTTCTTTGGCCTAGGCTGACCCCAGAGCATCTTTTGGGAGGAAGGCACTTCATTCCAACTGGCGTAGGTTGCCAGTGGGGTTGGAGGTTGAAGACTGGAAGCAGTTCCATTGGTATTTAACCAAAATTTAGCAGTTTGTTTTTTATCTGCCTGCCTGAGGTGAGAGATAGGAAGTACTGCAAATTTTGACATATAAATAAAGGTATTATTTAAACTGAAATAAGGCTAAAATACCTTAACTCTGAGGGGGGGGGGGGAGCTACTCCAACAATACAACCAGACTGCAAAGCTCCTTTAATACAAAATACTCTGAACCTGAAGTACAATTGCTCTTTGAAAGGCCTTACATTATTACTTTATCCAGCTGGGTCCCTGTTTGCAAGCAGATAGCATTAAAGGTGAGACTGGGAACTGGCAGTGTCAGGTTTCATAGAGAAAACTGGTTTATCTTTTACTAACAATCTTTAGCTATGTGCTGTGACCTGCCCTTGGAGTAGTGGTTTAACAACCTTTGCCCAAGCACACTGTGCCTCTTCTTATATCTTTAATAGTTTACTTGATGGACTATGAAGAACTGCTAGATGACAGTTCTATTTCATTTTTGTCACCACATGGCTCTCCGTTGTTCTCTGAGATTTTTTCTCAAGGGCACAATTCTATAAGTCAATGTGGCAATATTCAAGATGGGTATTGCACTTTTAGCTACTACATTTTGAGGCTGTGTGTGGAAGTCAGGGACTTGCCAAAATTACAGGCCTTCCAAAAGAAATATATAACAATGGAACATTTTCTAAATTCCATCAGCTTTTCCACTGCAGAGGGGGAGGGGGGAAGGAAACATCCTGAAAAGTAGATTCTACATCTTTTATTGAAAAACAAAAACAAAAAACCAGAAAACAAAACAAAACCCTTTAAACTATTTCCTAAAACACATTATAGCAATTAACAATTGTGATAGATGTACGTCTATTCTGTTACCAATTATTATTAAAGATGATGACTAGATTATTATAATAATGATTTGTTGTTGTTGTTGTTGTTGTTGTTGTTGTGTGCCTTCAAGTAATTTCTGATGTATGATGACCCTAAGGCAAACCTTTCATGGGGTTTTCTTGGCAAGTTTTTTTCAGAGGAGGTTTGCCATTGCCTTCTCCTGAAGATGAGAGCATGTGACTTGCCCAAGGTCACACAGTGAGTTTCATGGCCGAGCTGGGAATCGAATCCTGGTCTCCAGAGTCACAGTCCAATATTCAAACAAATACACCATGCTGTTGTTTGTCGTTAACTGCTTTCAAGTTGATCTTGACTCACAGCGACAATGTGAATGACACATCTCTGAGCCCTCCTATCCTCTACCTCCTTGCTCTGGTCTTGCAGATTCAGGCCCATGGTCTCCCTGACTATAGAACTCTGAAGTGTTTCAGAGGTGCTGGAAACTGGAGCACTGAGAAATGATGTCTACACAACACACTCCCAGTCATGAGGTATGTGTCTTGAGATCAGGCAGATAGAGAAATGCCCCTGGATCGTGACACAAATGTTTGTCCCAAGTCTATGACTAGCAGCGTGATGCAGACGTCATTTTCCAGTGCTCTAATCTTCAGTGCCTCATAAATACTTCAGCTGGGGTGTTGCTGCCATGTTGTGAAAGCAGGTTTTGGGACAAATCTAGTCATTCATGATCATAAATGTGAATCCCCTGCAGTTAAGATATTGTAAGTCCGTCTTACAATTGTTGAACTAAATATCAGTGATGCAAACCCAGTCTTTCTAGAAAGTCATAGCTTTGAATTCTGGTACATATCCCAAATCTGATATTTCTAATGTTGAGAATTACACTCCTGGACTAAATGAACCAACGGTCTGACCTGATATAAGGACATAGCCTACCCTTAAGAAATGATTATTGCAGCTCTCAGAGACTGTAGTCAAATCAAGTCTAAAACAGTGAAAAGAAGGAATATATTTATTGCCATTAGAAAAAACAATTAGATTCTTCAGTAAAGTTAAGTGTATAGATGTATAGATAAGGCAATAATGTCTGATAGGCCAGAAGGCCGAGTTAAAGACCATATTGTTTAGGGAAACATTCTCAGGAAGTTTGTTACTCTGACCTGGTTGTTTTGATGCTTGATTTAATATTTGATACCTGCTCAATCAAGGAAGCATGGCCCTGAGCTGACAAGACCTGACCACGGCTGTTGAGAATAGAATAGAAGTGGTTAAATGCCTGCACTGCAGCCACTCATTCAAAACCGTAAGATTGTGAGTTCAAAACCAGCAAAAGGGCTTAAGCTCGACTCAGGCTTGCATCCTTCTGAGGTCGCTAAAATGAGTACCCAGATTGTTGGGGGCAAATTAGTTTACAGTTGTAAACCGCTTAGACACCCCTTAGGCAGTATGAAGCGGTATATAAATGAAGCTTTTTTTTTTTTTTTGTTAGAATGACTTGGAGATTTTTCATTCAAGTTGACTTGATGGCAATTAACAATAGATGGGGTGGGAGAATGAGGTGACTTACTAGTCAATTTATAGGTGAGTGGTAATGGTAGGGATGAAGCCAGCATGATGTAGTGGTTTGAATGTTGGACTATGACCCTGGAGAGCAGGGTTCAAATCTCCACTCAGCCATGGAAATCCCTGTGTGACCTTCGGCAAGCCACACTCTCTCAGTCTCAGGAGATGGCAATGGCAATCCCCCTGTGAAGACACATTTGGTAGGAAGACAACAAATGGTAGGGAGGGGAAAAGGTTGGAAATCATTTGCAGGTAATTTTTGCTGTAATGGAAAAACTTGCCTTAGAAGTAATAAAATAAGTGACAATGTGATATCCTTGGCTGTGTTGTGATTACCAGGGGGTTTCAGGAATTGCAAAAGTGGGGTTGAGGACTGGGTCAAGTTTCTTTCAAATGTGAGATTCACAATTCTCCTCAGTACTTACCAGGATGCTCTTGTTTGCTATTGCTTAAAGAAAAATAACAAACCATACTGGGTTTAGAATGGGGTGGTTATTATTATTATTATTATTAACCTTTATTTATATAGTGCTGTAGGTTTACTTGGTGGTGAAGGCAGCTGTGTTGGCCTGTGTGGAAAAAAATCCAAATAAGAATATTATTGCAAGTCAAGGATGGGAGACCTTCACTAAGGGCCATATTCCTGTCTGGTCAGGAGCTGATGCTGGAGGCTATCCGTGCCAAAGCCAGCAGTGAGTGGAGCTGGGTCCCAAAGTGAGTGAGACCACTCTTTCCCTTCCCTCTTTCCCTTCTGACACCCCCTTCTCTCTCTTTCATGTTCTCTCTCTCAGTACCCAGCACACTGCTATGGGAAAGAATGATGACTCTTGCCTGCATGTTTGAGATGAGATCTTTCAGAGATGAACTTATTCCAAGAGCTAAAATTTGCTCACCTCTAACAAAATGATGTTATTAGAGCCAACTTAAAACCACAAAGCAATGAGATGGTTTTCAGGTTTCACAGAACCCACATTTAGTTTCAAACAAAGGTAATATACTTGTGGGGGGAAGTGGGATAGCAATGGGGAAGTGAAAGATGATACAGGTGTAGAATGCATGAGAAAAGCCCCATCTGCAATATATTAGAGCTTTAAGATAGAAATATAGGGTTCAGGCATTACTTGGGAACTTCCTAAATTTGTTATTGATTTTTCTTACTACTCCAGGCATAGCATTGTAACTGAAGCAAACACTTGAGTGTCTGAGACTGGGGTCCTTTGCAGTTATGCAGGAGTAAATTCCATTCTCAGGGGCACCGTTGCACTTATTTCCATGTAAACATCCACATGGATTTACATCTGTAACTCTGGTAAATCTACATTCTTGTACTTGGTTGTTGGTGGTGATGTTGCTGCTGCTGCTGCTGCAACTGTTGTTGCACTGCATCCATCACTATGTTTTTAAAACTTCATTCCCCAATGGGAACTATCAGTTTGAATCCAGCTTTTTGTCTGCCTTGTATCTGAATACAAGGAGGCAGGGATCAGCTCTATTTGTACACATTCATTATAATACTGATTCTGCCTTTGTAAAATGGGGATTATTGACAGGTTAAGGCTTCACTGTCTCAGTTATGCCTAATGTCAAGATAAAATGCAGAAATGGTTAGGAGTTTATATGTCAGGGGCTTTTGTTATTGTTGTTTTGTTTCAAAGCTGTTAAAAATAAAAATGGCTCAAAACCATATGAGTCCTGAAATGCCAAATCAGTTTTGGCTTCTAATCCTGAGGCTTCAGAACTGATCTGGGATTTCAGGTTGTATGTTTATGAGAGGGAAAAATGAATAAGAAGTACTTGAACAGAGAGTTCAAAAGGAGCACTTCAGGCAGCAAAAGGAACCACAGACATGCTTCTGGCTTATTCCCAATTACCTCAATGAAGCAAGGAGCAGAGAGCCACAGTTTGATGAGAAGCCTTGGCATCAAGCTTGTAGAGAAATTTGGAGCGGGGGGGGGGGGGGGGAGCAAAGCAACACCACATTTATGGAGGACAGTTTGTCAATATTAACTTATTATCATATCATTTGATTTGCCCAAACAGCTGTTATCTGTTATACATTATTTACTATGGAAAAGTCAAGAGGACAAGGTGGAGTGGATGTTTTAGCTGATACTCCTCCAGGTTTTCCATCTCATATTACTCTGGTAAAGCTGTCCCACCATCTTTGTTTATTATTGGTGGATGGAATTCAGTATGTTTACCTAAATGAATTTACATCTGTGGGAAATAGAATTGAGCCATTTTACAACATCCTGATTCAGCACGAGCCTGCCATGATGTTAATATGTAGTGAGCTGGTAAAATAACTATTGTGCATTGAATACTCCCAACATGCATCAGGATACCAGCTAGAGAGTGTGGATGTGCATTAGTAGAGCCCAATGTGTATCAGGACACATGTACTGGTGTTCTGATATATTTCTTAACAATTCATTGGGAGGGATCTGTGTAGTTTTGTTGCTGTTAACTACTGTCAAGTCACTATTCAACTTACAGCAACCCTATGAATGAGATCCTCCAAGCTTACCCTGTCATCAGCATCCCTACTCAGATCTTGTAGATTTAGGGCCATGGCTTTTCCTTCCGTCTCTACTGCTCTAGTCTTTGGACTTTAGAACACCAGCCTGTTGACTCACAGCAATCATGTTATTGAAGTAAACAGAAAGATACCAGTTTGAAAGCAATCATAGTCACCCTCTTTTCACTTCACTGCAGTCATGCTATTATGCTCCCCCACTCTCTCTTCCACAATGCCTCACTAGACTTTTTGCTGCAATTGCACAATTATGACAAAATTATTTTAAAAAATTACAAAAACAGGAAAACAAAATAAAAGCAATTGGGAATAGTTAAGGGAAAAGGAGGGAGGGAGTAGGAGGAGTGAAGGAGACTTATGCCCACTCCTACGATATCACTGCTAGAATGTTGGAACTGTAGCAAAAGGGACATATCACACCAGGAGCAGTAGTGAAAAAATAGTGGTACTGGGAGCCATTGATGGGTTTTTCCCACTAATGAAAAGGTGCACCACACCAACAATTGAAAGGCAAAGCAGCAACAGGAGAGATGCAACACTGTGTGATAAGTACCAACCAAAGACACTATTATACTGTGGTAATTGTGATTTACCAGCCTCAAGTGATAAGACCCTTACTCTCTAATCCTGCTTCTGCTCAGCACTTATTCTCCTCAATGCCTACTGCCATGCTGCAGAATTAATTCAGTTTGACATTGCTTTAATGCTCCAAGGCTTCATCCTATGGAATCATGAGACTTGTAGTTTGCTCTGGCACCAGAGCTCTCTGACCAAGAAGGCTAAATAGCTCATAAAGCTACAAATCCCAGAATTCCATAGTACTGGGCCATGGCAATTAAAGCAGAGTAAAACTGCACTAATACTGCAGTGTACATTCAGCCATTGTCTGCCCTAATCTCTTTCAGCACTACTGCTTTTTCATCCTGGCAAGTATTGGGCATGACTGAACTGAAGAATAAACCTGGTTTAATAAAGTAGTGTGATGAATATTTCAGAATATACAGTGGATTTTGAAAGTCTAGCTGACAGTCTCAGAAAAGCAATGGACCTAAATATGTGCCACAAAATGGTTTTTAAATTGAAGTCAAAATTGTAACTGTAAGCCATATAAGACCTATGATCACTATAAACCAGGTTCTAGGTAAAGGGTAAAATTGGTAAAACCTATGGATTCATTCTTGCTCTGAGCCATTAGTTACAGAACAAGCAAACAGACTGTATATTTCAGCTTTAGGGTGGAAGAAAGATAGACACTGAGTGTTCATATAGAATGGAGATACTAACTTCTTCAAACTCCTTTGAAGATTTTCACACCATCACCTACCGTGGGGTAAAGTGCTGGGAAAGTGAGAGTAAAATGTCCCGGAACCATGAGGGTGTGAAAGCTGGTCATGCTTCTGAAATGTCAGTGAAGTGTCACCTCACCTCTACTGTCCTTGTATTGTTCACAGAGCAACCATTTCCTATTTGTGGGAACTTTGTGTTAATAGGAAATGGTACTCCATGAATGATTCAAGGACAATAGAGGTGGGGGGACGCTTCACTGATCATAGAATCATAGAATCATAGAAATTTAGAGTTGGAAGAGACCACAAGGGCCATCCAGTCCAACCCCCTGCCGTGCAGGAACTCCCAATCAAAGCATACCCGACAGATGGCCATCCAGACTCTGCTTAAAAACCTCCAAGGAAGGTGACTCCACCACCCTCCGAGGGAGTGTGTTCCACTGTTGAACAGCCCTTACTGTCAGGAAGTTCCTCCTAATGTTGAGGTGGAATCTCTTTTCCTGCAGTTTGCATCCGTTGTTCCGAGTCCTGTTCTCTGGAGCAGCAGAAAACAAGCTTGCTCCCTCCTCAATGTGACATCCTTTCAAATATTTAAACAGAGCTATCATATCACCTCTTAACCTTCTCTTCTCCAGGCTAAACATCCCCAGCTCCCTAAGGCGTTCCTCATAGGGCATGGTTTCCAGACCCTTCACCATTTTAGTCGCCCTCCTTTGGACATGCTCCAGTTTCTCCACATCCTTTTTGAATTGTGGTGCCCAGAATTGGACACAGTATTCCAGGTGGGGCCTGACCAAAGCAGAATAGAGTGGCACTATTACTTCCCTTGATCTAGACACTATACTTCTATTGATGCAACCTAAAATTGCATTGGCCTTTTTAGCTGCTGCATCACACTGTTGACTCATGTTCAACTTGTGGTCTACTTGGACTCCTAGATCCCTTTCACATGTTGTCTCATTCAGCCAGGTGTCCCCCATCCTATATCTGTGCATTTCATTTTTCCGCCCTATGTGTAGGACCTTACATTTCTCTGTGTTAAATTTCATTTTGTTAGCTTTGGCCCAGCTTTCTAGTCTATTCAGGTCATTTTGAATTTTGATCCTGTCCTTTGGGGTATTAGCTACTCCTCCCAATTTCGTGTCATCAGCAAATTTGATAACTAGGCTCTCAATACTGTCATCCAAGTCATTAATAAAGATGTTGAATAGCACTGGGCCCAGGACAGAGCCCTGTGGGACCCCACTTGTCACTTCTTTCCAGGATGAAAAGGAACCGTTGGTGAGCACCCTTTGGGTTCGGTCAGTCAACCAGTTACAAATCCATGTAACGGTTACCTTGTCTATCCCACATTTTGCAAGCTTGTTTGCAAGAATGTCATGGGGAACCTTGTCAAATGCCTTACTGAAGTCAAGATATACTATATCCACAGCATTTCCTTCATCTACCAAGCTAGTAATTTTATCAAAAAAAGAGATCAGATTTGTCTGGCATGACTTGTTTCTCTGAAACCCATGTTGGCTTTTTGTGATTATGGAATTATCTTCCAGATATTCACAGACTCTCTGCTTAATGATCTGCTCCAGAATCTTTCCTGGAATTGATGTCAGACTAACCGGACGATAATTGTTGGGATCCTCTTTTTTCCCCTTTTTGAAGATTGGGACAACATTTGCCCTCCTCCAGTCTGCAGGGACTTCTCCTGTTCTCCAGGAGTTCTCAAAGATGATTGCCATTGGTTCTGATATTACATTTGCCAGTTCTTTCAATACCCTAGGATGTAGTTCATCTGGTCCTGGAGACTTATATTCATTTAGATTAACCAGGTATTCCTGTACTGTTTCTTTACTTATTCTGTGCTGAAATTCCCCTATTCTGTCCTCTGCCCCATCATCCTTAGGTTGGGCACCCTTTGTCTTTCCTGAGAAGACTGAAGCAAAGAAGGTGTTGAGCAATTCTGCCTTTTCTCTGTCTCCTGTGAGCATTTGGCCATCTTCTCCACGCAGTGGCCCAACTGTTTCCTTCTTCTTCCTTTTGCTGCGGACATATCCAAAAAAGCCCTTTTTATTGTTCTTAACGTCTCTAGCAAGCCTGAGTTCATTTTGCGCTTTAGCTTTTCTGACTTTATCCCTACATGTACTGGCTATTTGTTTGAATTCCTCTTTGGTGATTTCCCCATTTTTCCATTTTTTATACATGTTCCGTTTAAAACTTAGCTCATTTGTAAGTTCCTTAGTCATCCATACCGGTTTCTTGAGACATCTCCCATTTTTCTTTCTCATTGGAACTGTCTGAAATTGTCCCTTTAGTATCTCCCTTTTGAGGAACTCCCATCCATCTTGAACTCCCTTCTCTTTTAGTATTCTTGACCATGGGATCACCCCCAGTATTTCTCTAAGTTTATTGAAATCAGCTTTCCTAAAGTCTAGAATGCGTGTCTGACTATGCCTAGCTTCACCTTTCCACTGTATGATGATTCAGAAGTATGACTGGCTTTCACACCATCACACTTCAGGGACATTTTACCAGCGTTTAATCCACGGTAAGTACTGGTGTAAAAATCTTCTATGTCTGCTAAAACCACTTGCACTGGAACAACACAGATACATTATGTATCACTCCAGAAACTGGCAGATATGACTATCAGGTTTTCCTAATATTGGGACAGAAGGAGACCTGTGTGCTGCATGTATTCAAGGTTTATCACATCATTTTGTTTTTTTAAAAAATCATGTAAATTGGTGATTTAGCACAATAGCTCACAGGATTAGGACTTTCTTATACCCCAGATGGCCTAAAGGGAGGCAAAGAGGAACATTAGGTGTGCGGTATGAAGCAGGCACATTGCTATATTACTGGGTGAATTGTCAATTTTTCAGAAAAGTGGTTTCTTGAGTGCCCAGGTCTGGGCAGCTTTAGGGCCAGAATACTTTGGACTGCTCCCTGAATATTCTGGCTCATGCAAACACAGCCAGATTGTTAAGGCAAGGAGCATGGGAATTATAGTCATAGAAATGCAAAGCTGTATGTGTGGGAACCAAAGTCTGTAAATTTCCAGCACGAGGTGAGATAGTGTAGTGAGACACGTACACAACAACAACAGATGTGAGTATAGCCATAACACACAAGGAATAGCAACACAAGATCCGGAAAGGAAGGTCGTGTAAAAGGTAAACAACGACATCACTGAAAAACATCACATGGGTGATTAAGTCATAGTAAGAGGTTGGACTATGGTATGGGAAAGTGTGGATCTAACCAATAGTATTGTTTGTATACACCCAGTGCACACCCAGTGGGTGGTAACCAAAATTGAACTATTTCTGTATTGTTCTGGTGAGACATTGCACCGCCACCACGACCACGAAGCCACACACACACGCACACATCCTCAACAACAATGTGAACTAGAACGTGAACCTGAACCTGTAACTAAGCTTTTGTGCAGGAGGAGATGTGGATGTATATAGCTTGATTAGTATAGCCAGAGTGTGTTTAGCAAGAAATGTGTTGCAAAGATGTTTATTGTTTTCATATTCAGTTTGTATTATTCAAGTAACAAATAAAGATAGTTTAGTGTACAGCTCGTGTGGTTTGTTGACTGCAAGAAGAGTGAAGCAGCAACAGTAATTCCAGAAGTTCCAGAGCTGATGGTTTTTGTTCCTGGAAGGAGAGCACTAAAAGATGGTGTCAGGATCTTGGAGCCGCTTCTCGGTAAACTCTGCTACTTGCAACACATCACACCATTGATCAGTTTTGATCAGCCCAGCATTGACGAGTTGGTGGTGAGTTAAGTCTGGGGAAAGTGCAACAACTCCCATCATCCCTGACATTATTGCCATTCTCATTTGTTTTAAACCTTGGCAAACCTATACAAATTTTTTCCACAGAAGTGCTGTGGATGGCAATACCATGCCCCCCCCCCCCCCAAAAAAAAACTTATTATGGTAAACTTCAAGGTGCTCACAGTGAATTTGGGATGAAAAATGAAACCAGGGTGGAATAAAAAAAATGGATTGTAGTAATGGATTACTTCAAGTTACTCTCACATACATAAATGCATGTCCTGGTAGCAATTCTATGGATATCACCAATTAAAAGGATTCTAGTAGCAGGGCAGGGAAGGAGGGTTTTGAAAGACTTTACCCTGGGAACATGGAGAGCCAGTAGCAATCAGAGAAGGTAATGCTTTGCTCAATGAACTACTGATGATACTCAGGCAGCTTCATCTGATACATTATAAACTACCTTCAGGCCACATTGGAACCAACATTAGTATATATATAATAATAAAAATTAATCAATTTTTTCATATAGCCAAGACTGTAAAAAAAATTGTTAAAACTAGGTTTGTACACATAGATCAGCTAAAGACCAACATTTTTGGCACATCAACTTGATTTGGCCCAATCTGGCATGAGTTCAGAATAGTTTGCATTGGGTCAAATGGGTTCCTAAAATGCTCCAATGGTTTCTGGAGCAGCTGGGACTATGAGATGTTTCAGCATGGGGCAGCTGAACATCCTGTAAAATGCACTTTTTTCTCCAATCTGGAATACCACAGTGGTGTGTTCATAGTGTGATGGTGAAGGGGAAGTGCTGGAGTACAGTTGGAATGACATCTCTAACTTCCAATGTATGACAAAAGTCTAATTAGCATTTCCTGAAATTTCAAATTGAGGTATCTGTGAGGAGGCTTTATCCGTGATGCCACTGAGGTTATACAACATAAACTGATTTACAATCACCAGATCAAAATGCAGCCCCCATGTGATTGTGGTTGATTATATTTGTTTCTACATTTGAATTATATACAATATCATAAAATATTTTTTTTTTAAAAAATGGAGCCCTCTTTTTGTTATAAAAAAGCTAAAGATGTGTAGCATATTTTCATTGCAAACATTTTAATGCCTTGACCAGTGGCATTGTTCAGGTGGCATCAGCTGGTGTGGTAATTCATGGTATCATCCCCCCCCCCATTGACTTCCTTCTACACCACATCAAACAGAATCCTTAGTAATGGTTTTGGTACTAATGTTACTCATAAATTTTTTTTGGTATTTTGTTACTAATAAATCATAATCCTTGAATATCACTGAATGTAACTGCAATAGCTGTGATATTAATAATTAGCAAAATTAAAACTATAACTTTAAATTACAATATCTTATGCATAACCTAAATGTATTGACATGTACATTGTTTTATGTGGCTAAAGTGAAATTTGGTAAGATGTGATGTTTTTAAATAAAAGTTAAAAAGAATAACATTTTTAAATTTTTTAAAATATATTTACTTTGAAGAGGCATGGGCAGTATGCAGGAAAGAGGAAGGACACTACTGAAGAAGCATAAGGAGGTGGATGAAACTAAGGGACAGAGTGGAAAGGAAGTGTGGACAGCATGGGGGAGGGGCAGTAAAAAGTTTCTAGCTGAAAGGAGGAGAAAGTTTCTAGCTGAAGAGATGTTAATAACATGTAGAGTAGAGAAAGCAGGAAAAAAGGCCAAAAATATAATTAAGCAGAAAGAAAAGAGATGAGGTGAATAATTTTTATATCTATTTTTTATATATATTCCATTTATACCTTGTTTTTCCTCTTTCAAGGGACCCAAGGCAGCCTAACAAATTGAAAATGAAACTTTAGCTAAAAATGTCCTATTATAGAAGTCCCAAATTTGAAAGCTTCTTTTTGCTGCCATTTTCCCCATGCCACCACATACTCTAACTCCTTGCTCCAGTTATTCAGTCTTTCCCAAATGGCATCACTCTGGGCCATCAAAGCAATGCCCTTCACCCAGCCTTGCAAGTTTCTCAACTGCCATCGCCACTACTAGCAAAAGATATGGCTAAGGGACTGAGACCAGGGGAAGAGCAGAAGACACCAAGACATTAAGTGATCAGTGAGGCTGTGCAATGGTTTTAAGGGACTCTGAAAAGAAGTTTCATGCAGCCCTTATCCTCACCATTGTCCTAAAGGCTGATGGTTCTCTTGTGCACCAATACTTTGATTGAAGATGCCCTTTGCTACCCCCTTTCCCTCTCACTGCCCCCCCCCCCGCTGCCTTTTTCCTCTTCACTGCCCCCCTGGATCTTTCTACTGTCTCCTGGGGGGGGGCATACCACCCACTTTGGGAATCACTGGCTTAAAGCATAATGAAACATGCAAAATAAAAACAGAACATCCTACTTTGAATACTCTTCTGCTCTATGATTAAAATCAGTCAAAAGCCTGCCTAAATAAAAAGGTTGTATCCTACCAGCAGAAAGAGAGCTGTGGGGAAGGGATAGAAGTTAGTCAGTACTGAATCATTTAGTGGACCCATGGCCACCTTGGAAGAGTGAGATGCATGAAAAAAGAATTTCTCACCCTTTTCTCCTGCACTTAGGCTCTTCAAGCCCTATCTAGGGGAAGCAGAAAAGTCGGCTTCATCCAAAACCATTTTCCTTTTTTCTTTTTTTTTTTAAAACAGAACACCAGAATGTGAAAGGGGAATGTTTTCCCCCTCTCTTCATAGTGCTTAGTGGGAAAAGATTTCATCTGTCCCTTCTTCATACACACCCATACCCATGTTTTGGAGGCTTCACTAGGATACCATCCTGTACTCCTGATCTTACCTGATTTTAGTGGCTAAGCAGGGCCAGAATTTATTAGAACTCAGCTGCGGGGACCATCATAGAACAGCAGATAGCAGGACTAGGACTAGGGCTTTGTGTTAATGGGTTTCCCCCTGTTCTGGCATCTTGTTTAAATGTCAGATGGCCCAAACCCCAGTTCTGGTGTGACTAATCTGTATAGTGTCCAGCATGTTCAGCTCCAGAACTGGGGTGTAACAATCTTTTTTTTGGGGGGGGGGGAACCCACATACCTCTTACTTTGGATTTTCCAGGAAGTTCCAGAGCCCTCCATTTCCACACTGTGGCGAGTGTCTGTATGGACATCCTACTGAATTGCTTGGCATGTCTGCTGCTGTCACCAATTGCTTGTTGTAAGGTCATAAAGAGGACCCAGACATGTGATTGTCACCGGGTCCCTCATTCAGGCCTTCGAAGTGAGGGGCCTGCGGTGGTGGCAGACACACTGGGTGGTTCAGTAGGATGCTTGTTCAGACTATCATCCCAGCATGGAAATGGAGGGTCAAGTAACAGGAGGAGGTCAGGGCAGCTTCAAAGCTAGGATACTCTGGGTTGTAACCAGAATATCCTGGCCAGTGCAGACAAGGTACAGGAAAACTTGTTAACCAAAGTTCCAATGTGCTTCTGCCAGTCCAAGTTGACAAGACTGGACTACATGGACCAGTTTTCTGTCTCAGTAGTATAAGGAAGCTTCTTATTTCAATTTGTGATCTTCAAAGGTTTTCCACTTTATTAAAAGGATTACAAAAAGACTTATAACCAGCATGAGGATCCTTAAGATACTGATTTTTAATTAGCTGTGGAAATAAGAATATTACTGTTTTAAATTAATATAAAAATAACATTTAATTCTCAAAGTTGTGGCCTAAACTTTACCCATCCTCATCATATGGGTAACAGCTACTTCTGAGAAAGAATGACACATCATACCTACAGTGTATCAGTACAGAGGCAGTTTCTTGAGGGAGGGCAAGAAAATATTAGCATAATATATTTCCAGTGCACACAACTGACTAAGAAAATTTACTGCTGGCATATGTGGGCCATAGCTCACAATCACTTGGCTTCACAATGTTTTACATACCCCCACCCCTCTGTCTGAGAGCTACACTCTCTCAGTCAATCACTCTTCATAATATATTGGGCACTACCCAACCTGATGGGAATGCAGCAATATTTAACATGTAAAGAACAAAATTACATATTCATAATAGAAAATCTAACATGTTCTTTTGGTTTGTTCATGTCTGTAAGGACATGGCAGGTGAACGATGGATAGATCAAGTTAAGTGATGTTCTTGTAGATTCACTATGATGTGTAAGATAAAAGAGAACCATTAAATAGTATATCTTATTTATGGAGCAGCAGAAGCAGCCCCTATGGATTGTCAAATACCCTATGAAATATCACCAGGCATGATAATGTGTTCTTGCTAATAGTCCCATTGTTTATCAGACCCCAGAAGCAAGAAGGTTACTAAGCAGGCATTTTGTCGAGTTTCTCCCTCCTGCCCCCACCCATGTAATGAGTTGGAAATCACCAAAAGAGCTGTAGAGAATTTTCGAAGGGATGGGTTAAAGAAAAAGAAATCTACTGATTGTACCATTCCCCATAATTATTTCCAGAGACTACTCAGACTCTTCCAATATCTATATTTTTAAGGGCACAGGTAGAGGGATTCATAGAAATACCTTTGTACATTAGAATAAGATAGCTTCACTGATTCCTATATAATCTGTCCCTATATCTTCCTTCAAGCAAGATGGGCCAGCTTATGGAAACTGAAAAGGTTGAGTTCCAAGAATTGACAGGTAAATTCATCATGACCTACTGTTTATTTGCTGTTGAACCTGAACATTTATAAGATGCTCTACTTGTCCCAAGTGTTGACAAAGCTATATTTTGAAAAGTGAGTCTGCACATTTATTTGTTGTTGTTGTTGTTGTTTAGTACTACTACTTGTTGTTGCTGTTCTCTGCTTTCAAGTCATTTCTGACTTACCACAATCCTAAGGCAAAATTATCATGGAATTTTCTTGGCAATATTTGTTCCGGGGGTGGGGGGGGGGTGCCTTTGCCTTACTCTGAGGGTGAGAGAGTGTCCATCCAGTGAGGGCTCATTCATACTACAAAATGGAAACTGGGTTATTTTGCTGTCATTCAGACTTGCACTGAATCTACTTGGTGCAGTTTGTGAGGGACCCATCAAAAAGCCCATTTGAACTGGTGTATTTGGCAAAGGATCTCTTAGCAGTTCTTTTTTAAAGAACCACAGCGATCCACATCTCTGATGTTGTGGATGCACTATAGGATCGATTTGGATCACACAGCCACCATTCAGGAAATGGAGGTGCCTCCATTTTGATCTGGAATGGTGGTGAATAGGAACTTTAAACTGGATCTAAATTCCATGGAGAGATTTACTGCCTAAAAACAAAGTGGGAATGGTGAATCGATTTTGAATCAATTCACAGATGCTAATCTCTCTGTGCAAAAAATGTAAGTGTGACTGACTCCAAGTTTCCATGTCTGAGTGGAGATTCAAACCCCAGTCTCTAGAGTTGTAGTTCAACACTCAAACGATACCATGTTGGCTCCCACCACCACCACCACCACCACTAGTACTATATTATTATTTTTATTGTTGTTGTTATTGTTATTATTAACAATAAATGTTTATAAAGCATGGAGTTGCTACCGGTAGTTAAATGGAGAAAATATCAACCCCAGAGAAGGAAAAAGGCTTGCTAAAGAATTAACATGACATCTGGGAAGGTAAGTCCTTTCTTAATAACACATTATAATTACTTGAGTGTCATCAAGGATGTGAACAGAGATTGAACTGTTAGACATTGACCTTCGGCCCCACAGAGACCGGCCTGAAAGGCTGGCCTGGGGGCAGAGTCAGGGCATAGTGTCCTGATGAGGCAAGCCCAATTCCGCCCCCCCCCCCAGGGCACCCTGACACCTTGTGCTGCTGAAGATTTGTACAGCCCCTTAGTCTTCTTAGTAGTTCCAGACTGAATAGACCTATTGAATAAAAAGCATTTACATCAAGCATTAACTCACCTTTCAACAATATAATCGGTTTATTGTTCTTGGGTTACCCATAGGAGTCAAGCCATTATTGCATGAACTTTCAAGAAGCTTTTGATAATGTTCCTTACCCCAAACTGCCAAGCAACCTAAGCAGTCATGGCAATACTGGTTGAAGAGAAAAAAGAGAATAGGAATACATACTTCTCATAATGGAAGAGTGTAAATAGTGGGTTTCTTCACAGATCTGTATTGGATGCATTTTAACTGTTTCATAAACAGTCTGAAGTTCAGGTGAAATAGTGTTCTTTATATTAAATGGCACAATCAACGTTTGCATTTTGGATTTTATATTTTCTGTGAATATTTTGAAGCTGTGAATGGTTGAATCAGTGAAGAAAGCATCTGTGGATACAGAGGGTCAGCTCTATTTAAATTCACTTGCTGGTCAGCTATAGATTCATTGATTCTATTGCTGAATGGTAAATCACTGCTTTTATACATTCATTTCATTGATTCAATGGGTCTACCTCTTTGTACAAATATACACTGCACCTATTTGCAGTTTTAATACCTGCTGGAGAAAGCTTTATGAAGCTCTTTGCTCTACCATTTTGTTTGCATCATAGCAAAAAATAAATGAATGTGCACTTCACTTTTCACTGTGCCATTGTATTTAATGGGACTTGAGCATCTATGGAGTTTGGTATCCACAGGGGGTCCTCGAACCAAACCCCTGCAGATACCAAGGCCCCACTGTATTTAGGCCATAGATGTCAGAGTATGGCTACTTACTCCTCCTCCTATTTCCCCCTTTCCCCCTTAGCTTACTTGGATTGCAGCTAACTGATTTCAAAATGTAAAACTATTTATATCTCAATTAACTCAGCAGGGAGGAGAGGAGAAGTACATTTTTCCTTCCAGTAGGCTCAGGCAAATGCAAACTGCTGCAACATCTTCTTCATTAATAGTTTTTTTCCCCCCAGCTTGACCACACTTTGATGTTTGGTCACACATGTCCAAGTTTTCATCTATGAAGTGCTGGAGTGTATGATAACACTGCAATTTTGAGAAAAAATGTGAAAGAAGGTTGTAAAAATGACAAAGACATAACCAGACCCCTTCAACCCTTTGCAATTCTGTGATTCTACAAAACTAGGGCTGTTCAGTTTTTTTAATCAGAAAATCAATTTCAGTGCTTCCCCATGCTTGTGTGTATACAGACATTGCATATTAGTTTCTGGTAGACGGGTTTGTTTCCCCTATGTCTGAGTCCAGCATGAAGGCCTGTAGTCCACATATTGGTAGGAAAGCAATCACATTATGTTTCTGTAGCAATCTACACATAGAGATAATTCTCGAGAGTGACTTGTTTACAGATAAATGCAACATGTGAATTGTCCCTTGTAGAGTAGTTAAAGTAAAACTACTGGTTTCTGGTATTGACTGTAAAAGAAAAGTGGATGGCTGCTTGGATTGATTCTTGGTATTTGAGTTCATGCCCCAAAGCGGAAGAATAAAACTCACTGTTTATCTTCACAGCACTTGGAATTCTATTTTAAGATGTGATCGTTGCAGGCCTTGAGTTTTTTTGTTCATTGAAATATTAGCATTACCATTATTTATAACACTGCGATTTTATGGGTATGGATCATTGCCTTTATCCATTGGTTCTGATTAATGGACTAAACCCAAATTTCTGTGCCAAGTCATGCTTGAAGTTGTAGCCTCTGACCTCTTCTTCTTGTTGAAAATGTATTTCACTGTGTCTGGGATAAACGTTTTTGCATATTGAGTTCTGGGAGCATAATGGTTCAACTTCAAAATGTGGCAGGTCTTTCACAATCAGCTTTTTATCACTGGTACTTATATTTAATTTATTATTCCCAAGTGTAACATTCATCCAACTAGATTTTGTTTTTGGGGGGGTTTGCTAGAGTCAAGCTGAAACCATGCAACAAAGTTCATTGCAAGCCATAACCTATTTGAATCCCCACCTGAAGTTGCCATGATCTATCCCAACATTATTTGCCATGTGTGTCATAGAGACAGACTGCAAGCTGCACTTTGACACTTGGAGATGGCCGCCCTACTTGAAAGCATGTCATGTGTTGAACCAGACAGCTGAATACAGGCAGCCACATTTAAGAAAGTGTTGTTGTTGTTACTGTTGTTGCTACTGGTGTTAGAAGTGGGGAAACCCAAGAAAAACCCCACTAATTCATTTAGCCCATCATATCCCATACTTCCAGGAAACCTACAAGTGGGTTGTAAAGGCAATAATAAAGATGTAGCTACAGGGAAAGGCATTTTCCAAATTGCTAACACTGTTGTAACTTAAAACTGCAATTCGGCATTTGAATATATAATTTAGTCACCCAAACACATGGAGCAGACAAAGTTATGAGTGTTACCAATGGAATGCTAACACAGCAAACATAAGAGTTCTAAGGAGTGGGTGGTTTCCAGTGTCTTACTCTGCAATGACACAAATGTGATTACAGAGAAATTTCATGTGCGGGGGGAGGCAGAATTTTTATCTGAGTGGATCATGTCCTCACCTCCTCCTTACAGCTATATCCCTTGCAATAAGATTTTCCCACTTACTTCCTGACCCCCAGGCATTGAGGCAATGACACATTCACTACCCATTGATAGATTTAGGCGACATCAGTACTGCAAAAATAATTATTGAATTGTGGGAACTATAGATTTTTGAGCTATTTAGCCTTATCTGTCAGAGGGCTCTGGTGCCACAACAAACTACAATTCACAAAATTCCATAGCATTGAGCGATGGCAGTTAAAGTGGTGTCAGCATGGATTATTTTTGCAGCCTAAATCTTGGAAATATTACTTTTTGGACTACAGATCCCAAACTCATATTTTTCAGCATTCCAAAAAAAAAAAAAAAAAAAAAACTTTCAGCAAATATCTATAGTTCTATCAGGATTTAATTCATGTAGTTTGATATGAAACGTCTAAGAACTTGAAGGGGAGCAGGCTCTCTTTTGTGTCTGGAATGTAGTTGAGGGGAAAGTTACTGCAAGAAAATATCCTACTGTACACTCAGCATTTCTCAGGAGAAACAAAACACAAGAGAGAAAGATTCTTGCTGGAAAATTTTCTCTTGAAATTTACAAGCTTGTCAGTCTATCAGTTGAAAGAGTTTCCATTTTTTTGGCCTAATGCTGTGAGTTTAGATCTAAGGCTTTGGTGGCAAAGTGATTTGTTTCTTTTACTGCAGCCCTTTTGGTGGCTGAATTATACTTCAGTTAGCCCCTGTATCCATAGTTACAGTGTTTTTCCAGGAACACAGCAATCTTGCCTGGTGAAGTTTCTTCAAAACCCAGCCAACAAGCGAACTTTGGTGAAAACTAATTGCTGTCTTACAGCAGTTCCTCTCCTTCCTCCATAGCTCCCCTTACCATCCCCAAATTTAGATGAATTTGGGGGGGGGGGGGGAGAGGGAGTCTGTAACCCCAGAGGATGAAAGAAAACCTCTATAAATTAGTTCCAATCAACACAAACAAACTATACTTTTAATAGCAGAAGCAGAGCAGGAAAAAATCAGTAGATGTTGGATACAACATTGTATAGAGAAATCATAAGCAACGAGTAATACAGATGCAACCATGATGGGAAGACACTGTATTTAAACAAGGAACCTCTTACTGTTCTGATTTGCTTATTAGGGCCATGGCCTTTCATTCTTTTCTCTTCTCCCTCATCCTCTGTGCTAATTGATTCTCATACTATTCAAAAGAATCCATGGTTAGCAGTCATCAGGGTAACCTGTAGCATATTGAGTCACATGCTAGAAAGCCTAGGTTGGGAATTGAGTCAGAATGGTTGGAGCTATGCCAGCTCCAAAGGCTAAATTGGTTACAGACCTTGGGAAATGGAGAAATGGGTGGGTGGGTTGTTGGAGGGGGGAGATTTGCCAGCTCACTGCCTAGGTTCTTTGCACCATCTGTTGTTGGCAACAACTCTGAGGGAACTACACATTTATCCCCTTCATCAACTATATATCACAAGAATGAATGAAAGGAGGTACATAGAGAAGGAAACATTAATTGGCATATGCAGGTATCATATGCATGTTGAGGCCAATTAGATTTTGTTAAGTACTAATAGATCCCCAATTAGCAATCTTTCTTATGAGTTCAAGAAGAAATGATATCTATTCTTGGTCCCCCCCTTCCTTTTGGAAAGTTAAGATGGTATCCAGAATCTTTGTTTTAACAATATATCATGATTCATTACATGTAAGAAAAACTTTTTGCTATTCTTTCTCTTACCAAAGCACACATTAGATATTGTCCAAAATGAGGGGAGACTGAGGGGAAGAAAAGTTTCTCATGCCCCCCCCCCCAGTTGTGCATGTGTCAACATGTCGATGTAATTTGGAGCATTTACATTTTGTTTTTCTAGTTTCAAAAGCATTTTGTTCCCGATTCAAAACAGATCTCTTGATATTTTAACATTTTTTTAAAAAAAAATCATAAAATATTCTGCTGGCTTTTAAAAGCAAGTTCAATAAATATTACTTGTTAAAGCATTTTTAATATCCCCTTCATTCTGTAAGAGTGGTTTCTGAAAACTGAAATATGATTATCACAATACAATAGAATCAAACAACAAAACAGCATTACAAGGAAATAGGTAAAACAGAGAGAGGGGGGGGGGAGAGAGATAAGAGACCACAATAAGAATTTTAAATGCCTGGATAATTTATATTACAATTTTGTATTCTCTAGTATGACTTAGGTCAGATTTCAGAGGGAATATGATCTCAGATATTCCTAGCCTATTCAGAGGAGATCTAACTACAGATCCACACCCATTGCACCTCAGATGTCAGTTGTTGATGTTAACTGCCCTCAAGTGGACCGCACCTCTTTCTAGCCCTATGTATGAGACTTCTCTGAACCTCCTATCCTTCACTGCTCTGCTTAAGTCCTGCAAATTTAGGCCTCTGTCCTCCCTGATTGAATCTAGACATCTGGTGTGTCGTCTTCCTCTCTTTCCACTATCTTCATTATTGTCTTTTCTGTTGAGTCATGCTTTCTCATGATATGGCCAAAGAACAATAGTCTCAATTTAGCCATCTTGGTTTCCAGGGAGAGTTCAGATTTAACTTGTTCTAGGATCCATTTGTTTGTCTTTTTAGCCATCCATGGTATCCTCAGCACTCTTCTGCAGCATCACATCTCAAATGAGTTGATATTATTCCTGTTCCTCTTCTTCGCTGTCCAGCTCTCACATCCATACATGGTGGTGGGGAATACAAGGGCCTGGATGATTCTAACTTTAGTGTTCAATGGAATATCTTTGCACTTTAGGATCTCATCTAGTTCAGAAAGAAGGGGGCATTCTGAATAGGTATAAGTGAAAGCTTCCCAGCGCTCAAACATACCTCCAGCATGAGAATCAGCTGTGGGTCTGGCCTAAATGATTTCCTTCTCATTGCTTGGGATGGGTGAAAAAGGATAAAAATAAAAAAAAAAACAGAGGAAGAGAATCAAACAGCAGCCATCTACCATTCCTTTTGTCCTGCCAGCATGGTAATATAGAGCTTTGAAAACATCTGAGCATTCTCTCCTTGTGGTGCCTTGGGTCAAAGATAAGAATGCACATCCTGTAAATTTTTCACTTAATACCAAAATTATATGGTGAGGTCTGCTTCTATCTAAAATTAATATTGCTGTCTAATTTGTTAGGGGGAGGTTTAATGTGACCACTGTTTTAACTTTTGTTTATTTATTTAATGCCTTTCTCATCTTCCCATTTGACAGCTGGTCCTACAACCTGGGATAACATTCCTGCTTGTGAAAGTATAGTTGTGTTCCTGCAACACTGAGATGATTTGTGACACTGTGTGGGTGTTGTGGTTGGTACATCCCCTCCTCTGCATTAATTTGCTGTCAGATAAAGTCAGCACCAACGATACCACACCACCTTGGGAAAAGCATTCAGCCTGGGATAACTGATAACCCATATCATTTTGCCAGTGATAAGGAGAGATTTTCCACACATTAGGACACTAAACCAACTACCTAAAAAGCCCTGAGTCTGAATGTTTAATTCTTCCATTTTGCAGTATCCCAGTTTAAATTACGGTTAGATTCTGCCCCAAAAAGAACTTTTGTGTAAGAATTAACTGTTAAATTTTAAGTATTACTGTAACTAGTTGAAGAAAAATATACATCTTTCACAGCTAAAGTAAAATATCTGCCTTTTATTAAAGATGTATGCTACATATAAGATGATGCAACATGGATATGGCAGAGGTATTTTGGATTCACAGGGAACATCTTTATATGTTATCAAGTTTGTGCAAGTTTTTCCCCTGTATATGTTGTTGAGATGGAACACATCTCAGTTGTTGGTGTCTTTAGTCTCCTTGGAGAATTAACGTTAGTCTCCTATATTATTACAATAGGCCTTGTATTTTTTTTAAAAGAAACTCAGAAATGGGTGGTATGGATCAGAGAAGAAGTGGTTGGGGGGAAGCAGTGGGAATGCAACCTCTTTAATATTAAATGATGTGCATTAATATTTAATGGAGTAAAAGACACATCTTGGTTTGTGTTACTGCTTACAGGAAAATGGGCTGTGTTAATCTGCATTGAATTATCTAGAGAATAGGCAAGGTGGTGAAAAGAACAAAACTGAGAAATGTTGCCATTCAAGCCTAACATGCTCTGTTAAACCCCTTGCCACATCTGCTGCAGGTTGGACATAATAGAAAGCATTAAAAGCACTCTCAGATTCTGTGGAAAAGCTGCACCAGAACTTCTGGAATATACTGTTAGAGATGAGATAATAAAAATAATACATGTTGACACTGATGAAGGAAGTAACAGAGTTCTTTGACAGAAAATGACACAGAGTGGAAGGTTCATATAAGCTCAGGATGTTTTGAGGTGAACAATTATCTAGTGCCCTTTGCCTAAATAGCTACATTTGGCATAACCATACTGAACCCCAAAGTACAAGCCTAAGGGGAGGCAGAGTTAAGAGACAGGAAATGTTATAGTAGCATGAAGGTGTTAATGTAATCCAATCAGACATGAAGACATTCTGAATATAGACAATCTCAAATACCTCCCTGCACTTAACTTTCCTCTGCCTTCCCATTACAAGGCATATGGTCTTCTGTCAGAGGGTCTCAGAGCAGCAGGTTAGTTTACATACCATATGTATGCAATTGGTAGACTCGGCAGGGTTGTGTTAAGGTTATTGCACCTGCCCTAACTCAGAATTTCCTTGTACTTTTAGATTTCACATCAGACGACAATGTTATTTTAGCAGCTTTTCTGTTAGACTTCAGTTTTGTAAAATCAACATTGGGGTTTCCTTTCTTTCCTTTGATTAATTTTGACTTTATAATAGGGTCTCCAGAGAGGTGAGAGTCCAAACACATGGCACAGCAACTATTGTTAAAAACTCCATATTTACATCAATATTTATATGAACAGTAAAGTAAGAGAGAGAAACCCAAACCTGATCCAGTGCAAAGTTCCTGATAGCCTTTGATGTGTCAGGGCTGCAGGAAGCTGATTAGTATTTTCTTAAAGACAGACATTCAATGAAAGCTTATTTAAAAAAACACCACAACAATCTAAAACAATTTTGACTACTTTAAAAGTAGGTTTAAAAACTCCAGCTTTTCCACTCACACTGCAGTTGGAAGCTGGCTTCATGACACTGTGGCGGCATGCAGAGTGTAAACACCACACTGCTAGAGCATCATGAAGCCACCCCCAAGTAAACGGCTGGGTGGCTTCTGGGTGGCTTGGGAGCATGTGGCATGTAAACATCGTGCTCCCAAGCAACCTGGAAGGCAGAACAAAGGGGCAGTCTGTTTCACCCCTAAATTATTACAGAAATGTGGTAGAATTCACATCTGTAGAGATTCCAAGGACCAACTAGGACAAGAGATTGTTGTAAACATGGAGGAGGGAATCTGAGTTTTTGTTTTGTTTTAAAGTTTTATCTGTTTTTCTAAGACAAGAAATGACAAGGATGGAATCTGGTGCTGGTACATGTCACACCAGTTTGGTGTGACTTTAATCCGTAGCCATATTAAAATCATGGGACAGGGCATAAATGACTTTGAGTCCAGATTTTTTTTTTTGGGAGGGGGAGTAGGATATACATTAATAATAATGATAATGACAACAATTTACACACACACACCACATTGTTGATGACTTATACAGAATAACCTTGCATAGACAATGAAATGGGTATTTTTTGGTGACACAAAAACATACATGTTACTATCTGAAAATAATGTTTTGTGTAAAAAGCCATCATTCTTTCTCTAAAATACCCACATGTATTTTTGTGATGAATAATTTCCTGAAATATTTCAAGATGTGTGGATACTGGGCGAGAATTGCACAGAAATATTCATTTTCTCCACACTGGAGACATAGCTAAAGAAATGATTTGCCCTCATTTGTGAGAGCAACATAATCAAATGTTTTTGTTGTTGTGTGCCTTCAGGTAGTTTCCAACTCATGACAACTGTAAGGTGAACCTATCATCAAATTTAATCATTCAGAGATTACCTGTCTGGCCCACAGCTTTGTCTGCAGTTATTTTTGACCAGGAATCATAGGTAATGGAATATTTAAAAATTCAGGAAACATATTCAGAGCTAGCTGTGCTGTCTATGTAGCAAAATCCAAAAAAGGTACCAAAAACAGTGGTACAGTTGTTGAGCCAACTAAAACATACAAAACACATTGTGCAAGCTTTGGAAGCTTCACTGGATTCTTCCTAAGACAAAATGTTAAAAATCACACAGGTGAGGTAAATTGACAATATTAGAGTGACAGACCTACATTTTCTCTCAGATGTTATTCCATTTGTCAGTTAAGATGGTCCAGGGGGATATCAATACAGGCAGAGACACATGGCCAAGAAAGTGAAGTGGTATAAAGCTGATATAACAATGTAGTACAGATATACCCAAAGTATCTTCATCCTTAACTGTGTACACATTTTGAAAAAGAGGAAAGACCACATGTCAACAACAATGGGAAAAAATAGATGACTATGACTATTTATTTAATATTTTAATGTGTTTTAACTATTTTATTGTTCTAATCTGGAATGATTTTATATTGTTTATATTGTTCTATTTATCTATGTCTCCTGATAAAGTCAAAAATACAAATAATTTAATGAATGAGTGAATAAATACATTTTAAAAAGTGAATATATTTTTAAAAAGTAATACAACTTATTTAATTTTAGTTTACATAAGTTTTCTTCACATGATCAACCATTTATTTTTCCAGCACTCAATGTACTATCTTTCTTTCATTCTTCAATTACCATCTCACTTACAAACTTTATTACTTTATTTATAAGCAACCTTTCTCTTGGACTGACACCCAATGCCATGCTGGTTTGGCTGCAATAATTTGGTTTTACATTACCATTGAAGTTTGTGGTAAAAATTAATCCAGATTCAATGAAGAATCACAGCAGTTGGCAGTTCAAAAAATTACATGAAAGAAGCCAGTGGGAACTGATATCACAGTTGCAGTAGAAATGGGAATTTATGGTGAATAGTTCTACAAAAGCTTAACACAAATTTGTGGTGTCCCTATTTTATTGTCTTCCTGAAGCTCAATACTGTTTGTGTTTATGTCTTAATCACTATTATTGGGTATCAATACTATACTGTATTCTGGCACAGCACATTAACTCTACACTGTCCCCACAGATACAACCTAGCCTCTACTTTCCTTCCAGCTCTTAAATCTTGAAGCCTGGTGACCCAAATCAGGGTAAATCTAGAAAAGCAGGGTTCCAAATTTCATAAGCAACCAACACATATAGAAGACGTTCTTCACATGCAAGGAAACATTCAAGGAAGGGATGCACATAATGTTTTCTCCTTCTTCTAATCTACTCAGATTTGAAGTGTATGCATATTACAGCATTATACAGTAGGCCCTTCATATCTACAAGGCTTCCATTCTGGAAACCCCTGCAGATAACAAAAAAAGTGTGTGACCTAAAGTCCACTTGTTACCAATGGAAGCACGCCACAAGTGTGACCTGGCTGGTGAAGCCATGTGCATGCAGCACCATTAGAATGAATGGGGTGGGGCTATCCGCAAATGCTCAGATATGCAGATAGCAAGCCTGTCAACAGCAAGAGCCAATTGTAGCACTCTGATGCATTTTTTACTGTCATGGTTCCATTTTATGGAGCCTTAGGAAATAAGTTATTTGGTGAAGCATTTAGAATTCTGTGGAAGAGAATGGGGTCATAATTCAGTAAACCAGCCTCAGAGCTATTGTGATGTTCCCTCATTGCCTATGGCCCTCCACTGTGGTGCATATACATCCTGCTATAGCACCTGGTGCCATCACCACCACCACTTGCGGTCAGAGCAAGCTGCCAAGCTGCTGCCACAGTGTGCCATGTTGTAAACAGCCACCTGGCATAGCAACAGATAGCTCTGGACCTTATGGGAAGATCTGGAGCAAAACATGAGGTTTTTTTTGTTTTTTTTTTAAATTAAAGTGGTTTTAAAGACAGTTTCAGTGCTGAACTGGCTGGACATCACCTAGACACTTCACACCAAAACCAGCAACTGAGCTGTGCATCATCCACACTCCACACCAAGAGGATGGGACAATGACATTTTATTTGGCTTGCACGTACAACGCAACAGGGATCCAGAAGTTGTAGTCTCCAAATCTTAAATTCCACTTATTTATTGGATGGAGCCAAAACTGGTGTCATCTTTTCAGAAGTCCTGAAGAAAATGGAGGAAACCCTATATCTAGGATTTTGTTGCAAATATGCAAGGGAGCTGTATTTAATCTTGTTTTAAAAGTGGTTAAATTACTTCTACCCATATGAAGCCCAAATTGTCATGATTCAGTCAAGAACACAAACATGTTGCCACCTCTCTTCAGAGACCATAAAGAGCTAGATATGTAGCCAGAATCAAATCAAATCTAAAGTCAGACATAACTGTGAAGAGATAGCTCAAATGAATATTTCAGTATTTCCTGCTCTAAAACTGTGGTTTCCTCGGGTATTATCTGAATGTTGTGTTAGTGCAATGGATATGCTGACATACATTCATTCATACACACTTCACAGGGTGAGCAATCTACTGGAGGGAATAAGCCCCTTACACTGTGAAAGTTCATTGTCAGGCTGTCAGGCTGGTGCTTCATTACAATGCATTGCTAAATCTAAAAGTGTCTGCTATGGTCAGTCGCAAGTCTTGCAATAATATTGCCTCTCTGCTCCATTTGAAGTTTCAAAAAATGCTCTACATGGAAGGAGCCAGTGGAGCTTGTAATATTTAAGGCAATGCTCAGATGAGGGTCAATGCTTTACTCAGCTGTTCTGAAAAATTCTGCATCCAGACATGAGAACACTTCTTATTTTCCTTCCTTCCTTCCTTCCTTCCTTCCTTCCTTTTTTGTTGCTTTAAAAATGTAAGCAAAATGTATTGATTTTAAAAAACACAAAAACACCAACAACCCATGAAACAAATTGTGAAGATCAAAACAAATGCAGTGTTGCATGTATCACTTCAAAAATTGAAATCATACAGCACAGATTTACATAATCATTTCTGAGACAGGGAAATTTTAGAAGATTTTTACATGTTAATGAACCTGTGGACACAACCAAAAAGATATCATATGATACAGTTTTCCAGGATTTGACAATTTATTGATTTTATTCTTCTACTCTCCTCACACCATACTATATTATGCCTCTAAAATTTGTAGCAGATACTGTAATTAGCATCAGTGTTGAGACTACCCATTCCACACCCCATGGAGTGAAATGTCAACAAACACATAAAGTTATCAACAATATAATGGATTTAATAAAAACAATAACAAGCCATCTGGTCCACTAAGGAGCCATTGGTGAAGCAGTAGACAGGGAGCATGTAAAAGGGACACCATGATCATGTGTGGTGCCAGTGTGCCACTAGGTGCATTGATATGCTGTATGAACAGTTGATTAATGATGCAATTGAGCAGCCAGTTGCATGGGACATCCAATGGGCTGTTGGCTGGGTAGGATGAGGGGGGCAACTGACGCTGCTGGAATGTCTGTGTAATCATGCACATGCATTTGTGGTGGAATGGAAAAAATAATGGTGCAGCACTGCTTGTATCCACAAATACTCCATAACGGCAGGTCCTTACTTGCACCAGGAGAGGGTGTGTGGAATATATGTGAATTGTTGGACCATTCTGGAAGTCAGAAGTGCTATCAATGTATTCTCCCCATAAATTGGGAAATTCCACAGGTAAGCCAGCTTTTCCCCTCCATCTGGTCCCTGTCCAAGACATGGTTACATTAAAAACATACATAGGGTTAAGTTCCATTGATATCATTAGGCGTACTCAAAATATGATTAAACCACAATCCAGTCCTCTATAAATTATAAACAATTAACCTTCACAGCAGGATGTTAAACACATGGTAGAATAAGTATAAGATGTATAAGTATACTGCATTGTGTTACCTTTTGTAAATAATGGTTTATATTTTGCTTCAACCTTTTCCACATTATTAGGTTTTGGAAACTGAACTGTTTGTATTCCTTCAAACTTTGTTCTGATTTAGTGTCCCAGTATCTCTGCTGTCATTCTATAGTCTTTTCAAAAAGACTAACTGCTAGTTGGAGACTGGTAGCACTTACAATTAGTTCAAATCTAATTTCTTTTCCCCAAACCTAGGATTGTACAAATGTATGTACTGTCCTGATCTACCAAGACAATATGTACTGGGACTTCCACAGTTATTTTCTCAATACAGAAGAGGATATTTGGATTTATTTTGCTTTGGATAACAACAATAACAACAATTATTATTATTTCTAATATTTCAAAACCAGGAACGTGTAATTGTAATTAAAGCAATGTGAATTTTCATAAGTCTGTGAGGTGCTTAATAATGCCCTTTTGTTGCAGAAACAAGAATCTCAGATAAGCATCAGAACTTTGATATTTTATCCTCCATCCACTACAGCATTGATCCACTAATACAGCCCTTCTTCAGTTGCTTGAATCCTCACTTGTCACTTGAGATTTCAAATAAAACCACTAATGTCTCAGAAATTGCCCAGGAGTATATAATACCTAAGGGCCTGCTGTCTTATGAATCATTGCACTCCACAAATATTTGTTGACTTGCCATCTTTCCACCGATTTTCCTTTCTTCATGATTTCTCGGCTTATTTTTATGAATGTTGAGGAAAAAATCTGAATATCTAGCTTTCTTGGTATACTTCCTTTGTTCCTTGTTTCACTAGCATGCCTTCCAGCAATGCCATAGATATATTGTGGACGACATGGCAAGATGATGTACATATAGTTACAGCTTTGATTATAAGCTTTCCTGAGATCTTCAGATATAGAGTGGAATATAAATATTTTGATTAAAAAAATAAATAAGTTGACTATCGCAGACATTTATTTCTTGAATGATGCCATCACAAATCTTTTAAAAAATCTGTCCTGAGTTCCTCATCTCAGTCTCTCATATATCCGTTTTCATTAAGGTGGTTTTCCCCTCTTCCCCATAGCTTTGTTTCTATTACTACCTAGTTTTTTGTGTGAATACAAGCAACAGAGAATGTCCGGCATTATAAACCTATCTGGTAGATGTGTTAGTTCAGTATTTATGGAATCAGTTTGAGTCCTGTAAGATAACATCACTACTGATTTTCTGAATCAAAGCTAGAATTTGTAAACTGGCCTAGATTAAACTGCTCTTGCTGTAAAGGGAAGTTATTTCAGAACACTTCCTTTCTTTTTTTAAAAAAAGGGGAGGCAGCTTAAGGGATCTTTTTCAGAGATCATGTTCTTATTCTGTTTTTGTTTAGCCATCGTCTGCTGTCAAAGGTGTTCATGCAGGACTGAGCTATGAGTTGTGGCACTCCAGTAAACCATCTCCTTTGGAACATTTTTTGCAGTATTGCTTTGAAGATTTGGCCTTTAGCCTAGGAAGGTCAAAACACATTTGGGAGCTTATATTATTTGTCACCAGGGACAGTCAAGGGTAAACCTAGAAGCACATTTCTCTTCAGAATCCACATGCTTAAAATTAAAGTAGCATGGCTCAGTATTTGCGCAAGGGAAAAAAAATCATCTGGGTTTTCTTATGCATCTTTATGCCAATCTTCAATACACAGCAGTATTATTATACCAAAAATGTACAATTTTAGGAATAATATATTGTGCATATACTTTCAATAGATATATAACAATTCTGGGCCTATTAAAAAAATACTTGAGTACATTACCGAACACAGATGACTGGCCTAGTTAAATACATCTTCCAGCTAATCATTCAGATTGTGTAGTTATTCCATTTGAAATGGTAGTTCAAAAAGATCTTACAAAAAGCATATAAACTTCAGGTAGTGTCAATATGAAAAAAAAAAAAAGAAGCTATCTGAAAATAAAATGCTATATTACTCAGATGTAAGATCTCTCTTCTCCCACCCCACCCCAATAGCCAGATCTGAAGCCTTGCATTCTAAAGATTCTACATATTATTAATTTTGTTTATAAATATTGTAAAATATTTACAATGTTCTCATAAAAATATGAGAAAAGCAGAATTTGAAAAAGGTATTGCTCCCAATGGCCATGCTGGTTAGGGGATTCTGGTAGTTGTAGTAAGAAGGTAACCTTTCTAAGTTCTAGACAAAAGCACACATAATTGAGACTGGAATTTATGCAAATGTGGTTTGGAAAAGATGCATTAGACATAAAATGTGTTAATTGATATGGGTACTATATAAGGAAAGATAAAAGCTGGGTCACTGAATTATGATGTGTTTAAGGTTTTATGATTTGTTGTAATACAGCTCATTCCTGAAATCCACTGATTATCCACACACAATTCCAGTCCCAGAGTCCATTAATGAAATCAAAATAAACCACGCTATACACCATTTTATATCTGTAGGGTAGAGGGACCAGTGAAACCAACAGTAAAGATTTAGATTATCACATTGTACATTTATAGCACTTTGATATTGTTTCATCATCATGGCTGCATCCTATCAATCCTCAGATTCTCTAGTGCACTCCCTTCAACTGAAACAGAGAATTTAAAGTATCTCATGAAACTACTGAACACATTATCCCCTAGCTTGGAACCATGGCATTTAAAGTGGTATCAAAGTACTATATAATTACGCAGTATGGAGATGCCTTTAGAGAAAGTTTTTCATTCTTATTTGTATCTCCCTGGATCCAAGGTTATTTTAGGAATGCTCACAGTTTTATGGGCTCAATGGTATTTATGGGAGGGGTAAACTTTGAATAGCAGCAACCAAACCACCTCACTTTGTTCTCTATCAGAAACTGCTTTTGGTGGCCTCTTCAACAAAGGCAAGTTGAAGTCTGATGAGAAGTACAAGGGAAGCACCATTCGAAAAACACAAGCCGTTACTTCCATTGTGCAACCAAATAGCTGTGCATTTTTTAAAGTCATGGAAGAAAGTATTGTAGAAGTCATATTGACAGTGCAAACTGGAAACAAGGAATTAAGAAACAATTAACCAAGGGTAATTTTTGAACTGTGGAAAACCCTTATTAAACTTTCTGATAAAAAAAAATAATTTGAAAAATTTGTGAAAAGCTACATGATCAATGATTCGTATTCAGAATGATATTTATATGAACACACAGAGTTTTGTCTTGATGGGTGCGTAATCAGCAAGATTTTCAACAAAGAAAATTATGTAGCATTGTCAACTTTCAAATGAAATGAAAATTCAAGGTTTGCTAGCAGTGGACAGAACTCTGCATCACCATACAATTTTTTTTTTTTTTTTTGCATTAAGTAAAGTAACTGAACTTAAAATATCATTTTCTTTATTCTGTTCTCCTGCTCCCTATGAACTCCTTTTTTAAAAAGTGCAAATCTCAATTACACCTCCGGGAAAAGGTCTAGTGTTCACACTTCATCAAAGGGGGATCAAATACTTTAAACTGTTCTCTTCTAAAGTTAATAGTTTCCAGATCATCATTAACCATATTTTATTTCTAAAGTGATGGAAGTCAAGGTTCTGAAAATAAAGGCCACATTCAAAAATGTTTGCTAAAATTGAATGCTATACTTTGATCTAGTTATCTGATAAACTTTAAATGATTCTGGTAATGAGTCTGAATACTGGCACATTGACATGCTTTTATATACAGCCACAGAGTTCCATGGGAGTTCACCATAATTATTCCTATTATAGCTTGTGGAATGATGTAAGATTCAGTGTGAAATTATGCTATGACCAGCTGCTTGAGTATAACCACACTGACTTGGATAGTCTGTTCTTTTCACATGAATTACAACCTGAAACAGATCATTACCAGTAATAAGTGAAATTTTTCACAGTTCTTAGGGCCTGGATCCTCTTCTCTAGCCTCCAGGGTGGGGAGTGAGTGAAAGGAATCTCAGGATGAAAGCACTGCCTTGAAAAAGATGTGGTTTTATATTTTCCTCATTTGTTAGTCTTCTCCTTTTCATTTGACCAGCATATTCTGTGTAAAAGTGGTTGACGCTTAATGTATTCTGCTTAATTATATCACAGGGCCTCTTGTAACATGTCCCCTATGATATAACAAAGGGTATAGTTTTGAACCTGAAATCTCAGGGCCTTAGGTAGTCTTGCCCTGGCCACCTTAATAAATATAGTAATTCTTTACAAATGTGCTACTTCAGGATATCAATGTGTAATTTCAGGATATCTGCCTTATTTAAGACTTTTATTTATTTATACATTTTAAAAATAATTTCTAAATCATCTTTAATTTTTAGAGATGCCAGAGCAGTGTGCGAAGGCACAATCCTAATTATACCGGTGTGTGAGGGAGAACCTCTTCCTTGAAGATTAAGATATGCTGAAGGGGCCCCTTCCTCTTGAGTCCCACCAATGAGGTCAATAAACTATGTAGGGACATGGCACAGGGTAGATCCACCCTAAAAAATAAAAATAAAATAAGTATTTAAGTTTTAATTTGGGTGCCAGATAAATTATGGTAGTAAATAGTTATCTATCTGTATAATCAGACTATAGGATAGTAATATCTCAGCTCTTCATTTTGACACTTGTCCAGACATAGAATTTTATAATGTCTGGTTTTGAAAACTCAGAAAAATCAAAACTTATTTAGTATTACATCATCGAATGTAGTTTTGGGTGCTAGCACTAGTCACCAATAGCTACTGAGCTCTGTGGTCCACCAGACAACAAATTCCAATGCAAGTAAACTTTTTCAGCTACATATATGGATTAGAGACCAATTGTGGTTCAGTGTCAGCAAGTGAAGCTTCACTGAAGTCTACAGAGTTGCATCTACTGGGCCTGAATTCAGTTCACAGTAGGATTTGATGTGACAAGTATTATGTTACTGATAGCTAGGGCAACACACTGCTTTTTTCCTGCATGACCTAAATGCAACCTCCACTCCCACAAATTAATGTCTGAGTGTTCAAACAACGGTATTATTTCATCATGGGGAAAGTTTTTCTGAAAGCTGCCTAAGGCGGCTCTGCCTCCCCTACCTCACCTCATTTGGCTGACTGGAAGAAATATAGAGTTCTTTACTCCAAGTTGTAACACAATGTGCTTCTTCATTTGAGCATTCTATTATTATTTTTTTCTCTTCTAGATGTTCAAAAAGTCACCATCATCACTTTTAAAACAACTTCTTTCTCTTCTCATTTCCTCATTCTTTCTAGACAGATGCAATACTATGATGTGTTTGTTGATATCATACATTCCAACATTTCATTGATGAAAACTAAGGGGCTGTGCAGACCACCCCTAAGGAAGCCACCTCTATCTTCGTCAGATTGGGGCTGCAGCAACCTCATGCTGTGGCCCCAGTCTGGTCTTTCCAGGGCGCAAAAAGGAGCCACAAAAAGCGGCTCCTTTTTGCCCCCTGGAAAGGGCACCGTAGCCACCATGTCATTGCTTTACAGCACTCCTTTGGCACTGTGTCATCTAAACGCAGCACCAGAGGAGCACCGTGATGCACACACTGTGTGGCACAGTGCACAGCATCATGCTATCATAGGGGCAGAGTTGGGCCGTGTGTCATGTTTCCCAAGAATATTTGGGAAAACTGAATATTGATCTTTTTTAAAAAAAACCTCAGAAATCTGAGTCCTCTATAGTGAAATATTCTGTGTTACAGCCCAATCAACAAACCTCTAGAAGATTGAATTCATCTGACTTGATCCGATGGGTCACTGGCATGGTGTCAGGAGTCCATCAAGCCCAAATTATTCATGTCAGTGAGACTGCTTCAGAAAATGGTGGGAAATTTTGTTGCTGAATCAGAAAGGGAACTCTGCAACCCATAGAGGCCAGACCTTCACTCTCACTCTTTGTTGCTATGGTAGATTGCCAAGAAGAGACACCTCCAACCACACAGAGTCAATGGTAAGAATCTCACATCTCTGTTTTAGGATCAGTAATACCCATCTGAAGGGAGAAGCTCAAAAAGCCTGATGTGAACAACTTCAAGTTAAGGAACATTCAGCCCTACTGCCTTAAATATCCAGTCCTAAAGACACATCTATGGGACTTTGGTTCTGAATAGACATGTGTAGGCTTGTACTGGAAACAACTAAAACTGATTTTTTTCCTCTTTTCTTTTAATGGCTCTCATTAGATATAGCAAAACTGAAGAGCAGTATAAGTTATTCTTGAGCCAGATTCTAGCAGGTGCAATTTTTTTTTTTTTGGTTAGTATCAATTTTTGAACTTTCTGGTATCTTTTGAAATCCAAAGTAGATGATCACCCCTATGTGATATGACTCCCACAGTGAATTTTTCCCAGTATCTAGCTACTTACACTTATTGTGTTTGCTTCTGAATAGGAATATTCAGAATCCTGTTTCCATAGTAACATTTATTTATTTATTTATTTAATAATCTGTCTTTTTCCTGGCATAGGGCTCAAGGTGGATCACATCATTTTAAAAACAAAATACACTAAAACCTGTTTGATACAAAAACTTTAAAAATATATAAATAGTTTGGTTTAAAACACTGAATTACAACAGTTAAAAACATGTTCAAAAGGGGGGGGAGATAAAAGCGTGATATATCCTATTAGTAAGATTCTTTTGCCAAAGTAATTCAAAAGCCAAAGGCTTGCTGACATGCAAAGGGTTTTGCCAATAGAAAAAAAGTAGATAGTAGATAGTAGCCAACTGAACTTTCTGCAGAAGGGAATTCTACAAGTTGTCAGAAGCCACTGAGAAGACTCTCTCCCTTGTCCTCTCCTAACACACTTGTTATGGTAGTGGGACATAAAGAAAGCCTTCCTCTGAAGATCCAAAAAGTCAGCAGGATCATTGAATGAGGTACAGCAACATAGTAGTAGTAGTAGTAATAATAATAATAATAATAATAATAATAATATTTATTTATATCCCGCTCTTCAGCCAAGGCTATCAGAGCGGCTTACAATTTGTTAATTAGACATTTCCCTGCCCTCAGGCTTACAATCTAAAAAGACATGACACAAAAGGAGAAGGGAGAGGTGGTGAGGAAGGGGCAAAGTCCAGCAGATCTTCTCTCCCGCGGAGGCCTGGATCAAGGCAGATGGACTGGAGGGAGGGCTCTTCTGAGTTTGCCCTTTGAAGAAGGACTGGAACCAGTCTAAAACAATGCCCCCAAATGCCATCCCAGAGAGGTGGCTAAAAGGGATACTATAGCCAATGGCATCAAAAACTTCTAAGAGGTCCAGCAGAAAAAAAACAGGGACAAGTCTTTCTTTTCTTTTTTCTTTTTTTTTGGGGGGGGGGGGCTAATGGGATTAATCCTCTCTAGGTTTTACTGACAGTCTTTAAAGGGGATATCCTAGGTGCAGAATTTATTTGGGAAATAGGCTTCATCGCCTATTAATCCTCTCTAGGTTTTACTGACAGTCTTTAAAGGGGATATCCTAGGTGCAGAATTTATTTGGGAAATAGGCTTCATCGCCTTGGAGCCTATGTTTAAAGATCTCCAGAGAAGTAGAATCCACCACACTATGGGGGAGTGTGTTCAACTGCCAAACAGCTTTTACTGTCAGGGATTTCCTCCTAATGTTTAGGTGGAATCACTTTTCCTGTAGCTTGCATCCATTGTTCTGGGTCCAATCTCTGGAGCAGCAGAAAACAAGCTTGTTCCAACATCAATATGATACTCCTTCAAGTATTTAAACAAGAATATCATATCATCTTTTAACTTTCTCTTCTCTAGGCTGATGGGTTTAAACATCTCAAGTGCACTCCAATACAATGTTAGGTCTGTATGTCAGAGAATTCTAAATTCTAAATACCACAAGATGGAATTGTGGCAGTCAAAGTGTTATCAAAGTGCCATCAGTGTGTATTATGTACATACTCCTATTTGCAGGCTACACTAATGAGATTTTCCTAAACAAATATACAAAGGATTGGACTGTTCGCCTTCTTCTCTCTACAAAAAAGGTAGACCTTATTTATTTTGACTCACACATATGCAAGGAATTGTCTGCCCTTTGCCTAGAGCTTGTGGTGCCTAGAGGTAGCAGAAGTATAAGCAAATGATACATCTCTCCAGCCCTTTCCTAGATTTACGCCAGTTTCTTTTCCCACTTGATCCTTCCCTGCCTATTTTAAAATGTAGAACTTTGGACTTCTCCTGGATTAAGTGGGAGAAAGTGTTATGAAACAGAGGGAAAAGCTCAGTGGCTGTAGCTTTAATGGGATGACCACAGTGGTAGATGATGGCTTCTGTGCCATTAGGGCAATGAATCCACTCTGGATTTTTCTTTGAATGTTAAAGAAGCTATCCAAGATACTGAACCATATCCTGCACAGAGGTCCAACATTTTTAGACAGTTGCAGTTTAGACTAAAACTCAGAGTGGATTTACCACACAATGATATGAAAGCCATCATCTACCCCTGGATAGCCAGGCTACCTGCATGACCACAAACAACCCTCTCTATATACCAGTGATTAGGATGACCAGTCTTTTTCCTCATGTACTACTTTGGGGCATCTGACTGATTTCTTTGTGCATGTGACTGGTCCCTCTGGATAACAGGATGCTCCTGGACTAGGTATCCTTTGGTCTGATTCTGTAGCATTCTCCTTGTGTTCTCTCTGTGTGTTCTTTCAGTGAGTACTTGGCAGCCTGACAGAAACCAGATGGAATAATGTGGGTGGCTTTAATCTGGTACGTGGGTGAGTTCAAGAGGACTAAAGTTGCAGTGATAAGCTGGCTTGCTTAAAATCAGTGGGTTGTACATACTTCAATACTATGTGTTTATGATCTTGATGAAAACAGACTTCAGTCAATCAGATTTAAACTGTTAAAATCCCAGTACTTGGCTTGCCTGGTTTGTTGATTGAACTGTTAGTTTTCTTAAGCATAGCCTGTTTCTCAGCTAGCCCCATTCTGCCATAATATATAATCTGGAATTTTTTTTTTAAACTTGAACAGAAAGTATCAAAAGGGTTTTGGATACAGATGCTATTAAACTAATGAAAGAAATAATGATCTTGTGTGAAGAAAAACAACTTTAGTGTAAAAATCCAATAGAAGCTACATCAAAAGGGTAATGAAGTTCTTATCAGTTAGTCAAACATTTAATATAGCAAATAGTAATAAATTTTATTCCATATGCATAAATGGAGAGTCCTTTCACAACAGGAACACCCAGCCTCCAAAATGTTGTCACTGAACTCAAAACAATAATATTGATTACTATAATACTTACATACGTAAGCTCCAGTGAAACCTTGCACAGTTGGTTTGGTTAGCATGCAGGGTATTGTCAATGCTTAGAGAAACTGTAGCTGCCTCACACCATGTGTTATCTGTTTAGGTTCATTGTGTTTTCTTTATGTGATTTCCCCCTTCCCTCCTCCCACCTCCAGTCAGAAGAAACTATTAGGAGAAAGACAGATTTCTCTAATGAGCCTAGAGGTAATGCAAAATTCATGTGGTTTCACCTGCAGCTTCATAGGGCATGATAGCAAACAACAACAACAATGGGAAAAACACAAAAGGTGGATGGAGGTTTCTTATAGTTTTCTTACAGCTTCTGTAAAAGCAGGTAGCCTGGTTGCCACTGGGCATCATGACCCACTTGTTCATTTTTAGGAAAAAGTGGATACTTTCTATGGGAGAAGCTTAAGCATCAGATTTGCTCCTTGGAGCATTAATAAAAGGGCTCAGTTAGCTTCATCTCATTATTTTACTATGAGTATTGACTTTGGCCTAGAGTCATGTATAGATAAAATGGTGGAAGGGCTTGTCCTAAGTGATTACTCAGAATTACAAATCATTTCATGTGTAACTGAATACTGCAGTCTTGCTGGCACCCCGACCTTTGCTTCTACCCCCTTCCTTCTCCACATTTCCTCTGCTCCCTTCACAAGACCAACAATCCAGCTTTGGTTGAAGAAGCAATTAGTCTTATTCACTTGGATATGAATTTTAATTTCTGCAGTATGAAGAAAGCATACTTGGTTATCACACAACATTATGTCAACAAAGATTTCAGGGCAGAAATAGCCAATAGGTGGGTCACTGCTGGGCAATGAAACAGCAGAATGTACATAACTATACATGCGTCTTTTCCCTCAGTACCATAAACTCTATTAGACAGGTGTGTGTGTGAGAGAGTTTGTATTTTAGGCTTTGTAATTGGCTGATCACATTTGATCATGTATGAAGGTTACTTGCTAAATGTATGTGTTTTAAAAAGAAATGAACAAGAAAGTGAGAAAGATAAATTTTTGTAGCAGTGGGATTCTAAAAGCCCATTATTTTTTAAGAGTATAGAAAGAATCAATAAAATAAAGGGACACATAAAAGCACTAGATACACTCAGCACATCCAAATAAAATAAAATAAAATAGAAAGCATAAAGTTCATCATATAAAGTGGTGTATGAGAGATGATGAGCACATAGGCTCCTAAAGAAAATACCAGGCCCCTAGAGTGCATCTCTTGTTCTATATTTTAGTCATTTTCCCTTCAGCAACCCCACCTGCGTTACTTCCTCAATTTGTTTTAAATCTGAGTGTTGTGAGAGGACAAGAAAAAATAATCTCAAAACAGTTTCAGCACAAGGACCTATGAATAGCTTTATAATTTAATATATGGCCATGTTAGATAGCTATCAAATTCCTATAAGGTCAAATTCCTTTAAGCTATCATTTCCCTCCTTAGGACTCCAGTAAACTGCAAAAGTGCTTTTCAGTGGGGCTCAATTCAGAAAACATGTTAAATCTACAAGCATGAATTTCCTGTAGAAAGGTGGGAACACATATAGATTGAAAAGGTGAGGAGGTTTCAGGACCACAATCTGACTTTGCTGTATTCAAGGTTGTTTTTTTTAAAATTATAAATATTTTTCTAGATCTCAAAAAGTACATAGATCACCACCTGTGTATCATGTGCAAGAACATAGGATTTGTTCATAATGGAACAACAAATATATATAAAAAATAAAGGTTTAATACAGAGTGCAAATAAGATTGCCAGGCATGAGGGTGCTGGCTGAGATCTTAGGGAATTGGTATTTACAGGTGAGAAGACAAATCACCAGCCCAGGAGAAAGTTTGATTTCATTGTATAAGGTGGCTTTAAAATATGAGAATCCAACTCCTCCTCAACTCCACACTGGTGCCGGGGCTCAATGTGTATTTCTCTTGCTTAATGTCAGCAGACCGAAAAGCTAGGATCAAGCGTAGTTGAGCTCCTGGGCCACTCAAAACTATGTCAGGCCCTGAGATTTCATTGCCAAGCACAGGGAGGGCCCCTTGTGATATCACAGGACATGAACCTTGGTAAAGTTGCAAGGGCACTGTTACAAGGTGCAGACCTTGATGATGTTATTTAACATAATACTCATGCATCAGCCACAGTTGCACAGAGTATGCCATTAAAAAAAATTAGGCTGAGATCTTGCATTGGGATATGTCACTATATCTTCCTGTGCTCCTCTTACAAAACCTATCTTTGAAAATCTTCACCTCCCCTCAACAGATAAATTTCCAAGGTGCTGGAGAAAGGCAGTGAGCAGTGATGCATCTAGCCCTCCCTCAGTAGTGGGGCACATGTGACAGGCAGCTGCTGAGACTCTTATCAGTCTGTTTTTATGTTAATACAGTAGGCCTGTGGTATCCACTGGAGTTTGGTTCCAGGATCCCCCATGGATATCAAAATCCATGGATGTTCATGTCCCATTAAATGCAATGGTATCGTAAAATTGGGTCCCTTATACAGAGTGGCAAAAATAAGTTTTGGTTTTTAGAATTTATATATATATATTTGAATATTTTCAATTTGTGGATGCTTGAACCACTGGATAAAGAATCCATAAAAATGGAGGGCCAGCAGTACAAAACTAGCATGGCTATGTCTCCATGTTTTTCAAAGCAGTGCTCTTGCCCTGGATTCCTTCTCCTTCCCCTGAGGACCAAAGAACAGGGGCTAGACCCTGAGATGTGGCAACTCTGCTTGGGATGGGTGCATGCCTTTGGAAAAAGGCAGTGGGCAGGGTTCCAGCTTCATAACTCATGAGCCTCTTTTGTGCATGGGCCTTAGAAGCAGCAGCTAGGACTTGGGGTGAAAAAAAGACTGTCTTGGGCTAGCAGTGAGGCTTCCACCAGCAGCACAGTCTGAGATTTCACAAAGGTCCATCTTCTGGCCTTAGGTTTTGCCCTTGAAATCTTGGAAAATTGGAAGCTGCTGAACTGGCAATCCTATGCACAATTCTAGTTCCCCACCAAACATTTCACGACTAGCTTTCTGGCATATTATGAAATAACTCAAGTGTATTCCCTTCAGCTGTCCAAATCTGGCAGAGACAGTCTTGATTAAATCTTTTGTCATCCCATTTTTTCAGCTACTTTAGAAATGTTCCCAGTGTCTCTCCCTCTCCTCTCACTTTTCCTCTTTATCTCAAGCTTACTTCAGTTAGTACCGGTACAAACTGAGTTCAAAGCAAAGGGGAAAGAGGAAAGAAACTGGCAAAATATTTCCCCTCCCAATAGATTCCAGTGAAAACAAACTGTTGCAGCCTCCCCTAGTTTGTAGTTCTTTCTTACAGATAAGTTTTGCCACACTCTAATGTTGCTTTGTCACATTGTAGTTGGAGCATAAATTTGGATTAAGGTTATATTGATGCTGTGGCTTAGTGGTTAAGATGCCAATTCTGACAACTGGACGTTTGCAAAGTTGGCAGTTCGAGGCCTGATGTGGTGAGCTCCTATCACTAATTCCAGCTTCTGCCAACCTACCGGTAGTAGTTTGAAAACATGCAAAGGCAAGTAGAAAATAGGTACCACTTCAGTGGGAAGGTAACAGCATTCGGTGCAGTTATGCTGGCCACATGACCATGACAGCAGTCTTTGGACAATGCTGGCTCTTTGGCTTAGTAACAGAGATGAGCACCTCCCCTTACAGTTGGTTATGACTAGACATTCACATCAACAGACTACCTTTACCTCTAAGGTTATATTGATGGGTTTTCCCTGAAGACTTACTGACATGATTCGGTCAGAGTTTGTATTATGTCCTTGAACTGCTTTTGCCAAATCTTTCCTCACAGTAAATTTCATCCTATTTCTTCTTAGATTTTAATTTCCTGAATAAAATGCTGTAGTTATCCAACTCAAAAGCATCTTCTGCACTGTAGTTCACCTGCCTCGTGTATTGTACCCTTGATATCTGCTAGGGTTTAGTTCCAGAATACCAAAATCTGTGGATGCTCAAGTCCCATTAAATACAATGGCATAATAAGATGGTGTCCCTTATATAAAATGATAAAATCAAGATTTGCTTTTTGGAATTTATATTTTTTGGAAAATTTTCAAAATTTTAAGGCTTGAATCTATGGATAAAAAAATCTGTGGATATGGAGGGCTGTCTGTAAATGTTATACATTCTGTTTTTTTGTTTTACTATGTCTAAGCTTCCCCTGATTCATGCTTCTCACATTCTATCTTCCTATATGTTGTGCAGCCTCAGATTTTCGTTTCATCTCTAAGCATGTCAGCCCCTGAATGTGCTTTTGGCTTAAGTCTAGTTGCTTCATTAGCCACAGCACTACTCATCTTTGTGTTCTGCTGTACCACAGTAGCTCACTGTGTGTCATCTGCCCAAAGAGTTTCATCTTCTGGTACCATCTCTTGTTCCACTTTGGATTGTCACATCATAGTGTTTTTGTGTTAAAAGACATTCAAAGGGGGTTTGCTGTATGTCCTTCTGCCCTATACTAATACATGTTAGCTATGGTGCCACTGCTATTTTCTCTGAGGGATCTTCTACCATTGTCACCCTCCATTAGTGCTGCTGCCCAGTAGCTGCTTGGCATATGTAAGTCTGGCTCTTCAGCAAAAGCCTGTTTGGCATGGAAGACCCAATACTGTTACAGTAAGCATAGCTGCTTGTCTCACAGGAGCAACTAGTTCTACCACCATGGAAGGGTAGTGCTCAACCTGGAAATGGCAACTTCTGATATACTGGGTGGGTGCAGTTTAGGTCATCAAAGCCTAATGTCTGTACTGCCAATTGGCTCCTCAGTTTTCTTGGAGTGCCACATTTTGGCTTGAGCTGAATGTCTGCTCCTGTGTTGATAACAGCTACATTCTATATCTCTGGAATATGGAATGTGTGGCCCAATAGTTACATATTATTCAGTAGAACAAAAAGGTAAAGATCATTTCCTACAACCAAACTAGCCTGCTGAGAATATGGGTTGATACAGATATTTTATTCATCATAGCATCCAACAGAGATCTTGTTGAAAGAGAGAGAGAGAGAGAAAATATACATTATCACATTGAGTAAAAGACATTAGGGAGAGTATGTAGTAATCCTATATTGTGAAAAAGAATTGTAATTTTTGACTTACATAAATTGCTAAATAATCACTGAGGAAAGATTATGATAATAATACCAACAGTAAATAACTGCAAAATATTTCTATGTAATCTGTCCCACCCCACCCCTTTTTGGAATCTCTTTAGAGCTCTTCAGAGAAAGAATGAGTAGGCTGATGCTTGCCATTATCATTTGTCACAATTAGAAGTCACATATTTGACCTTCTGTTATTTAGGAAAATGAAAGGGTCTGCCTCATTACTATTTGTTGCTGTTGTATGCCTTCAATTCATTTCTGCCTTATATTACCATACTGTGGAAAATTACTAACTTCTTGTATGTTTTTATTTATAACTTTTTTAGTGCTTTATGTGTGTTTTTTTAAAGATGCCAGCCACAGATGCTGGTGAAACGTCAGAAAGGAACTCTTCTAGAACATGGCCACATAGCCCAAAAGCCCTACCAAAAACTTCTTTATGTGTGTTTGTTTTGTAAGATGTCTTGAGTGCCAGTATTTGAAGAAAAGCAAGGTATAAATGAACAGCAGTAGCAACAAGAACAACAAGAACAAGAACAACAGTCAGGGTGATTTTTAAAACAAATTCCAAATAGGAATGAGTTGGCTATGTCTTCATTATGATATTTAAAAACAAAACAAAACAATTTGCTATTCAAGATACATATTTGTTGTAAAATCACATATCCGTTGGGATTCATTGCAAAGAGAAACTGTGAGTCCAATATCTGGAAAACACACACACACAATTTCCAAGGGTCAGTTTCCGAAAGCCTACTGGAACAGAAGGGCCTTTTTCTGCAAATGGAAGGAGAAGAAGGAGGGAGACAATCTAGCTTCCCTTTGCAGGGAGTTCCACAGCCTGAGAGCAGCCACCAAGAAGGCCTGCCCTATATTTCCACCCAATCTGCTGTTGATAGGAACAAGACTTGAAAGATCTTTGAGATCTTGGGTTTGTACAAGAGACTGAGTCACTTATCTGAGTGACATTTGATTCAATTTATGAAAATATATTCCAGATAAATAATTGTGCATGAGCAATTCAGTCCATGTCCATTTTGGATTCTTCAGCATTTCCCTTTCTGCAAATGCTTCTTCTAATGTTGATGCAGTTCTGATTTGAGCCAAAGGAGATCTATCTCTCTTTAAAAGAGGAAATCATAGAATCGTGGATCTGAAGACACCACAAGAGCCATCCAACCCATGCAGGGTGCCATGCAGGAACTCACAAAGCATCCCCAACAGATGGCCATCCAGACTCTGTTTAAAGACTTCCAAAGAAGGAGACACCACCATTCTCCAAGGCAGTGTGTTCCATTGTCAAACAGCTCTTACTGTCAGGAAGCTCCTCCTAATGTTTAGGTGAAATCTCTTTTCCTAGCATTTGCATCCATTGTTCCAGATCCTATTCTCTGGGCAGCAGAAAACAAGCTTGCTCCCTGTGACACCCCTTCAAATACTTAAACAGGGCTATCATATTACCTTTTAATCATCTCTTCTCCAGGCTAAACATACCCAGCTCCCTGGGTCTCTTCTCATAGGGCATGGTTTCCAAAACTTTCATCATTTTGGTCACCCTCCTCCGGACACGCTCCAGTTTCTTAACCTTCAATATTCTAAGAAATTATGATAATCATACACTGAGAATTACGGGGGCAATGATGTCTTTGGAGTTATACAAGGACATTGCCAGTTAGAGCAATTAGATGAAGGCTTTAGGAGAAAAAAACATTTCCCAGGGGCATCCAAAATGACTGCACCAGACAAAACACACTTACATATTGACTAGTTTGTACAATTGTGTGACAAGGGCTGAAGTATTAAGAATTATTACTGCTGGCAAGCAAGCTCTAAACATTTTCACTGTGTGGGACTGATGGCTATTGTTGCAAATCAGGAAGTCTGAATTCTGCAAATGGTGATACACGATACCTCAATCACATATGCAGAGAGCAATTTATTTTAAAAGTTCTAACATAAAATCATGAAGATAAAGCTTCATTTCCTTTATTTCAGTGTGAAAAGAGTTACATAATGCCCAGTCCTATGCTTATCTACTCAGAAATGTGTACCAATGAATTTAATGGGCCTTTATTCCAAGTACAAGACCACAGGATTGAAGGCTTGATGAATTTCTTTCAGTTTTTCTTTGTATCATCCAGTGGTTGTAAATTAAACATTTTATTTTTATTCAAAGATTATGTCAATCCATGCATTGTTCTAGCTGCATTTCTCAGTTGGTACCTAACTTGGCATTTCAGATTCAATATCACATCTGGGAATTTCTATAGCATCATAAAATAGGCAGGAGAGGTTGCTTTAGGTACAAAATAACTACATCTATATACTGAGATAATGCTATTCTGCCTCTCAATGAGTTCAGGATAATTGTGGAAGCAAATTGAAGATCCACTCACCTAGTAATTTCTAATTAAATGTGAAACATCTATGTTGTAACATAAAATATGGCTTCCATCTTGCACCCAGAAACATCAACTGAGTGGTCATTTCTACCTATCTTTTGTATCCAGTTAAATCCTCCAGGTAGAAGATTTGTCATTTACTTCCTCTGCTGCTTTACTAAATGTGCAGTAAGTAAGTAGCACTGTACTCTCTTTTAAAACTTAATAAGACTTTACAACTTCTATCATAACCCTATAATTGAATGTGTGTAATGATTCTTGGAGATGTGTGGCCTATGGCTGGCACAGATGGCCAGTGTGCTGGTGTTGTAAATGACCATTTTATAGATGGATAATGTACTAGAGTCATAATTCTTTATTGCGGATGGTTATTGCTCTCGATCATGACCCTTGGATATTGAGAGTCAGTTTTTAATATCACAACCATTTAGAGAGGTTAATGGACTAGGTTTTTCAGCTTTTGACCTTTGGATTCTGAAGAGAGGGAGGCTGTATTTGTGCTAGAAAACTATCTTTTTATTCATCTTAGATGTCATAGATACAGCAGCTTATTTTCAGTCAAGACTAGCCTGACAAAAAACAAAAACACCAAAAACACAAATTATTGGATTTTGACATGTTTTATATGAGTGTGTAGTTATGAAACTTGATATTTATTTGTTTTTGTTTTTTAAAATTAAAATACAGTAAAATAATCACTATGCAAGCGCAAAACTCTTTGTAATTGGTTCCAAATTTGAATAGAACAGATTGCAAGGGACAAAGTAGCCTTTTCATTTATGTGCATGAGAGTTCTTCCTTCAGAACTATTTCTTTTGTCTTTTTAAAACCAAATGATTGTATGATAATGACAGCTATTTTAGTATGGCTTTTTAGATAGAACTTTGGCATCAGGCTTGCTACTGAAATACATTTTAAAAAAGAAAAGAAACACATATTATGTAGCTGCAAGAACTGCTGGAAGAGTGGAGTAAAAACAGGGAAGGATTTAAAAATAGGTTGTAGCTGTATCTTCCATTCCATAAACAGAAGATGTCCTTTGGTTTACAGAAGGGACTCCAGTCCTTTCGAGCAGGGCTATGAATCGTGAGGCCCTCCTGATGTTGTTGGAACCTAGTTCCTTGTTAGTTGTATCCAGAATAGCCAATGGCCAAAGATGATGAAAAATGTCATTCAGAAACATATGGAAGGGCCAGAAGTTCCTCGTTTGGGTCACAGCAGGAAGATGGGACTGGTGAAAATCCTCTCTTCCTTTTTGTGAATGCAAGTGGTTCATGTATGTAATTCCAGTAGTGGTTTGTCTGGAGCAAACCCATAAGTGCTCAGAGGGAGGCGCTCCAAATGGAGAAACCATTGGATGCAAGACCCCAGATTGGGAGGGGGGACTCATTTTGATAGCTCAGAGGCTCTAACTGTTGCTACAGCTGATTTGATTCTTCTTCTTTTTTCTGCCCTGATTCTCTCAACCATCTCGTACACAGTAAAGGTTTTCCACCTGACTCCCATCAGAATTTTTTCCCCTAGAGAAATATTTCTCTCGTTGTTTTAATTTTCTTCCCTGATTTCAAGAATACTTCTATCAACTTTCTAAGAATCACTCCATAAAAGATAGAGTTCCTATTTCAATGTCTCTTTAGTGGGAGAAACTGAGAAGACTTTGGACTCATATTGGTAAGGATGACATGGAACACTCTGCCATTAGAATTTTTTTGCAGTCTTTATTTAGCTTATCACTATCCCAACATGTTTTTTCATGGGTGATTACATTGGCCATGTCTCAGCGGTAGCCTCTGAATGCCCACACTCTTTTTAACCAGACAGTGGGGCTTTTTAGACCGCCCAAAAGGGGCGGTCCATAGTCGCCCCTTCTAGTGGCGAGATGAGGCCTAGGCTGCCGCACGGGCAGCCCCAGAGGCCTCATCCCGCCGCGTTTGGAGGCCGCAGGGAACCGGCAAACTTCCGGTTCCCCACTGCCTCCAAGCAGGGTGCAGCGGGCGCTCTGGGCGCCCGCTGCACCCCACTTCCCTCGGCGGGGCTGAAGGGGGAAAGGGGCTGCCGTCGCGGCCCCTTTCTCCCTGGGTCTTTGCCGCGGCCATTTAAAGGCCACGGCAAAGACCCGCCGCAAAAAAAGAGCTCCGCGTTGGAGCTCTTTTTTTGCAGCGCGAGAAGGGCGCGATTGGCGCCCTCCCACGCCGCAAAAGCATCACAATGTGCACAGTGTATCAAAACGCTGCGCACGTGATGACGCTTTTACGGCGCCTCCGTATAGACGCCGCCATCTTTAAATGGTGGTGTCCATGCGGTTTAGGCTTAGGGAGGGTGTAAAAGCTACGCCCTCCCTAACCCTAAAAGTGGGCTTTTTAGCCCTTAAAACGCCTTTTTTTGCCCATCTAAAATGGGCCAGTGTAAATAAAATATAAGCCTTTGCCATTACTTTTGGCAAACAATGGGGCTTTCTAGATTGGCAGGAAAGTGTGACATGAAGTTGCCTTTTCCTTAATGCTTAGCAGCTGCACCACAACCTTTAGATGGAGCTGCACTGTTCCTCAGTTTTTAAAAAAGAAGCTGGGAAAACCAGCACCTTTTTAAAGGCGCTTCTTCTCCCCTAAAACGCAAAAAAAGCATTTTCATGGCACACTTTCCCTTTTTCTCATCTAAAGGCTAGACTTTCATGCATCCATGAACACACTTCTTTTTGCCAATCTAGATCAGGCAAATATTTACTAAATTTGACAAGTGTTCTGGTTAATGGGATTAAAAAACCAAAATAACCCCTGTACTGGCACCTGTGATAAATACCAATGATTGCTTTGATTGTAGACATGTGGCAAAATAGATGTGTGCAGCTGTTCCCAACATGTGATGGCATACAAATGGAACATACCTGATGTTTATCATAGAAAAATAGATATTTGTAGAAGCATCAACATTTATAAAACAACCCTCCTACTAGAGCTCTTCATTTGCTAGTTTTATGTAGGCTTCTCTCTGGAGGAACCTATCAGCCAAGTAGGACCACCTGTGATTACACTTAGCCAGCTGCTACAGCCACTTAACATAGCACTCAGGCACAAGGGAGTTCACGACTATGACCCCTGAGTACTTTTCAAGAGTTATTGTTTTCTGGGGGGAAAAACCCCAACAACTCATATTATGTCATTATTACAGCATGCATATCTGCTACCTAGACAGTGGCCTTAGATGCAGCTGTGCTGCAACACATCAGTGGATTAACTGAGTAATACACAGTATATTTTCTCAGAATAGCAACTATTATTTATATTATTTAATAACTTACCAGAAGTAATGTATGTATTTATTGCTAGAATAAATATTTATTACAGGTTTCAGGTGACAAAACTATCTTGTTTTTCTGTCTCCCCCCCCCCCCCCTCTGAAAATAGAACTAGTCTGTCTCTTAACTCCTCCTTAACTTCTTTCAAGTGAAAAGGAAACAATGGCAAATGTTGCAAGGTTGAGAAATTATATAAACTACAGAAATCAGAATTGCCATATTTGATATCATTAACAATTAGTTTTTTTAAAAAATTAAAATAAATTACAGTATAAAGTAACTCCCACTCCCTGCATCATTACATGCATTTTTGAAGCATTTATGGCAAATAGAATTTTGTTCTCTGCAATGTTCCCCTTCCTATGCCAAATCCCCTCCCATCATCACAGGCCTTTTCAACTCTGCAGTGGGTGGAAATGGGATGCAGTGGGTCAAGTGGTTAAGATGCTGACTCAGTTGATTGCAAGATTGGTAAGTTGGCAGTTCGAGGCTTGAGTGCTGAATGATGGGGTGAGCTCCTGTCACTGGTCCCAGCTTCTGCCAAACTAGCAGTTCGAAAGCATGCAAATGCAAGTAGATAAATAGGTACCACTTCTCAGTTGGAAGGTAACACTGTTCAGTGGAGTCATGTTGGCCACATGACCACCAGAGCAGTCCCTGGACAACGCTGGCTCATCGGCTTAGAAACAGAGATGAGCACCGCCCCCTACAGTCGGTTACAACTAGACATTCATATCAAGGGACTACCTTTACCTTTATCTTTAATGGGTGGAAATAGCAGCAGGAAGCAACGCAAAGTGTCATTAATAACAAGAAGAACTAGAGAAAGAGAGGGAGAATCAATAACCTACAGCACAAATGGATTGGCTTCTGGTATAACATCCATGGAAAGGAAGTCCTGCAGAAGGTATGGGGAGATGAATGTATATGGAGGAGATGAGAGAGAAACAGGATTGGTGGAAGAAGAGGGAGACATACTGAGAGAAAAAGAGAGACAAAATAGTGGGCAATGTGATTTTTTTTATATAAAAAAAGTTCTGCATACATTTGGTCACCTTGTAAGAATTCTTATAGCATTACTATTCCAAAAAAAAAGGATTATTGTTACATTTTTTTATTTTGTGAAAGTTAATACCCTAAAGGAGAGGCAGTGTGGTGTAGTGGTTTGAACATTGGAGTATGACTCTGGAGACCAGGGTCTGAATCCCCGCTCAGCCATGGAAACCCAGTGGATGACCTTGGGCAAGTCACACAATCTCAGAGGATGTCAATGGCAACCCCTCTCTGCAGAAACTGGCCAACAAAACCCCACAATACATTCACCTTGGGGTTGCCATAAGTTGGAAATGACTTGAAGGCACACAGCGCAACAATATACTAAAGGCACCAGATCCTGTATGAACTTGGAAGCTAAGAGAACTCAGACTTGGTTATATGAATGGAAGACTGCTAATGAATACCAGGTGCTGTAGGCTGTATTTCAGAGAATGGAACTGGCAAATCTACCTCTGAGAATTCCCTGCCTAACAAAATCTTACTAAATTCATGGTGTTACTGTAAGTCCACAGTTGACTTAAAGGCATATACAACACACAAGGAGCATTTCAGTGCAATAGGCATCAAAATATAGTAAAAATAATATAGATCCACCTAATCATACATGTAATTAAAGTCTCACCACAATACAAGCCAACAGATGACTAGTGAGGGAGGGACAATGACTATGAGAAAACCTCCTTACTTCTCCAGGGACAGCAAACTAGAGATATAAGCAGAAGCTCCTGTGACTCCATTGCAATACCTGAACTATGTAATGGGCTTATGATCCCAGGGCAAATGAAATGCTGAGCGACAGTGGTGAGGTCACATAGTGAGTTCACTGCCATTTTCTGTGGCAATAAAGGTGTGTATCACTATTTTCCAAACTGCAGTGATGGATGCTGGGAATATCAGCCCCATTCTCTAACAAGTGGTAAAATCCAGCCATAATAATGGATCACATTTTTGTTGTCACTTTATTTGTTTTGTCTTGTCTTCACTTTCCCCCTGCCTTAATAGTGAGGCAATATTGAAACTCCCCCACCACTATATTGAGAGATGAAGAAGAAGTTCTATTTCACCTCATCTGTGGATGATTATCTTATTTTATTATCTTTCCTTTAGTAATAAGGCCACATGTATATATCTGTTTACTGGTAATAGTGCTGATGTGAAGCCATTGTCTTTTCCACCTCATAAGACATGTCCTCTGTGATCATGATTATTTCCTGAAATACGATAAGTAAAATATCTGAAAAATTATATTCCATACTGGTAAAACAGAGGTCAATGTTCCTGAAGCTAATCTGTTGTTTGTCTGTATTGTTGTTGTGTATCCTCAAGTTGTTTCCGACTATGGCAATCCTAAAGTGAACCTATCATGGAATTTTCTTGGCGAGAGTTATGCAGAGCAAATTTGCCTTTGCCTTCCCCTGAGGCTGAGAGCATGTGACTTGCCCATGGTCACCCAGTGGGTTTCATGGTCGAGTGCCATCTGTATGTGTTTAATTTATATATCTAATCCTATCTATTTAATTCAATTTTCCCACCACTGAAACTTAAAGTGGTTTACAAAATTAGAAACTGATAAAGATAAACACACATTAGATACAGTTGTATACCCTACCAGGCAGAATAGGGTGGTGGCTCAGGCAGCAAATCTGGGAAGAGTGTCATGAAACGGCAAAAAGTGTTGTCATTTTATTTTATCATGAGTGCATTTTACAGCTAGCAAGAAGAAGAGATACTTGTGGAATTTGCTGTCTCAGGTGCTGAAAAGACTTGACTGATTTTGGGCACTATGCATGTTGACCTTTGGGACTGGGAGGGACCATTTGCTGCTCTGCTTCAGGCAGCAAAATAACTTGGGTTTGCTTATCACCCTTTACCAAGCAGGTCAGACATGTTGGGGTGTTGTCTTTATGGGGGTCTCATTCCTTGTTGTGAAAGAAACAGTGTTTTATGGCATCACGACTATCATTCTGTTAGTGACTATGCAGTTGTAACAGAAAATTATACCTGCATATGTAACTTTTTGGTTTGTAGTGGACGCAGCACTTCCATACTCTATAACTCTCTCCAGAGACACTTGTTTTGTGGCTGAGTGAACTTCCCAACAGAAATCTAAATCTGTAGCCATCCACAGGAAGAAAAATATATCTTGGGTCACCTGGGGGGGTCCTCCAGAGGTCCAGGAGAATGACATTTATATTCCTGAAGATGTCTGTAAGAACAGAACCAGCTGACTGATGGTCCCTCATCTACGGTCCCTAGCTACTGAAAGGACATGGGAAGGACATCCAGCCAGAAAACATTTAGGTCAAGTGTACGGTTGGGGTGTGTGTGTGTGTGTGTGACATAGCAGGTGGGAACTTTATGATCTGCTGGTGCAATGCAGGATCTGTTTATTGTCTGTCAGGGATGCTTTGATGGAGAGTTCCTGCATGGCAGGTGGTTGGACTGGATGGCCCTTGTGGTCTCTTCCAACTCTGTGATTCTATGATTCTAAGATCACAGCAGGAGCCCTTTCACACTATATATTTATACCACTACAGTTCCACTACAATACAACTGACATGGCAATATTCTGTGGATTCCTAGTGTTTGTGGTTTGGTGAAGCACTGGAGATCTCTGGCAAAGAATTTTAAATTTTGTTGTTAACTGTCCTTGAGTCAATCCCAACTCATGGTAACCCTGTGGATGAGATATCTCTGAGACTCCCCATTTTCCGCTGGTTTGCTTAGGTTCTGTAAATTCATGCCCGTGGGCTCCTTAATAGAGTCTCTCCATCTGCCATGCGGTCTTCCTCTTTCTACATCCACCCACTTTTCTTAGCATTACTGTTTTTTCCAATGAGTCATTCTTTCTTATGACATGATCAAAGTATGACAGCCTCAACTTTATCATCTTGGCTTCCAAGGACAGTTTTGCCTTGATCTGTTCTCAGATCCATTTGTTTATCTTTTTGGCTGTCCATGGTATCCTCAGCACTCTTCTCCAGCACCATATCTCAACTTAATTGATTTTCCTCCTATCTGTTTCTCTCAGTGTACAGCTCTGACAACAGTACATAGTAATAGAGAAAACAATGGCTTTACAATTCTAACTTTCATGCTCAGTTTTATATCTTTACATTTTAGGATCTTTTCTAATTCTTTCATACTGGTAGCTGTCTTCCCCATTGCTAGTTTTCCTCTTATGTCCTAAACTGAAGATCCCACAGTTCTCTAAGACGGAACTGTGGCAGTTAAAGTAGAACCATGATTCTGCAATTGTGTAGTGTGAAAGGGCTCCAGGTTGCTCAAAAGAAAGAATGCCAGCCTCTTCCAAGACTGCATCTCAATTTCATCTAGCATCAAATCTCTTGGTTGTTTTCTTTCTGGCCAAATTTAAGCTGCTGCCTACTGTTTGTCTGCCATTCTCACTTGCTGAAGGCCAAGACATTGTATAGACATGGGAACCATTTCTAAACATTAAGAAATATTATGTCCTTTCGTTAACTTCCTGGTCACCCACCATAACCTAAGTTAGGCAGAACTCTTTGCTGAGGCCCGTCCTCAAAAATAAAGACAGACACATTCACAAAACATGTTGCTGTGATGATTTTGTAAAAAAATACTGTAAAAAGAACATTGGGTAAAAACCTTGTAAAAACACATTTTGCATAAATCCCACTAAAATGTGTGGGATCTGGCAAAACCTGCGTTTTTGCTGACTTATCCTCCCCATCCTGCCAGCTTCTGTTTCTTCCAAGAGGTTTTGCATGACAGAACAGCCTAGTGGATTGTAAGAGATTTATGGTCTTTTTTTTTTTTTAGTCTTCCTCTGCCTTTATTTTCTTTTCTCTTCTTTTCTTTGGGTTAACACAAATTGATTAACAGTACCACATGGAAGAAAGACAATAGGCTGTAGAAAGAAAAGGGACCAAATCATTAATGCTAAAGTGATCCAATCATGGGCTAAAATTCCCTATTAAGTTTAAGTCTCTGTTCTTTAAATTATATGGAAAACACACTTCCTCATTTTTTTATTTTATTTTATTGTTCATTCTTCATCTAGCACCTCTATTTGAAAATTGCCATATATATATGGTAATTCAAATAGTATTGTGAACTAAAGCTCATGTCAAAGTATTGTAAGCTATTGCTCGAAATCTGTGGTCTTTCTGTTCCCTTCACACTTTCTCCCTCAGCTTCTCTTTTGCCCTCCTCTTTTGTTTACCCCTCTGTTTATCCTGTGCTCTTTTATTCTGTACAGTTTTAGTTCTTACAATAAATGCCTTCATGTGGAGCAGTTCAGTTAAGAGAGAATGTTATTAGACTGTGCTCTCAGGCAGTACACCTTCACAGGATCAATACAAATATGGGGCTTTTGTTCATTCCCTCTTTGCTTAAAAAAAAAGTGCAAGGGAAGCAGCAGAGGGTATCATCAATCATGGGCCACAGTGACATACGCTGAAGCCCAACCAATGCCAAGATGTTTTAATAAGGCATCCATTAAAACCCTCAAATAAATTGCAATTTAAAAACAGAACATGATACAGACCAAGTTTTCCTCATCCATCTTCTAGTGTGTCATGTAATGTAATTGCATTGTTAATTTATCCAAGAACTTTCTCCATACACTGTTTCATCGGCATTGCTTAATTTCCCTGAAGACTTGTGTGTGCGTGCATGTGTGTGTGTGTGTGTGTGTGCGCTTCTGCTTCGGGGGTAGAGTAATGTTTCTGCTTAGCATGGCATTAGCTAGAGAGCTAATCAAAGATTTGAAATGTCTGACACTTTGTCAATGGACAATTCGGCTTTGTTTTGTTGCTTTACCAACTCTAGCCTGGAGCAGACTCTCCCTCCAATCCTTCACCACTTTTTTTTTTTTTTTTTTGCTTTTGTTTCCACCCATCTTGCTATTGGTTTATGCCCCTCAAGAGTGGGATCACTCAGAGTGCCTGTGGATCCCATCAATGTGTATTGACAAAAGGGTTTAGGGACCATTTAAGATCGCAAAGCAATGGCACTCAAAACAAGACAATTCTGATTTCTGTTCCCAGTCTTCGGACATGTGCATGGAGTTTTGACAGGAGTAAGGAAAGTGAGAAGCTTTAAAATCAATAGTGGAGAATGAAAAAAAGGGTGTTGCTATAGAATAATGTCAAAGCGATTACGCTTACTCTCCCCTCCCTGTTATTTTTTTTTTAAGAGCTAGAAGGAGAGATAGAGGCAGGGGCTCATATGGATTTCTTTGTCTTCCACGCATAAATCTAAAAATAAGCAATACAATTCTTCACGTATTGTTGCATCAGCAGATTTTTCACTTTTATTTATTCTTCTGGGTTTTTTCCTTAATCAATTCTTTATCTCGTTCTGCTATGAGAGAAAGAGTTGAGAGGCATAAAACAAGATTTGCCATGTACATTCTGTTAAAATTTGCACTGCTGCTCTTGCAGTAATGCCATCCAGGTATTGGTTTAAATCTAATAAATGTCCTCTCCAGAACTTCTTGGAGCCAAAGGATATGCAGACAAAGGGAACTAAGTCCCCCCTCCCCCACACACACACAAAATGAAACTACTATTAATAAATCAGACAATAATGGTAGGTATCAAGGAGCAATAAACAAAGGCAATTAAACCCAACATCACCAATTTGATATTTTCCAGAACATTCAACCTTTTTCAGTGTAGGTGCTCCAGAGGTCATATTTTACTTCACTGCTTTACTAGTGTGGAAGAGGTCAATTCTGTGTCAGAACATGCCCAATAAAGGATCTTCACACAAAGCAGCCTTATATGGAAACTGACCAGCAGTCCACCTACGTAGGGCTCACTGCTCTATCAGAAACTCTTCAGGGCCTGAGGCAGATGTATTTCTCATGATCTCAGCCTGAGTTCACTTAGAGATATCATTTTGGATTTAATTCCTCTGTGCCACTGAACTGTTACCTCTCTCTGAATGAGAATAAATCTAAAGCTGCTTTCCATCATAAAAAACCTCAAAACTTTGCAATATTACTGGTTGAGTACCCCCTATCTGAAAATATGGGACCAGACATGTTTTGGAGTTGGGATTTTTTCCAGATTTTGAAGTATAAGTAGTAGGGTACGTACCTGTACTGTATTTGCAAAGCTGGAGAGAGATGTGAGAGAAATGCAGCTGGCGAGAGACATGAGGATCTGTGAAATGGTGGGAGTCCAAGCATAGTGTTTGCCTTCAATCCACACCTCCTGCCATTTCACATATCCTCATGTCTATCTCCAGCCATGTCTCTCTTCAACTTTGTCTCTCTTCTGTCTTGTGTCTCTCTCCAGCCATGTAGATACCATTTAGGTGCATACTATGCTACCTGTGTTCCAGAGTACAAATAAAAAATATTCCTAAATTGACATCTCAAAGCATCATGTCAGTGCTCAAAATGTTTTGGGTTTTAGAGGTTTTAGAATTTCAGATTTCCAGATTTGGAATGTTCAGCCTGTACTGTATATAGTGTCTCTTATTTGTCCTTATGCAGATTTGTCCTTATGCAGAGTGGATGTCTCTTGAACACTGAATATCCATGAAACAGGGAGAATGAAAAAATCTAGGAGTGAAAGAGATTTCTCTCTATGGTTGCTTCCAGACTGTGAGACTCTCCACTAAGAGAAGCTAAATTGATTCTTTTCTTTTGGTCTTTTAGTCAGCAGACAAGATTTTTTGGGGTGGGGTGGATGGTGCAAAGTCAAGCCTTTAGGAAATACTAATAGGTTTTCCCAGTTTAACACTTATTGCAGCATGTAATGTCATATGTCCAATCCAGGCCAAGTTTCTTAATATGGTGAGCTACATATCCTGTCTGCCTCAGGTAGCACTGTGATGGTCATGGATGATGCAAGTCATAGTCCAAAAATATCTGGAGGACATCAGCTTGGAAGTATCAAGGTTTCAAAAACAAACAAACAAACAGCTTCATTTATATACCGCTTCATACTGCCTAAGCAGTCTCTAAGCGGTTTACAACTATAAGCTAATTGCTCCCAACAAGCTGGGTAATCATTTTAGCAACCTCAGAAGGATGCAAGCCTGAGTCAAGCTTGAGCCCTGGCTAGTATTGAACTTGCAACCTTATGGTTTTTGAGTGAGTGCTTGCACTACCAGGGCTTTGTAGCATTTTATAGCATCTTGGAATTTGTAGTTTAATGAAGCTCTGGAGCTCTCTGGTTGAGAATTCTAAATGTTCTTCCCTAAACTGCAAAGCCTGGGATTCCATAGGTTTTATAATGGAATAATATATAGTGGAATTATAATTAGAGTAGCATAATATATAACACATTTAAAATGGCATCATGGTGCTATAATTCTGAACTGTGAAAGAGAAATGAAAGTGTGCATATATTTTTGACATTCATCTTTGCCACCTTTGCTTCCCTCCCTCCTTTGCCATCCCACAAATGTTAGCTATAGCTCAGCTGCAAGATCCTCAGACCAGGAACTTTTCTTTTTTTATGTTCTGACAAAATTTTCTTGTGTTAATTGAAGAGAAGCAACAGCAATAGCAGAAAGAATAACAGTGTACTTTATTTTTAGATTTACCTACATATGTATTAATATCCCACCTTTCTGACAAAAAAATGACACTCAAGGCTGTTAACAAAATTATCTGATAACAAAACGATAATTTAAATAAATAAATAAATGGTTCAGCTAAATGCCAAAATTTGATTATTGATCTATCATCCAGATCAAACAATAATTATACAGCTAATTGCTTAAAAAACTAAAGAGCTCCCAGGATTTAGACCTAGTATCAATGATAGGATATAACCATTTGGCAACACTATTGTATATGGAAGGACTCTATGTGTGTGTGTGTGGAGATTATTTCATGGGGGAAAAAAGAGTAACTTACCCCTGCCAGGGTACAGTCGCTTATGCAGATGGAAATTATCACATTAAAAATGCTGCCAATGCCAATGGGCAACTGCATCCTGGCTCCCAGTCATGCTCAGCTAGCTGATTTGCAAACATGGAAAGCTCCCATGTTAGCAAATTGGTCAGCTGAGTACGGCTAGAAGCCTGGATGCAGCTGGGATGTAGTCGCTCAAGGGCATCAGTGGCATTTTCAATGCAATAATTCACGACTGCATCTCATAAGTGACTGCATCCTAGAAGGGGTAAGTTGCTTTATTATTGCAAGTGAGAAGGTCCTATGTGTCTTCAAGTCACCTGTGAACTTATATTATTCTTGTGAATTTCATCGGGTTGTCTTAGGAATACTCAGAGGTTGTTTTGCCAGTTCCTACCTCTGAAGTATAGTCTACAGTACCTGGTATTCATTGGCAGTCTCCCACCCAAGTACTGACCAGAGCTGACCCTGCATAGCTTCCATGGTCAGACAAGGTATTAAACAAGAACTTGCTTCTGTACAATTGGGACAGTCAAGTTAAAATGCAACTAAAAAGAGATTGATTAAAAGAAACCCCTTTCAATTAAAACCCAGCTAGTCACCTAAGTCTGTCTGAACAAGAAAAAGATCTTTGCCTGCCAGTGGAAGGACAACAGGGACACGGCCATTCTGGCCTCTCTTGGCAGAGAGTTCCACAACCAATTTTTTTTTCCACACATTAGAATCAAAACCTTTGTGGGTAAATACAGAATATTTGAAAACAACCACCAGCATTATTTCTGCTAGATCATGGTGTGTGAGAAGAATAGGTGAAGAGAAATAGCAAATGTGAAGTACAGTGCAAAACTATCTGTATTTGCTGCTGGATTCAGATGTTATTCAAAGATGCTAAGCATGCAGAACAAAAGAGAAATCTCCAAAGACTAAGGGTCCATGACTGGCTTCTGTCCCTAGAGGGAGTAGAAGATAATATGTTTGTAAGCTGGTACTAATTTAACTGTAGCATAGCAAAGGAAAAAAGGAAACATGGATTTGAACCATTTTCATTTCACCTTATTGTTTACTGTCCCCATTATCTTGTGTAACTTAGGGTCACATGTCATATATCAACATCTGATGATGTCAGACGCCTTTGTCATAATTATTTTGTTATGCTTTCACAGTCCGTAATGGTATCTGCCGTTCTTGCTGCATCATACAAATACTGATATATTTCTATGCATATGATGGCTGGAAATTCTGGAAGTTGTAGTCCCAAAAGAAATCAGTACAAATAACAGAAAACCTGAAAGCCATTCCAAGTGAAAGGGGTGGTTTTCCATATACTGCATTGGGATGAGGACATCATGCACTAGTCCTGCCTGTGGAAAGAAAGTAATGTCCTGATACCTGAGTGCTGGTTACTGAGGAGAATGGCCTTAGTAGTACATTATGAGAGATTTGTCTCCTGCTGTGGTCTCAAGAATGGCTAATTGGACCCCTTCAGCTATTTCAGAGTGGAACTGAAGTTTAGGTGACACAGCTGCTCTGCTGTCTGCAGTACTGGGATTAGTGGCAACTGGTGGTTCTCATGTCTTAGTTGTTTTAGACTGAAGTTTAAAGATTCTTTCCAAGGTGGCAAGGATTCAGCCCCTTAGATATCTCCTTAGAGTTTGAATTTAAACCTAGTTGCTCTATGCCTATATGCAGAAAGATTACCATGATGGAAGCAGCTACAGGGGAATCAATCCAGTCTATTCTATGCACATTTAATCCAGGTAGATGACCTCAGATAGTCCAGAAATTAATCCAGGAACAAGATCTCAGATGGTCCAGAAGTCATTACACAAAGGCAGTATTCTGACTGATGGCAACCCTAATGCAAACCTATTATAGGGTTTTCTTGGCAAGATTTCTTCAGATGAGATTTGCCATTGCCTTCCCTGAGACTGAGAGAGTGTAATTTGCCCATGATCACCCAGTGGATTTCATGGCTGGTTCAAACCCTGGTCTCCAGAATCATAGTCCAATGCTCAAACCACTATGCCATGCTGGCTCTATAAGGTGAAATAGGAGTTATCAAACAGCCTGTCCAGAGGCCAAGGATTCAAAGAAACACACATACACCTTCATGTAAGCAATGTCAGTCAGTTTCTACTTCCTCTGGATTCCAGATGACTGAAAAGCCAGCATTTCTAGTTTAACAGATATTGATTCTTCCAAAGCTTCTTATTCTCTCTTTGCCAGACTTCAAAGAGTGGGGGTATCTGGTGGCATCACAAGGGTTGGTATCACCTGGTGCAGTAACTCATGGCATCACCACCACCACCCCATTGATCCTCCGATACCAGACCATACAGAATCAATAGTAACAGTGGTGCCACTAGGGGTGGTGCAGTGGTGCAACCCCACTGGGTGACACTCCAGAGATGGGTGACACTTGATTGGGCCATCCTCCCACTGCAGGGTGGCAAGTCCCCCACTCTGCAAAAGGATTCTCCTGATGGAGGGAAAGTGGGAGGAAACCTGACCAGTCCTCTGTCCCATTGAGACCCAGCCTCTCCATCCCTTCCCACATGGTATGCATCTCCCACCTGGCCAGAGCTGGACATCTCTCAAAAAGAAAGGTTGTGGTGGGCCCAACCTGATGTCTGCCTGGTTCTCTAGCCTCCTTCAGAGCAGGGATAGTGGGGGCATCTTCTAGCCCTGCTCAGCCCCCTGTTTGTCTTCTTAGTGATGCTTCCAGGGCCTACCCCCATCACTCCGCAATCTCTGCCTTGGGTTTCCAGGTTCTGCAACCTAAGCAGGATGAGCACAGGCATGATAAGGGCAGCTTTAGTGCTTTAGTGCATGTGGCCTCTTCTGTTTTTGAAATGGTACAGAAGATAAAAGATGTAGTAGTGTTCCCTGTTAATCTTCTGCAATCTTTTAAGAAATGGGTTTGTTTTATTTTCAGGCTCCCCTTCCCCCTCTGTTTTTGTTCTAGAATTTACTTACAAGTCTTGCATCTCCTGCTTTCTTCACCAGTATGTCTCCACATCCCACATCCAGTTATGTAATTAAAGGCTGCTTGAATTTCTTATTGGCTTAATCTCCCTTCTTAACTCCAGTCTGTGACCTCGTGTTCCTGAGATACAAAAATTGTCCTGGACATGTCATGGATAACCTTGTTTTGACCACTCAATTACCTGTGCCTGAATTCAATTTGAGGCTTTAATGTAAAGGTGAAAACCCCTCAAATGTTTACATTTGAATGTAACGCTTGACCTTTTTTTTTTTTTTAAATCCCCTAATGTTAATCTTCTCATAGTGAGGTAAAACCATATGTCAGTGCTAAGTGGGCATACGTAGAGATTTATATAAGCACAAAAATACGAGTTCATTCCCTTCTCTATTTCCATCCCCTTGCATTTTCTTACTATATATAAAGACATGTTCAAATTCTTAAAACTTCCACATTTGCTTTTAAAAACAAAACAAAACATCCTTTTGCATAGATCCAAAACCCTAATAGAGCTAACAGATTCTTGAGGGCACAAAGCTCTCTCACTGCCTGCTACTTCCTAGAATGTGTCCAAGTGTGCCCACCGCCAACCAATAGTTCTGAGCTAACCTCAAGAGAAAACAATTTAAATTTTGTAGCATAAATCTGTGATCTTGGCCAACCTTCCATTAGCAAGTTGCTTGCGCCAACTCTCATGCTAATTCTCTGCCGTACCTGAAATTTTATGAAAGCTATATATTATCTGTTTCCTTATTTGCAGTCGCACGAGAGCTGAAAAACGAATATTAGCACCACTCACTTTTTATGGTGGGAGTCATAGTACTTGGTTGACCCCTTTTTGCTTGTCCTATTGAATTTCCTATACAAAGGAAATGAAAATGTTTTATATTTAATAGAGGGAACACATAAACAAGAGATCTACTTATTGCATGTTGCACAGTTGCCATTTTCTGCTTTTCAGGCAAGACTTTTCAAGGAAAGTGTACGTGATTGCTTAATGTGAGCTTCAGAGACAAGAACAAAGGACATATATTTATGCAATTAAAGAATGAGAGATTGGAGGGCAAATGCAGTGAAACAGTTTGTTCACTTTCTCTGTAGTAAATAACCAGCTAGGTTCCTTAATTTCCAATTAGGGTTGCCAACTTTTAAAAATATCTTTGCTCCTGTGTTTGCAAAATAACTCTTTACAGTCCCCTCCACCTTCTTATAGCTCCCCAGCCCAGCACAGGAAGGCAAAAGCAAATCACAATGACCAAGCTATCATGTACACACACCATGCTTCTGCAATGTCCTTTCTCATAATTCTCTCAACTCCTCCTTCCTGGAATCCTGACCTGCCCCTTAAGCCAATCATATCCTGTTCAGGAGGATGACTCCAGTGGCATCAAAGAAGTTGTTCTCCTTCCCGCTCTCTTTTTAAAAAGCCTCCATCCAAGGGTGTGTCGATATTATCTTTGAAATAAAAACTGGCAGCAGAAAAAATTTAAATCAAAATAGACCATTTCTGAAAGTCCATAGCCCACATATCACTCACCCATATAATATGCTGAAGGGTTGCACCTATTACTCTATAACATCTCCAGTTTTCTGGGAAATGTAAGAGATACTAGTGGATCTCTCAAGCAGAGTACCCAAATTGGCCATGCAAAAGCTGAGCAAACACCAGTCCGTGCCCACCCACTCACACAGGGTTTAACAAAGAAAAGAAATAAGCTTAGTCCTTTTTTGCAAAACATATGAAGATAGATTTACTTATATAAAAAAGAAGTACATGATCAAATATAGGGTCTAATGGAAGAAATAAAAAAATGGATACACGTTAGAGTAATGCAGAAAGAAATGGTGTGTGATAAAACAAGCAAAAAGAAAGTCTGCAAATTAGCAATTATGAATGTAGGCATGCAAAGCTGTTAAAATAAGAGCTTAGGCGGTATCTTGATATTATAGGCGGTATCTTGATATTATCACAAGTTTGGCTCCAATTTTGCTGCCTGAATACATCCCAGGCCCATCCCTGCTTCCAGGAGGAATCCAGTGGCCATTTTTTTCAAGCCAGAAAACTCCTGGATCAGAAAAGAGCCATGAAGAGAGGCTCTGGAAGTGGGATGCACCTGGGATGCATTGGGGCAGCAAAACTGGAGCCAAAAACCATGTGATAATATCAGGATGGCAACAGAATTAAGGGTTAAGCCAAATTGAGGTAAACTGATTTAAATATCCATGTGATAAACTCCATAATTTGAGAAGCCAAGGTTATAATTTCACTGTATTCTCCACCTCTGCTTTAGACTATTCAGACTGGAACTGCACACACTTATCTGAGTACAAGAAAGCTTATTTATTTAGATTCTTCAGAACATTTTCATATATATATATTTTTAAAAAGTGGTTCACAATGAAATCAGGTATAATATAAGAGTAGTTCAAATAATGATACTTCACTGTCCAGGAATGCATGTAGCTGCCATGCCAGATAAAGCTAATAGGAAGTGCTCTTTGTCACTGGGGTGACTTGGACCTCAAGTGACACACCAATCCAAGTGTTGCCCAGACTTCACACATCTGGGCCAAAATAGCTGGCTGAAAAGGGGCGGCTCTACACCACCCCTTTGAATGCTGGATCAGGGCCATGGCAACCATACACTAGAGCCCTGATCTGGCTTTCTGTTGGCTCAAAAAGGAGTAGCAAAATGCCGCTCCTCCTTGAGCTGCGAAAAGGGCATCCTTTTTGCCACTGCCATGGGTTTGCAGTGTTCCTGCAGTGTACAGCATATAAACAGTGCATCGCTGGAGCGCCACAATACTGCCTGCCATCTGGGCGGGTGGGCAGCATGATGCTGCTGTTACGGAAAACAAAGGGTTAATTAACCCATTCACAACCAATTATGCAAAGTGAGGCATTTGTGAAGATTTCCAACCAGATCCATTTATTCAAAACAGCCTTAGTCTGCAAGCAGTGTTCAGCCAAGAATCATTCCATTGACTGAATGCCCCAAACATGGCGCAAACAGTTTTTATTAACCCACAAAATATTCATTGAGCATGCGTAGTTTAACATTCATCATCATCATATATATCTGTCTTATTCGGCTAGTCTAACTGGTTGGCTCTCTGCTGGCCTGATTTACAATGAATGCCTTGTAGAACCTTATCAGCTTGGCTGACTAGCAGTGACCTTGAGGAGAGGCCCATCTCTTCCTCAGTGAAAAGAAATTCACGCTTTAGCTTTCTTCCTCTTGTCTTTCCCCCTCCTTCCTCAGCCCACAACTCAAGCCTAATTCAAAGTACAAGTTTTTCCTTTGCTCTATGGCTGAACTATTGATCATTAATGGCAGAGATTAGTGGTTTCATTTGGTTATCAATGGCTTTATTAGCTTTTACCTTAACACTGCCTTGGGGGAAGCATCAGGGCATGCATCATCTAAATGCCACACCCCCATGCTACCACCAAGACAGTATATTATGCCTGTCCGTTTTGCCCCTTAATCTTTTAGAGCAATGGTCCCCAAACTGTGCATTTTCAGGGATTTTTGGACTTCAGCTCCCAGAACCCCAGATTATTGGCCAACATGGCTGAAGCTTCTGTGAGCTGAAGTCCAAAATCTCTTAAAGGTCACAGTTTGGGGACCACTGTTGTAGAGGGAGGAAGCCTCCATGTAAAACAGGTGCATTACCCATCTCCCAGACTCAGAAATCACAAGGGCTCTACCTTTCCAAGATTGAAACTCAGCTGACTAGCCCTCCTGAAGCCCAACGTTGCCCCCAGGCAACCGTTCAGGTTGTGTATGGCTCCGTCTGACTCAGTTGTAAATAGAGGTGGGTGCCATTTCCATACTGATGATGACCAAGTCTTTGACTTTCTGATGTCTGCTCCCAACAGCTTCATATGGATTAGGGGTAGAATCATTAGAATCATAGGATCATAGAGAGAGAAGAGACCACAGGGGCCATCCAGTCCAAACCAAAAGGAATGTGTTCCACTATTGATCATCTCTTACTGTCAGGAACTTCCTCCTAATGTTTAGGTGGAATCTCTTTTCCTGTAGCTTGCATCAATTGATCTGGGTCCTATTTTCTGGAGCAGCAGAAAACAAGCTCGCTCCAGCCCTCAATATGATACCCCTTCAAATACTTACAAGGCTACCATATCACCTCTTAACAGTTTCTTCTCCAGGCTAAACATACCCAGCTCCTTAAGGCTCTCCTCATAAGGCATGGTTTCCAGACCCTTCACCATTTTGATCACCCTCCTCTAGACACACTCTACAGTAGGCAACATGCACCCCCCCCCAGACATCACCAGCAGTGTCCCAAGTTACTTAGACTTCCCATTTTTTAAAGAAAAAACAAACATTTTGGGAGTTTTGGGCCTGAAAACCATATGGACAGCCCCCTAAATGTGCTCAAAATATCCAAGCTTTTCACATTTGCAGCACCTCCAAATACTTCTTTTTTCATTGATGTCCTTCTTAAAATGTTGATGGGAAGTGGTACAAAGTCTTTTCTAGTTACTGTTTTGGGAAGGACTTGGAAGATAAAAGTATTTGTGAACACTGATGAGGGGAGTGACCTGTGGGGTGGTCAGAAGAAGGAAAATTGGCAACATTCTGGAAAGGAAAACTGACAGTTTGAAATAAGTACAAGACCGTTGTTTTGGCCCTAAAGCATCAAGTTCCTCAACTTCATGCTTTAAAAAAAATTACCAGCTATTACAAAGCTAACTAATAATGCATTCTCCATTTAAACAGGCATATCTAACCACAAAATACACCAACAATGCTACACATACTGCAGGAAATACATCAAAATAGTAGTAGCATAATTAAGTGGTAAGAAAATTGATTATCAAGTAAGCAAAATGTGAGCAGCACACTTCCTCAAAAACAAACAACATCATCTCACACTGGTTTGAATACAAAATCTTGAAAGGTGGCTTTGAGTGCTCATTCTAAATTTGATTCAACCAATTGGGTGGATAGCCTTGTGTGTGTGAGAAAGAGCCTTAGAGCCTTTAACAGTGAAAGACAGGCAGGATTTCAGTTAGTAGTTCACTTCCTGCTTTTCATTTCATTAGAAATTACAGCTTCCACTGGTAATGTAGCCCTTAGAAGTCTGTCTCCCCAAAATGAAAAGGCTGCTGTCAGAAATGAAGGGGAGTATAATACGGAACAGAAAAGTACTGTAAATTTAAATATATTTTTGACCTGTACCTAAGCAGCCTTCTGTCACACAACCAACAGTACCAGTGAAAAGATTATGTATAAAATATATTTAAACAACAACAACAACAATAACAAAAACCCCAAACAAACAGGATTTGTTTTGTTCAGCTAGATCAATAAAAATAAATGGTAACAGTATGGCCTTTCATGAAGCCATATATAGATATAAGTAATTTCTTTCCAACTAAGTGATAAATAAAAATAGTGCTTAATATTACTATACCTCCCTACCTTTATTGAATCAATTAAGATTAGGAAGGAAAACCACTTTTCCAAGAAATTATCAGTAACTCCTTAAAGCTGTTAAAAGATAAATTATACTATTGTAATTTCAACTTTATTTTATAGTGTGTTTATTGGACTTTCCCCTTGTGTATAACCACATCTTGGATACAGCAGATGTACAAGATATTTTGTTCCCTACTTCTACTCTTCTCCTCATTTATTTTGAAGTTTCTTACACTGAGTGGATATAGAAATTGAGTTTGCTTTGTAATAATAGCAAATTTTAAAAAAAAGAAAATGGAAAAGAAAGTTTCTAAAAGTACAAAAATGCATACATACCAGTATATTTTTTCTTCCTTTCATACTGATCAATCCAAGTTTTAAACTGTATTTTTTTGTAGTGTGATATTCTCTGACCCCTTCCATACAGGGCTAGCGCTGACCTATCATGCAAAGATGCTATGTCAAGATGTGTGAGACTCCACAAAAAGATGCTGCACTATCAGATATGTCTTTTGAATCATCACAAGATATCATTGTAGAGGGCCGGTGGTATGGCAACTGAGTACAGTGGTTTCTGCGGTCCAAAGCCCACCACGGTATTAATCCAGGTTAAGTCAGAGAGCTCTAGTGCCACAACAAATGACAATTCCCAGAAATCCCTAGCACTGAATCAGGACAGTTAAAGCAGACTCAAACTGGATTATTTCTGTAGTGGGTTTGTGACCTATGACCTCCAAAATCTCCATTCATGCTCAGATGATGGAAATTCCTTGATTGAATCAATTCAGTCATAGTGTGGTCTTCCAATTTTCTTACTGGCTTCCACTTTATTCCATCTCTCTGCTCATAAAAATCCATTGTCCCACTGGAAGTAACTTGTGGTGAGTCAATGTTTGGACAGGGCTATAATGTCTTCCAGAAAAATTTGTTGTATGAGTGCCATGGTGTCCATTATGGGGACTTTGGTGAACAAAGAGAACACATTAAAGTCAATTAGTATTTCTCCGGGTTTGTGTTCGAGGTCGCTGATTTATTTTTTTTTAATGAAGTGAGCTGAGTCCTTGATGTAGTGGGGGATTTGCCCTATTTGAGTTTGTAATTGTGTGGCCAGAAACTTGGCCAAGTCATATGTGGAGGATCCAATGGTGCTCACTATGGGTCAGAGTGGAATGGAATCCTTGTAGATCTTGGGAAGTCCATACAGTCTTGGTAGGAGAGCCTCAGATTTGCATAAACTCTGGCATGTGGTTGTCCAGGATGTTCGTTTTTGATCAGGATGTTTGTTTCCTGGTGATTTTGATCAGGATGTTCATCTTCCAGGTGATTTTGTTGGTTAGGTCTTGTTTCAGTTTTTTGCATATTGCAGGATCCATTCCTGGATTTTTGTTTGTATTGTTCTGTTTCCATGATTGCTGTGGCATTCATTGCCTTTGTCTGCTGGGAGAATTATGATTTCTGAGTCCAAACTGAGGTCCTTGATGGCTTTTCTTTCTTTCTTTCTTTCTTTCTTTCTTTTTTTTATGTTGCTGAATGGTGGTTTTGTCTTCCATGACAGCATTCTCTGAAGATGCCAGCCATAGCTGCTGCCAAAACATCAGGAATAAACTCTTCTAGAACATAGCCTAATAGCCCCAAAGCTCACAAAAAACTATTTACTACAGGGCTTTAAGTAGTCATTTTCTTTTAGTTTCATGTCTTTCATGTGTGAGAAGTGAAATCCAATACTCACTTATAGGTCTGGTTTAGGAAAAGCAATTGGATTGTGGGTTGGAAGCAATATGCTCACTTGAAAGCACTATACAAAACTTGCAAATGTTAAATCTCCTCCTCCTTGTTTGACAGTCTCATTTACAGGTCTTGTTGTGGTCCATGTTTATGCAGCTTCAAGAATAAAACTATGGGACTTATGTTTGGGACATTATGACATTACTTTCACAATATGGAGCCTTCTCCTCATAATGGACTGATCTTATAAGAACTGCCATCCTGTTAGGAATAGACACACATAAATTTCCCTATATGTGCATATGTCTTTTTGAAGGGGTGGTGTAGGAGTTGGTATTTCCTTCCTCACACTGCCCAAAGCCCCTCTGATTTACTGAACAGCATCTGAAACTTCCCACATAACCATTCCATGCTTTATAGAGAGCAGGCAGGGTCACAGAAATACATGGCTATGTCCCTGTAGCCAGGCAAAAAATGATGACATCGACCTGTAGAGGTCTCAGTGCTGCAATTATTTGACATCTGGCTATGGGGATGTGAGAGACTGTTCAATAAGTTGGAAGAGGAGGTAGATGGCTCAGTCTAGCATTTGTCGTCATACTACACTGAGTACACAAGACTGTGGTTTAAGCAAACATGGACATCTGCTTACTGATCCCCTAAATTCACATCATTTATGAACATAAAAGGCATCAGTCCCAATGCTTGTTCTGGCGGAAACACACTGCTCACTTCCCCCTACTATGAGAACTGAACATTTATTCTTTCTTTCTTCTGTTCCTGTTCTTTAAACAGTTTTCAGTCCGTAAAAAAACTTCTCTATGCCAAGTTTGCCCAGTAGACTTTGGTGTGGGGCTAGGAATCTTTCAGGCATTTTAGAGAATCTTTGGGGCTTTCTAGATTGGCAAAAAGAAGTGTATTCATGGCTGCATGAAACTCTAGCCTTTAGATGAGAAAAAGGGAAAGTGTGCCATGAAAATGCTTTTTTTGCATTTTAGGGGAGAAGAAGCGCCTTTAGAAAGGTGCTGGTTTTCCCAGTTTCTTTTTTAAAAACTGAGGAACAGCGCAGCTCCATCTAAAGGCTGTGGTGCATCTGCTAAGCATTAAGGAAAACGCAACTTCATGTCACACTTTCGTGCCAATCTAGAAAGCCCCATAGAATCATAGAGTTGGAAGAGACCACAAGGGCCATCCAGTCCAACCACCACCCATGCAAGAATATACAGTGGTCCCCCGGGATACGAATCCCCCGGGTTAAGAAAACCCCGGGATCCGAAACCGGCGGGACCGCTACAGTATCCCCCGGGATCCGAAGGATCCCCCGGGATCCGAAAAAAAGGGACGTCCCTTTTCCTCCGAGGCCAGGCTTCGGAGGAAAAGGGACAAAAGGCTGTCCCTTTTTCTCCGAGGCTAGGCCTCGGAGGAAAAGGGACGAAACGGCCTTTCGTCCCTTTCTCTCTGAGGCTAGGCCTCAGAGGAAAAGGGACAAAACGGCGTCCCTTTTTCTCCGAGGCTAGGCCTCGGAGGAAAAGGGACGAAACGGCCTTTCGTCCCTTTCTCTCTGAGGCTAGGCCTCAGAGGAAAAGGGAGGAAAAGGGACGAAACAGAGACACGAAAGGAGGCCCGATCCGCGGGATCGGGCTTCCTTTCGTTGGGCGCGGAGGCCCGGCCTGGCTCCCCAAGCCAGGCCGGGCCTCCGCGCCCGAGACGAAAGGAAGCCCGATCCGCGGGATCGGGCCTCCTTTCGTTGGGTGCGGAGGCCCGGCCTGGCTTGGGGAGCCAGGCCGGGCCTCCGCGCCCAACGAAAGGAAGCCCGATCCCGCGGATCGGGCCTCCTTTCATGTCTCAGGCACGGAGGCCCGGCCTGGCTTGGGGAGCCAGGCCGGGCCTCCGCGCCCAACGAAAGGAAGCCCGATCCCGCGAATCGGGCCTCCTTTCATGTCTCAGGCGCGGAGGCCCGGCCTGGCTTGGGGAGCCAGGCCGGGCCTCCGCGCCCAACGAAAGGAAGCCCGATCCCGCGAATCGGGCCTCCTTTCATGTCTCAGGCGCGGAGGCCCGGCCTGGCTTGGGGAGCCAGGCCGGGCCTCCGCGCCCAACGAAAGGAAGCCCGATCCCGCGGATCGGGCCTCCTTTCATGTCTCAGGCGCGGAGGCCCAGCCTGACTTGGGGAGCCAGGCCGGGCCTCCGCGCCCAACGAAAGGAGGCCCAATCCGGCGGATCGGGCCTCCCTTTCGCGTCAGGCCCGGAGGCCCAGCCTGGCTGGGGAAGGGAACCTTCCCTTCCCCAGCCAGGCTGGGCCTCCGCAGCTGATGAAAGGAAGGCCCGATCCGCCGGATCGGACCTTCCCTTCCTCAGCCAGGAGGCCCCCGCCAGGCCTCGGGAACGGATTACCTATTTCCTATGGGAAATAGGCCCCGGGTTACGAAATTTTCGGCTTACGAAAAAGTAGCCGGAACCAATTAATTTCGTAACCCGGGGGACCACTGTACAGTCAAAGCAATTCTGATGGATGGCCATTCAGCCTCTGTTTAAAAACCTTCAAAGAATGAGAGACCACCACCCTCTGAAGCAACGTATTCCACTGTTCTTCCTAATGTTTATGTCAGTGGTTTCCAACCTTTTCTATGCCCCATACTCCTCGGAAATGCTTGATTAATACCCTGTGTGCCATACAAAAATAATACCACATTTGAAGATGAAGAAGTCTAATTTCTGAACCACATACAATACTCTGGGTGGAAAAAAATTGAATTTACAAAAATAAGCTTTTAACTCAGTGCATAAAATGCAAATGTAAATTACGTAATTCTATTTTATGCAGAAGAAAATTGATGGCTCGTGATTCTCTCAAGGACACAAGCAACTCATTGTCACACACCATGAAATTCCATCTTGCACCCACTGGTTTAGTTGGAATTTCTTTTCCTGTAATTTGAATCCATTGCTCTGTGTCCTAGGAGATTATGGCACCCAGGAATCCAGGAAGGGACATGGGATCTAAAAGATAAAAACAAAAACAGATGTTATCGCATTTACCTGTGTCTGGGCTGTAGGAAACCCATATCCACTTGAACAGTCAATCTGCAACCCAGACTTCTCCTGCAGCTTTTTCAAGAATGAGATTTTCCCATTCTTGAAAAGGCCATTGGAAAAGTCAGGGTTGCAGATTGACTGTTCAAGTGCTGGAGTGGATTAGGGCTGCCTACAGCCCAGACATGAGTAATGTGATAACATCCGTTTTTGTTTTTTAGATCGCATGTCTCTCCTGCAGGGATTCCTGGGTGTGATAATCTCCCTTGTCTATGGAGGAGCAGAAAACAAGCTTGCTCCATCCTCAGTATGATACCCCCTGAAATATTTAAACAGGACTGTCATATCACCTCTTCCCTTTCCCTAGGCTAAACATACCCAGCTCCCCAAGATGCTCCTCATTGCAGATCTTTTAACATTTTGATTTCCCTTCTCTGGACATATTTCATCATGTCAATATCATTCTTTTATTGTGGTGACCAGAACTGCACACAGTATTCCAGGTAATGTTTTACCAAAGCAGAATAGATTGACACTATTGCTATTACTATTTAATTAAAAACCCTTCAATTAGAAAACTCTGGACATTGAAATAACTTGGTCTGGCAAGAATCCTCACCAAACCCTACATCTTTTTATTTATTCAGTGTGCCCTACAGAGCTTTGGTTTTTAAGAAAACTTCTTCCACATCACATGGCCAACTACACTACATGGCAAATCTTTTTTGAAACTGAACCTTCCCAAGTATGTTAAAATTTTACATTAAAATCTGATGTTCAAAGAAAAAGGGGAGTGGGATCCATAAGCAGATTTTAAAAAAAGTACTTCTTTCAGTGCCAGCCATATCCCAAATTTCATTTAAGACGGAAAAAGTTACTTTAAAAACAGAGTAAATCTCATGTGTCTGTTCCAACATCCTTGGTTAACCCCTTTACACACCATTTTTAATGTACAAAATGATTACAACAAAATATCCACATGTCAATTCACTTGTGATGCTGCTTTTTTTTACTGTTCTCTATAAAGAGATGAATTTCCATGCAAAAAATGATCTGCGTGAAGAGGCCCTCCTGATACCTGTAAAAACCTATTGGGAGGGGGACATAAATAGGAAATTGTTCCAAAATTGGTCTGGCAAGTATCCTCACCAAACCCTACATCTTTTTATTTATCTATTTGACATATTTGGGAAGGGAGTTTGCCATTTGGAATTTGCAACTTTTCTCTCTTTCTCTGTGTGTAAACTATGGATTAAAATTTGTTTGCATATATATAAATCTTTATGTTTCAGAAGGCACAAAAAAAGGGACATAGTCAGATAGTGGCGTAGTATGGGAAAACTACCCTTGAACAGGGAATTTAGACTTTCCACTCACAGTAAATTAGTGTCTCTGATTATACCGAGTCTACAGAGGAAACAGACATAAATATTTTGTCTGACATGAGAGACAGTTTGGAAAGAAGTTAAGGAAAATAAAGGTTGCTGGTCCTGGAGATTCTTGGATGTTGTTCTAGACCTCCTGTGCCGTTAGAGAAAGAAGATATGGATATATTTAACAGATAAAATGAAGCTTGTAAAGAAGCCAGGTTTTAATCATGAGGGAGTATTTTCTAGAATGATTGGGATAATGCCCATGCCAAAATGAAGAATGGAAACATGTTCCTAAAGAAAACAGAGACTGTAGCAGTGAAGTCAGAATTTAAAAATAAGTTCAAGTAATGGGCAGATTGCTTTTTTTAAAAAGTTAAGTTTGGGAAAGCTTATGGCTCTTAAAAATAAAACCTATTTACATCTATAGGAATTTTTCTATTGGTCTCCATGGATTAGGTTTAGTGTGTGAGGCATGGTGTGTGTGTGAAATATATATAGAGAGAGAGAAAGGGAGAAAAAGAGAGAAAGAGACTAAAGTACATCTGGCTGAATAATGAATTTAATGAATGCTGCCAAATGACTGAAACAATAGCAGCTTGTTTTGCCATAGGGACATTGACAATCCCCATCAATAATCTGTCTGATCTCTACTGGATGTTGCAACAGACTGGAGGTTTTTTGCTTCTCCCCTATCTCCATAAATTTCAACTCAGCAGAAGTTGGGGGGGGGGGGGCTGGAGGGAGGAGTCTCTTCATTTGTCGACAAACATATCTTAATTTTACAAAGTTACATTCTATGTAAATTGGATTCCTTCTTTACTTTTCTTTGCAGTTGATCAAGTTATTGCTCACCTTTCCTTTCACAGGATTGCAAAATAATCACTTTGCTATGAGTAATCAGCTTGCAGAGAGTGAAAACCAACAGGGCTCCATCCTCTTCAAACACTTTGCATATTTGCAGTCATCAGTGTCAAGGTGACCTTTCAAAGTTACACAAAGTGAGTGATGCATCAGGTTTAACGTACTGATAGAAAGATTCATCTGCCTTTCCAGAAATCAAAATTTAATTTTAAACAACTTTAACCTGTTGAATTCAGAACTAGAAAAGTAAAAAAACAAAACAAAACAAAAAAACAAACCTATAGCAAAAACAAATAACAAAACCCTACTTTGTTTGACCTTATACTTGCTAATTTATACAAGTCTTATGGTGTGGTCTCTTATGTACTCAAAGTACATAACCAGAGCCTTTTCAGATGTCTAGTTTCTTTTCTAGAATATATATAAACTAAATAGGGTTAGGTAATATCATATTTGACTCTACAGGCATTGACAAAGCAGCTTAGGAATCTCAATGCCACTCACACATCAATAACAATTCTTCTATCCCATTGTAGCTCTCTACTTAGCAAACATACTATTGACACTGTGCTGCAGTTAACACAGTATTATGGGGAAATTTCTTTTGGTGGACCAGTGGTTAAATACCAGTACTGCAGCCTCTCATTCACAAATCACAAGGTTGTGAGTTCAGCCAGGGGCTCAGGGTTGACTCAGCCTGGCATCTTTCCGAGGTTGCTAAAATGAGTACCCAGCTTGTTGAGGGCAATTTGCTTACACATGCTAAACTACTTAGGGAGTGTTTAAGTGCACTGTTAAGCGGTATAGAAATGTACTTGCTATTGCTATTATTTTTCCATCGTGATTCCACATAGCATACATTACTACAGGCGGCCCTTGATATACACTGGTGTTTGTTTCCAGCACCTGATGTCCCATTAAGTACAATGGCATAGTAAAATGGTGTCCTTTATATAAAATGTCAAAATGAAGGTTTGCTTTTCGGGATTTATACATTAAAATATTTTCAAACCATGGGTGGTTGAATCCTTGGATTAAAAAAAAATCTGTGGATACAGAGGGTTGACTGTATTATCAGCCAAATTCATTTATAAAGCCACTACAGTTTCCTCTGTTCTGGATCAAGTTGTTCTGTAATGTGTGTCTATGTTTCAATCTGAAGAGAAGTTTACAGGACAAATAGTGGTTAAGCCTGAAGAATGTGGTCAATCATGGACCCTTTCTAGTCCCTTTGCCAGTTAATAATCTGAACTAGCTGCTCCTAAGAATTTTCCCCTGTGGCCTTATATGCAAGTCCTTGTGAAAATCTGAATAAGCAGAAGACTGGTATTTGTGGGACCAAAGTCAGTTGCTTAGTCTGTTTCTTCAAGAAAATACTGTATCTTGTGGCAGAAGTGAAGGAGAAAGTACTGTTCTTTGTGGTTATATATTAGTTGTTGAATGTGTTCTTTGGATCATTTGATCAATGAGGAGAACATCAGTTCTGCATTGAGGCTGCCTGTACTGATCCATAAGCAAAAGAGATAAAATGCAGTTTAACTCCACCTATCTGGGCTTTGGAGCCATTTTCCCCCTCAAGATATTAAACTGTATGGAAAGAAACACTGCTATTAGCCTGCAGCCATCTTGAATTGCAATGAGGTGACAACATACTGGGTAATGAGTTGTAGATATGTTTACAATGAGTTGACAATGTGTTGGATAAATGTTCTCCAAGTTGTAGATCTATTTACAGTGAGCATTGAGGGATGTTCATTAGGTGTCGATTTGTTTGTTTACATTGTTTTCTATTTGTGATTGCTTTTATTAAACAATTTTCAGGCTGATGAAGGAGGATTGTTTGCATGCTTTAATGATTTACTGTTGGAATTTTTTGAAAAACTACTTAACTGCTTCATCTGTCAGTTTCCACAGCAAACGTTAGTTTTATTAGCACAGCATGGGCTGTTTGTAGGAACATTACCCTAGCTAAAAATCCTAATGCTTTCCTGTTCAGTGAGTTGTCATTTGGCTTGCTCCAGAAAACAGAGATCTTTCTGCTCTGTATAAGCAAATACCTTTTAAGGTTATAACTTTAGCTCATGAGCTATATGCAAAGATTTATAAAGCACCACATGGAGTACTGCTGGCAATTACTCTTTCTTCGTCTCTCCAAGTACATCAGAAGTCACGAACAGCCATTCTCATCAGCTACTGCAACTACTTTAATCAAACTTTCCAAAAATTACCATCAGTTTGAGTTTAGTTACATAATGCAATGAAATCCAATATACACTGGAGAGCAATGAAGAGACCTTTCTACAATAGCTCTTTCAGTAGTTTCTAGTAACTCAATGTAATCTTTATAGCATTATGCTACAGTAATAACCTGATACCATGCAATATAAGCTCAAGCCAAAATAAATATTTTTCATTGCTTGTTGCAGTGACATCACAATTTACATGTTATGATCACATTCCCCATTTCCATAGAATAATACAATTTCCCAAGCTGTCTTGTTTTGTAATTAACATTATAGCATCACACTACAATTGTAGACTTGCTTTTCAGCCCTCTATGTTTCCATCGTGGCTCTCTTCCTTGGCCAGTGCTAACTTCTGCAAAGAATTGTCTTACACTTGTGCAGTATGTTATTTGTAGAAAAGCAGCTTTTCCTTCATCTCACACCTTCTCCAATATTATACTCTATTAGCACTTTAAAAATTATCACATTTATTTTAAAATAAATCTTTGTGGCCTATATATAAATATGATATAAATATATATACAGATGAAATCCTAAATAACATTCCACAGATCTATTAAAGTGGACTATAGTCCATTGAAGATCATGTTATAATTTGTTAGTCATTAAAAAACCCAGGAGTTTTTGTAGTGATTGGGGAGCAATTCTATGCTGATTGAACTAAGGTAAAAATTTAATTCATCCTTATGGGATTCACCTCTGAGTAAATATGGATAAGTGATATGAGCTGAAGTGAAATATGCACGTGTGTAATCTGGTCACCAGAGCTGGGAAGAGTAAACTTTGCACTATAGCTCCAAGAATCCATCAGCCAGCATGGTGTTTCTGGGAGATGTAGTGCAAAAAGTGAATTTTCCAAACTCTGGTTGTCACAAAGGCGCACATAAGCATGCTGTAAGACACATTTCCAATATGTAATAGATTAATTAAATTCATCAATATTAAATTGATACTTAATGCACTTAAAATCATAGAATCATAGAGTTGGAAGAGACCACAAGGGCCATCCAGTCCAACCCCCTGCCATGCAGAAACTCCCAATCAAAGCATCCCTGACAGATGGCCATCCAGCCTCTGTTTAAAGACCTCTAACACCTCAACTTATAGATTCATTGTTTGTATCACTTATACACACACAGAAAGTACAATGGGAAGTGGAAATAACTCTAGGGAGTAATATGAAAGACCCTGCAGCAAAGGTTGTTTTCTCATTGTTCCTTACTGTTGAAGGTCATGCAGAGAGATAATAATTCAAGTGAGCAACTGGTTTAGTTTATTGGAACATGGTCTGTGCTGCACTGAAGATGTACTTCTATCAACAAAAGGGTTGCATCTGATGGTAAGAACACATGTGTCAATTGTCTCATAAATGTGATCAGGAAGGCTCTACACTGAATCCTGTAAGGCATGGTTCTCAAACTGTGGGATGGACCCCTCAGGGAGAAGCAACAGTTACTCAAGGTGTGGAGCGCAAAACTTTTTTCTTATAAAATGTTTAAATACGAATATACATGAATGTGTGGATAAAATTGACACACTGAACAAAATATTTTTATTTATATATTATGTCAAGTGCAGGTTGGGTTTGCAATGTCTACATGTAGATGTAAAGCAAGATCACAAGTGTAAAAAGTTTGAGAACCACTGTTGTGGGGGAAGAAAACAATATTTCAAAAGGCAAGGGGACAACAAGTGCTGCAGCTAATGATGTCAGTGATACAGGGGAAATTGGGATTGATGGTATGTAAGCCCATCAATGGGACAATAAAAAAGAATAAGGAAGCAGCTGAAGGGAACAACCCAAGATTTTTGGATGGCTCTGTATTTATGCAGCAAGCATGGGAAACAAGCACAATGAACCTGAACTTTTAACACAGGAAGGCTTTAATAAGCATGACTGAAACTTGGTGGGATGGGAATCATACTGGAATGTAGTAACTGAGAGGTGTTATCCTATTCAAAAAGAAGAGACCAAAGAAGAAAGGAGAAGCAGCATAATAATATATGGATGTGTACACCTCTGAAAAGATTCATGGCATGGAACAATGAAGGCAGATAGAGAACATCTGGGCAAAAATCATAGATGAAAGAAACAATGGGGCTTTACAGACCACCCAAAAAGGATGGTCTCTAGTCTCCCCTTTAAGGCTCGGATTGGGGCTAGGGCAGCCCCAGAGGCCCCAATCCGCCTCCTGGCCACTTTTCCCCTGCCTTCATTCCCACAGCAATCTGGTTGCTGCAGGAATGACATACTTAAGGGAAAGGAGCTCCGTTTTGGAGCTCCTTTCTGTACCGCAGAAAGGGCACCCTAGGTGCCCTCAATCAGCCCAATGATGTCAGGCGTGCCAGTCCATCTGGATGCGGTGCTCATTGACACATCGAAGATTTTCACACTTACCTGAATCAGTTTTAAATCATCCTCCAAATGTCCTGCAAAGGTGGTTGAAAGAGAAAAAAAGCCCCTGTGCCTGAAAGCCAGGAAGTGTTTCTGAATCGTCATGGAAACAGATTTAGCAGAAGGGTTTGTAAATCGTCAAAAAAAAGCAGGCAAAGAAAGAGCCTTTTTTCCCCCTTTCCCTCTTGATAATGAAGATTTTCATACCTGGCTGAAAGGTTCCTTAAAGGTGCCTCAAACGACCTTAAAAGGTTCAGGCAGGGGGAGTGTGTGAACCTCCAGAGCGCTTCTCCCAATCGTTCTAATATCGTCAGGGAAACGGAAGATGCCTTTTTGTGAGGCTGAATAGCTTCAAGGGAGCTGATTTCCTCTAGACCCAAAGCAAGCGTTAAGAGGGAATCAGCTCCCTTGAAGTGATTCAGCCTCTCAAAGAGGCATTTTCCATTTCCATGACGATATAGAAGATTTTCACACTTACCTGAATCATTTTTAAATCATCCTCCAAACGTCCTGCAAAGGTGGCTGAAAGAGGAAAAAAGCCCCTTTGTCTGAAAGCCAGGAAGTGTTTCTGAATCATCATGGAAACAGATTAAGCAGAAGGGTTTATAAATTGTCAGAGAAATAGCATGAACACTTCCTGGCTTTCAGACACAGGGGCTATTTTTTCTCTTTCAGCCACCTTTGCAGAACGTTTGGAGGATGATTCACAACTGATTCAGGTAAGTGTGAAAATCTTCAATATCACAGTGCGCATGTATGGACAGCACGATGGAAACATGGCGTCATCCCTATGTGCTAGGGCTGGGGAGTGTGTGAATGCTGCACGCTCTCCAGCCCTATTTACGCCATGAGGATGGCGCAAAAGGGCCATCTGTACCAGGCCAATGACATTGTTATACACTGCTATAGACCTCCAAGCCAGACTGTGGACTTAGGTGATACTAAAAAGAAACATAATAGTAAAGAGAGACTTTGACTGTTTTGATATCTGTTGGTAGTTCTAGGTAACACTTCCAGAAAGTAGAAAAATCTGCTAGGATCAACCAGGCTGTCATTAAAGGGATGGAAACCTTGGGTGCGATTATCCATATCCTGCTGGTATTCGTTATACAGCAGAAAGAAAAAGTTGAATGTTCTCAAAAGTGCACTCTAGACTTTGGATCAGAAATCAGAATGGTAATTTTGATAAGCTTAGGAAAATACCTAGTGCAACTCCATGCTCAGAAGTAGTCAAAGAGAAAGGAGTTCAGGATGGACTCTTACAAGTGAGATACTGAAGGAACAATCACTAATAAATCTAATGAGAAAGAAAAGTAGGGGATCTCTAAAAAAACAAAAAAACACAGTCTGGATGCATAAGAAGATTTCAGATCAGCTGACATGTAAAAGGGAAAGGGGAAAGAACTGGAAAAAGAGAGAAATACCAAAGAGGACTACAAATAATCAGTCAATATTTGTAGGGAGAAGGTAAGGCAAACATAAGCTCTGAATGAACTTCGCCATGAAAGAGATGTTAAAATAAAAAGGGTAAGGGGGTCTCAGCTAAGTTCAGAGCAAGATGAAGAAGAAAGTTTTTATTAATTTTATTAATATTATTAACCTTTATTCATATAGCGCTGTAGATTTACACAGCGATGTACATATAAATTTATAATTAGACGGTTCCCTGCCCTCAGGCTTACAAAAGACACGACACAAAAGGAGAAGGGAAAGGTGATGGGGAAGGGTATCAGGTCTGGTGGTTTTTCTCTCCCTCTGAGGCCTGGACCAAGGCAGAAGGACTAGAGGGAGGGGTCGGCTTCATAATGCACAGTTAAAACAGGGCAGACAAAGTCACACGTCTGGGAACGCTTCTCTAAACAATATAGTCTTTAACTCAGTTTTGAAACTGGTTAGAGAAGTGATGAGGCACGCATGTAGAGGAAGAAGGTTTTTGTTGCTTAGGCCCTCCCCACCACTACCAGAAGATGGTGAAATGATAATGTATGACAGAGAGAAAGCAGAACTTCTCAACACCTACTTTGTCTCCATCTTCTCCCATGTGGAAAACTGTTCACTCAGGTGAAAATAGAATGAATTATATGTTGAAGGTGTTTCATTCCAAAATAGTTAGAGAACACAACTTTAAATTATTTATTTATATAGTGCCATAAGTTTTAGATGGCACTTTACAAATGAATTTAAGTGTTCAGGACCAGATAGATGAACTGCCTCTGTCTATAAACTTTGAGAATCCTTAGAGAACAGGTGAGGTCCTTAAAAGGTGAAAGAAAACCATCTTCAGTCGTCCGCATCTTCAAATGTTGTGGCGGGAGTCTTGGGTAACTACAGACTTGATGTCAGTTTTAGAAAAGATTTTAGAACAGATCATTAAACAATCTGTGAACATTTAGTAAGAGCTAACATGGGTTTCTCAAAAATACGTCATGCCAGATTTCTCTGATCCATTTGTCTCTGTCTTTGTCTGTAAAAGAATGTTGAAAAGTTTTGATTTTTGAATGTCTTTTGACAACATCCTACTTATAGATAAGCTAGTAAAATGTGGACTAGATGATGAAACTATTAGATGATGTGTATCTGGTTGACAGAACAAACCCAAAGAGTGCTCACTAATGTTCTTCATGCATCCTGGAGAAGTGACAACTGGAATGCTGAAGGTCTCTATCCTTAACTCAGTGCTGTTCAACAACTTTATAATGTAAATTACTTGGATGAAGAAATAGAGAACATTGATTAAAATTTACCTGGAGTAGTATCTTCAGTTCTGGGCACCACAGTTTAAGAAAGTTATCTAGTGGGTAACCTTAGGAAAGAAAACCTCCAAGGGTAGCCATGTAGCAAAGTACAATAACATCTAAAATGCAAAAAATAGTGATACCTTTATCAGACCATCCAAAATGTACAAAATACATGTTACAAGCTTTTGAAGCTCCACTAGCTTCTTCAGGTAAAGATGTTAAAAATCATACAGGAAAAAAAAATATGACAATGTTAGTTACAAGCCTGCATTTTGTCAAAATGTTGCTTATCTCAGTTATGGTAGCATTGGAGAGACATTCATGCAGGCAGGCCCCTCCTCCTTCTGGCTGCATGGGTACTGCAGGAAATAGAAAAAATTAAGTTCCAATAAAAAGACAAAAAAGAGATGCTCCTCTTGAGATCCAAGGTACTTCTGTCCTTTGTGAAGCTATAAGCTCCTTTGCTTGCCTAACAAAGGAGGTTATAGCTTCACAAAGGACAGAAGCACTGCATTTCTAATGTTTTTGCATTAGGAAACAATTTTTAGGTGCTGTCTTGGTGAAACATGGCAAATGTAGTCCAATTATTTCTTAGAATCTTTTAAACCTTTGTTGAAGGTAGAAACCTCAAATGGTCAAGTCCCAGTGCTCTTTTTAGGTTCCCCTGATATGTCTAAAATGTAATATCTTGCATCCAGAAAACATATCCAAGGTAGCTGTGTAGGAAAGACGATTTCAACTAAACGTTAGGAAGAACCTCGTGGTATTAAGGGCTGTTTCTGAGAGATGGTCTTCCAACATCTTAAAAGCTCCCTCTAAGGAGAAACCACCACCATGGAACAAATTGCTCTGAATGGTGGTGGTTTCTCCTTAGAGGGAGCTTTTAAGATATTGGAAGACCATCTCTCAGAAACCTCTTACTGGCAGAAAATAAATGGCCCTCGTGGTCACTTCCAAATCTATGATTCTGTGAAATTAAAATTTGTTAAAGATGTTTAAATTTATGCATCTGTGCAGATTTGGACAAAATCATTAGACTCCCAAATATTTTCATAAAATGCTGTTTTAACTTGGCATTAGATTCATGCCTACCCAGAAGAAAAGAGTGTTGTTTTCTCCCAAACAAGTCAATGTAGGATTCCAGGCCACTTTAGAAATTAACTTTTAAGTCAATATGTAGCTTGTAATATATTATAACTTATAATAGCACATAGTAATATGTATTATGTGGAGTCAAAGGCTTTCATGGCCAGCATCCATAGTTTTTTGTGGGTCTTTCGGTTCTAGAAGGGTTCCTTTCTAGAGAAAGATGCCAGCACAGATGCTGGCGAAACATCAGAAAGGAACATAATATGTATTATCTTTGCCTAAAATTTGCAATTTGTGAAATATGTGAACACAGAAATAACTACACCACCAGGTTGTTACTCATTGTTGGCAAGATTTTATGAGGAGGGAGGGAATATATATTAATATATATTAATATCTCTAATGAGAACACAATCTAGAGAAGAAACAAGATTTGGAAAATAAACTCTAATGAACTACAGGATGTATAGACATAAGCTTACAATATTTTTCTTGTTGTTTTGGTTGAAATATTAGTCTTGTTTCTCGTTGATATTGTTTGTTGGATTAGTATAAAATGAAATAAAAATTATTAAACCTTTTTGTCTTAAATTGTCCACTCTACTTAACTGTTTTTCATGTTAAAAATCCTGTCTTACTATAAATGTCTTCTCTTTCTGTTTTCTTCATTGAGCACAAGACATGACATTGCTGATTATCCCAGAAGAAACACAGGGCTACATAACCATCTGCAGGACAGGTCTAGGCTTATTTCTCACTGTCTTCCAGACACAACATACTATTCATGTTGAGTAAACCCAAGCCATATAAAAATTAGTTTTATAATAGAGCATGGGAGGTTGATTTTTCCAAAGGCTAAGCCCTAGGCACACATACAAATCTAAGCAACAAATAATTGAACCAATGTGCACCTTCTGCCACATGCACACTTTTTTTTCTTGAAACCTTCCCCAAGGGAATGCATTGCCACAGTGACTGCAGCTTCCCAGCTTGGTGCCAAACTGTCCACCACTTCCTTGGCCTCAGCTGGGAAGCAAGCTATCATCCACGTGTTTTTCCGGTGGATGTCGATGGCTTTCTTATTTTGCATTTGCAACAAACTTGACATTATTTTTAGGGAGGGTGATTACTTTAGTGTTATTTTCATATAATGCAAAATTCAATCACCATCAGAAAAGAGCAGGAAACAGGAAGAGGTATTCAGTGTCCTAAATACTGTTCAAAGGCCCTCGTGACCATCTATAACTGAAGAGGGAAGGTTGTTGTTGTTTGCCACTGGAATCTGTTGCTGGAACTGATCCTCATCTAACTAGATATTTTCCAAGTGAAAACACATGGCATTTAAAACAGGTTTTCACATGGACATTTTTATGGTGTCTGTTTCAGCAAGCCAGGAGAAGCAGACACCTATAAATGTATAAGGTGATGGATTAGATTGTAATGCAGTCTGGATGCATATGGAGGTGGTCTTTGCCCTTCAGTACAAATCCATTTTTATGATACAAGGAATCTATTGGAATTAACAGTGTGTTGTCCAGGCAACAAGTAACACTGTACATATAATACAGCCATGTTTTCTCAGAAGCAGGACATAATCTTATTTCTAATGTGAAGAATTAATTCCCAAGGCTAATTTTATTGTGGATTTATGCTGTTTGGTCTGAGCTTCTGATAGAAAAATTGCAATATTGGTAAAGAAAATTTCTCCCCTCTTTTATTAGCATGATGTTATGAACTTGCATTCATCATAATGTGGAGCTGTGTGTAGGTCATCTGGCAATGTCAACCATACTGTACTCTTAACAGAGGCTCTTAAACTAGAACTGAGAAAGAACTACTGGTGTGTGAGTGTGTGTGTGAGAGAGAGATAGAGAGACAGAGAGAGAATCAGTGGCCAGTTCCTGTCTCTGTGTTATGACACTGATTCACTGTAATTTACTGATTACTTATACAGACCTATAGTTCTGTGTTTCAAAAGTGAAAATAATTAAGAATGTTATCAGCTGGAATCCTGTCCATCCAAGTTACACACTTTTTGAATTCTTTCTTTTTAAAAAAATATTGAAGAGGTCTTTAGTGACATTTCATATTTTGAATTCATAGTGGTTGGTTGATATTTTAAGATACAGTGGGCCCTTGGTATCCACTGGGGTTTGATTTCAGGGCCCACCATGGGTACCAAAATCAGTGGATGCTCAAGTCCCATTAAATGTGATGTCATAGTAAAAAAGGCGCAGACCTCCCAGAGGGCCTTTTCTGCCTCTGCTCTCAGGCTATGGAACGGCCTGCCGGACGAGATCCATCTCATCACAACGTTAGACTGTTTCAAAACATCTTTAAAGATGTATCTCTTCCGGTAGGCCTTCCCAGAAACTGTATAATCTTCCCGGCTGCCAAGTACTGTGGGTTTTAATATGTTTTGTTTTATTCTGTTTTATATTATCTTGTTTTAAATCTTGTCAGTTTAATTTTATTTTAAGGGGTGGGAGGTTGGGGATGGGATCATTGAACCATTTTAATCTCAATTGTAACTGCTTTTAAACTTTGTTGTACCCTGCACCAATTGTTCAGACAGAGGGGCGGGTAAGAAATTATTATTATTTATTAATCACAATTTGCTTTTTGCAATTTATATATTTCTTAACTATTTTCAAACTGTGGATGCCTGAATCCATGGTTTTAAAAAATAGTCATAGGGCTGACTGTACATGTCATTTAGGGATGAAACAGAAAGGCCAATTAAAGTGGTTTCAAACTGCTTTGAAGGCAAGGCATTTAGATGGCGCATCCCTCCAAAGCAGGCAGAAACTGGATTGAAGCCATACTTCTGGGCTAAAAACCAGAGCAAAAAGAACTCAGGGTATTCCGACTTGGCCCAGAAAATGTACACCTTCAACCCTGCAGATAAATGCCCTGATGCAAGAGAGGTTCTGAAAAAGCAACTCATCTTAACTCTAACCGTAAGGCCGCAAATAAACACACCAGTGGAGCAAAAAAACAAGCAGATAAACAAAATGATGCGACTTTGTATTTTTCAAAGAAATGGGGGTCCTGGGATCTCTTGTTTGATATGGATTGGGAAAAGATACCAACTATAAATTATAAGAGCATAATGAGATAACTGTACTTCCATATACACACATCATGAGACATCTTGGAGATGGGACCCAAGACTAAACACAAAATTCATTTATGTTTCATATAGCAATAGCAATAGCGAATACATTTCTCTCTAAGTGGTTTAAAATGTGTAATAATACACATAGCCTGAAGGTAATTTTATACAATATTTTTAAATATATATTTTATTGTTTTTTTCTATTAATACAACTTACTCAATTGACATAATTTCTTTGAATTTTTTATACATTCTATACATATTTCCCGGACCCTCCCATATGTACAATTCTTTTTTATAATATTTTTTTATTTTTTAAAAAATCCCAAATAACAAAGTTTACAATGTGAAATTATACATTTCCTTCGAAAACAACAACAACAACAACCCCCACATCACCCCAACCCATCCAAATTAATGCCAGGCCATCTAACTATCAAATTATCAAATTATAACAGTCTTCCAGTTGATTTGTCTAAATCTTGTGCACAGTTCTTGTTCCTTAAATCTACTTCTTTCTATTATATATAGAAATATTATTTAGAAATTATATAAATGGTTCTTTTAAAAAAATAAGTTTACTATCATTCCTCAAGAGATAGGTTTCTTCCAAAAGAGAGAGAGAGAGAGAGAACAAAACTCTTTTATAATTTTCCTCCTCTCCTCTCCTGCCCTTCTTTTCCTTTCCTTCTTCTTTTTTCTTTCACTCCTTAATTTATATAATTCCAAGATTTCTCACAATAATCTATTAAAGTTTCTGTGTCAGATGATATTTATTCTTCATTTTTCCTCTGCTTTCTCTTATTTTACTATTTCTTCTCTCATGTCTACCTCTTCTATTTTATTCTCTAATCAAGTGTCAGAAACAATCTTTTATTTTTTATTGTATTTAAGACATCTACATAATACACATGATATACGTTTGAATAAAGATACCATACAACATGAGAACAGGAAAAGTTCTCCTAATACATTAACCATTGTCCTTGTCTTCCCATAGTTTTGATACCTTTTCCCATTTTTCTTCGTAATACTGTGAGGTTCTACCATTCTTGGACATTGAAATCATATCAAAAATAGCCAATTCATTCAATTTGAGAATCCATTCATCTATTGTTGGGACAGTGTTAGATTTCCAATGTTTAGCAAAAAATCAATCAGGCAGCTGTAATAATGTAAAACAAAACACTTATTTCCTCTTCACTCTTTTATTCACCTATTTCTCTGCTTCGTTTCTTATCTTCTTCTTCTTCTTTCTTATATTCACCCTATATTAGCTCTGTAATTTAGTTTCTTAATAGTTCTTTATTATATTCCAATGTTCTGTTCCAGTAATTCATGATGGGACACCATTCCTCTTCATATTTCCTCATAGATTTATTTTTGATCAATTGTGGAAGCCTATCCATTTCTCTAAGTTCATTTATCTTTGGTAGCCAGTCTTCTATAGATGGTGGTTCTTTGTTTTTCCAATTTTATACAATATTTTAAAAATAATTTTGTACATGAAACAAAGGTTGTGTGTATTAAACCATCAGAAAGCAAAAGTGTCACTATCTCAGTCACCCATGAAAAAAGTTTTTTGGAATATTTCAAATTTCAGAATTCTGGATAAGGGAGACTCAACCTGTAGTGTTGTCAGCCCTCCATATCCACTGATTCTTTATTCACAAATTGAACAATCCTCAACTTATATTTCAAAAATATATAAATTTCAAAAAGCAATCCTTAATTTTGCTATTTTATATAAGGGTCACTACTTTACTACACAATGGTATTTAATGGGAGTTGAGCATCTGTGGATTTTGGTATCCTCGGGGGTGAGGGGTCTTGGAACCAAATCCCAGTGGATACCAAGGGACCACTGTACTATATATGTTATATTTATTACATGTTTTAAAATATGCTAGCTAGATCTAGGTAGCTAGCTAGCTGGCTGGCTGGCTGGCTGGCTAGGATGGATGGATGGGTGGGTAGATAGATAGATAGATAGATAGACAGACAAACAGATAGATGTAATAACAAAACAACAATAAAGGCTAAATGCATTTACTTTCTCTCTAGTTAGTCCAGATAGAATGAACTGAATCCAGAGGAAATTGCTAATTCAATATATATACACTAAATTCCATTCATCCAGTTATTCTAGTAGGACTCACAATTGGATTTAATTATTGTTGCTAGTATTAGTATTGCTGTTGGCAAGAATTTTTAATGATCATGTGTTTAATTCTTTCTCACTGACATACCATGTCTTAATAGTGTGTAACATTGGCTTGTTCATGTTCATTGTGTATAATTAGTTAATTGCTTAAGGTTGCTTGCAAATATAAAATCCAGGTGCTCCAGAAACAAGACATATTGAGAATATTATTGACTTTGATCTAAGAAGAGCGTGGGATATTTACACAGATTGACTGGTAGGTGTCCAACATATTCACAACAGAAAATATTTGGATTATAAACCTCTGAGTATGGGATAAACAGGATTACAGTTATATGAATTAACATGAGTATCACACAGTGAACTGGTATTGCCAAATGGTTTTGCAGCAGTGGGTGCAATAGGAAGAATGTAGCCTCCAAGGTATCCCGAGAAGCTAATGCAACCGCCAATCCTCCCAAAACTATCAATTTGATTGTTGAAATGAGATGAGATAGATAGATAGTACCTTTTTTTTGGCTAGGTTTCCATTGTCTTCTTTCTTATATAATCCAGTGTATTTTTCATGGATACAAGCAAGCAAAAGTGTGATCTGATTGTTACTTATTTGTAAACTTGTTTTGATGTAAAAATAGCTATAGATATCAGTTAGCAATAGCAATAGCAATAGCAAATCCCTCCATCCACCATCTTGAGGGAGAGAAAGGCAAGCCAGCTCCAACAGGCCTTGCCTAAAAAGAAGAAGAGCCCTCCCTCCAATCCATCTGCCATGGTCCAGACCTCTGAGGGAGAGAAGATCTGCTGGACTTTCCCCCTTCCCCACCACCTCTCCCTTTTCCTTTTGTTTCGTGTCTATTTTAGATTGTAAGCCTTAGGGCAGGGAAATGTCTTATTTAACAAATTGTAAGCCACTTTGATAGCCTTGGCTGAAGAGCGGGGTATAAATAATAAAAAATATTATTATATTATCAATAGCAATAACAGTTTTATTTATATACTACTTGATACTGTACTAAGCAGTCTCTAAGCAGTGTGAAGTCAACATGTGGCCATGTTCTAGAAGAGTTTATTCTTGATGTTTCGCCAGCATCTGTGGCTGGCATCTTCAGAGAATGTTGGTCTGGAAGAGAGTTGAGTATATATATATGTAAATATATACTGTGTGACCCTGGTTAGGGAGGAGAGATTTGCATGTTGATCTGTGTATTGTTCTGTTGCTAATGGCAGGCCTCAGGGTGGGAGGATATGCAAAGAGGATTAAGGTCTGCTTGATTAGTGATCATTGTCTGCTGGGAATCCCCTGAACCTGGGTGGTTTCTCATTTGCATTTGTTGAGTCTTAATCTTGCTGTTTTTCAGGAATGGTAGCCAAACTGTGTTTACTTTCAGGGTTGCTTCTTTCCTGTTGTCCAGGTGTTTGTGAATTTCAATGGCTTCCCTGTGCATTCTGACCTGATAGTTGTTGGCATGGTCCAGAATTTCAGTGTTTTCAAACAGCATTTTATGCCTAGGAAGGTTTATAACATGTTCTGCTACTGCTGATTTTTCCGGCTGACCCAGTCTGCGGTGTCTCTCATATTCCTTAATTCCTGTTTGTATACACTGTGTTTGGTGGCCCCTATGTAGACTTGTTCGCAGCTGCATGGTATGTGGTAAACACCTGTGGCTGTGAGACGGTCTCTCTTGTCCTTGGCTGAGTGAAACATTTGCTAGGGATTTTCTTGGTTGCTCTGTAAACCATTTGGAGGTTGTGTTTCCTCACCAGTTTACCTATTCTTTCTCCTAGCAGTTTACAACTGTAAGTTAATTCACCCAACAAGCTGGATACTCATTTTAGTGACCTTGAAATGATGCCAGGCTTAGTTGACCCTAAGCTCCTGGCTGGGATTGAAATCACAAGGAAGTGAGTGGCTGCAGTATTGGCATTTAACCACTGCACCACCATTTAGGTTTTAATAATTAATTCACCTTTAAATGAAAGTGAATAGATCACAGAGACTCTCCCAGACAGCATGGTCACTTTATATTTCTTATTGGATATAAAGTAATAATCAATGTGAAGTCAGGAACTGACAATTTTGAAGCAAACCGTTCAGATGGCAAGAATCTTACAAAATTTAGACGGCACAAAATGCCAGACTACAAGTACCTTAAGAAAGAGTTTCTGGATGTATTTTTACATTACAGTTTCACAAGCCCCACGGAGTCCCATTTTGGAAAAAAAGCAGGGTATAATTTCAAATAAATAAATAAATAGCAATCATGAAATTAATTTGAAGCAAGCAAGCAAAACACAAACTAAAAAAGAAACTTCAAAGCATACATAAAATTGATGTTATTAATAATGAAACCGTAAAAAACAGCATAATAAATCCAGATCAAAACAGCAGTAACATTACAATGTTTACTAAAGGCCTGTGTGAGGCAGAAGAGAGCCAGATCTCTGCAACAAAGGAATTCCCTGAATTTGATGTTTGTGTGTATGTGCCTTCAAGTTGTCTGCTGACTGATGGTAACCCCATGAATTTCATATGGTTTTCTCAGGCAAGGAATATTCAGAGGTGGTTTTGCCTGTTCTCACTTCTGAAATACAGCCCACAGCACTTTCTATTTGTTGATGATCTCCATCTAAGTACTAACCAGGTCTGACCCTTTTTATTTCTGCATTGCAGATGTAGCCTCCAAGGGCTCAGTTGCACTGAGGCTGCTGGTGCTCTGAGTTCAGCTGAGCAGCTGGTTAACATATGAAGATCTCTCAATCATTGCAATAAGGAGCCATCATGAGATCTGTTCTTGTCATGAGGCTTCCTAGTGTCTCAAGGTTTTGAAAGTTTTGCAACTCTCATGAGGTTCAGGGAAACTTATACAGGCTCTTGTAGAGGTTTTGGCCTCTTTCGTCAGCTGAACACCAGACATTGAGGCCCAATACAGAAGGCCCAAAAGGGCCGTCTGTGAGGTGGGATTAGGGTTAGGGAGCGTGCGGCATCCACACACTCCCTAACCCTAGCACGTGATGACACCTGTGTTGTCACATAAGGCCTTTTAGACAGTGTGTGTAAGCATGCCACCGCTACTGTGCAGCTTTTAGATGGAGCTGCGCAGTTGCAGTGACATAAAGGCACCCAATGGTGCCTTTTTCATTAATTGTACCGCAACTGTGGCACTAAAAAAGAGCAAAGTCCCGCAGCAAAAAGAGGTGGCTACAGACCACCCCTTTGGGGCTGTATGTAAAACCCCTCAGTTAATTGCAGATTGCCTTTGGGGCCATGAAGGAATTTTTTTCATGTCCTTGTGGCATGTTTTTCTTACCTGAAAATGTTCCCTTGATTAGGTTGTTGGTCAGCTATTGTTCTGTCATCAAACTGCTTTATTATCTATTAAACGTGCAAGTAATTCTGTATGACTTATTCAGTTCTGCTAACAACAAAATCGCTGCTTTTTTCACAACTGGTGGTAACTGAGGTAGCCCCAAATACAAAGAATGGGCAAGGGGAAGGACATTTGAGGTCGAAGAGGCAGCCCTAAATGGGCCTCCTTGCAGATTTGGTAAGTGCATGAGTTGGTGCTTTATTCACCAGACTCTTCCATGATGGGATAATTGGGTAAGCCATGGCTCAGGCATGAGCCAGGGAAAACAAACTGGTTCAGCAAATTATAGATAAGGCAATGAGAGTGGGAAACAAGACCTGGCAACCTTGGGCTTTGTGTGTTTGTGGTTATGTTAGTATGCTTTTGTTATGCAAATAAATGTTTGTGGCCAATTTAAACCACAACCTGGGTGTACAACTCTTCATCAGTGCAATTCTGCTTAATCACTGTACTAATCGCTGTACTGCACAACCTGAGCACTGTATTAAATCCATATTTCCAAAAACATTGAATGGAAAAGTATTTTCTGATAATCTTATTGTCATGCACATGTAGAAACAACAACAACAACAACAACAAAAACAACAGAGAAATTTGTCAATACGCAAGAGGTGATATTCAAGCTGTCTTTTAATGATCACTTTCAGTGGATGCCAACAGGATATTTTGTTCTTTTCTCTAATTGAATAACACTACTAATTACTGTTGTCGGTAGCATCATGCTCAACTGACAACCTGAATGTAAATGTAAACCATAATTTTGGATGATTTGTATGATATAAACATCAGGAGTAGAGATGTGCATATAGTCAAGCATCAACCAAAGGGTAATTCATGGGTAATAAAAACTACCTGCATTTCAGATAGCTTTAGCGTAGAATAACAGTTTCCTTTGAAAGTGGTATGCTGCCAAATGCCCACATTACTTTCATTTCCAAATAAATAAATAAATAAAAATGCTTCTGGCTCAGATTCCCTCTGAAAATATAAGAAATGCAGTGAAGCTCAGTCATAAAACATTAATACCACATGTCAGAGTAAGTGGTCTTTGGATGAACTTTAAAGGGCTTCTTCTATTAAGTCTATAGAAGTGAAGGAAACAGAAATATACCCCGTAATATAAAGGAAAGGAATTGGGAAACATGTTAGAGTTAGGCTTGTGGTTTTGACTTATTTGGGCCATATTCGAGAGGGATATATATATATATATATATATATATCCCCTTTATAAAAAACAACTATAAAACTAAAGATGGATGGAACAGATCTGAATGAGGTCATGACTGCTCTCAGGATGCCAGATTTCCAGTGCTTGTTTCCTGTGCCAACTTTGCTGGTTTCCTGTACTAGGAAAACAAAGAGGGAAAAGTCTTCAAGTCTAAAAAACAAAACAAAACAAAAAAGTAGAGGTGGGTGATCTCTCAATTCTATGTAGAAGCTGGCGTCTGAATTTTCAGAGCTTTTCTTTGGGGATTATGTATTTTTTTAAAAAAAAAATTAAAAGCTTTTTAGAAATGTTAAAAAAATTTGAAACAATTGTAGATATTTATAGTGGGGGAAAAACAGGGCAAATACTGCTGGAGGTTGAGATATTTATCACTGTAGTACTTGCTCTATTAAAAAAACAAAAAAAACAAAAATTGAAACAATGTTCTAAATCCTATTTTAGCCCTGATTAGAATAGATCCATTGCATTCATTGGGGTTTATCTGTTTGTTAACTCCCCATCCAACAATTGATTGGATCTACTCTTGCTGGAACTAACCAACAAGATACCAGCCTATTGCGGTTGTTGTTGTTGTTGTTATTCAGGACTATTTCTGGCAAATCCCTGTAACAGCTGCAATGTGGGGATTGGGTATTAAGTAGGATTTGGTTCCAGGACACCCAGTGGATATCAAAATCCATGAACACTCAAGTTCCATTAAATACAATGGCATAGAAAAAGTGGTGTCTCTTATATAAAATGGCAAAATCAAGCTTTTCTTATATAAATATGAGAGAATGTTTTCAAGCTGTGGATGGTTGAGTGTATAGATAAAGAATCCATGGATATGGAAGGCCAACTGCAACCCCAATGGGCTCATGTGTATCTCTTGTTGTTTATACTGGTTTCTTTAGCCACCCCCACCCCACCCCCCAGCGCTGTGTATCTTGACCTAGACTTTACTGTTGGCATGCAGGACAGTTACAAGATGGATAATGGGAAACTGAATAGCAATCCTTCTTTCAACCTCTTCTTTTTCTTATTCTCCTTGAATTTTTTAAAAGAGTTATGCCATCATAGTGAAATATCACTTTCAAACTAAAACATTATGATTCTAAGAAAAACAACAAGAACAAACATTCAGAAAGGAGACCATTTCAAAATGTAGGACATACCCCAGCATCAGTAAACTATGGCTTCAATTTAAAAAACAAAAACAAAACCTTCTAGTGCACATCTAAGAAATAGCTGTGCCAGGCTACTGACAGCTCCCAATAAGAATAGGAAAGAGCCTCTTGACAGTGATGAAACAATAATAGGCAATACCTGACAAAAATGAAGGAGCTATCCTGTCAGAGCTCCTACTTCTTTAAGAAGTGTGAAGAGCCCCTGATTAAACAACTCTTGAGATGTTCTCAAAGGCAAAGTTTCCCCCAAGCTACTCATAAATATGGCCATTCATATAAAAAGGGAGCCCACTGTGTGCAAAACTGGCCAGATTCCCCTTCTCTTGCTTATGATGGCTTCTGTATACGCACAAAGCATAACGGAATCTCAATTCTGATCACTGCTCTTGATTACATGGAATGTCAAATATATTGCAGAGTGATCTTGATTCTTCAGTTGTACACTTTGTTTTGCTTTGGCCATCATATATAATTGTAGACACATTTTCATATATTTCATTAAAGACACACCTCTTCCATCTGTCCTACCCAGTCAATTTTAAATCATGACTTTTTAATCGGTACATTTTAAAGAATGTATTATATGAGTGTATTTTAATGGTTTTATAGTACTGCATTTTAACTATTGGTTTTATGTTTTCTTTTTAAATTGTGTTTTGTATTTTAACATGTTGTACTATGTCTCAAGTGTTGAGGAGAGGTGGGAAAGAAATAAAATTGCTAGTATTAGCTTGAGTATTAATATTAATGCCTCAGTGGAAATATTTTATTTATTTTTTAGGTTGCAATTGGTTTTTTTCCCCATCAATTAATCCACTGATATTTTTCCAGGGTGATCAAAAATGAAGCCACTGAGACAAAGGTTAGAAAAGTTGGAGGTTGTGGCCTTTATATCATCATTTATGTAACAGCAGATGAATCCTAGCTGAAAGTACAAATTACTAAGGCTACTGTAAAGCATTGTATCTGGGGTGAAATGAAAGTTTCATTTGTGGAATTTGACTTGTGGTAGTTCCTCCAGTACAGGGGATGCAGGCCTGATATTGTAGTGATTAACTGATTCACTAATTAACTGTAAATTGGGTCCCAGCCTGCAGTTTTCAACATAAGTCACATTGAAATTAATGTGCCAGTTGAAGTGACAATGGTCATGTTGGACCTGGACATTAACATATTTATTTGGATGAGTGTTACTCTGTCCCTCATATCATTCAAAGAGTACTTAAATATTTCAAAGTCAGGGCAACAGAAAGTGCTTAGTGAGCTTTGGGTGTCATTATTTTCCAGTTGCTGAAGTGGGCCTTCCAGTTGTCAGCAGTTATCAACCACATCCAATTTTTCAGAGTAAATTGGGGTGGGGGGAGATCCATTAAATTCAAATTTGATTTGACAAGCAGCAATCATCTTATATTTCCCTGAAGATAGTTGTTGATGGAGAGCTTTGTAACAAGAGAGAGAAATTATTGAACTAAAAAAGCACCTCTGTGTGTCAGCCTATGTCTGAGTCTCTGTGTGGAATGATAGTGCCTTAGATGGTGAAGATTAAAAAAAAAAGATTCTTATCTCACTGTTTGAACAAATAGGCCTAAATCTTCAACTGCTAGAGTTGACCCACTGAATCAACTGCTGAATGATAAGCCAAAACCTAGTGAAACCCATTCATTCAGTGGACCCAAGACAAGCAAGAAGCACTCAGTCCAGGTGACAAGTGAAAAAATCTGTGGTAAGAATGAGACTGTGTGCTAGGAAGGAGGAACTGGGCCTTCTTTATGGTGGCGTCATCCTTATGGAACATAATATGACTCCCTCCCTGTTTTTAAATGGGCTCTGAAGAACTTGTTTGATCATGCCAGATCGTTTTTAACTGATAAATTTATAAGGACCTAAATCGTGGTAAGAACTTACTTTTTCTGTAAGTGGACTTATGTCTGTGGACATAAAAACTGGTCAGTTCCATAACCAGTTTTACCAGTTCCACCCATATCCAGTAAAGGAATGCTTTTACATTACTAAGTAGAGCAGCCAGAACAGTGAGTGGTGAACAACAGGGCTAGTGTGCATTGGGACTAAGGCTCATCAATCCCATTGTGCATTAAGACACTGACTAGGAAATCCCAAAACATGTTTGGGCGGTCTGTATCGCCCCGTTGAGACACATTTGCTGATGTAACATTACACATCTTTGCATTTCAGTAGCAGGGTTTCTTAGTGCATTTATTATATTGCTAAGTATATGCAAATTTACATTATGTAAACTGTGATAGAAGATTCTGGTTGATTATGTATTTTTACAATTGTAAAAAAATTGCTTTGTTTACAACATTTGTTTTGTGAATACCTGGGGGAAGCTTTGCTGGGGAAAAAGCAGTATAAACAAATTAATTAAATAAATAAAAACCCTAAGAACAATACTTTTTGAACATTCCTAACTTCCCCATACCAGTGTGATGCAACCTAAAAGTGTAAGTTGATTTTTTTTTTATTCAAAGGGATCTTGTAGCACCTTTGAGACTGAAAGAGAGGAGTTGGCTCAAATCTACAAAAGGTCATACTGCCAACTTCTCTCTTTCAGTTAGTCTCAAGGATGCTACAAGATCCCTTTGCATACTGATTTTCCAGACTAACAGGATTATGTCTTTGATTTTTAAGATTTTCTTATGTTTCATTCAGGCATCGTGTAAAGGGAGGGATCATGAACGGAACACACAGGAAAACCGCTAGTTAACATCTTGGTTTATTAAACAAATATGAACATCCAAATGCAACCAGTTTGTTCTTACAAACAATCTGCAACCCAGCCAAAGGAGCAAATGAGAGTAAATGGCCACTTGTTGGAGATCACCTAACAGCAGTTTTATGAAAGGCTTCCCACTGCTTTTAAGATTTTGCCAGTCCAAGCTCTTCCTTCTGTTTAATACTGTAGCCTTGGTTAAACAGTGTCATGCTGCCCGTGGAAGCAATTTTATTACAAAATGGGGGTATTGGTGGCCAATTTCTCCTCCTCCGCTGCCTCCTGTGCAGCCTCAAAATCAGTTCCAGAGGACTGGAGAACATTTAAAAGAGAAAAAAAGAAGAATATAGTCTTATAAGAAAAGTACTTCATCTCAACACTACATTATTTCCTTTGTATTTTGTTTGAATGAACTAAGGACAGATTAATGTATTTTGGATGTACAGCACTGGTGTCACTAGAGATGTGTGGTGGTGTGGACCACATTGGGTGTCACCCATTGGGTTAGTACACCCTGCGGGAAGGCAAGCAGCTGCCTTCTAGGTCCCACACAGCCATGGCCATGTTGGACTCAGAAGGCTGGGGGGGGGGCTGCTGGGAGTGCTGAGCATGGCCCCCACCTTGCTGCTGTGGCACCATTCTAAGTGTCATGGCAGTGAGGTGGGGGAGTGCCCCTTTTGGTCCCATCCCAGAAGCCTTATTCCCCAGAAGCACCACCCCGTGCACCAGGTGACACCCCAGGCAGGGATGCCACTGAGGTATAGTATGGATAGAGTTTTGTATGGCACCTGTCTTCAAGACAGGAAAACATCTAGTTTATTTATTGTTTGGCAATCATCCATCTTTAACCACTTCTCTTCAACACCTGCTTATAGCTTTTGAGGGTCTTCACAGCTTCTTTTGACTTTAATCTCTTCTCTCTAGCTGTATGTATTCCTATGGAAGATTTAATTTTATCCTTCTATCATTGCTGCCTACATTTCTTCAAAAGGCTCTGTTCCTTCCTGGAATTCCAATGTTATGCATGTTTACTTGGGTGTAGATTCTATTCAAATGAGTGAGATTTCTTTCTGAGTAGATAAGATTGGCTTGGGTCAACTTTGCTCATTCTTATTTGAAATGATGCCAACTGGATTTCCCTCAGAAAACCAGACACTTTCCTGAAAATCAATTGCTTTAACCTCCTAATTCTATGAAATTTTTAACTTTCCCTTTTCTCCATTACCAATTAAAGATATCATGCTGTGTACCATTAGCCACATACAAATCCAATTTCAACATGTAGCATTATTAAGAAGTCTATTAGCTTGCACTTTCTCTATAATATTCTCTTTTCCCTTCTAAGTCTTAGAATGTCATTGAGGCTTTTGGTACTCTTGTTTTGCCTCTTAATTACAAAACTGGATATGGGGAAATGGAGCTTCAATAAAATAAAATAGGATCAGGAGAAATGATGCTCTTTTGCCAGGTTAGCTCTGCTGCCTCTGCTTAAGATGCAGTTTCCATTTCCTAGCCATCCAAACTTTCTAAAACACCAAGAATCTGCGAGGGCTGCACAACAGTTCTCTATGGTTTGCAGGGACAAAGGCCCTAAACAGACCGGCACTTTGTGCTGGCCTGGGCCCGAAATTACGGCTAGATAGGGCTGAGCGGTTACATGCACCCAGCCCTAGTTTCACCACCTGTTCACCATCTTGGCACATGCCCATCCAAATTGGCAGCACCATGATGACACATGGACATCCTACACCCAAATGGCACTGGCTAGAAGGGGCATCATCATGGCTCGTGAGCGCCACAATGGTGCCCCTTCAAGGAAGCTGCCTAGAGCTTCTTCTTTTTATGGAGCTTTTAGCTCCCCGTTTGTATAGCCCATAAGTCTCCTATACAAATCTAAGTTGAGTTCAATGGAACCAGTTCAAAGAAAGTGTTTCTATCAGGAATGAGCAACTTCTGAGTGTTGGTGTGTGTTTGAGAGAGAATACACATTAAGAGGCTTTTCACTACATCGCTTAACAAAAATGTGCTTTTTGCTTGAAAACATGATGTGGACTCCCTATGTAACCTGTTTATAAGCAGAATCATACTTCTGTGAGGCATCCAAGGGTCTAATCCCACTTGCAAGTCCAGAGGCAAGTCATGTTCTGCTTAAAAAATATACCCAAGCATCTTATTTAGGACAAGTAGGTCATAAGTTTTATTTATATGTTAGGCATCCACATGGCTCCAAATACAGACATCAACAAACTTGTTTGCTGGTTGCTAAGGCCAATAAAGAACTCACTTACCAGATGATCCCTGGATGACAGATAAGGGATTCCACATTGATGGATACCTCTGCATGGATCCCTTACCACTTTGGCAAAGGCAGAGTACCTTCTTTCTGGATCTGGATCCGATGCCAAACCACTACAAAAAGTAGCCTGGGCCACTCCCTCCCATCTTCTGCCAAGCCTACTGTAGTTGCAACCAACACCACAGCTCACAAGATAGTGCATACAGCTAGGTTCCTAGACTCACTCTGACAGGTGCATGCCATCCTGATGATTCAATGCATTTTCCTCAGGAGATATGACCAATTCTCCAGTTACCCTTGTTGCTTTGTAATGCACAACACTCGCCTTCTCTCCCTATTCTGTTCTTCTCCACTATCACCATTCCAGCATATCTAACCACATATTGATTGTTGGGCATGAAATCTGAGTTCACTTAATGTCTTTGGTTGAGCATACATAAGCATAAGAGCATTGGAGGCTGTGTAACACAGCCTAACTTTCATCTTTCAAGAATTGGCTTCTATAATGTTTTCAGTCTCTTTCTTCTGGGTCGGGGGCAGATCTTCGTTGGCCTTTGTTAATGTAAGCAATTATCTTCCCCTGAAAGCAAAGAAGAGATCTTATTGGGCCAATCACAATGACACTCATGAATCCACTGTTTCCTGGTTGACTGCCATCAGACTACATCAGTCATGAGACATTCTAACCCTTTCATACCATGCAGTATATGTTTTAGGTTTTGTTATATTCTGGCCATTTGTTCACTTTTTCTTATCACTTTTTTTTAGTTATATTGTCTACATGCTTGGAACTAACTTGTATACTTGTATACATAAAGTCTTAATATTTTATTGTCTAATACACAAATATCCCTGCCTTATACTTTAACCAGACAAACTTATTCTTTCACCGTTCAAATTTCATTTTGCAAAATATCTTCAAAATTAGTATTTAGCCTGTAATGCTGTCATGAAGATATACTAAGGAAACCTTTCTAATTAGCAGAGGTGGCAAGGAATATTGTGGTGCCTTAAAGAGTAGCATGTTTCATTTGGCACAGGCTTTTCTGAACTCTAACCAACTTTTGTCAGATGATCAATTCAATTCAACAACAAGACAACTTCACCAGCTAAATTGTTATTTGTGTCCAGTATACCTTACATTTTAAGACTTTGGATCCTTGCTTCTAAACAAAGTCCTGATATTTATATGGCCAAAATGGCATTAGGGCTGTAGTTGAAAAACAGGACAGGTCTTCTGCACTGTTAATAATTATTTAGAAGAGGTTATTTTCCGCAGATGTTGTTTGTCACAGAAGTTCAACCTCTTGAAATTCCCTTTCCCATACAACCATTAAAGTTATAGTCTGAAGGTTGTATGGTTGTATAGTTTTCCCGATTTTTACTTGGAAACCTAAATAGCCATGAACAAGAGAGAGTTACTGACAGACTTGTGGGAACCAGAAGGTTTGTTGATGTCCAAAGATAGAGGGAAGGACTGAGAAGAAAAAGCTAAAAGGAGCAGTTGTTGTGTGTCTTCAAATCATATTTCTAACTTATGATGACCTTAAGTGAACCTATTATGGTGTTTTCTAGGCAAGTTTCTTCAGAGAGAGTTAGCCATTGCCATCCTCTGAGGCTGAGAGATTGTGACTTTCCCAAAATCAGCCAGTGGACTATGCCTGAGGAGGAATTTGAAACCTGATGTCCAGAGTCATAGTCCAATGTTCAAACCACTACACCAGGGAGAATGCAAAACATTAGGACCATGGTTCTTTGGGAGTGGAATGATAACAATTGGAGGTGAACACAAAAAGAAAAGATATGAGAGCTGATGGAATTACAGAATCACAGCACTAGAAGGAACCCCAAGACATCCTCATCTTGTCTAGGCTACCCTTATTTCAGTGTAGGAATTCTATTGCTAAAGCATCCCTGGAAGATAGCCTTCCATTTTTTGTTTTAAGTACTTCAAAGAAAGAGCACCCACCATTCTCTGAGGCAGCCCATTCCACTGTTGAAAAGCTTTTGCTATGAGGAAATTCTTCCTCATAATTAATCAAAACCTTCTTTGTAGTGATTTAAATCCATGGGTTTGGATCATGCTCCCTGGAACAATGGAAAAAGCCTGCACTGCAATCTTTTCTTAAAGGCTCTACCCATATTCTTCAACTCCATACTCTTTTGTTGGCAGGTGGGGGGATATTGAGCTATGTCCACAAAAGCATGTTTCCCTTTCCCCTCACTTTAGATCTAGGTCATTTGACAATCTAGGCCATTTTATGTGCTGTAAATATATCATTGGTTGGACAAAAACATGTATTTTTATGTAAATGTTTTCAGCCATAGCTCTGCGAGAGTGACTTGTGAGCAGACTTACCATTCAATTCACATATTCTGAAGCTATAATATTCTCACATATTAGTTCAGTTGGGTTGTGAATGGTTCACCAGACTTCATTTCCCAATGACTCAGTGTTTATGACGTGTGCTCAATTGTTTTAAATCATGACTAAAAAAGTGTAAAACTGGTCTCTGCATGAATTCATGAGTCCAGAAGAATTCTCTGCTCCACTGAATTCAATAAGCGGCATGTATATTTATTTTTTAGGTCTATTATTTTTTTAACCTTTTGAGTGTTTCAGAATTGCAGGGTTGGAAGAAAGAACTGGTATGAAATGCCAATTTTCAGTTTGAGAACTCTGTTACAGAAGAAACTTCCTTTCATGAAAATGTGAAATTCCCCCAGTAATTATAGCTTTGTAAATCAGATGACTGTAAAATTGCACCTGCTTTTTTCCCCATGCTTTTGTGGAAGGATGATAACAAGGGGGAGATGGGGGAGGATATATATTTGTGTGTGCCGTGGAGTTCAATCAGCAAGAAAAGTGAGAAAACATAAGAGAGAATTCCACTCTCTGCAGACACTATTTTATAGTCGTTGGAATTCTCACAAAACATCCATTGTCCTCCTGAGATGTAAAGCACCAAAAAGGGCTTTCAGGTTCTCGGTCATAGGAACATGATCCTTCTGCCCTGAAGTAAAATTTGCCATTTTGCAATATGAGAAGCTATGGCCATCTGAAGGGAGGACTGACATTTCAAGCCATTTTAAATGAGTTATATTTACTATTTCTTGCAGTGTCTGTGCTCCAAATACATTACCCTGCCAAGGTCTTTCTTTTGTGACAGTGAGTTCTGTGGAATGCAGTTAGGTAACATTCCAAGCAAGACCAAGTACGATATGTCCAGTTCACTTTACTTTGTGATCTTTGGTTCTTCTCCCCCCCCCCTCTCTCTCCCCCTGCTGTGAGCCACCAATTACAATCTCAAGCAAAGCAAAGCAAAGCAAAGCAATAGTTTCTAGGAAAAACTGCCTTTCATTTCTGTTAAAACTGTCAAAAATGCCCAAAGGGAACAAAACATATGCCCCTCCACACCATCACAAAACAATGTGCCATTGCTGTCAGCTTTAGTGTAGGTGTAGCAAGATCAACTTACTTTCATTCTTCTCTGCTAAGCAAGGGTGCCAATGTTGCCTTTTTGTGGTATCCATCTAATGGATGGCAATTGCTTTTAAAGGATGGAATAGCCAAGGACTTAATTAAAAGCCTGGGTGTTAGCCAAGAAAACACACATAACACCCCCCCCCCAACACACACATACAACCTGCAAAGAACTGTGTGATAAAATCCATACCTTATTGCAAGAAAACCTTTGGAATATTTATTAGGCAAAAGTGATCCTTTCAATTTCCCCTTTGTTTTAAAGCATGTTTATTGCAAAATAAAGGTTTGGTCTCTGACATGAAAATTGTACTTCAGCTAACTGAACCCACAACATAACAAAGCAAAATATATTTGACTGCATAATATTGATTTTACATGAAAGCCCATCAGTTAGTGAAATGTAAAAACCAATAAAGCATCAGCGATGGCTGGGTTGGATATCTCTAGTAACAATTTATTTTTACATTTAAACCAATTATTGGCCTTGTTGCATTTAAAAATGTGTACCCATATATCCTTACAAGGACTTTTTTATTCAATGAAATCAATTGGATTGATCTCCATATTCCATATTAAACACCAATCTTAAATTACAACTGACACGTTTTGAAGGCCACCATTCAGGTATCTAAGCGGAAATAAATCCCATGAAGCTTTCTTCACAGATTTTGCTGCTCAAACACAAATACAAATATTGATTACATTTTAACACACAATTTACAGGCTATTTCAATGCTAATTCCAGACTAAGATTTGTTCAATAACAATGGGAATGTATATGAACAAAATTCAGCCTGATTTTGCTTTTCTGTGTGGCATGCTGTTTTGTTACTGGTAACAGACCAATAATCAGTATTAAACTCTTTGGTGAATCTGTCTGCAGATCAAAAGCCAATGTCTGGAAACCAAAGGCACTAATCCTTTCCACTTTTTTTCCTGGTAGGGCCCATGAAAAGAGGACACTCCAAGGATGAATCCAGACTGCAATACCATTATGTTAAAATAAGTTATAAGGTTTCATAGATCTAATTAAAAAAGTTTTAGAGAAATTAGTATTGAGTTCCTGACCAGGCCCTGCACTAATGTGGTTAAACAAAAGGGCATATTTATCCTCTCCTATGTCACATGGCATGATGTCCAACATTTCACAAATAACAACTGGGACACTATGGCCAAGGAACAGAGTGTGGTCAATATGGGAAAAAATATTAATAAAGAAGAACAGACAAGCTAAGAGACACAGCAACATCTTTTGAGTCTACAAGGAAGGACAAGATGTTCATGCCTGCTGTCCTTTCCTCTCTGCTGATTCAATTGAGTTCAGACTGCCTTTACACATTGAACTTGGTTTGCAGGAACTGAAGTAAGCTTGAGGACAAAGGGAAAAAGTGGGAGGAGGAAAGAGAAAATGACACATTTTAAAAGCAGCTGCAAAGTTGGGGCACCAGAGAACTAATTGGGACTGTCTCTGCCAAATTGGTACATTTGGAAAATATGAGCATGATCCCTGAAGAACCACTAGTTCCAGAGTTCATTGAGCATAAGAAGGAAAGAGGGAACTGGTAGAAGAGACAAAATATCACAATAAAAAGGACCATTGATTCCAGATCCAGTGGGAGCCAATGCTGCAGGTTTGGTTTATAGGCCCCCATGTGTATATAAGTAATACTGCTTGATTAATACCCTACAGGACTTTCTAAGAATTTTATTTGTGAAAAATTATATCTAAAAAAAACCATGTCTTTTTTTTAAAAAGGAACTAGCATCACTCATTTTATCAAAGAAGATTTACAACAAAATTTTAAAAAAACCTCCAATTGCAACTAATTTTAGTGAAATGTGTTTAGCTCTGTGGATTTATTTATCACATCCTCTGTAGTGGTTTATGCATTGGACTACAACTCTGGATACTGTGGTTTGAATTCCCATTCAACCATCAAAACTCACTAGATAATTTTGGACAAGCCCCACTTTCCCAGCCTTATAGGAATGCAATCCAAACTTTCTTTGAAGTAACCTGTCGATAAAATCCTGTTATAGGCTCACCTTAGGGGATTATCACACATCGTAATAGTATGACTTACCTCTCCCGAACTAAAGTCTAATGCGAGCTGCTTCTGGGTCCTATTGCATGGCTTTTATCACCAAATCTGCCATCCAAGTACAACCCGGCTGTAGCACAGGTCCCTTAAGACACTTCAGTGGCCATTTTTGAAAGTTAGGGATTTTCCGGCTTTGAAAAATGACCACAGAAGTGTATTAGGACCCACGCTGCAGCCGGGCTGTACTCGGATGGCGGATTTGGTGACAAAAGCCATGCGATAGGATCCGGATGCAACCCGAATTAGACTTGAATTCAGGATAGGTAAGTCACATTATTAAGATGTGTGATAATCTCCTTAGAGTCGCCATAAGTGACTTGAAGGCAAACAACAAGAATAATTACTATAATTAGGACTCTAATTGGATGATCAGATTCAGGAAAAGTTGAATATTCCTGAAACCTTTTCATTCTTTTCATATTTTGTTAGTTCCCATTACCTCAATAAAAATCTCTCTTCCTCATTCACACTCTTGACTTTTACAATTTTCTCATGAATATCCTTGGTTTACTATTTTCCTATCTCCATATATGGCACTTATCTTTTCTGTAACTGTAGTTCAGCATATCAAGAAAGAATACTATTAAGCTGAAAGGGATGGGCAGCAATGGATCACAACTTATCAACTAAGATATGAGATAATAAGTGGAGGGAGGTTTCTAGCCTCAGCAGGGACCATTATTTGGTGGAAAGACAGCTCAGGAAGCAGCTGTCCAAAAGACACAAATATAGACATTTATTTATTTTTATTTATTCACTTAATTTATATGTCACCTTTCTCCCAACATGGAACTAAGATGACTTCCAAAAACAGCAAATTAAAAATGTTTACAATGAAAAATTAAAAACAAAAATCCCCACATTGAACACTATAAAATGATTTAAAAGCCATAAACTAAAACACACAAATAAATAAAGCCATTTAAACAATGCTGTCATTGCCTGTTGGCAGAAGGAAAGCAAGGAGGGGACCAGCCTAACATCCTGAGGAAGGGAGTTCCAGAGGGTGGGAGCAGCCATAGAGAAGGCCATCTCTCTAGTGAACCTTTGATGGTGGCAGGACAATAAGAAAGCCTTCCTCTGAAGATCTCAGTGCTCTTGCAGGTCTTGTATGGGGAGATACACTTTTCCAGATAGTCTGGACCTAAACCAGACAGTCTGGACCTTAAGTCACTGGATGTTCTGGGTACTACCGGCCATTTAGTAGTGATCTCTCCCAAAATTACAAGTTTGCTCCCACCATTGACCTTGTTGAACAGTATATACCAGTGTAAGAATGGCCACCTTTTCCTAGTCCTCCTCTGTTGTGATGACTGTTTATTGTGACACACACCACTATATATTGGCCACCACTCTGATTCCTTGATGGGAACGAACATGTACGGAATGCAGAAAGAATGTTAAAAAATTATCAAACATACTCACATGGATTTGAGAATGGAAAAGATATTGGGGAAATTGTTCATCTTAAGCTCTTTTAAACTGTGTGTGTGGGGGGGGGGGGGAGAGAGAAATATCTGTGCATGCTTTCTGGAAATCAACTGAATAGCAAAGCAACCATGGTGGGAATTTTCCAAATACTCTGGCTAGCTTCATCTAACCACCACAGATTATGATAGTTTAGATTTAGGGATTTTTTTTTTTTTTGGCTAAAGAAATCTTCTGAGGGGATAGATTAATCTATGTAAACCACACACACAGCTCTGCAGAAAAGGCTGCTCTGCATTTTAAATTGCCAGCTCCATCTTCTTTCAGCACAAAAATGCACATTTCTTCCTATAATAAAGATATTTTATAATAGCAATAAGACAACTCCAGTGTGTGTGGTTATCATGAGATAATCATACCCTAGGGGGATTACAGATACTTGGCTGTGCCTCATAACGCCCCATGTGTGTGTTTATCTCATGATAACCCCACTCGCTTTTGTATCTTATTGCCTAATTATCCTCTGCTAATGCAAAATACTAATTTTTTGTCTGGAACAATATGTGCAAGAATCCACTGCTAACAATCACTGGAGGACATTGACAAACAATGCTGCCATTACTTTATACCCAGTTCCAGTAAGAGAATTTACACAGAGAAGAAACTACAACTCAGAGATTATTCTAAATTAATTCAAATCCCCCTGCGTTTTTAAAAAAGCTTCTGTGGAAGTATGCAAAATAGATCTGAGTAAATATTTTCCCAAAATCTGCACATACTTCTTCAGTTCTTAATTTAATATTTATACCATTGGATTTTACTTTTAAAAAAATAATGCTATTAATCTATGTATCAACTGCTCTTGATTTTGTTGAAAATATGCTGTAGAGAAATGAATTTATTTGGCATATGGCTATGTCTTGGGTACCAAAGCAGAAAATTCAACATATGAAAGCTTTATGATAATGGAAGACTTCCCCATTCCAAATACCAGGCTAATTTTGTTGTTCAGATACATCTAAACATGGATATCAAGGGAGTAGGGCTAGTGAAGTAACCCATGTTCAGAGTCCCAACAGAAATGGATCACTATTTCCCATGACTTGTGAGACATCTGAAAGAGGCTTTTCAAAAATATGATTATCAGTTGGGTATATTAAATCTATAGTAACTTATTCAACCACCTACTTATCTAAATAGGGCTGAACTATGATTTAAAAGACTGGTAACAACATTAAATGCCAGATGTCAACTTTGCATCCCCCAATATTTATACGCTTGATACAAAGGTAAGAACCAGCTTGTTAGAATCAACTAACATCAATTAAGGTAGATTTTTAAAGTAAAAGGGCAACTTAATGAAATTTATTTTAACTTAATTGATTGGATTAAGTTGGAATTTCAGTATTAATTTAGGGGCTGTATAGTGCATCCACTCAATTGGGGAAAACGGATGGCCAGAGGCTGCCCCTTTCTCCCCCAGATGGAGGCTGCAGCAGACAAATGCTGTGGCCTCCATGAGGCTTAAAAAGAACCTGCTCCTGGCAATGATGATGTCAGCATGGTGTGGTTCTCTTTGGGCATTGCATCATATGGACGCCATCGTTGCGTGCCCAATATGGACAGGCATGTGCAATCATGGTGCCCATGCGGTGATTGTAGGGCTGGGTATGAGCAGATTGTAGGGCTGGGAGTGTGCAACCTTAAATCAGCTCCAGACCAGCACTTTTGCGCCAGTCTGTACTGAGCCTTAATTCCAGAATTAAGTTATCAAATGCTTCAGTGTGTGTGTGTGAGAGAGAGAGAGCTAAAGGTCAGTGCATTCAACATTTCCCAGATGGTTCTTTATCCAAAACCTATTTTTCTTGGATTTTTACAAAATTACTTTCTGGTTTTTGTTTTGCTTGGGTGAGATCTAATTTAATTTACACTTGAGCCATTGCATTCTGGGAGCCAGTGCTAGGAGGCTACTTAAGGCTACTCAAGGCTAGCAGAAGCTTCATTTCCTTTAAGGAGGAGAAAGAAAAGGAGGAGGTTCTAGTCCATGTGCTTGGGTGAGATCTAATTTAATTTACACTTGAGCCATTGCATTCTGGGAGCCAGTGCTGGGAGGCTACTTAAGGCTACTCAAGGCTAGCAGAAGCTTCATTTCCTTTAAGGAGGAGAAAGAAAAGGAGGAGGTTCTAGTCCATGTGCTTGGGTGAGATCTAATTTAATTTACACTTGAGCCATTGCATTCTGGGAGCCAGTGCTGGGAGGCTACTTAAGGCTACTCAAGGCTAGCAGAAGCTTCATTTCCTTTAAGGAGGAGAAAGAAAAGGAGGAGGTTCTAGTCCATGTGCTTGGGTGAGATCTAATTTAATTTACACTTGAGCCATTGCATTCTGGGAGCCAGTGCTGGGAGGCTACTTAAGGCTACTCAAGGCTAGCAGAAGCTTCATTTCCTTTAAGGAGGAGAAAGAAAAGGAGGAGGCTGTAGTCCATGTGCTTGGGTGAGATCTAATTTAATTTACACTTGAGCCATTGCATTCTGGGAGCCAGTGCTGGGAGGCTACTTAAGGCTACTCAAGGCTAGCAGAAGCTTCATTTCCTTTAAGGAGGAGAAAGAAAAGGAGGAGGCTGTAGTCCATGTGCTTGGGTGAGATCTAATTTAATTTACACTTGAGCCATTGCATTCTGGGAGCCAGTGCTGGGAGGCTACTTAAGGCTACTCAAGGCTAGCAGAAGCTTCATTTCCTTTAAGGAGGAGAAAGAAAAGGAGGAGGCTGTAGTCCATGTGCTTGGGTGAGATCTAATTTAATTTACACTTGAGCCATTGCATTCTGGGAGCCAGTGCTGGGAGGCTACTTAAGGCTACTCAAGGCTAGCAGAATTTTGATATTTTTATCTAGTCAAGGAGGTGTTTAGAGAATAGAAGAGGAGCCGGCCTGAAGCATCAGAGGAAGTGAATCAGAGACTTGCCTTTGGAAGGAGCTTTTAGCCAGGAGCTCTCTACATACCTATAGGCCCTGTGACTTGAACTCAGTGACAGAGCTTGGGAATAAAGGCCAAGCCTAGCAAGGGAAGCCCACAGTCTTGTTTCAGTGCCTCCTTAAGACTTCTCAGTATGGACACTGAAGGCCCTGCAGCAGTCACCTGCAACACCTGTGGGATGTTTGTCTTCTTGCCTACAGAGGTGGGGAACTACACCTGCCACAAGTGCAAGTTGGTAGCCCTCTTGGAAGAGAAAGTACAGCAGCTAGAGGAGCAGGTATCTGCACTCCAGCATCATAGAGAGCAGGAGATTCTCCTGAACAGATCAGACCAGAATGTCTTGGGTGGGAAGCAGAGAGAGGAAGTTGTTGGGGTGGAGGAGGTCACTGCACATAAAACAGAGGTAGATGCTTGGAGGAAGGTCACACACAGAAGTAAGGAAACCAGGGAACGTTCTGTGAGCGGCTTGCAGCTACAGAATCGCTTTGAATCTCTCTCTGTTGTCAGAGATGATGAGGAAAAGCAGCAGGGACAGACATCAGGGACAGAGCAGGGGAGCCTCAGAGTATCACGAAAAGGAACAGCCACTGCTAAGCCTCGGAGGAGGCGCGTGGTCGTGGTGGGGGACTCCTTGCTGAGGGGTACAGAAGCAGTGGTTTGTGGGCCTGACAAGATGTCTCGGGAGGTGTGTTGTCTCCCCGGGGCAAAGATCCATCATGTGACGGAGAGGCTGACAAGACTTGTCAAGCCTACTGATCAACACCCCCTTCTTTTGGTTCATGTGGGAACCAATGATACTGCAAGGCACAGCCTTCAGAATATCAAAAGGGATTACGAGGCTCTGGGAAGGAAGCTGAAAGAGATGGATGCACAGGTTGTCATCTCCTCTCTACTCCCGGTAGAAGGGCATGGTCCAGGAAGGGAGAGGAAAATAGCAGAGGTGAATAACTGGCTCCGTAGATGGTGCCGCCAAGAACAGTTTGGATTCTTGGATCATGGGCTGCGGTTCCATGAGGAGGGACTTCTGGCAAGGGATGGACTGCATCTCACGCCAGTTGGCAAAAACGTTTTTGCCAACAGTCTGAAGAATCTGATCAGGAGGGCTTTAAACTGAGTTATGTGGGGGAGGGAGACATTATACCGGAAGGCAAAAAGGATGGAGAGAATAGTCCAAGTGGCATAGAGGGAACAAGGCAAACAGTGCAAGGACCCAACAGTGGGAAGCAAAAAAATTTGCACAGGCAGCAAGTAAAGGGAACACATGTTCTTAGATGTCTCTACACTAATGCACAGAGTATGGGAAATAAGCAGGATGAACTTGAACTCCTAGCACAACAAGGGAAATATGATATAATAGGCATCACTGAAACCTGGTGGGATGAGTCTCATGATTGGAATGTAGAAATAGAGGGGTATAACCTTTTTAAGAGAAACAGGCCAAACAGGAAAGGAGGAGGAATAGCATTATATGTCAGGGATATTTACACCAGTGAAGAGATGCAGGAAGTCAATACTGGAAGCCAGGTGGAGAGCATCTGGATAAAAATTAAAGGAGAGGGAAATAACAGGGATGTTACTGTGGGAATCTACTACAGACCCCCGACTCAGGCAGAGGAATTGGATGATGCCTTTCTAGAACAGATAATCACATACTCAGAAAAGAGAGATGTAGTAGTGATGGGGGACTTCAACTATCCTGATATTTGCTGGAAGTCAAACTCAGCCAAATCCTCAAAGTCTAGCAAATTCCTCACTTGCCTGGAAGACAATTTCATTGTCCAAAAGGTGGAAGAGGCAACAAGGGGATCAGCCATTTTAGATCTGATCTTAACCAACAGGGAAGACCTAGTTGATGGGGTGCAAGTGGTTGGATCCTTAGGTAGAAGTGACCATGTTCTCCTGGAGTTTGTAATACAGTGGAAGGGAGAAGCTAGGCATAGTCAGACACGCACTCTAGACTTTAGGAGAGCTAATTTCAATAAACTTAGAGAAATACTGGGAGTGATCCCATGGTCAGGAATACTAAAAGAAAAGGGAGTTCAAGACGGATGGGAGTTTCTCAAAAGGGAGATATTGAAGGCACAATTTCAAACAGTTCCAATGAGGAAGAAAAATGGAAGATGTCTCAAGAAGCCAGGATGGATGACTAAGGAACTTTCAACTGAGCTAAGTTTTAAACGGAACATGTATAAGAAATGGAAAAATGGAGAAATCACGAAAGAGGAATTCAAACAAATAGCCAGCACTTGTAGGGATAAAGTCAGAAAAGCTAAAGCGCAGAATGAACTCAGGCTTGCTAGAGAGGTTAAGAACAATAAAAAGGGCTTTTTTGGATATGTCCGCAGCAAAAGGAAGAAGAAGGAAACAGTGGGGCCACTGCGTGCAGAAGATGGCAAAATGCTAACAGGAGACAGAGAAAAGGCAGAATTACTCAACACCTTCTTTGCTTCAGTCTTCTCAGAAAAGGCAAAAGGTGCTCAACCTAAGGATAATGGAACAGGAGACAGAATAGAGGAAATTCAGCACAGAATAAGTAAAGAGGTAGTACAGGAATACCTGGTTAACCTAAATGAATATAAATCTCCAGGACCAGATGAACTACATCCTAGAGTATTAAAAGAACTGGCAAATGTAATATCAGAGCCATTGGCAATAATCTTTGAGAACTCCTGGAGAACAGGAGAAGTCCCAGCAGACTGGAGGAGGGCAAACGTTGTCCCCATCTTCAAAAAGGGAAAAAAAGAGGATCCCAACAATTATCGTCCAGTTAGTCTGACATCAATTCCAGGAAAGGTTCTAGAGCAGATCATTAAGCAGAGAGTCTGTGAACACTTAGAGGCCAATGCCATAATCACAAAAAGCCAACATGGGTTTCAGAGAAACAAGTCATGCCAAACGAACCTGATCTCTTTTTTTGATAAAATTACCAGCTTGGTAGATGAAGGGAATGCTGTGGATATAGTATACCTCGATTTCAGTAAGGCCTTTGACAAGGTTCCCCATGACATTCTTGCAAACAAGCTTGCAAAATGTGGGATAGACAAGTTAACAGTTACATGGATTTGTAATTGGTTGACTGGCCAAACTCAAAGGGTGCTCAACAATGGCTCCTTTTCATCCTGGAGAGAAGTGACCAGTGGGGTCCCACAGGGTTCTGTCCTGGGCCCAGTGCTATTCAACATCTTTATTAACAATTTAGATGACAGAATTGGGGGCATACTTATCAAATTTGCAGATGACACTAAACTGGGAGGAGTAGCTAATACCCCAGAGGACAGGATCAAAATTCAAAATGACCTGAATAGACTAGAAAGCTGGGCCAGTGCTAACAAAATGAAATTCAATGCGGAGAAATGTAAGGTTCTGCACTTAGGGCGGAAAAATGAAATGCACAGATATAGGATGGGGGACACCTGGCTGAATGAGACCACATGTGAAAGGGATCTAGGAGTCCAAGTAGACCATAAGCTGAACATGAGTCAACAGTGTGATGCGGCAGCTAAAAAAGCCAATGCAATTTTAGGCTGCATCAATAGAAGTATAGTTTCTAGATCAAGGGAAGTTATAGTGCCACTCTATTCTGCTTTGGTCAGGCCCCACCTGGAATACTGTGTCCAGTTCTGGGCACCACATTTCAAAAAAGATGTGGAGAAACTGGAGCATGTCCAAAGGAGGGCAACTAAGATGGTGAAGGGTCTGGAAACCTTGCCCTATGAAGAACGCCTCAGGGAACTTGGGATGTTTAGCCTGGAGAAGAGAAGGTTAAGAGGTGATATGATCGCCCTGTTCAAATATTTGAAGGGATGTCATATTGAGGAGGGAGCAAGCTTGTTTTCTGCTGCTGCAGAGACTAGAACGCGGAACAATGGATGCAAACTGCAGGAAAAGAGATTCCACCTCAACATTAGGAGGAACTTCCTGACAGTAAGGGCTGTTCGACAGTGGAACACACTCCCTCGGAGTGTAGTGGAGTCTCCTTCCTTAGGGGTCTTTAAGCAGAGGCTGGATGGCCATCTGTCAGGGATGCTTTGACTTGGAGTTCCTGCATGGCAGGGGGTTGGACTGGATGGCCCTTGTGGTCTCTTCCAACTCTATGATTCTATGATTCTAATCAAGAACTAGTAAATATTGTTTAGAAGTCATCCTATACTGAGCACCTGATAGGTGCAACTCATTTGTCCCAGGAAGCAACTTTGAAGCTCTTAACCCTAACAAGTTTTGCTGGGATCTACATAGGAATCAAATAAATTACAGAAATAGTGAGATAAGGAAAGATTATATTGTATGTATCGTATGATTCACAGAGCCTACATGCACATCACTTCCACATCCACAAACATTTTGCAAGCTTCCCAGTTGTGTATTCAGATACACACCATTAACACTTTCAGCTCAGAGGCAGGTGCAATCATGTTCAAGTGTCTTGTTTACTGCCTTTGTAGAGGTATTTCTAAGGCCTGTGGGCTTATTCCCTTCTATACATAATAAAACAAGGGCCATCTCTTCGCTCTATTTTACATAACCCCTTTCTTATACAATGCTTTAATGTTTCCCAGCCAGCTCTTTTGAAGACTCTACATGTTTATCTCTCTTAACCACTGCCTACAGATCTCATTTAACAGCCCTTTGATTATTTGAGATGCTCTTTTCTGAATTCTGTCTGTATGGTGCCAGTAGTAAAGAATTGCGTCCACTCAATCTCCTCTCAAATTCCTAATTTTGCATCCAGAACATCTGCTGCCTGGCTCCAGGCCTTGTGGATTCATTTCCTGCTATATATTCTTAGGAGAAGCAAATTCTCATATGCAACATACTGTTGTTTTCTTAATTTCTTATCGTAACATTTATCAGGAAATTCATTGTTGTTGACTCATGGCAACCCTGTCAATGAGACACTTCCAAGACACCCTATTTTCAACCACTGCTTAGGTCCTGCAGGCCGAGGCACATTTCCTCACTGATCAAATCTAACCATCTGGCATGGGATCTTCCTCCCTTTCTACTGCCCTCCACCTTTCCTAGCATCATTGTCTTTTCTAATTATTCATTTTTCCTCAGGCCAAAGTAAAACAGCCCCAATCTAGACATCTTGGCTTCCAGAAAGAGTTCAGGTTTGATCAGTTCTAGAATCCATTTGTTTGTCTTCTTTGCTGTTCATGACATTCTCTGTACTTTTTTCCAGCGCCACATCTCAAATGAGTTTTCTTTCTATTGCCTTTTCTCACTGTCTGTCTCTCACATCTGTAAATGGTGATGAGGCTTGGGCAATCTTCACTTTAGTGCGCAGAGTAATGCCTTTACACTTTATGATCTTATACACTTCTTTCATAGCTGCCCTTGTACACTTCTTTCATAGCTGCTCTTCCCAATCCTAGTCTTCTGATTTATTGACCGCAGTCTCCATTCTGATCAATATTTGAACCAAATTATGAGAACTCTTTGACTTCAACTTTCTCATTGTCTAGGATGAATTCTTGTAGATCTTCCATTGTCATTACATTTGTGTTGTTGTTATTGTTTTATTAATGTTCAGCATTAATCCAATCTTGGTACCTTCCTCCTTGACCTTCTTTAGTAATTGCTCAAGGTTTTTGTTTTTGCTAGTAGTATTGTTTCATCTGTGTATCTTAGGTTGTTAATGTTCCTTCTTCCTGTCTTCACTCCCGCTACCTGAGTTCACACCTGCTCTGTTTACATTGTTTTCTGCTTACAGGTTGAATAAACAGAATGGTAGTATGCAGCCTTGGCTCACCACTTTGCTGATTGGGAACCATTCTGTTTCTCCATATTCTGTTCTGATGCCAGCCTCTTGTCCAGAGTACAGGTCATGCAAAGTGGCACTTTAAATGTGATCACACTGAAAAGGGCTCAGTTCTGGCATAACAGTACATAGTTTAACCACATTTTTCATTCAATTAGTTACAACTGAAGCTGTGACTATCAGTGTAATTGTCTTACTTCTTCTATTACCTCTTTCATGTGACTGAAAGTATAGGACCACTACATACAGAGAATTTTTAGAACACTTAAACCCAGGCTTAAGTCTTAAGTCATTTATGCATACACACGGGTATACTGAAATTTTGGTCATACTTAGTATGCCTGAAACATTTACATCTAAGTAAAACATTTTAGGATAATGTTATTCAGAAGTAAGTCCCACTTAGGGCTTTCTTCTACATGCTTGGACTTAGACTGAAGCTTAAACCACAGCAAAATAAACAAGAATTTGCCAGATCACATAATGGATTGCTCTTCTATACAGAAACACATGTACACATGACACCAATTTGATTGGGGGGAGTCTTTTCCCAGGAAATTCCATTAATGAATGTTAAATAATTTAAACCCTGGGAAAGTGTAAATGGCACCTAAATCATCACTTGGTAACTTTGGTGGCAGAATTCTGTCACTAAATAGATTCAATTTAACAAAAAAGGACAACTTTTTCCTGTAAAGAGGAATTAATCACCTCTCTTAACCATGGCAGTCCTACCTTGGCTGATTTGATCAGCCAGGTATGGCAAGAGATGAGTAAACACAAGGTTGTTATCAACTCTCTAGACAACCTGTCCACATCATCAAGATGTACCAAAAAGAAACAAACAAACAAAAGCAAACCATCACCCAGCATGATAAGTGGTTTTCAAAATTATATAACCATAACTTCCCATATTTATAATTGCAACTTCAGAAAAATACAGTTGTGCCCACAAAAGATGTGGTAAATGACACACAATGAAGTACTGACTCATCCAGCACAGGATGAAGAAGTCCTCACCCAATTTAGAATTTTGTAGACATGATGGTGGCACAGACATAAACTCTCTTCCCTGACTTCATTGTCAAGGTATAGCTGATCAATAGTTTCTAACTCATACGAGGTCAGATTTATCCTAAATTGATCTTCAGTGGTACTCCATACAAGTCTTCTTAAGCAATCTAATGTGGAGGACTGGTACTTTTCTTTTCTCAGTGTACCAGGGATTGGTATCATATTACATACATTGTGTTTTTTTCTTTCCTGGAAAGTCTCCAAGGGCTGGCAGCTGATGGCTTGTGAATCAGCACCAGTTCAAGGACCATTACTTTGAGTAGTACTGCTCCAGACTCTGCAAAAATGATGTTTGCAATTATCATCACTTTGGGGTCATGCAAATGGGGCAAAAAGAGCTGCCAAAGGCCACTCAGTATGGGCCCACAGTGAGCGCTTGGCCCCAGTCCCCATCCAGGCTGTCACCGTGGTCACAAATGGAATGTCAGCAAAGAGCAGACTTTCCCTCTCCTTTTGTGGCTGGCTTTTCCTGGCCAGGCACACTCTCTGTGTGGTGTCTAGCCAAATTCAGTGTGTGCGTCATCTAAACACCATGCCCCTAACATGGCCCAAAGCTGGCATTTTTGGCCCATCTGTTTGGGCCACAGTCTATGTCATGCTATAACTTGATTGTATTGTTTATCTTTTTCAGAAAAGTTCAGACATTATCTTTTCTTTTTCTTTTTCTACTTGCAAAGCTATTTTCTATTTACGCTTATCATTTCAGCACAGTTCAGGAACACTAGCATGACAATAAATGCATTTTAATAAAAGTAATCACAGTGAATTAAAGTATCACTTTAAAAGTCTTCATCATGTCACTGGATGATTTGAGCTAAAGCGTCTCATCTTTTTATCTGTTTTGTCATGACTCTAAAGAGTTTCCCCCCTCCTTAAAAATATTTTAACATCTAGAGGCCTTCAATCAACAATAAAAAATTATTTTCTGTACAGAATACTTTCAGCTGTTCTGAAGTAAAAAAATTAAATGGCTGATGGGCAATAAAAGCATAATGACATTCAACTTCTAAAACCTTTGTTTCAGTAGCAAATAAAGTTTTTAAAAAGTTAAATCAATAGCTAATTGAGCTTCTTTTATACAAAGATAGTCCAGTCTGGAAAAAGGCTTAGGGAAAAGGCTTATAATGCCCTCCCCCAAACTATTTAGTTGAAAGATACTATAGTTCTATAATGCATAGCTTGTGCATATGTGTGTATGTGCCTTCAAGTTTCCTGTTGACTTATGGCAAACCCATGAATTTCATAGGGTTTTTTTAAGCCATGGAATGCTCAGAGATGGTTTATCATTGACTAAGCCAACAGACCGCTGAATTTCATTTCGGTGAGTATTAGTGCATGTCTGGTAGATCCAGTGCCACTCTTGATTTTAGCACCTTCCCATAGCTGGTTTGCGTTAAATGGGAGTTGTGTTGATTTGAATTAATTGGGAGTTGTGTTGATAATTTGCTCCAAGACCAGGAGAGCTCCTGGTCAACTTAGAGGAACTGCCAGAAAGGCAGCAGTAAATCAAGAATGGGTTTACCACTCCTATAGCAGTAATTCAACAAGCTACCCTGGCAAAGTCAGTGTAATTCACTTCAAGGGTTATATTCAATGGTATTTGTCTGCCACTAGAATGGGGAGTGTTATTATTATTTAGACATTCTTAGAAGTAAGAATTTAATTTCACCACAAGCTTAGAAGATGCCAAGTTTTATTATTGTACAAGTTCCTTCTCTATTCAAATCCACAGATCAACTGTCCTTGCCTTCCCAAATATACAAAATGCAGTGTGGACTACCTATCCTTAGATAGTTACAAACATTCTTATAACTGGCATGGCACAACCAATCCCAATGGAACCAATCTCCCTCCCAATACATACAGCTTCAAGTTGCTCCCCAAATCTGGTTTGTAAGGTTCAAGGAAACTTTGGAACTGATCTGAGGGTAATAAGGAGAATAAAATAAATAAAAGTTCATTTATCCTGTGGAGTGGGCTTCTGTTTGTGTGGTGTCCATTGTTGTTTTTTACCACCCTGAAGTCGATCTCAACTCATGGTGACCCTGTGGATGAGACATCTCCAAGGCCCCCTATCCTCCACTACTCTTCCCAGTTTCTGCAGATTAATACTCATGAATTCCTTAATTAAGTCCATTAATCTAACATGTGGTCTTCCTCTCTTCCTACTCCTTTCCACTTTTCCCAACATTATTGTCTTTTCTAATGAGTTGTGTCTTCTCATGATGTGACCAAAGTACAACAGCCTCAATTTAGTCATCTTTGGTTCCAGGGAAATTTTAGGCTTGATCTGCTCTAGGACCCACCTATTTGTTCATTTTGCTGTCCATGGTTTCCTCAGAACTCTTCTCCAGCATCACATCTCAAATGAATTTATTTTCTTTTTGTCCATTTTCCTATTGTCCAGCTCTCACATCCATGCGTGGTAGTGGGGGATACAATTGCTTGTATGATTCTGACTTTCATGCTTAGTTGTATATCTTTGCTCTTTAGGACTTTTTAACTTTCTTTCATGGCTGTCCTCCCCATTCTGAGGGCTGGTCAGACCAGCATGAAAAGATGGCTTGCAGCCGGCTTGAAAATATGGTGTATGCACAACACAGCATTTAGATGCTGTAAAGCGCAGCATTTAGATGGCACAGTGTTTAGATGCTGTAAAGCCACGGCAGGGCAGAAGAAGTCAGCTTTTTTCGAGCACAAAAAGAAGCAGCATTGGGTCTGTGGTGTGCGGTTGCTGTGGCCTCAATCCAGCTTTCTCAGGGGTGGCTTCAAGCCACTCTTTTGCAGCAGTCTGTTCCACCCCTTAGTCTTCTTATTTTTTGATTGCAGTCCCCTTTCTGATCTATGTTTGATCCCAGGTATAGGAATTCTTTTACTATTTCTATTTCTTCATTGTCTAGATTGAACTTGTGAAGATTGTCCATGGTCATTTTTTTTCTTTATGTTCAACGGTAAGCCTGCCTTTGCACTTTCTTCCTTGACCTTTCTCAGTAGCTCTAGGTCTCCAATGTTTCCTGCTAACAATATGGTATTGTCTGCATACATTAGATTGTTGAACTTCTTTCCTCCCATTTTGTAGGCCCACAATAATACTCCACAGCTTGAATTTCTTTTAGGCTTCTTTCTAGTGTGGGGTTGGATGAAGAGCACATCTACACATGCCACCTTGTCTAATATTCCACATACTTTCTAAAATATGGTTAAAATCCAAATCTCTGAGAAGAAATAGAGCATAGCCTCACAATTTGAACTTCAAATTTGTGATTTTTTTTAATTTTTAAAAATAAATTGTTATAATACAGCACAGTTATTTTGCATTTGTAATTTTTTTAACTTTCGAAATTGTTGTACTCATCACAAAATCCCATAAGTATCAAAAGAAAACATGCTTTCTATTAGGAATTTATTTCCTCTGTATGAGAAACAAAGGTGGATAGATAATTCTTTGTTTAGTCCTAAAAGCTCAACAGTATTATTGCAGTATATATATATATATATATATATATATATGATATGAAAATCTCCCTTTTTGGATTGGCCCAATTGCAAAAACATCATAACTGAAATTTTATATCTTCCATAAATTAAAAACATCAAATGGATAAAGAAGGGAAACCAGAACTTCCATTTTAAAAATAAGTTACTGCTGTCCTCTTATTCCAGTGTGAAAGTTTGTGCTCAGGTAATAAAATTGGGATAAGATGTGGACAATAAAATTGGTCTCAGTCTATTGTCCAATGTATAAATTAGAGGCTTGCTTAAGCTTTCGTCGGCAGGAGCCTGTCATTCTAGTTCTTAACATAATGGAAGTTGGTCTCCTGAGAAATGTGACTACTATAATTTCAGCTGGATGGGCTAACTCAATGATGAAAAGTATAATCCATAAAGTTATCCTAATAAAAATACACGGAATTGTAACTCCCCTGGGACAAGACTAATACAAATAATCAACATATTCTGCATTTTAGGATCTGAATCCATATTATAAGACCTAAAAAGGGAAACAAAGCCATGGCAAGAACAAAGTCTGGCTGTTGGCCAGCCAGACTAGAAAATACTTATTACTGTACCAGTTTGGAAGAGAATAAAGGTTAACTGGTCAATGCAGACATTCTTGGACTGGGGAGAATTTCCTTCTTGAACAATATTGAGTGATTTGCAACAAGGGGCACTGCCATATTACTGGAAAGGTTTCTGGTTTGAATTCTAGATTCACGTCTGTCTTTGCTTTAATGTCTTTATTGAGTGAATGTTGACTTCCTAGCATACATGTTTGGTGTTGTCCCCTGTGCTGTTTAACATATACATGTAACCGCTGGGGAAAGTTGTCTGGAGTTTTGCAGTGCGGTGTCATCAATATGCAGATGACACCCACTTCTACTACTCCTTCCCAGTCAGAATGCGGATCAGCAAATAGGGATCCAGCCTGTGTTAGATAGGGTCACACTCCCTCTGAAGACACAGGTTCACAGTTTGGGACTGCTCTTGGACTCAGCTTTGAACTTGGAAGCCCAGGTCTCTGCTGTGACCAGGAGTGCTTTCACACATTTAAAACTTGTTTGCCAGCTGCACCCATTCCTTGAGAAGTCAGATCTGGCCATGGTGATGCATGCCTTGGTTACATCCCATTTGGATTACTGTAATGGGCTGTACGTGGGGCTGCCTATGAAAAGTGTTTGGAAAATCTAGCTGGTTCAAAGAGCTGCTGCTAGGCTGTTAACAGGGGCAGATTACACAGACTATACAACACCCTGTTGAAACAGCTTCATTGGTTACCAGTTTGTTTCTGGATACAATTCAAGGTGCTAATTGTCACCTATAATGCCCTACATGGCTTAGTTTCACACTATTTGACAGACCATTTCTCTTGGTATGAACCAGCCCAAAGTTTGAGATCCTCTGGAGAAGCCCTTCTTTCCATCCCAATATCATCACAAACATGGTTGGTGGGAACACGAGAGAGAGACTTCTCAGTGGCTGCCCCTAGACTTTGGAACTCCCTGCCCAGGGAGATCAGAATGGTTCCCTCCTTGATGGCCTTCCATTGGCAGATTAAGACTTACCTGTTCACAAAGGCATTTAAGGAATTGTTATGAGGACAGGCTGGGATGTTGAACCATGTTTTTAATGCTGTGAAGCCGCTCTGAGTCCCACTCCTGGGAAAAGAGTGGGATACAAATAAATATAATAAATAAATGGGCACACTTACACACTTCTGCCCACCATCTTGAATAACAATTAGGTCATCATTTGCAAGTATCTCCTTCAAATGTACAATATAGAGAGCCCAAAACTGTTTTTAAAATGGGTAGGGCTTACTGAGGCATGTTGTTATAAATTATGCCTAGTTGCAGGTCCTTACAAGGGAGTAGACAAATTATTTTCCTCATCCATTTTTACTGAAACATCCTTGAGTGTCAAGACTATTTCAAGCATAATGTGAACTTAGAAGTGTCCTTCATATGTTCTGTGTAGTTTACTCACAAGTAAGTGTGAATGGAATAAATTGGAGGCATCCATTATTATTCCTTGGAGAGCTCAGCAAACTAGCTGTCTCAGTATTTCATAGTGCCTGATCATTTAGTACACTCCTGATGGATAATTCCTGAGGAGGCTTAACTACATAGACATCTTGGTGATTCTATTTTGCCAGATAATTTTGGAGGATGAAGCTATAGCCCCCTTCATTATTATTATTCTGAGTCCATGGTTCATAATAAAGTGTGGCATGTATTAATTTAGTTGTGAAGTCGAAGGCTTTCATGGCTGGCATCCATAGTTTTTTGTGGGTTTTTGGAGCTATGTGGCCATGTTCTAGAAGAGTTTATTCCTGATATTTCACCAGATGCTGGCCATAAAACATCAGGAATAAATTCTTCTAGAACATGGCCAAATAGCCCCAAAAACCCACAAAAACCATTCATTTAGTTATTTTGATATGTACACATGTAAATGCTCTCTTACTTTGAAACTATAAGTAGAGAACAAACAGAGGAAGGAGAGGCAACTCCAATAGCAGTGAGGGATTAATGTCAGTATCCTGGCAAGTACATGACAATACCTTCAGTCTAAGAAGAGGCAACTGTTAATCTGAAAGAAGATAGGCAATGTCACTGAACAAGCAGAGAGGGGCAAGAGAATGAAAGTGAACTGGGCTGAAAACATATCTATTTATCTCTAACATACTGGCAGGAAAAATTAGGATGGCCATTGGTCATGTATCCTTTTGTTATTGAGGATCATCATCTACTTGCATCTTCACTGTTTGAAGATCTGTTTAACCCAAACACAGTTTTAAGACCAGGAACTATATGAATGAAGAGCAGCAGTGGTCCCTTTCCTTCACCCAACAAAAGTTAACACCTGGACATTGAAATAGTTAAAAAATTCCCATACCTTTAATTCAGACATTAATCACAATGGAGTCTGCAGTCATGAAATCAGAAGAAGGCTAAGAACTGGAAGAGCACCTGGAAAGAACTGGACAATATCCTTAAGTGTAAAGATTGAGTACTAAAATTACAATAGTTCATGCCGTTGTATTTCTCATTTCTATGCATTGTTGTGAAAGCTGGACAGTGAAGAAAGCTCATAAGAATAAAATCTAGCCACTTGAAATGTGGTGCTGTAAGAATTCTATGGATACCGAGGATTGCTAAAAAACCAAATAAAGGAGTTCTGCAGCAAATTAAGCTTGATCTCTCTCTAGAAGTCCAGATGACTAAACGGGAGCTGTTGTACTTTGGACATATAGTGAAAAGACATGATTTCCTAGAAAAGACTTGGTAAGGTAGAAGGCAGTAGGAAAAGAGGAAGACAACATTCCAGTTGGATAGACTCAATCAAAGGGATATCCCCACTGTCAGGAGCCCCCCCCCTTTTTTTTAAATGAGAATGAATATTAAATCCCTATACAGAATTTTGATTTGCTCAGATTTTCTCTACCCTGTATACTCTCATATTTGGAGGGTTAAAATATGAGATAAACATGTAGTGTGCATTGGGCTGTGGCATCATTATTACTCATACCTTTATAGAAGAGTTGACACAAATGACATGATGATTTAGTCATGGCAAGAATTAATTTCTTACTAAATTCTGGAAGGACCAGCTTCTTCATTTGGAGCAAAAGTGAACTTTGTTGGCATCTTTCCTATTTACTCAGGTTTCTCAACATCTAAATAATGAGTGCTATATGTTTGTGCTAAAAATTCAGGACATATACTATTTCCTATAATATTGTCTTGGCCAATACTAAAAATAATTGTATTAATCTTATAAATGTGTATTTTATTACTTCAGTGTTGCTTTTTTAATAGACTCAATATTTCAAAACTAAAAATAATATTTTTGGCTACTGGAACATGATATGAAAAGGTATGACAGTTCTGGGGGCGGGGGGGGGGGGGGGAAGAGGGCCTATGCTTACTTCATTACAGCTGTCATTACTAAATTCATCATTCCTTATACTTTCCAGGTATTTGGGTATTATTGGCATCCATGTAGTCAAAATACGTGTTCTACCCAAGAGTCATGACCAAAGTTAAAAGCTATATACTTTCAGTACTGGGGGCCACTTCAAACTGTATAAATGACCTACATGGAAAGCACTTGTGTATGTGGTAAAGCATTAAAAACATGTGTTGATAATCACCTGAGGCAATCACATCTATTTTACTGAGTGTCAACTTGGCACACTGTGAAAGTCCTAGTGTCATGTATGCTTTTCTTAGTGGAGTGCTTATGGTACCAACAAAATATTTCAACAGAATAATTCAAAATGGGGCCTGCTCTTCTGAGTAAAATTAAGTTATGCCCCAAATGTTAATTATTCATAATATTTTTCAGCTCTTTGCCCAGGTATGAAGATGATTTTTCTTTCAATGTTGTTATTACGGTTCTGCCTACATTTTTTAGAGTGAAAACTGGAGAGGCTCTTATACTTTTCATGGTTGTGCAGAAGAAATTTCAGCGGATGTTTCTTATTATCTGCCTACATTATCAGGGATACCTGCTAAACATCCATCTTCTTATTAACCATGAAAAGTACAGGAGCCCTCTCTAATTTTCCATTGGGTAACCATATTTCTGATCCACCTTTCTACTAAAATAATAATAATAATAATAATAATAATAACATTAATAATGTTCATAAGGGCAAAACAGACCACCCCTTCTAAAGCTGGATCAGGGCTATGCCAACTACATGCTCTGACCCCATTCCACCTTTTTTGTTGGCCCCTTCTTCAAGCAGCAAAAAGCTGGCTTTCCACCCTGCATCAAATGAAAGCTGGCTTTTAGGCACTTTGGCAGAGTGCAGCATATAAACGCCGTGCTGCCGGATTGCCTGGAAGCCACCCCCCATGTAAATGGCTGAGTGGCTTCCTGGAAGCTTGGGAGTGTGCAGCATGTAAACGCTGCAGTCCCATGCCACCTGGAAGGCAGCACAAAGGAATGGTCTGTTTTGCCCCATAGTGGCTACCAATGAAGTTGAATATATATAATTTCATTATATATATATATATATATATATATATAATGAAAAACTTTGCCACAAAACTTTTTAAACAATCAAAATGTTAAGGAGTAAGTATTAAAATACTTTAAAAGAGCAGTCCAGACACTTCAGAAATGAATTTTGTCAACTTTTTTTATATTCTTCCAATCCATTATGTTTAATCAGCAGGAGAAAAAAAAATCTGTCTGCATTTCAAACACACCATGACAGGAAGTGGCATTCCTCCCACACCCCCAGTGCCCTACAGTGAGCAGTTGGGTAAAAGACTCTGCCCTTTTAGGAGCAGAATTGTATCTAATCAGCTTCAGAATGCAGGGTAGGTTTCAGTTAAACTTCTGGAGATATTTCATAAACTTATTAATAGGTTGTCCATGAAGCCAATTGCCTCACTGCAGTGAAGGCAGGACTTTCCTGAATGTCGCAAGCATTGGCTTGGTAGCCATCTACTGTAGATGTTCTAGTTTTGTGATTAGGAAATTAAATTTCATGGATTACAGGACCTGGTCTTCCAAGATGGTTCTCTGAGCCTATATATAAATAGGCAACACTAGCAAGATGTTATTAAATAGACCAGACCATGCCAAAGTTTGGGAAATTTGTCTGCAGGAATGTGAGAGTGGCACTCCTCCAAAATAACTGTGAACCATTCCTTAAGAAGTACCAAATTATTCACATCTTTAATTCATCCCAGTTTTCATTCTTTATCCTGATTTTCCAAAAGAAAGATTTTCTTTTTCCCCTAAATCAAACAACCTAAACTGCTGTCTCTGAGATCACAAGGCACTGGAGAGGAATGTAAAGAGTGTTCTAATCCCCGAGGAAAACCTTCTTTAAGTGGTGAAGTGCTTGCAGTTGAAATCTTGGAAATCTTGGGGAGTGGAATTTCTTATTGTCAGAACTCTCAATAAAAAAGAGCAGCCACAGATACTGAAAGCATTAAATAAAAATTACCAACAAGCTGTCTTACCTGTGTGCACTCAAGTGAAAGGAAGGGCAAACAAGAGCAGGTAGTGCTTCTACATCAGTCAAAATGCTGACAGCTACAGTGTAATGTCTGACAAGGCTGACGTGCTGTACTCCCAAAGATATTTCTAAGTGAATTGAAAAAAGACAAATAAATTAGTAATAGTCATTCTGCTGTCAGTGTCCTTTTTTGCAATCTTATGCTGTTAATTAGCATTGTCTGGTGCAATTCACTGATACAGTCAGTTACTGTAAATAAACGCAGAGTCAATTATTTAGTTTCTTAAAAAAGGAAAAAACAAATGGCATAAGAAGAACAAAATAAAAATTAACAATGAACTTGGAATCACATTTTCTCCCCAAAGTGGAAAACAGCAACAGTTAGAATTGATTTCCTCCTTAATCCTTTGGATTCGTCCTACTCTATCAAACAAACAACAACTACTTTTAAATTAGAAATGATACTATAGACTAAAGAAAGGAAGCAAGAGATAATATAAGAATTATCTCAGTACTGGGCACATTATGTTTATCTAGACTTGGGCCCATCTATATTAAGAACAGGTCTGTATCACAACAAAAACAGATCCATTTCTGCTTATGGATCAAAAAATGACCCTTTTTCATTCATGAAAGTTTTCTCTCACACATGCAAATATATAGCATTAAATACCAAACTCAGAAACATTTGGACACACATAATATGCAAATTAAAAAATGACCACATTTTTCTGCAAATGGCCACATATTAGGCACTGTGTATATTTCCTCTCTCTGAGATTACAATTATGGATTAATCCATTGTTAGTTCATAATAGAGTAAACCCACTGAAGTGAATGGGACTTTAAGTCACAATTTATATCAATTGAAATCTACATTCAGTTCAATTCAAAGTGAGTATATGAAGTTTTTGTAAAATGAAATCATCAATAGTTCAAAATCTGACTGTCTATGAAACTATTTAATTTGATAAAAAAGATAGGAAAGAAAGAAATATGCCAATTTCTTTTTCAACCTTGTTTTTTCCCCATGTTTTTGGAAAATACATGATATGAAAAGGTTCAAATTTGTTTTCTATATATAAAAATGGAGGTGAAACTAATAAAGGAAAAATCTCCAGGACACCAAGGCTCTGGAAGTCTCAATTTTACATTTTTCTGATATATTTGTTGGATACTGTTATGTGATATTATGCGTTATGTGTTATATGTGTTGTACGCTTTTTGTAAGTAATGTTTATTTCTTATGTATTGTTTATTTCTTAATAAAGTTTTTTTAAAAAGAAATCTACAATAAGAATCTGAAAAACATAAAATGCTATAAATATGTCTGAACAGCATTTATGTTTGCCCAGGTATACCTTTGTAGGATTGCAGTCTATCAATGAAGTCCTACATATACCATCTTGGTGAGTGCAATCAATTTATTCGAGTTCAATAGCTCTCAGGTAAAGGATGCATAGTTTCTAACAATGTTTGGCAAAGGATATCAAAGCTGCATGTTTTTGCTGTGATATTTCAGAAGTTTGATATCAGAACTCCTTGGTGTATAGTTATATACAAGATATCTATACTCATATTCTTTACCTACATTCTCAATAAGCACCCATTCTCAGCTTGAAAGGGCTATTATACCTGCAAACATCCTCCAGTTGTAGCCACTTTTTAATTGCCACATTTTAATTGATTGATAAACATACAAAGCTTTGGATATTTGGCAACTAGATTTTGATTTTGACTTGATTCAAAGTGGGTGGTTTCCATTCCAAGCCAAACAGGCAAACGAGAGGCCCAAACCTAATCTTGTCTTCAGCACAGCCCTTTTGTGGAAATATATAATTGAAAGCTAAATCATTTCTCAAACTTTTCACACTTTGACACAGTGCATGAAAGAAGAAAAATAAACTGTGTTGGATTTTGATTTTTGATGTAATTAATGCGATCGTAGTTTAAATCAATGGGACCTTATGCTGTAGAAGAGTGAGGAATGATGCAAGTGCTTTGTCAGCATGGGATTAAAACTTTCATAAAGAACTTAGTATAGAAAAATGGTTTATTGGTAACAAGTGATGCTTGGGGATTAGGAGGCAACATTACAACAGGCTAGGCTTTCAGCATGAAACAGAGAAATTGTTGTGCATGGGAGTTGCAATTAAAATACATGTACACATATAGAATTTACAGGTATCTTGGGTGTCCAGAAGTCACCTGGGCTCACTGTACTCAGTATGTAGTGGCTTTGGGCCAATGTTGTGAAATCTCAAGAAAGCACCATGTGTGTACAGGTTCAGGTTTCTTCTGGATCATATCCAGTGTTTATATAGATTCAGTGATTTTAAAAAAAGAAACATTTTCAGATTCCTTTCAATTTAGGCAATCTTACGTTGGTACATGCAGTTACAAAATCAAAAAACTGGAAGCTAAAGTGACTGTACAGATATGCCCAGTTACTAAAAATGTTTCTATTCAGCAATGTTTCTATTCAGGAGCTTTGGTGACACAGTGGTTAAATGCTGGTACTGGAGCCACTCACTCACATTTCAATCCCAGCCAGGGGCTCAGGGTTGACTCAGTCTAGCATCCTTCTGAGGTTGCTAAAATGAGTACCCAGCTGGATAGGTGCAATTAGCTTACAGTTGTAAATCGCTTAGAGACAGCTTAGTGTGGTATGAAGTGGGTATATAAATGAAGCTGCTGTTGCTATTGCTATTAAATGGTAATTTATCCTGCATGCACCCAAGTTTTGTCTTGATCTTTCACACCCAAATCCAACAGGAGAGGGCCCAAGAAAGATGGTCCACCCTATTCTGATTCTATAATTCCTTCTGAAGCACCTAAGCTTGTTAGACAACTCTTCATGTGAGCTGACTCATGCCTGTTTATTGTTTACATCAGAACTGGAAGGATGGGTTCCAGGGTGGGAGATGCATGCTCTCCTTTGATGTGATAGAATTTTTTTTTTTAAAATGGCACCTGTGGTAATAACTAGTGTGGTGCTTGTAGTTATGTTTCCCAGAACTATTGTAGTAGCTCAGATGCTTTATGAAGCAGCACAAGATCAGGTGAAAGTAGAGCCATCTTTCCTGATCCCAGACATTCCATTCAGCTTCCAGTTTCCTCGCTATATAGAGCAAGAGCCAGAATGAGACAGGAGCCATGGTGAAGCAGTGGTTAAATACTGGTACTGTAGCTACAAGGTTGCAAGTTGAATCCCAGGACTCCAAGGTTGATTTAGCCTTCCATCCTTTTTTAGGTTGGTAGAATGAGTACCCAGTTTGTTGGGGGCAATTGGCTTACAGATTGTAAACCACTTAGAGTGCTGAGTTCACTGATTAGTGGTATAGAAATGCTCTTGGTCTTGCTATGAGACAGACTTAATACTGGTCTTAAACTGGCAGGATTTCAGCCATTAAAATATCCAAATTTTAATCCTTGGTACATCACCATAGGAAAAAGGAAAAAGATGAAGTAATACAGAAACTTTGCAGGGTTTACAGTAAATATAGACAAAAGTAAGACTCTAACAAAAATATGGCAACAGAAGAGAAAAAAGAATTTAAAAAGAGAATTGGATTCTAAATTGTGAAGAAAGTAAAATATTTAGTAATAAATCTGACCTCAAATAATCAACAGTTATTTCAGAAAAACTATATTAGAACTAGAGAAGAATTTAAAAGAGATATAAAGAGATGGCAAAATCTAATTTTATCATGAATGGGAAGAAAATCCACAATCAAAATGACTGTGCTGCCAAAAGTAATGTATTTATTCCAAACAATACCAGTCATCAGCTCAGATACACCCTTTACACCATGGAAAAGAGATTTGTCTAGATTTATATGACAGGGTAAAAAAACAAGGATAAAATTGGAGTTATTGATAAGTGATAAAAGCAGAGGAGGTATAGGATTTCCTGATTTAAAGACATACTTGGAAGATTCATGTTTACTATGGATAAAAGAATGGATTACATTAGATAATATAAAGTTGCTAGAATTAGAAGAACATGAATTAAAAGTTGGGTGGCACTCATACCTTTGGTATGGGGAAATTAGAGCAAATTTCGTTTTTAAAAATCATGTAATGAGGAAATTTCTATTGAGAGTATGGGATAAGTATAAAAAGAGATTAAATTCTAAAATCCCAAATTGGTTGTCACCCTAGGAGGCTTCTGTAGGCTGGAAATAGGAAGGAAGGAAGGAATTGGAGAATGTATGGGGATTTGTATGAATTTGTTTGAAAAAGAGCTGAATAGATTGGGGATTAAAGGGTTAAGTGGATAAGAGGGATAAAATCCACTCCTATTTGGGGCAAAGAAAAACTGCCCCTTTGCCTCTGGAGTTGGCTTTTTGCTGGCTATATGGCATGTGGCGCCTACAAGCCTTACCTCCAAGTCACCAGAGTGACTTCCAGCAATTTGGGGGTGTGGTGCTGTAAATGCCATCCCCCTAAACCAGGTTAAAACCAGCTGAAAGTGCCAGTCTGTTCTGGCCCCAAGCTATACAAAATGTTACTAAGATGTAATACTGAAAAAGAACAAGTCAAGGAATGTATGGTGCAATGGGCAAAGGATATAGGAAATAATATTCATATGCATCAACAGGAAAGGATATGGACAAGGGAATTGAAATTTGCATGTAGTTATGATCTTACAGAAAAATACTATAACATATTTTTAGGTGATAGTTAATGCCTGATGAACTTGCTAAATTGTATAAAGGGAGGAATAATAGATGCTGGAAGTGCCACCAGAAGATGGGAATGTTTTTTTCCACCTCTGGCGGACCTTTAGTGAAGCATGGAAATACTGGGTAAACATGAACTCCACTATACACTGTGTCCTCTTGGGAGAGGACATAGCCTACAGACCTGAATTATATTTATTGAATGTGATTGACTATGAGAATAAATTGGAAAGAAGACACAAAACATTGACTTATTATATGGTTGCACCTGCAAATTGGTATATGCAAAAAAATAAATAAATAAGTAAATAAAATTGGGGGGGGGGAGTAGAAATGGGGGAAGTCGAAAATCTGGCTATTTCAGTATGGCTGGATAAGATAATGAACTTGGCAGAACTTGCAAAACTGACCAGTTTTGTTGAAGGCGATGATATCAATAAATCATTTTGTATCTGGAAACCTTTTATGGGCTGTATGAAAAATTTGAGAGGGAATATAGTGAAATCAGGATTCAATACGTAATCATTATTTACTTATCTTTTGGGTTCTTTTTTATTGTTTCGTTTATAGAAGTGATAGGAGGGTGACTAAGATGGTGAAGGGTCTGGAAACCATGCCCTATGAGGAACGACTTAGGTACTAGGGATGTTTAGACTGAAGAAGAGAAGGTTAAGAGGTGATATGATAGCCCTGTTTAAATATTTGAAGGGATGTCATATTGAGGAGGGAGCAAGCTTGTTTTCTGCTGCTCCAAAGACTAGGACGTGGAACAATGGATACAAATTGCAGGAAAAGAGATTCCATCTCAACATTAGGAGGAACTTCCCGACAGTAAGGGCTGTTCGACAGTGGAACACTCCCTCGGAGGGTGGTGGAGTCTTCTTCCTTAGAGGTCTTTAAGCAGAGGCTGGATGGCCATCTGTCAGGGATGCTTTGATTTGGAGTTCCTGCATGGCAGGGAATTGGACTGAATGGCCCTTGTGGTCTCTTCCACTTCTATGATTCAGTGTATCACACTAGGGGGCAAACAGGATTTAAACAGGAATTAAACAGGAAATGTCCTATGTTAAACATAAAGCATTTCCTGTTTAATTCCTGTTTAACTCTCGTTTAAATCCTGTTTGATCCCCTTGTGTGATAAACATGAGGTTTCTATTATATTTTGAAGAGTAATATGATAGATACACTTCACTGCAATTTATAGGACCTGGAAGTGCAATAATTTCATATTTATATAAACTATACGTTTAGGATAGGTGGTGGGTGGGTGAGATTGTAGTACTGTAAGGGTTTTTGAGGTTTCGCTTATATTTGTCTTTGTTTTATTTTTGTTTAGTTTGTTTTTGTGTGTTTTTTTCTTTTGTTTCTTTGGATTTTTTTATATGCTCACTAATATTGTAATTGTTAAATAAATGGTTTGTTAATGCACCAATACAAAATATTATCAATAAATAAATTAGCAGCCCTGGTGGCACAGTGGTTAAATGCCTGTACTGCAGCCACTCACTCAAAACCATAAGGTGGAGAGTTCAAGACCAGCATAAGGGCTGAAGCTCGACTCAGGCTTGCATCCTTCCGAGGTCGCTAAAATGAGTACCCAGATTATTGGGGGGCAAATAGCTTATAGTTGTAAACCGCATAGACACTCCTTAAGGGTATGAAGCGGTATATAAATGAAGCTGGGTTTTTATATATATATAAATAAATAAATGTGCTTTCATTCAAGCCAATCTATAGAGTTTATGTCTCATTGCTAATCTGAACTATGGGAAGCTATTGGAAAAACAGTTTACTCAAGTGTTGCTTTACTACCCAGTGTTCTCTAGGTGGGATGGGCAGTTGGAATTACATCTATGATATACAGTTCATTGATTGATTTTATTTTTAAACCCATAAAATGTCCCTCTCACACCTGTAGTTTTATTTGTAATTAAAGTACTGCAGTCATCCCCCCACATTTGTGGAGGTTATGGGTCCAAGTCCCTTGTGAATGTGGAAAAACTGCAAATAACGTTCCTCCCCCCCCCCCCAGGAAGCCAGTTAAAGGGATGGGCAAGACGAGTAGGAGTGTGTGTGCTCCTTCCCCTGCACTCCGTCCTTTTCCCAGGATGGAGAGCTGCCTTTTTTAGCAGGCAGCTCTCCGTCCTAGAAAGGGATGGAGGATCAGGCCTCCATGCCCCTTGCAGGCCCAAGAGCTTTCCAGGTGTCAGTCCTGGAAAGGGTTGAAGTTGGTACACGCACCCTACCCGGTTGCTCCCTCCCTCCTGGCCTTTTTTCCTTTAAAGCAGAAAAGCCTGGAAGGGAGAACAAGGAGGAGGAGGACTACACATGCACGTGGTAACCTGGATCTCATGAATGATCAAAACCGCAAGTGTCAAAACCGCAAATGGCGAGGGTCAACTGTATTTTAGGCTATGCTAGAGTGCTTCAATAGTGAAATATCTGCTTTGAATTGTCTATCTTTTTTATTTCTCTGAATGCCTTTGTATGCATATACTGCATGCATACTCTATGAAGTATCTCATTTCCCTACAACCTGTCAAATCTATATATATACACACACAACCTTCCATAAAGGAATACTTTACATTTCATAGAAGAGTCATATCCTGCATGTCTTCACATTGACTGCTTAATGCATGATTTTCTAGAAACATCTAGACCTCAGTCTAAAGAAAAATAGAGCTAGTTTCAAAACAGTGAAATCAGCTTTGAGTGTTTATTTATTATAGCAATCCAAATTGAATCTAGAGCCAAGGTACTTTGGCACACATACCCTCCAGTATTTCATAGCCAAAGACCAGGACATGTATAACCAAGCAAAATCAGGCTGTGGCCAAGATGGCAAAATGTATTAATGAAGAAAACACACAAACTAGAAGAGGTTGCAGCTTAGTTTTGCTTGAGTCTACAGGGAGGGAAAACTGTGCCCCCCCCCACCTCTCCCCTTCCCCCTGCCGAGTTAATTTACTACAAACTACTCTTGCACTTTAAACGCCTTCTTCAGAAACTGAAGCAAGCTGAGAACCAAGATGAGAGGTGAGAGGAGAAGAAACAGAGACATTTTAAAAGCATCTGAAAAAGTGGGACAATAGAGGATTAACCAGGGCTGTCCTGCCAAATCAGGACTGTTCTTCGGTATGCAAAATATTGTCTTGAATGTCTGGCATTGCCCTTCCAGAGCTTCTTACAGTAATGCTTCTTCATTTTTCCTGGAGATGCTGATATTTGCATGTGTTCTATTACTAAGCATCAGTTTAGCAATCTGTCTTCCTCTCTCCCCTGCTTTCCCCTCACATGTACACTATAACAAGTCAAACTACTTTTGAAATTCAAGACACTATAAAAAGAAGTTTATAATATAACATTGGGACCTGTTGTTCAAAGGAAGAAAATAATGCTTCAGCATGCTTTATAATTACTGGCCAGAGCCTGCCATGATAAACAGATTAACACATGTTTGACTAATGCTGCCCAACATATGTTTACCATATGTATTTAGCCATCTCTTCTCCCTGTTAAATTATTTGGAGTGTAGACTGTGAACACTTTCACCTCTGTTTTGCATTCACCAACTCATGGTGCTAATGGTAGGACTTTTAAAAAATAGCTACGTCAAATAAATCCCACTGTTTTAATGAGACTTTTCACCAAGTAGGACGTGAGCCTTCAACTGCAACACTTTTTGGAATGTGTCACTTTGGGCATATTTGAATTTTATTCCATGTATATACTCATATGATATGGTACTATTCAGTATTTTAGAGCACATGAGGCTTTTCTAGAAGAAGAAAATATAGAGAGGCAGACAGCAAGGATGGGGTTCAACAGTCCAAAGTCAATTAAAGGAGCATAAGATAACATACCCTTTATTATATATATAAAAATATTATTGAGATAATTATAATGAAGGATGTGGAATTTTCCCAGTTTTGTTTTCTCCTGCATATCTGATTGGGAAAGTTATATTTTTGGCCTACCACTCCCAGACTTCCCCAGCCAGCATGAGGAAATTGGAGTTGATTTCTAAAAAGTACCTTTTCTAGTCTGATCTAATTTGAATGTCAGCCTTCCCACAATTTTTTAAAAATTAATTTCAAAATGCTATATTCCTTAAACACCCAGTGTTTTATTTTTTACATTTATACCCATCTGCTTCAATACTGCCATACAGATATTTGAAAGGAAATCAGCACAAATGTCATTGCAAAAGAAGGAGTGTAGCCTTGGTGGTGGTGGTGAGGACAAGCAGTGACATTAGCACACTGTCGTCATCATCATCATCATCATCATCATATCAGTAGAAATAAGCTAAACAATCTTAACCTTTAACTTCTGGTAGAATTCAAAGGTAGAATCTGGCAGAATTCAAAGACATAGCCATGTTAGTCTGAATCAGTATGCAAAGGGATTTTGTAGCACATTTGAGACTGACAGAGGAGAAGTTGGTAGCATATCACTTTGTAGATGAAGGGCTGATCTAGATTGGCAAAAAGGGGTGTGTTCATGCCTGCATGAAAGTGTAGCCTTTAGATGACCCACACTGAAAGTTTGGCATGAACACACTTCTTTTGCATTTTAGTGGGGGAAAAGCAGCTTTTAAAAGGACCTGCTTTCCCCAGCTTCTTTTTTAAAAAGGGTGTAACAGCACAGCTGCGTCTAAATGCTGCAGTGCAACTGTGCAGTTTTTTTAAAGCTCCCAAACCCTAGCTCCAGCCCTAATCCGAACCCTAGACATGTGCAGTAGGGACTCTGGGATGCTGTAACTTATGCAACTGTGCATAAAATGTCAATTTATTCATAAAATAAAGAAGTTTATTCATAAACTTAAATTGTAACAGATTTAATATCTTTTTAAGGGCGGGAGGGATGCAGTTTGTTTTATTGATGTAATAGTATTTTAATGTGTAAGCCACCTCAACTGATCTCAAAGGGATGGGGTAATAATAATAATAATAATAATAATAATAATTAATAACTATTATTATAAAATAAAGGGGTTCATTCATGGTGCACCGATGCAACTGCACACTTAAAAAAGGGAAGCAAAACCACAATGGTAATTTGACAGATCTTCATAACTGCACATTTCATGTGTGATGCACCTGCACAACTGTGCAGTTCACAGCTGGCAGTACAATTGCCTGTATCATGTAGCGATGCAACTGCACAGTTCGCAGCTGGCAACAAAAAAATATATATTAAAGGTTCAGTGCGGCCAAAAGCCCCATTCATTGCCACCTGTGCAGCTGCTTCGCCTGTGTTTCTAGCATCCTGACAGCTTCCAATGTAGTTGCTGAGCAACAGAAAAGACTTCAGATAAGTCGTCCCCACACCTCCTCAGTGTAGCTGCCCTATACCTTTTTATTACACACCTGGGGCTTGCAGTGTAGCTGCTAAGCATTAAGGAAAAGGCAACTTCATGTCTCCCTTTCCTGCCAATCTAGAAAGCCCCGAAGTCTCCCTCCTCAGGTGCATCTTAGTAAGTAGACCAAGTCCATGGAAACTTATGCTACAACTTCGTGCTACCAGATCCCTTTGCACACTATAACTTCTGACATATCAGAAGACAATGTAGAGTAATATCTGATCTATTCATGAAGTCAAACACATAAAAGGTCAAACTCTTTTATCTTTTTCTTTAAGCTTTCTTTCTCACCTTGATCAATCCAAAATGGCAACTTTAGGGATCTCCATAATTAACTTAAAGACATTGGTTGGCTGGTTTCTTAATATTTTATTAATACCATTTTAACATAACAAGCAGAGATTAGCATCCATCTTGTTTGATTTTAACCCAGGTAAACTGACAACTGTAAGCAAATGTCTGATTCAGATACTTTAAAGCCTGATTCCTCTTGGCAGCCCTTTGAAAGGAAGCACAAAATTGCTGCTGCAATCACCATTTTTCCATCCAGGCATTCAAAAAGTTGAGAAGTGACATGATGATGAAGAGAGCAGAAAGACACCAAGTTTTCCCTGGGATAGACTAAACTCTCACCTTTCACCACACTGCTCAGAGAAGGGATGTTTCCTTTTTTGATAAGAATTACTACATTGGCCCATTAAGTTAAACCATGTTTTTTGACTCAATTTTTTTTGTCTAAAATTTCTAGTCTTATACATGAGTGTATATTTAGTAGTAAAAGTTCAGTTTTCCAGCTGATGATCATCATGAAGATAATGATGATTCAGTAATTATTCAGCTATTATCTCTAATACTAGAATGTTGGTTTATTACTTTCTTATTTCCAGATGATCCTAATAAAGATATTATCAAGTGAGAGGCTAGACTCTTGTTATGGCTTTGTTGTGATTTTACGTTGGTTCTAATAAAGGTGGAAAGTAAATACTGTATTCTGTATCTAAGCAGGATTGCAATAAATCATTTCACAGTTCCTTTCAGAAATAGCCAAGTTTTGCATGAATGTGTGTGCATCACTTCCTAAGATAAGAGCTGAGTCTGCTACTCTCTAGTCTCATTTGTCAATCTTATGTGAAATGAAAAGTTCCCCAGTGAGAATTTCCACATTTCTTTTCACTACTTAATTTTTTTCAAAGAGACTATTATTAATTGTTCTCCAAAGCCACCTTTCTTTTTAGGATCTCCATATGTACTCCATTACACCATGGTGCTACTTTAAAACTGTATGGCACATCAGGGTCCTATTGGTAGAGTCAAAAAGGTGTCCATAAATTGGCCACATGCCTTGTTTCCTAGCACTAGGCAGAAAAAGCAAGACAACAATATCATCATCAGATGAAGCAAAAAGAAAATTAAGAAGAAAAGAAAAATAGTTTCAAGAGAAGAAATTGAATGAACCAAAATTAATCTATGATGAAATTCAGCCAAATTGGCTTTGTATAAGATAACCATATTAATTAGCTGGCTTACCCATGTTAGTGTGGTAATTCTAGCAATATTTCACCCTAGTCATCATTAGATTAAGCCTCCTTCATCTTCTAGTTAACTTGCAATTATAGTCTTTAATATCTGACATTCACTTGGATTTTGGTCAATCCATACAATGCCAATATTTAACGATAAGGTCCCTGGGTTAATCAGCTGTAAAATATTCCCAGAAGTTCCAACTAATCAAATTTGCTCATGCAATTCAGTGAGTATATTGCCATGTTAAGTTTCAGAACAGATGTCTCAGGCAGGAGAAGCATCCTTATAGCAGAATTCAAACCTCACCTCCTTGCTTAGTAATGACATAGGTTATTAAAACACACTTTTGGGTGGGGGGGGGTTGACCTAATTAAGACACTCAATCAAACAGAATCAAAGCAGCCACACCATGCCCCTGCCATCTATGAGTGTTTTCAAATCGAAATGTAACACTGATGAAAGCACAGCATGAAGAATGGATAAAAGTATGATCTCAGCTGAGAAATTAGCCCTAAGCGTTTGTTAATGAAGGCAAATAGGATTTTGCACACCAACATATAAACTTAGCAAGTGTAGATTCTATTTGATTGCCATTTGCAGTAAGGTAAAGCAAGCTGATATAATTATCTGCCTAGTATTATTGTTTAATGCATTGTTAATTCTTTTCTGGGGATGGGGGCATGATAGGAAGAAATCTGGGCTTTTCCTAATATCACAATCTGTAGCTGTCTGGTTTTGTCATTATATAGTCTCTCCAAGTGTTTAATGCTTTGTACTTCAGGGGAAAAATGTGTTTCAGAAGAAGAAGCATTGATGAGGTCCATTTTGGTTTCTCCTTATTTCTACATTTAGCATGTGTCTTCAGTTCTGTCAAAAATGCAATGTTGCATATATACAGGATAAGTGCAACATTGCTTCTTATTCATGCTGACATTAAGGATTTCACCACTGGGGGAAAACCTCTTTGCTTAATCCTGTTGAAGAATAAACAAAAGAAGTCTTAATCACTTGAATCCCATTGATTGTGAAAAGGGGCGATCACTCCCTTTCATTCAGGATCATCCAAAGGCACTTGACTGCTTGACAAGAAACTGCAGATTACATCCTCCATAATCTATCCATCAAATTGCAGAGAACCTAAAGTCAACCAATGTGAGATGCCACATGAGGCATAAAGTCCATCTCCATCCCTGGCCCTTTAAAAAAAAGCAGAGCAAATAAGTGACAATTGGATGTCCTTCAGTGATATCCTAAATCTGCTATCTGAAGTGAATACCTCACTTTGCCCAATGAGCTAGCCATGCTACTTATACCGACTCGGGCTCAGTGGCACTTGACTGTTTGTAGAAATGGAAGGCAGCTCAAGAAACTAATATTTCCTTTCTTTTTCTCCCTCTGCAGCCCATGGCCCTCTCCTTGAAAATCATCTCCAGAAGGTCAGGGGTGGAGCCTAGTGAACAACAGGACCTGTGTTCTATGGGGGTGCTATGACAAGAGGCTGAAAGATACCAGAAGGGTCTTACTCCAATGGTGAACCCAGTGGAATCCTCCAAACAGATGAAAAAGGGGTACTTATATCCAGAGCCAGTCATCAGGTAGCAATTTGCTTAAACTGGACTTTCAAATCTTTTGGTAACCTTATTGCCTACCTCAGATCTTATCTTGCACATTTAGGTTCTATGTATAAAACATCATATCTCAGAAAAAGATAACCACATGTGGTGTACTATAAGATATGCAGGCAAGGTTGGCATTGCTCCAGGATTTTTAGCCTTATGATGGACAAGGGGGGGGGGGAGGATGGAAGTATAAATTAATATGAAATGTTCCTAATATGAAAGCAGGTCTTGGGGCATTCCTTTTTTTAAAAAAAAGAAGAAGCAATAATTCTCAACAATTATAGTATTGACAATGCAATTTATTGTTGTGATTTGTTTTATTGTTAAATAGCTAAGTTATGACATAACTCTTTGCATATCTTTGCAAGCTTTTCCACTACTTCTCCTTACTTTGGAGTATGGGGGAAGCATTGATAAGAAAATGGCATGAAGTGTGAAAAATCTGTATGAAAAATACCTATAAAATGCATTTGCAGGCTTTTAAAACATATCTTTCAAGGTTCATAGAAAATGTTACCCATTACAACAATACACTGTTGTGCACACTCATTACATTCCTTTACATTGTGCCCTCATTACCAAGAAGAGTAACTCACTACAGTTATATTTCTTGCAACTTGCCTGTCCCATGCTGTGAAAATAATTTCCTTTGCAAAACCTTTAAACACAAGCAAGAGATCACACTCACAAATGGCTATTGCCTATTTCAGATATAAAATTTGGAGCCATAAGAATAGATTACTGAAAAATAACCTCAGGATGTTCAATAGTACATCTGTGAGTGGTTACAAAGTTGCTGCAATTAGACTAGTGGATACAGGTCACAACTGAAGTCCAATGTCTAGTTTAATATAATCTTTTAAAACTGGAGAATGCCCAAACTTTGTGAGATTTCTTCTATTATTTTCACTACAAAACCCTTGATACAAAATTAATTCTGTTTGGAAAAGGAACAATATCATTAGCAAAATTATCCTCAGAAGAGACAATTTTGTAAATGTGCTGTAGCTTAAAAACCATATTGCTGCTGGTTCTTGAAAAGGACCCTTATCAGATCAGAGGCCTATTAAAAAACAGAAATGTTCGACATCTGTTGCTGCATTGCATGCATGCAAGACAGAAATATATTAATACCATATGTGAAGCAATATGATTCAAAATTATAGCTTTGCTGTTATTTCCCAAAATAGGTTGCCAGGTTTCTTGCATAAATAAAATCAAAGATAAATATCTATTTTTAAAATACAGTTATTAAAATATTAAGGGTTTCTTTCCTTTTAAAATATGTTATAAAAATGATTGTAACATGCACAAAAAGGAAGAGATTAAGGCAAAACATAAAACAGAGCCAAAACAGAACATGTGTTGAAGGATCTATTAGAGTGAAAATAACTCTAAATTACAGAAATAAAGGTAAGCAAATTTTAAAATAAATTGCTTTTACATTTGCAAATTCTAAGTTTAGCCTCTCTTTTCAATAGAGCCCTGAATGCAAGGAATCCACCCCAATTAATTTATAGACATACCTTTAGCAGGCCAAAGGTCACAAAGATAAAGTGAAAACTTTTGAGTTTTCCAGATCTCTTCATGAGGCCAGCCAGTAAACTAAGGTGGGGGATCTTCTTGGCATTGAATGCATGAAGTCTACTATTTTTCTTTTTTTCCTTTTTCTTTTTTTGTAGTCTAAAGACAGAAAATGGGATGAGATTTGAAACATAAATTTTACTCTGTATGTAATTGAATGGTTTCAGGTTACACCTAGTTCTACAGGCATGAATAAATAGAGTGGCTGATCCCGCATTTTTTAAAAAAATTACCTGGATCTATCTGCATTCTTATGCAATGCACAGATGTTCTTTGGTATCTGGGAAACAGAAGGTGGAAAAAAAACTCAGAGAGAATGCTCTAAGTCCAAATGCTGAATAAATAAATACTTGCATGAATCAAGATAATAAAGTGCCATCTCCAGGAGATGTAAAACCCTATTCCTTTAGAGTAGGATTCCACAGTGTACATGAGACTAGGGTTCAACTCAACTATAAAACCGACTGTGGGACCTCGGGCAAGTTATATGCTCTCAGACTCAGGGAAAGACAATGGCAAACCTCTTCATAACAAATCTTGCTAAGACAACCCTATGATGGAAATGATTTGAGGGCACACAACAGCAATAACAATACAAGTGAGGTGTTGGGTTTTTTTTAATGTTTCGTAAAACAAATATTTAGCACCACCTATCTTCCATTTTTCCACCTGAGTTTTGTTAATGGACTGGGCAGTGATTAAGTCAGGGTCAAATCATTTACAATGGGTGAGTTGGGAGCTGAATTTCCTCAGAAATCATCCAGTGAATGCTAGCATCAGCAGCATCATAGTCATCAATGGCAGGATCTGAGCCAAAAGTCAATGGGGATACATCTTCTGTCTCTCTCTCTTTGACATCTCTTAATTCTCTTTCTCCCTCTTGATTCTTTCTCACCACCCTCCCCAACATCACGCAGGCTAATACTAATTTCCTGCAGAGGGTTTCATGTGACATTAGAGCTACAGATTGCCCACCTCTGTGACACATGCAATCACAGACCATTGCTCTCTTTAACCTGCAGAGAAAGACTCCTTGCATTTAGTGAAATCCTTATAGAGAAAGAGCAGCAACACACAAGGTGAACCTTCTTATGTGGCTATAGTAGCATATAACATTCTACCACAAGTGGACCCTACAAGCACAATTATCTCTGAAGATGGCCAACAAATGCATTTTGGATGAAAAAGCTGGCAACATACATAGCATGAAAATAGAAGTGCAGTTCAGTTTTGTCCCACATGTTAGATTTCTGAAAGAGAAACAGTATTATTCAGTTTGCCCTTTATATCTGCAGGGGATCCATTATGAACCTACCCACACCCCAGCAGATTGAAAAACAAAGTGGAACCTTGAGTCCTATTGTGCTTAATGGCAGGTGCAATACATGTGCACCCATTGAATGGGTTGCCATCTGCAGATACACCTGTATTTAAATCCATGGATGGTAAGCCAACCTATGGGTATCAAAAACTCATTGCATATTTTGAACAACTATTTAGAAAAGTTATAGCAGAAAGTGCAAAACCAAGGTTACAGTTGCACATTAAGGCAATAATAAATGATTCTCATAACTTTAAAGTGGCTAACACTGAAATAGTGAAATATTTCCTATAATTTGGCTCAGTTATTAAGCAAAATGGAGAAACTAAAAGCACGCTAAGATTGGGGGAGCAGCTATGAAGGAACTAGACATACTCCTCAAGAGTAAAGATATTTGAATAGCAAAGTCAGAATACTGTAAACTATGCCACTAGTTTTCCAGTTTATGGTTGTGAAAGCTGGATAGTGAACAAGGTGACAGGAAAATGTGATTTAGGGCTCATGGGACTTGTAGGTCAAACATATTTGGAAGTCCCAATTGTCAGCCGTTAAGGTAGAACTGTGCAGGGCTCAGCCATTGGCTTATCAAAGCCAGGGTGGGATTTGTGAATCTTCCAGACATCATTAACTACAGTGCACTCTTGCCTTAAGGCAAACAGTACGTATGCTCAAGTGAGCCCTATTGAAAATAATGGGGCTCGTGCATAATGCATGGTCCAATGCATGTGGCATGGGCATGCACACCATTGTTAGTTCTGTTGTGTGGCTTTTAGTGTAAGCATTGTACAACACCTAGCAGCCACAACCATCATAGCCAATGCTGAGGAAAGTTGGGATCTGCAATTGAACAATATTAGATGGGGGTCACATTTCTCTTCTGTGAGTAAGGGAATAGTTCTTGGTGTGGGAGAGGCCTGTGGTTGAGATCTTTACAGTACACCTAAAAAGCATTGTACAAAGCTGTATATTCATTTTACTGAACTTGCAAAGAGATAGCACCTTTATGAGATGATGTGGCTCCAAATGAAAACTGTTTTGAGTAGGGTAGCAGGTGACTTCTGTTTTATAGTTTTTTGTAGGTCTTTCAGGCTATATGGCCATGTTTTAGAAGAGTTCCTCCACATGGCCCTAAAGACCTACAAAAAACTATGGATGCTGGCCATGAAAGCCTTCTGTTTTCATTCAGTCAAAGGATGGGCAGTCTGAGAGCTGAAAATCTTTAGAAAATGTTGTCCTCAAACAAAACTCACCAAGGATTTCCTTCTGCAAATGAAAAAGATGGATTGTAATGGGGACAGTTGGGAATGGCATTGCGTGGAGTGGAGGAGAATGAATAGTGACTCACTATCAATTTTATACTGGTACATTTTAAAAATAGTCATTGACAAGCAGAAAAATAGCCCCAGATTTTATAGAATGGTCAGCTTTAACTCTCAGGCTCTGAGTAACCAGACTGTAAATTTGTTTTCAGAAGCGAGTCGTAACTAAAGTGTTGGGTAATTAAGAGCTTAGCCTAGGAAGTTTTAATTATTCTAATTGATTTTGCAATTTGATTTCTTTCTAGCAAAGGAGAATGGATTAGAAGGCTTTCTGTACCATTACTTCACTAATGATATTGCAATCCTTCACTAGTGAGGCAATCCTAAATTCAGATATTTTTTTTTTAATGTAGCCCTTTTGAATCATAGAATCATAGAATCATAGAGTTGGAAGAGACCACAAGGGCCATCCAGTCCAACCCCCTGCCATGCAGGAACTCCAAGTCAAAGCATCCCTGACAGATGGCCATCCAGCCTCTGCTTAAAGACCCCTAAGGAAGGAGACTCCACTACACTCCGAGGGAGTGTGTTCCACTGTCGAACAGCCCTTACTGTCAGGAAGTTCCTCCTAATGTTGAGGTGGAATCTCTTTTCCTGCAGTTTGCATCCATTGTTCCGCGTTCTAGTCTCTGCAGCAGCAGAAAACAAGCTTGCTCCCTCCTCAATATGACATCCCTTCAAATATTTAAACAGGGCTATCATATCACCTCTTAACCTTCTCTTCTCCAGGCTAAACATCCCCAGCTCCCTAAGGCGTTCTTCATAGGGCAAGGTTTCCAGACCCTTCACCATCTTAGTTGCCCTCCTTTGGACATGCTCCAGTTTCTCCACATCTTTTTTGAATTGTGGTGCCCAGAACTGGACACAGTATTCCAGGTGGGGCCTGACCAAAGCAGAATAGAGTGGCACTATAACTTCCCTTGATCTAGAAACTATACTTCTATTGATGCAGCCTAAAATTGCATTGGCTTTTTTAGCTGCCGCATCACACTGTTGACTCATGTTCAGCTTATGGTCTACTTGGACTCCTAGATCCCTTTCACATGTGGTCTCATTCAGCCAGGTGTCCCCCATCCTATATCTGTGCATTTCATTTTTCCACCCTAAGTGCAGAACCTTACATTTCTCCGCATTGAATTTCATTTTGTTAGCACTGGCCCAGCTTTCTAGTCTATTCAGGTCATTTTGAATTTTGATCCTGTCCTCTGGGGTATTAGCTACTCCTCCCAGTTTAGTGTCATCTGCAAATTTGATAAGTATGCCCCCAATTCTGTCATCCAAATCGTTAATAAAGATGTTGAATAGCACTGGGCCCAGGACAGAGCCCTGTGGGACCCCACTGGTCACTTCTTTCCAGGATGAAAAGGAGCCATTGTTGAGCACCCTTTGAGTTCGGCCAGTCAACCAATTACAAATCCATGTAACAGTTAACTTGTCTATCCCACATTTTGCAAGCTTGTTTGCAAGAATGTCATGGGGAACCTTGTCAAAGGCCTTACTGAAATCGAGGTATACTATATCCACAGCATTCCCTTCATCTACCAAGCTGGTAATTTTATCAAAAAAAGAGATCAGGTTCGTTTGGCATGACTTGTTTCTCTGAAACCCATGTTGGCTTTTTGTGATTATGGCATTGGCCTCTAAGTGTTCACAGACTCTCTGCTTAATGATCTGCTCTAGAACCTTTCCTGGAATTGATGTCAGACTAACTGGACGATAATTGTTGGGATCCTCTTTTTTTCCCTTTTTGAAGATGGGGACAACATTTGCCCTCCTCCAGTCTGCTGGGACTTCTCCTGTTCTCCAGGAGTTCTCAAAGATTATTGCCAATGGCTCTGATATTACATTTGCCAGTTCTTTTAATACTCTAGGATGTAGTTCATCTGGTCCTGGAGATTTATATTCATTTAGGTTAACCAGGTATTCCTGTACTACCTCTTTACTTATTCTGTGCTGAATTTCCTCTATTCTGTCTCCATTATCCTTAGGTTGAGCACCCTTTGCCTTTTCTGAGAAGACTGAAGCAAAGAAGGTGTTGAGTAATTCTGCCTTTTCTCTGTCCCCTGTTAGCATTTTGCCATCTTCTGCACGCAGTGGCCCCACTGTTTCCTTCTTCTTCCTTTTGCTGCGGACATATCCAAAAAAGCCCTTTTTATTGTTCTTAACCTCTCTAGCAAGCCTGAGTTCATTCTGCGCTTTAGCTTTTCTGACTTTACCCCTACATGTGCTGGCTATTTGTTTGAATTCCTCTTTCGTGATTTCTCCATTTTTCCATTTCTTATACATGTTCCGTTTAAAACGTAGCTCATTTGAAAGTTCCTTAGTCATCCATCCTGGCTTCTTGAGACATCTTCCACTTTTCTTCCTCATTGGAACTGTTTGAAATTGTGCCTTCAATATCTCCCTTTTGAGAAACTCCCATCCGTCTTGAACTCCCTTTTCTTTTAGTATTCCTGACCATGGGATCACTCCCAGTATTTCTCTAAGTTTATTGAAATTAGCTCTCCTAAAGTCTAGAGTGCGTGTCTGACTATGCCTAGCTTCTCCCTTCCACTGTATTATAAACTCCAGGAGAACATGGTCACTTCCACCTAAGGATCCAACCACTTGCACCCCATCAACTAGGTCTTCCCTGTTGGTTAAGATCAGATCTAAAATGGCTGATCCCCTTGTTGCCTCTTCCACCTTTTGGACAATGAAATTGTCTTCCAGGCAAATAAAAGGTTTCTGCTTTTAACTGGGACCATGAGTGGGACATCTTCAACCAGTTGGTTAAAGATGTCCCACTCAGGGTCCTAGTGAAAATAAACACATTTTACTTTATATAAGTAGTTGCTATTCTCCAGTACCCATGGCAATCGATGTCTCAAAAATTTGATCAATCAGAGTTTATGATAATAGAGTCAGTCTGCATACCATAGGGTAACCTGCAGTAGTGGCTAGTGGGCCTCAATGTCAATGAAATATTGCTGTTCCAGCTTTTAGTCCAAACTTTAGAGGAGCTATCCAAGATGATGAATCTATTTTGGGGTTAAGAGGGTTCAACACCTTTGTTACCTCCTTTAAAGTTCAGAGTAAAACCTGGATCTGACATACAACCCTACCAATACTGGAGCTACTACTGCTTAGACACAGTTTGTGGATGAATATCTATGCACCTCCCAGGTTGTGATGCATTCTGATGGACACAACATTGCTCCCAGAAAGAAGGAGACATATTTTAGTCAAAGGGAGCATCCATCTTAAATACACACCACTGAAAATATTCAGGGAGAGCTATGTTATATGGAGGAAAAAATGTACAAAACTTCATGTAGATTTTTTTCTGCTAGGGCATGAACCAAGCAAAGGTAGAATGAAGTTGGCAATGAAAAAGATGAGAATTTTCTGATGAGACTGGGATCGAGATATCAACTCATCCTTGGATGCACCTCAGAGAGGGCAAAGTGAAGAATTTGGCACAAAACTGAGTGTGTATTCACACAGCAGAAATAAAGCAGTTTTACACCATGATTTTGACTGTCATTACTCTGTCTAACAGAATCTGAGATTTGCAGTCCAGTGAGGCACCAGACTGGCTGAATACCAGAATCCCAGGATTCTGCAAGATAGCGCCATGACAGTTAAAGAGTGTAAAACTGCTTTATTTCTGCAGTGTGGAAGAGCTAGTAATCTTGCCTGACATACCGTGGTTAAGCGAAAGTAACTTGGAGACAATCTTAGACTTCAAAAATGGCAACTCCCTTCCCACTTGCTCAAGATCAACACTAACATTTTCCAAAGTGTAAAATTAAGAAAAAGAAAGAACATTATATAAAGCCTGAAAAGAACAGAGCATTCATTGATACAGGTGAAATCTGAAGAGATCCTCCTCACCTGACTCACTTAGAGTACAGATATGATATGAGAACATTTTGCTCAAATTTTTTAGATGATGATGATGATGCCTATCCCTCATAGACTAGAGTTATGGTATTAGGGGAAGTACCGTACTGTAACCATCCAGCTTTATTGCAAAATCTGGGTGAAGTCCTAGTGTTATATGGAGGAGAAGTTTGGCAAACCTGTCACACACTCTTTGCCAGTGTTAATGTCAACTTTGCATTTCAAAATCTCTCTGTTCAAATGAACATTAATCTGCTTTCTACTTAAAAGTGTCCAAATCCATCAAAGTTAAAAAATCATTTGTTCTACCATCAGCCCAATGCTGTCTCTCATCTTGCTCCAACCTGAACGTCCCCTTTCTCTCTTTTTGGGGTCAGTTTCTCTCTCCCACCAACATCTGATAATCACTGGGCAAATATTAGCTTTGCCTGAGTTGTTCTTGTTGTTAACTGCTCTACCTAGGAACCTATGGCTTCACAAAGGAAGGAAACATGCTGGATTCCAAGGAAACATCTTATTTGAATTGCAAATGGATATTAAATTTCCTTGTCTTTGAAAATCTACCAGTGACTGCATGGCCAAAGGGGGAGATGTCAGCCTGCAGATAGCCCTTCCTACCATCTGAACCAAGAAACAGAAAATGCAGGCCTATGACTAACATCTTCAATTTTTTTGGTCCTGTTTGCCTGATGAAGAAGCCAGTGTGACTTCAAAAGCTTGCAACATGTAATTGTGCATTTTGGTTGTTCCAATAAATATATCAATGTTTGGATGTTATTGGGTTTGCTATATGGCCAACATGGCTACCTCTAGATGTCTTTAAGTTGACTTTGACTTATGGTGACCCTATGAATGAGAGACTTCCAAGTCACTCTGTTCAAATCTTGCAAACTCAGAGCCACTGGTGACCCTATGAATGAGAGACTTCCAAGTCACTCTGTTCAAATCTTGCAAACTCAGAGCCACTTCCATGACTGAGTTTATTAATCTGTAATGAAGTCTTCTTCTTTCTTGGTTTATAACCCTTTTTGTCTCCCACACCATATTGCCCCTACTCTTCTTTCCTGTCTCACACTGACACTTTTCCTTTCCTAGGCTCTATCTTCCATCCCAGTCTTCATTCAACCTTCCCAATGTTTAACTCCCTCTCTAACTTCTATGCACTCAAAATGTTATATATCTCTCTTTCTTTCTCTTTTTCTCATATCTGTCTGGGTTGCCACAGTCTAGTTCTCTACACCCATGCAGCTAGATTATGCAAATCATATTTAGTGATCCTAAAAGGGTTGAGCCATACACACACACTTATACTAAGATTGCAAGCTTTTCCACGTAGCAATAAAGGACAGTCAAAATTTATGTGGTGCAGTAGTGCAGGATCAACAATTAGGAGTGGGCTATTAACAATTATTAAAACCAAATATAAGTTTTCTACATTATCCAGCCCCCCAAAAGTCATCTGTGCTTACAAACCCTGATCCACAGGTCTAAATTAATATAAATCTGCCTAACTATACATCTGATTAATGAAATTCATTATTAGAAGACTGTGTGCCTTGATTAATTTCAAAATAAATACATAAAATATTTTAATAATAAGTCCCAAGTTCTAACTGATTCTTGTCAATAAAGTATTAGTCAACCATTCCTGGTGGGCCAACCATCCAATAAATTTACATGTTTTAACCCTTTTACAAGACTAGCAAGAAATTAATGTTTCTGTGCAGAAATATGTTGCTTTATGCACAACACGATGTTGTCTGTACACAAAAACCATGTGTAAATTTTTTGGAGAGTCAGTCCTGCCTTGTGAAAGTTGTCGCCTGTCTTGAATTCTCTTCACCAGTGTTTCTTGACACTTAACAAAAACATTTTTGACCAATTTTAAATGTATTTTGACCAATTTTTTAAAAAATGAAATATTCTTTCCAATCCTACTCTGACTAATGGGGTAATAGCATAGGTGTATTTCGAGTGCTACTTTGGTACAGTCCTAGTAGAACTGATAATATAATTTGCTAAAATCTTATACCAGTGGTGTACATTTGGGAGGTTGCAGGTAAAGTCTGGCCTAGTTACTCTTTTCTTGGATATGTAGGCTCAGACTGGTCCAAGTGATCACCTGAACTTCATGATTGCTCAGATATGTGAACAGAGGTCTCCTCAGTAGTTAAATAGGTGCTTATGGGTTAAAAAGATACCTACATTTTGGAATCCCTTTGGGAAGTGTGACTATAGAGACTGTCTTGATTAGCTCTTCAGTTTTTTCCACTGTACTACTGCCTCTGCTCTTCATCTCTGATACCTGATTTGACTATGGTTGCATAACCACTTCTATTAAATGGATAAAGGAGAGAGAGAAAAACTGGGATGGTTTTGTTTCACACAAGGCTAGAGTAATTGAAAAGAAGTCTAGTGGCATTAGATCTGTTTTGGGGATGACGTTTGTTCTGCCTAGAAGGGAAAAGTCTACTATGTTTCCCCCCCCACACCATTTTGAAAACCGGACAATATTTACAACTGGATCTGGGTACCAGAAAACAAAATGAAATTTGTTTTAACTGATTTACAAAACAACAGCAGATGTGACCAATTCACAGAATCATAGAATCACAGAATCATAGAGTTGGAAGAGACCCCAAGGGCCATCCAGTCCAACACCCTGCCATGACTATAAATAAAGATGATGAAGGTTTCACTCCTCTCACTTTAGAATCATAGAATCATAGAGCTTGCATCCATTGTTCTGGGTCCTGTTCTCTGGAGCAGCAGGAAATAAGCTTGCTCCCTCCTCAATATGACAAATGCTCATTTAAAAATGCATCCAGACTGATGAAAAACACCAGAAAGTCCCAGCTTTCTTCCTGTTCTTTCTCATTTTAATTTGCAGAACCATACATATTTTGCTTAAAATATTTTCTGCTAGTATGATCAGGGATATTTTTACCCACATTGGTTTATTTTAACCTGGAATAAAATTGGAAACAGGGGGAACAAAATCTGGGACTTTTCAGTCAGTCTGGATGTGCCCTAAATTATGTAAACTTTTGTCCCCTTTAGTGTTGAAGAATTTTGTCTTTTTGGTGACATGTAAGCAGTTATCCTCTTGCTCATAGCATATGACAACCTGGACCAATACATTTCACAGTTAGATTAAGACTTAAAGCATAACATACAAAATATTTGGATCTGGCTAGCAATTTTGTTAAAAAGAATGAAATGTTCTTGAAAAAGTTTTCTGTCTTGTAATAACATGCAAAACTATCCACTTAGGTGTGCATCCCTGTTCTGTCACAGCCCCCTCACAATTTAAATTCCATGACCAGAAAAGACACATTGTGGAAGGATCCCATTGCATGAAATGAGATGCCTTACAAACAAGCAAAGTCACCACCTCTTTTGAAGGTGCATTTAGTTTTACTTCTACTTTTAGAAGTCATTCTTTGGCTTATCCCCCTGGACAACAGGGCTGAGAATGCTGAGAGGTCTGTGTGTACACTAGGATCTCTAGACTGCAGCAGACAATAGAACTCATCATCGGGGCTTATTATGCCATTCCCAGAAGTGCTAATATACCATATCAATATTTCCTGGAACAGTACCGTGCTGTAGGATGAGCTGATTGGCTGAGTCAGTGGGGCAATAATTCATGAACATTGCAAAGCTGCAGTTTAGCATACCCACAAATGTAGGGGAGGGAGGCAAATGGGCTCTCTTTGTCTTGCCATCCTGCTACAAGTAGGTAGATTCATGTCTAGCCCCATTTAAAAAGCTTTCAGTGTTATTTATCAATTTAGTCGCTCTTTAAAACAATGGTACATTAGTTAATTCTGATATTACAGTGAAATTCCAATGGAAGAACATATTACAGCCACATTAATATCACATTAGCTCATCATGATTAATGTTATTGCAAAGAATGAATTAATAATGATTTGCTTCTTCACCAAGCTTCCCACCTCCCCCCCCCACCTTGACGTGAAGAGGATCCATGGCATTGATTATCACAAATATAATGGATTGATTCGTCATTTATGGGAAACGAGGATACTCTTCCCATAATGCTCATTCTCTTCCCCCACCCCATCTTCAGTAGATGTATTATCTTTGGCAGGAATCCAAAACCATCTATAGATCATTCACAGAAGTCAATTATAAGCGTCCAACACCATGGCATGAGTACTAGACTTCTGCTGGGGGAATGAACATAGAAGTGAGTGAAAGTCAGGCAAATGTGTGAGTTCTATAAGGAAAGCACCTTGTAAACAAAATCATCCATGCTCAGCTTTGAAATACATTCTGTTTAGAAAAAGGACAGATGAAATTCTCAGTTTTGGTTGAATTAAATTTCATGTTGCTTTCCTTCCTCAAGTCAAACTCATCTCATTTTTCCATAGAAATTTATTATGAAGTCCACAGGAAAAATAATTTGAATTTCTTAATAATATATGGATTTTCTCTAATGTATATATTTTTTCAGACACCTCCTCTTCCTTAATAACCCATTTTCCCATATTATTCCCACATATTTGTGCATATTTTTATGCATTTTTCTGGATGGGAGAACGGCATTCTGCAATTATCAACATCATATTATTGTACATTGAAAAGGGAAACTATTTAATTAGGGGAATGAATGTGTAAACCAAATAAAATATCCATTTCCTCTTCCTCAAGCACAGCAGGGGAAAGTTCGAATGTCTTGGAGTGTCAAGGCTCTGTTGTTATATGTACAGAGATGTACTCTTACTCAACCTCCAAATATTTCCAACAGTTTCCAGGAATACATGCATTCTCACATGTCCTGAACTAAGGATGCAATTCTTTTCTAATTTTGTTCTCAAAAGAAGCATTTTCCTCCTGCTATGGGAAAGTCTTGGAATACTGGACAGTTTTTGAAGACTATTTGCAGTTCAGTGCTTATTCTTTCCAAATTCACACATTTTGTCCACAAAACAGCATTTTCTGCACAGAAATTAATTTAAGGCTAGCTGGTCATTCATCATGAAACTTGCATGTCATCCATCATGAAACCATCAGCCAGACATATATGGGACCCACCTCAAGGCTCATGGGAAGAAGGTCTCTTCTGAGAATTCTGGGCTCTGGTTATATGGGTATAATAAATATACTTTACATAGCTTTGACTTCCATAATCCCACTCCAAATCACCTGCTTGCATTTGAACCAAACCTCAAGGCTCCTTTCTAGTAAGAAGGTCCCTTAGCCTTGAGTAGATCTCCTCCTCCTGATATGTCTGTCACATACCCCATGGCCAAGTAAATCAATGGCATCTAGTGAATCCATTTGATGTTGTAAACTACAGATTGTTTTTAAATTAAAATTAATCTAGTTTTAAAAAACTCAGGATGTCTTTAGTATGCATGCCAAGTTTCAAGGGTTTCGGTTTTACATGTTTGTTAGCTATGGCAGAGACAAGCATAGAAGCTTGACAATATTCTTAATCTCCAAGTAATATTCACTGACCTCATTTTACTAGCCTTATATAGCTTTTCACTGAGTTCTGGAAATCTCTGCTAGAAATCAGAGTGCTTTTGTATAACTTTCTCAATTAAAATCTGCAGTGTGTGTGAACATATGTCCTTTTGATTTTTGTCAACAGCATGGAAAACCACACTTTCTTTGAACATATTTTTATTTTGGTATTTAGAAATATGGAAAATTCATATGAATATTTGATACTGTTTCTTCTCTCTAGATAACAAAGTGGCTCATTTTTTTCTTAAATTATCAGAATAAAAGGGGCCATGCAATAAAACATTAAATGCAAGTAAGAGCAGAAATTATCTTTTTACATTAAGGCACTGTCAATGGAGTTCCTCTGGACAGATCTAGTAAGGATGTGACAATCTCAGAACCTGGAAAAGGTGTTTCTGATTACATCTCCTAGAATCTCCTAACCAATATAGGTAGTATGGGATTCTGGGACTTGTTTGTCCAGAAAGTTACAGTTTCAGATATTCATTTATTCAGTTTTACTATGTTTTTCAAGCTCCTAACCAATGTTTTCATTCCGGTCCATCCAAGTTTCATACTGAATTGACAGACTTGTTTTTCTTTCTGTTCAGAAATTTTGTGTGTATTGTATACACTTTCTCTAACATGCACATTTTTACAAATTTTCACACTGTATGTCTTTTTAAAATAATTGTACTTTTAAATGTGCATGTTTACTTGTATATAGTTTTGAAAATAAAAAAAGGAAATCCTATACTCCCAGTTTCCTGATGTGAAAAAACCAAGAGATTCACATGGGCTTTCATTAATAATTTTCCAGACAATGAACATTGACCAAGAGTCAACAGTGTGATGCAGAAGCTAAAAAGGCTAATGCTGTTCCAGGATACATCAATAGAAGTATAGTGTCTAGCTCAAGGGAAGTAATAGTGCCACTTTATTCTGCTTTGGTCAGGCCTCACCTAGAATACTGTGTCCAGTTCTGGGCACCACAATTCAAAAAGGATGTTGAAAAATTGGAGTGTGTCCAAAGGAAGGCCACCAAAAGAGTGAAGGGCATGGAAACCATGCCTTATGAGGAAAGACTTGGGAAGCTGGGTAAGTTTAGCCTGGAAAAAATAGATGGTTAAGAGGTGAAATGATATCTCTGTTTAAGTATTTGAAAGGCTGTTATATTGATGATGGAGTAAGCTTGTTTTCTGCTGCTCCAGAGAACAGGGCCCAGAACAATGGATTCAAGCTATAGGAAAACAGATTCCACCTCAACTTTAGGAGGAACTTCTTGACAGTAAGGGCTGTTTAACAGTGGAACAAACTCCCTCAGAGTATAGTGGAGTCTCCTTCCTTGGAGGTCTTTAAGCAGAGGCTGGATTGACATCTGTCGGGGTTGGTTTGATTGAGAGTTCTAGCATGGCAGGGGGGTGGACTGGATGGCCCTTGTGATCTCTTCCAACTCTATGATTCCATGACTCAGACTCTAAGCTCTTCCACATTGCAGAAATAAAGTAGTATGACACTACTTTACCTATCATGGCACCATTCTGGGATTTGTAGACTGATGATCGATTCAGCCTGTTCTATCAGAGTGTTCTGGTGCCTTACCAAACTACAAATTTCAGGATTTTGTTGTATATGCCATGGCAATATAACTGGTGTCAAACTGCTTTATTTCTGCAGTGTGGACACACTCTCTGACTAGGTGACCTATGTGATTTTCAGTCTGTTGTCTAGATCTTAACCTCAAATTCACCAGTTTAAGTCTACCAGTCTCCCTTCTTATTGTGCTTTTTAATACACACACACACACACACATAAACTGCCTCGTACCAGATACGTCTTCAACCAAAGAACTGTTTTAGTTGTAATTCCCTTTTCCACCATGGAAACCCTAAGTACATTGCAATTATGATTGTGACGTGAGTGATAACTTCACCTCATTGGGTATTTTACTGTAGCTTTATAGCTGTGGATGTGTGACCTCAGTAAATGTTGGAGGAATATCATGTAGTTCAAGCTTGTGTTGTTGCCTCATATGGTGTTGAGAGTGTAATAGCAATAACAAAAAGAAGAGAGTAATAGTTGGCAACATTTAATTTTTTTAAAAAATATGTAAAGGCAACTATTTTAATTGTTTTTGAAAAATGAAAAAATAAAGTGTTACTTTTAAATTTTAACTATGAAGGCACCTAACCCCCCCCACCCCCCACCCCGCCCATCTTGGCAATGACTACCTTTAAAAGTAACTTTCCAAGCTCCACTTCAGAGTCTTGTCTCTGTAAAGTATGGGACATGACACTAATGAGCAGAAAAAACCCTACAAATCTTAGTGGAGTGATCCAAAAATGATTGGGCCAGAGCTTTTGATGTGATACACCACTAGCAGTACCAGTAGCACTACTACCAAATATTAAATTGACTGTCTTTGATAGAATTTAGTGCAAATGTTCTGTGGTCTAAATATTATTCTTGAGATGTTTGACATATATTTAATATGAAGATCTGGTCAATTGCTAGATAAATACCTGGCTTTTGTATCTAGCGTTCTATGTTTTATAGCAAGTTAGAGTATTCAGTGTATTCCACATGCATTATCTTGTAATTTTAAGAGCAATGGTAGGGAATGTATGGCCCCATTTTTATTCTTGGTTTACAGTTTCCATCAGTCTCAGTCAACATAGAGGATGGTGAAAGATAATGTAATTAGCAATCGCATAACACTCCCCAACCATACTGTAGAGCAACTCTATTAATGTTGAGAGGACCTTGACCAAAGTCACATAATATGATGATAGAAGCCATATGCAAGTCCTGGACTTCATCATTCTAAGCTGAGTTTCTTCTTATTGTTCAGTTTCATGAGCTCCAGAATTTTTCACAAATATCCATTAACATTACAGCAGACACAGCACTAGAACTCTGCTTCAGAGTATCATATGTACTCTGATGCACACAGATAGTTAGGTTGCATGTGTGATCTACCCCAAGCTATACTAGATATAACAACCTTGCTGAAGCAGTCTGGCAAGGTTAAGGTGCAAGATGTCTATGATTTATTTTAGCAAATTATATGCAGATTTTGACTGCAGATTATCAGGCTAACATCTAGGGGTTGTATCAAATGGTTGAATAAGCAGAAAGCAGCTTGTGCAACTCATCTTTCCCTTCACCTCTTAACCTGTTGTACCTCCAGGTTCCTTCTGTTTTACACAGAACTATAGTGATGTGGTGTGTGTGTGTGTGTGTGTGTGTGTAAGAACTGTTTTCAATTTACACAATTGTAAACATTTTTTAAAAGACTCTGGAAAATATAAAATCTACTCTTTTCGATAATTGGAGACAATTTCCTGTTTATTAGAACCATATTAAATAATATGAACGTTTTCAGTTCAACACCAAAATTTAGAGAGGAGTGTACATTTGTCTATTCTCAGATCTGATTAAGTATGGGATATGATCTATCGGGTCATCTGTTTTCTTCGAATTTTAAAAGAGTTTGTGTTTATAGGAGGACAGCCTCTGTCCATTCCATTAGTGTGTCCTTTCTGCCACAGGAATAAGAGGCTAAGGCCACACACATAATGTAAATTATACATCTGGTGTTGGCATATCAAAACCTGCTTCTGATTTTGGATTGCTTATGGACACCTGACACCTGACACTAGTGATTTGGTGGGAGGTTGCCTGAACTTGCAATTTTGGTTTGAGCTAGTTACCATGGGCTATCCTTATGTCACATATCAGGTGTACACCCGACTTTCTGCACTCAACCCATCCACTTGGGCAATAAGTGTGGCTGATATTCTCAAATCAACTATAATTATGTACTTTGGGAAGTTAAGTAAGGATCAGATTTAGTCTCCTCCATGATCTTCTATCCTTATAGAACTTTGTTCATGAGGTCATACCTTGTTTTTATTGTTGCTGTTTTTAAGTCTTCGTTGGTTTAATTTAGTTTTAAGGAGTGGGTGGTCGAGAAGGGGTAGGATAACTGTTTTAATCTGTTTTTTTTAACCTTGTTGTAACCTGCTCCAATTATGTGAATAGAGGAGCGGGCTATAAATAAACATTATTATTATTATTATTATTATTCCTCTATTTCAAAGAGCAGAGAAAGAGAGAGTACTTTTTACTGATGGATCTTCTTTCCTTAGTGTAAAGTGTAATGATTTATCACCTACCCATCCCCATTCTCTCTCAAACCCTACTCTGAATGGTTGTTAAATCTATGGAGCATCTTGTGAAGTGAAGGCTGCAGGAAGAGCAGAAGGGAGAAGTCCCTACACTCTAGCAGATATCCAATAGCATACTATTGGATTTAAGCCATAGTAGTTACCCAGATATTTGTTGCAAGTCAAACTCTGACAAGAATGAAATAATTTCTGATTGCCTTTGCCTCTAATAAATTCAGGATTTGTTGACAATTTTTATGTCCCAGAAAGTGGAAGAAGATAAAGTGGACTTTATCTCTACCAGCATGGTGATGGGAGTGTTGAGTGGATGTCATCTTGTGAGATAGTGAAGAAAGGAAATCTGAGAGGTCGGACATGCACACTAGACTTTAGGAAAGCCAATTTCAATAAGTAAATATTGGTGGTGGTCTCATTGTAAAAACACTTGAGGAACAAGGAGTCCAAAATATATGAATATTTTTAAAAGAGTAATGTGGAAGGCACAATTGCGAACGATGTCAATGAACAAGAAACTGCAGTGTCATCATAATAAGCAGCCTTTTTGAGAGATATCTAAGAAATGGCGGGAGAGGCAAACCATGATGGTGAATATAAATAAATAAATAAATAAATAAATAAAAGCTGAAGTTTAGAATGGACTTGGTTTATGAGAGATAGTTACACAATAATCAAATATAATTTTTGTCTCTCTCTCTCTCTCTCTCTCTCTCTCTCTCTCTCTGTGCATTTCTGTCTTTTGTGGCAACTACACTCATTAGAACATCATGCTAGATACCTCAAAATTTGACAGTGTTTTAAACTGTTGTCCAAACTGCAGTACAGAAATTCCAAAATCTGAAATAGTTCAAAATCCAAAATTGTCCACATGGGTAGCTGAGATAATGACATCTTTACTTTCTGATGGTTAAGTGTACACAAATGTGTTTTATGTGCAAAATTATTTAAACTATTGTGTATAAAATTGCCTTCAGGCTATGTGTATAAGAAACATAAATGGATTTCATATTTAGACTTGTGTCCCATCTCCAAGATATCTCATGGTGTATAGGCAGATATTTGAAAACCTGAAAAAAAAAATCTGAAATCCAAAACACTTCTTGTCCCAAGCATTTCAGATAAGAGGGACCCAATTTTAATGTAAAAATTCAAAATCAGGAAGGCTTCTGGAAGGAAAAAAGAAGACAAAGTGAAGCCCCCAAGCTGTTTATAGTCCATGGATTCCACTTTTCTAGCCCCTGAAGCTCCCTGCCAATCCCCTAAATCCCCCACAAGAATTTTAAAAGTGGTTTGTTTTCAGGCATTTTTCAACCAAAAACTTTGCCCACCCCCCAAATAGTTCTATTTTCATTGACATCCTTCTTAGGTTTCCCTGCTCCATGACATGTGGAATCTGGAGACTCTCAGGAAAGGAGATGATTAAAATGTGATAGGATAAGTAGGGCTGCCAGATCTTTGGGCATGTCCCCTCTTTTCAAGTTCTCACAGTAAGCAGGAGAAATTTCGAGGGCCGGGGGGGGGGGGGATACACACACACACACACACACCTTTCAAAGCAGTGCTCTTGCCTTGAAAGGTTTGTGTGTATATTTTCCTCATTTGTTAGACTTGTTCATTAAAAATAAATAAATAGCACCCTTCATTCAATGGTGATTGATATTGAATACATCTTACATAATGGCACCATAAAGAGCTGCCCCTTGTAATATCTCCAAGGCCTGCATCCTGTGACGTGACAGTGAGTTGTCCATAGGTCTCAGGTTGGACCTAAAATCTCAGGAGCTGGCATAGTCCTGTCATGGCTACCCTTTAAGGAAGTCAGCTTCAACTATCTGAAGGTGTGCCACATGGCTGATAGAAAAACCTGTTTGCTGCTGTTCTAGAAACTATGCCTGAATCAGTAGATTTAACTTACAACAATATAATTTCAGAATGATCATTACAAAGTTCCTAATATACAAGTTGGTTAACATGTATGGAAAAGATTGTGGGGAAGTGGAAAAGACTTTGCTGGACTGTTTTGTTAAAGATTTTTAAGCAGAGGCTTGATGGCCACTCATCACAAATGCTAGAATAGTGGATTTCTCCAACTATCAAGGAGTTGGACTAGAAAGTTTTAGTGCTCAGGAGAATGCACTATTACTATTCAGCAGCAAATTCTCAGTACTTCACAAAACTACAAATCCCCCAATTTCTTAAACTCGGGCATGATAGTTAAAGTGTTGATGTGAAGTATGATTGTATGGTGTAATCTGCAGATTCCTTTGTAGGCTTCCTTTCATGCTGTTCCACCTGTTGCTCAGAGAGAGCAAGAGAAAGAGAGAGAAAGAGATGAACTGGCACCAAATTTTCCAAGACACACGCTGATGCAAGAAACATCAGACAATGAAACAATACAAAAAGCAAATGTTTGATGTGCTGTTTAAATCAAAAGCTTCAGCCATTTCACATTTTAATAGATTAATTCCATTCTTTTCTTCTGTGGCCAGAGCATGTGAAAGGTAAGAATAAATAATATACAACAATATCTATAATATGTGCAATTTGTTTAACTATACAGGCAGGCTATTTACTAAAAATATATATAAAGAGATTTTAGCTTGTAATATAGCTGTCAGGTCTGCAGTTGTTTTGCTGTCATAAATCACAGGCATCTTGTATATTCACCATGTCTTGAATTTTCTTAGCAAATGGATTGGGAGTTTGCTCTATATGATATTTTATATTCTCTTTAAGAAATCATGCAAGAATGTAACATTCCTGAAAAGCACTTGGTAAACTTCCAGATCTCTTGGTGATACCCAGAACCACTGGTGTTTTGTTTGGCCTTGTCTTTTTTTTTTTTTTTTTTTAAGAAATGGAAAAATAATTATAAAACATATTGTGCTAATAAATCAAAAAAGGCGCTTGAAATAATCTCATAAAATGTTATGGTTTAAATAATGCCCTTCATCAGTATTCTTTGTTTAACATTTTATGTTTATTGATAAATGAAGATGCATTTAAATAATTCAAACAAAACATTAGCTGCAAGCAAGGAATTAATAATTGATAGGACTGGAAGGGGTTGTTTCACTTGGGAAATAGATAATATTAGCTTAATGCGGGGTTGCAGGAACAGAGGAAATGTAATGGATCTGCCTTTTTAAAAGTGATGATGGTTACTGTGGTTTAAAAGTTGCTACAAAGGCAAAAGCGGGACAGCTCTGTAGCTACAATAGATTTCACTCATAGGAGCTGACAGTGCAAATTGTGGTTTGATGGACCAGATTTATACATGGGAGGAGATCTAATGAACTTGACATATTCTAAAGGGGAAAAATAAACACCATTAAACTGAAATCTGATTATTTTAAAGCACAAAGGCCTGCAGACAACCCCCATAGTGTTATTAAAGTCTTCAAAACAATGCAGATTTTTTGAAATTAAAAAGTTTTCATTTATTTGATCCATTACATCATCCATTACAACTTTTGAATGAAATATTTTAAAAGGAGGAAGACAGTGAGAGAGAAGCTAGATTTTTTTTACAACTTGCTTTAGAATGCATATAGTGATCCTATCTTTATGTGATACAGTCAACCGTTTGTATCTACGGATTCCTTATCCCTGGGTTCAACCATCTAGGCTTGCATATATATATATATATATATATATTCCAAAAAAGCAAACCTTTTTGCTATTTATATAAAGGATCCCGTTTTACCATGCCATTGAATTCAATTGAGCATCCCCAGATTTTGATATTCATGGGGGGGGGCTGCAATCAAAGCCCATCAGATATCAAGGGTCAGCTGTACTAGCAGTCAGAATAAGATTGTTCCCAATCTAATCTTGTGGCATTTTACAAAGTCACACATTTTATCTATCTTAAGCTTTTGTAGATTAATTGGTTGATGGGAAACAAATGGCACGATCCTCAGGTAGAAGTGATTACATTCTCCTGGAGTTTCTTATACAGTGGAAAGGGAAAGCCAAGCATAGGAGCTTATCGCTTGGGCAAATAAATCAATTTACCTCTTCCGGCTTCAATTCTGGATCCAGGATGCCCCTGGATGTTATCATACCTAAATCGCCACTGATCTAGGTGGGATGCCACTGCCCGGATGCCTCTTGGGTCAAAGCCTTGCTCAGCCAGCCAATTTCTGAAGTCAGAAACTCCCTGACTTCAAAAAATGCTGGCTGAGTGAGGCTTCAGCCCAGGATGCATTAGGGCAGTGGCATCCCACCTAGATCAGTGACAATTTAGGTATGATAATATCTAGGGGCATCCCAGATACAAAATTGATGCCGGAAGAGGTAAGATGGCTTATTTACTCAAGTGATAAACTCCATAGTTAGACACACATTCTAGATTTTAGCAAGGCTGATTTCGGTAAACTTAGGAAAATAATGAGTGCAATCCCATGTTCTAGAATTGTGAAAGAGAAAGTAACTCAAGATAATTCAAAACAATTTCAAACAGTTCCAATGTGAAGGAAAAATGGGATGTGTCTCAACAAGCCAGGATGTATGACTAAGAAACTTTCACTGAGCTAAGTTTTAAAAGAGACATGTACAAAAGTGGTAAAGGAGGCAAATCACTGAAGAGGAATTCAGACACATAGCTAGTATATATAAGGGGGAAATTAGAAAAGCTAAAGTGCAGAATGAGCTCAGGCTTGCCAGAGAGGTTAAGAACTATAAAAAGAGCTTTTTTGGCTATGCCCAAAGCCAAAAGGAAGAGGAATGAAATGGTAGGGACATTGAATGGAGAAGATGGTGAAATGAAAACAAGAGACAGAGAAAAGGCAGAACTATTCAACACTTACTTTGCCTTAGTCTTCTCACACAAGAAAGAGGATGCTCAACCAGAGGAAAATGGAACAGATGATGCAGTAAGAGGAATGCAGCACAATAAGTAAAGAGTTAGTACAGGAATATCTGGTTAATCTAAATGAATTTATGTCTCCAGGACCAGATGAACTACAGCCAAGGATATTTTTAAAAACTGGCAGATGTAATCTCAGAGCCACTGACAATAATCTTTGAGAACTCTTGGAGAACAGGAGAAGTCCCAGCAAACTGTAGGAGTACAAATGTTGTTCCCATTTTCAAAAAGGAAAAAAAAAAGGACCCAACACAAATACCATTTGGTTAGCCTGAAATCAAAACCAGGAAAGAGTCTAGACCAGATAATTAAACAGATGGTTTCTGAGCTTTTGGAAAGGAAAGCCATAATCACTAAAAGTCAACAGGAGTTTCACAAAACCAAGTCATGTTAGACTTATTTAATATAGATACAGATATAGATGATATAGATATAGATAATATATAATTATCAGCTTTATAGATGTTGCAGATAATGCTAGATAATGCTACTGTTAGGTGACTTTGTAATTGGTTGACTAACTGAACCCAAAGGGGAAGTCACCAGTGGTTCCCCTTCATCCTGGAGAAAAATGACCAGTGGGATGCCACAGGGTTCTCTCCTGTACCCAGTGGTATTCAACCTCTTTATCAATGACTTTGATGATGGAATAGAGGGCATGCTTATCAAATTGCAGATGACATCAAATTGGAAGGGGTAGCTAATACCCGAGGGGACAGGATCAAAATTCAAAATGACCTGAATAGACTACAAAGCTGGGCCAATGCTAACAAAATGAATTTCAACACAGAGAAATGTAAGGTACTGCACTTAGGACAGAAAAAATGAAACACACAGATATTGGCTGGGGGAACACCTGGCTGAATGAAACTACGTATGAAAGGGATCTAGGAGACCAAGTAGATCATAAGTTGAACATGAGTCAACAGTGTTGAATAGAGCAATCAATTCAAACTACAGGAAGAGATTCCACCTCAACATTAGGAAGAACTTCCTGACAGTAAGCGTATGTAAGAATATGACAATAAAAGCATGCTGCCTTGGAGTGTGGGTTGACTCTCCTTTGGAGATTTTTTTTTTACAGAGGCTGAATTGCCATCTTTTGGAAGTGCTTTGATTGTGTCTTCTTGCATGGCAGGGGGGTGAAATTGATGGCCCTGGAGGTCTCTTCCAACTCTATGATTCTAAGATACTATGACTACAGCCCACTCTTCAGGTGCCATTAGGTTTTTGTGCAACAGCCTGGTAAGACAAACACAATGCAACCATCATTATATAGCTGTTTTTGACCTTGATGCTATGGTTGTATGGGGAGAATGGAATGAGCAAAATAAAGGGAACCTTTCAGTGGGCGTATACCTGAAGAACACTATTTGTCTACAGTATGCACAGTACATCCTATTTCTCTGGAAGATTGTATCCAGAAATGAGGTATGAGACTGTTTGTTTACTAAAAGCAGTATTGGATGCTGTGGAAACTACATATTCTTCTATCAAGCTCTCTCTCTCTCTCATCTTCTCTCTCTCTCTCTCTTTTCTATCTGCATTTTAATGTTGCGCTGGGGCTTAAAGCTTTCCTAGCTGATCTGATTGCATCCAGCAATACTGGTAAAATATAAATTTTCCCTCAAAAAAAGAAGAAGAAAAAGAAAAAGAAAAAGCTGAGATATTTTTTTGGGGGGGGGGGGAGTCCCAGAGACAGAGCACATTGTTTGCATGCAAAAGTTTCCAGGTTCAGTCCCAGGTAAGACTAAAAACTCTGAATGAAATTCTGGAGAGATGCTGCCGACCAATGCAGACTACTGGTAGGCAACATGTGGGCCTTCTAAATTTGGGGAACAAAGTTCCCAAGATTCTTTACAACTGACTACAGGGCAAATGGGAATCACTCTCCACCAAAATCAGGAGGGCTGGAAGTCACCAATCCCTGGTGTAGATATTACTGAGTTAGACAAACCAATGATTTAATGTAGTATAAAGCAGCTTCCCCTGTTCTGATGGACTGCAGTTTCCATTGAGGTGCTGGGCAATTCAATGCCACCAGCTGTGATTTTGATGTTGTAGCATCTCTTCTGCCCCTCACCGTTTTTTTCTTTTTCTTTTCTGGCGATGTACTCCCTCCTACAAAATGTTAGTTTCTCTCTCAAAGATTACAACAAATGCACATGTGCATTTTGCTGTGTTGCCTATCCAGGAGGCACTTAAGCGTTCTCACCTCTTTCCATAAAGAAGACCCAAAATAGACCTTATTTTCCCTGCTCAACAGCCAAATCTATAGCATTCCCATCCCATATCAAAGGTCATTCCTGTCCTTGGATGTGTAACTCAGTGGGAAAACAGAGGAAGAAGAGAAGAAATGGGGAATCACTGCAGTGAGAAGTTTCCCATTCCATATGTGTATGAGCAGCTCATACAGATGAGAGGTTTTTGGCTGTCTTCTCTTTGAATTGCTCTTAGATGGGCAGCATCTATGAAGTGTGTGACCCTGAGCAGTTTGAAATTCTCAGTATGGACAGATTGTGAGTTGGATTGAGTATTATTAGCAGGAGAAAGCAGCTTTGTTTTCCAGCCGCTGCAGCACTCGACATGACATTTAGAGAGGCTTGCCCGCCTTGACAGTAGGCACATATGCCTGCTATTTTGTTTTAAAATACTTGTAGTGCTTTTAATAACACCATTACAGCTGTTCACTAAATGACGCCTCAAGACAGAAACACTACAATGGAAAGAGAGGCTCCGTAAGGGAGCGACTCTGCCTGTAACTCTCCTAGTTGCCAAGAAGCAGAGATGGAACATATGGTCACTTTGTAAAGGTGAGTTGAGGGGGGGGAAACAATAATTGTGGCCAATATTTGTCAGCTTGGATTCTCCTTTTTGAAGCATAATTTAGTTTAATGTGACCCTTGTTAATCTGAGTTATCGTTTTATTTAGAACACCAAACAGCCATGCTCTGTGAATGGCGAACCAATTTCTTTTATAAAAGAATAAGTGGCTAGAATGATGTGCTGCAAAGTTCCTGCCCTGCTATCATACCTCCACCCTCTGTTTGTCTGAAGTGATCATTTAAAAAATTAATGTTTAATTCTGCAGCAGAAGAAGAATCGAACACTATTAACAGCTAGTTTTTGTGGACAAGAGAAGTTATAAGGTAGGCTAAAAATCCCTCTGTTGATGTGTCTATGCATGTCTTTGCTTGATTTATCTGTTTATTGATCTGTCTTAGAAGAGTCTTTCCCCCAAAGGAATACACAGGGCATCAGCAGAAGTGGGGGGTGGGCAGAAGGGAGGGAGTTTTTCTGGAACTCACCTAGGAAGCATAAGGGATGGGTGAGAAAGGATAAGAAAGTTTGCAAGTAGAAAGAGGAAGACTGGTTTACAATGGATTTAAAACATAGGAAAGTTACTTCCATATAACAACATTTACAAATTATGAAAAGTATTCACCAAATTTCCCACAAATCTGTGGTTTCTATTGATGCAGACTGTTTTATATCTAGTATTTCTATCCAGCTGCTCCCAAGTTGTACAGCCTAAGTTGGTCCCCTTCTTGTGTGCTTTCTGCCAGTAGGCAAAGTTCATCTGCTGCCTTACTACAGAATTAATGCAGTTTGACACTGCTTTAACTGTCATGGCTCCATCCTATGGATTCCTGAAATTTGTGGTTTTCTGTGGCAGCAGAGCTCTCTAACAGAGAAAGCTAAATAGCTCCCAAAACTGCAAATTCCAGAATTCCCTAGTATTGAGTTGCAGTGGTTAAAGCTGTATGGAAACTAGGTAATTTCATTGGTATTCACACTTCCTGTGACTGAACTTGGTGCACTTTGGGGTCGAGCTACCCAAAAAACCCATTTAACCCAGTATATTTGATTCATTTGCATTGTTGCAAATGTGAATGCGCTATTGAATTTATTTGGAGCACTCAGCAATGATCATTCCCAAATAGGAAAAGAGGAGTTTAGTAAGCAGGGGCAGAACATAACATCCCATCCAACTGTTGCCCTCCTACCTGGGGAACCCCCCCTTTTCCTGGTAAGGGGTTTGCCATGGTCATTCTCTGAGGCTGAGATAGTGTGACTCTCCCCAAGGCAAACCTATCAATGGCAAGGATTTTTCAGAGGGGTTTGACATGGTCATCTTCTGAGGTTGAGACAGGGCAACTCTCCTCTGTCCCATTGGACAGAGGCCACAGTAGTAACTATTGAGAGAAGACAGGAAGCAGAGTAACATCACTAACAGTGAAAGCGGAAGCAGAGTGATGAAGATGTGCATCACTTGATTGACTTTTTATTAAAAACAAAACAAAAAAATTGAGAACGGTCAAACACATTAGAAACGAAGGCTGCATTTTAAATTGATACAATGGCACTGTAAATGGCAATAGGGGTAAAAATGCCATCTAGAGATTCGATTGAGGTAAGTGTAGTGGGAACTTTAATTCAGTTTCACATTATTGAGGCGATCCGAATCTCCCCGGTACAAAAATGTGAGTGTGAATGAGCCCAAAGTGTGCTAGTTTTAAAATTGGATAATGTCGTAACTATGACATTATAATTGCTTTTTCAGCTTATTTAATACTTTGTATTATTCCAGCCTTGGGTCCAGTATTGGGGAAAAATGGGATATTAAATTTAAAAAGAAAGTGTAGAGTTCTCAAATTCATTAAGAATAATACAGCAGCATGATGGATGTTAAAGAGAAATTTAGGGGTAAATTTATTTTGCACTACAGAAAATGACTCCATTTTGAGACTAATTCAGCTTCCTTTCCAGCTGTTGCTTTATTTTGCATATGGCTACACAGATTTCTTCCCACACAAAATATCTTAAAGGCACTTTAGATTAATCTGTGTCAAACATCTTCCCATAGAAGGCTAGGGACAGTGTAGAAAGGCAACATTTGTCTCAGGGGAGCCATGTTCTTTTTCTTACCTAGAAAAATAAGGAAGTCCTATCTCCTTCTCTACTACTTCTATAGAGAAATTGAAGTGGGAGACATGAAGCAGTCAGTCCCTATTTGAATCAGGATTTTTTTTTAAAAAAAAACAAAACTGAATTGAGATGTTGCTGTGTGCCTTCAAGTAATTTCTAACTCATGTTGACCCTAAAGTGAATCTATAATAGGGGTAAGGATCAAATGTAAATTTGTCAGTTTCCCAACTGGGATCGAATTTGGACTTCATGGCCTCTTGAGAAACTTAGGCAGGAAGAAAAACGGCATGTCAAAAGTTCTTGAAAATTTCAGGAACTTCCTTTTTTGTTCCCATCACCACCTAAACTGCACAGTTTCTGAGAAGTGTGCAAGAATTTGAGAAAGTGTGCAGCTTTGCAGTCAAAACATACACTCTTCTTTTCTTTTTTTTAACTATGCACAGAAAACCTCACAGCTTGCCATGAGGATGGGGGAATCTTCACCTGCTTGCACTGTTTTTCACTACATACTTGGAGAAAGTGTAGAAACTGGAAAACCTTGGCCCCATAGCTAGAGAGGCCTGGAGCAGGGCATCACTGGGATGTGTGGGGATGCCGACAGCACCAGGTGATACCCTAAGGGTGTGTGATGACCCTGCTCTCCACAAACTTCTGCCTTTTGTCTGCTGCATTCACTTGCTTCCCTTTAAAACACAGAATAGGTGGTATGAGTGGTGTGAGACTCAGTGGGAAGAGAAAGAAGAGACCATACATTTTTAAAATTAAATTTTAAATTTTAATTTTTTTAAAAAAAAATAAAGATTTAAAAAAATTAAAAATGTTTTAAAAATAAAAATAATTTATTTTTTTCAATTCTTTTAAAATTTTCTTTAAAAGCATCATATGTTACCAAATTTTAAGTTTAACCACATGAAACTATGTAGATGTAAATAAATTTAGATTGTGCGTATGACATTATAATTTAGAGGCATAATTTCAATTTTGCTAGTTGTTTATGTCACAACTATTGCCATTACATTCAGTGATATGCAGAAATTACGATTTTTGAGTAACAGCATTACTAAGAATTCTGTACAGTCTGCTATGGGAGGGGGTCAATTACCATACTAGGTGACACCAACTCTAATGATACCACTGACTTGAAGCAATTGCATCAGTTGAGCCATTGATAATGCAGCCCCTGATCTCAGGTTTCCCTCGGGATAAGAATGGGAAAATCTGTCTCTTTCTCTTTTTCTTGGATTCAGTTTTGTTTTACACTGAGACCCTTTCAATCCTAAACATTAAGTGTTTGTGAATGTAGGTAAGCTCTCCTGTTTGCACTGGTCAAATTCAGTAGGAACACCTGTTCATCCACATCTCTTAAATTGCTGATATTCCTTCCACCTGTCTTCTCTTCCCCTTCTTCTGAGACTAGGCCTGTTCTTTGTATGATATTTTTTGCACACAAGTTGAACCTGACCCCTTGGTGACTGGGAAACATTATTTTTCTCTATATTCTGTTCTAACAGTAGCCTAACTCCTAAGTGCAGATTTCCTATTAGGATTATCAAAAGCAGTGACACTCCCATGTCTTTAAAAGCCATCCATAGCTTTTCATGCTGTATGCAGTCAAATGTTTTGCTGTAGTCTATAAAGCATGTACCCATCCTCCCCCCCCCCAAGAATTCCTTGGTATGCTTCATTAACCATCGTATGTTTGCAACATGGTCCCTTGTTCCTTTTCCTTTCATGAATCTCACGTGTACCTCTGCAATTCCTCTCTATATAGCTATCATTTTGTTTTCTATACTTGTTGGCATATTTTAGTTATCACTAGAGTTGATTCTAATTTCCAAGAGTTAATCACTCAAAGGTCTGTATTTAAATGGGAAAATGTGTCTGTTTTTGTTCCTCCAATATCTGAGTTTAAAAAATCTCAAATAATTCACGCAAAATTTGATGTGCCTATGCACCTATGGGAGGAAAGGCGGGAGGGGGGGGTCCCTTCCTCATAGCTGCATTGATTTTCTTTATGTTCATTTGGCCAGTGTGACTGTGAAGAGTTTATTTTCTATCTCCTCCCACTCTATTAAAGGTTAAGAGTTTTACAGCTGTTTGTTCTGAGTTCTTCTTCTTCCCACCGTCATCCCAGATGGACGCAGCCACAACGCTGTTCTTCTGAGGATGCATTTTCCTTCTTATCTGCATGCATGGGGATCAGCTCTAGGAATCCTTGTACAGTTTTCTCTACTAATTGCTTATTTTTCTAGAACCTAGATGAATACTTTATAATAATAAAGTAATTCTTATTTTTACCTTATTTATGTATCCTGTTTATTTACCAGAAGCTGAGATATATACTGTTGGAGTACATTCTAATGCTCCGCTTAATATAGAAATTCCAAATGTTCTCACATACCCATCAAACAAAATTAATTGAAATGAAAATTTCATCCATCTACACCTTACAGTTACTTCATCCAAGAAAGAATTTGGATGCTAAACTTTGTTTGTTTGTTTTTTGTCTTAAAAAAAAATATTTTTTCATATTTATTCATGTCAGTAATACAAGTATAGTTAGAAAGCCAGTCCAATTACAGAACAACAAAAACCAAAATCAAGTTACAATATGTCAGTCCAAAATCATGTTTCATAGGCAAAGTTCGTTTTTGAAGTAACCATAATAAAAGGATACAATATGGTCTCAAAATGGAGATTTATAATCTCTCCTGCTGCCTTTCAGGTTTTATAAACCAGTTTTGCCATGTAGGCCGATGTTAAAATCCTAACTATCTAAAAAATGAAAGGCTTGGCAGATTATCTTTATGTGTTATGTTTTCATTTATACTTTCAAAAACTGACAGTGTCATTAAGGGTCCTTTGGGAATGCTAAACTTTTGAGGCTAGATAGATTTTAAAACAATGCTTCCTAGTTTTGTTAAAGACCTAACATTTCGTGCTAATTTTCATAAACTTATAAGAGATGTAAATTTTGTCTTTGCATGTGAAGACAAATAATTGTGTTGTTTTATTTATGCCACTGGAAAAAGAAAAGGAGTATTCCTCCACAGTATTCTCCCATATCAAGATATTGTAATCTATGATGAAAAACATGTGCTCTCTTGTGCAAAACCCCATTTTCTGTGCAGAAGCAAGTTATTATATTTGTATGTATAAAAATGTTGCTTTCTGATGTGAATTTTATATGCAGTAAGTCTAAAAGTACAAAGATTCTTGTCAGCCCAGGATTTTTCTTCTCAACACATGTCTTTCAACCATTTTTGGAATATCTTTGAATATTCTTTCCATTTCTACTTAAGAGTAGGTTTGAATCTACTGTTTGTCATCTTTCTATATAGTGCTTATCAGTTAGCTGTTTACTGCAATTCAAAATCAAGTTGTAAGAGCAAGAAAAAGGCTTATCACCATTAGCACACTTTGCTCTTAAGTGGAGCCTACATTTGTCTTCGTCTTAGCTTTTTATCAATAATTCTTTCTTTGGAAAAACAACAACAAGAAAATGAGTTTTCCTGTAATGCAGAAAAGGCATATGAATAATACTGACAAAATCTGTACAATTAATGAAAGAGCAAGAAAATATTTTCTGTAGAAAGCTTGTTGTTTTTTGCTCTATGATGATAGATTTGCTTCAGCAAATCTCATTACTGTTTGATGCATGTGTCACTTTATGAGTGAAGCTCAGAGCTTTGGGAGTACCATGTGTGTGTCATATAATGTAACCACTTTTATTGGATAGGTAAGTAGGTAATAGCTAAAAGCCTCATAAATCAGTTAAATGTTCCCTCAATTTATAGAGAATATTTGATCTAAGGACATTACTGTCTGGTGGGCAACTGAGAGAAAGAAAGGCCATGAAGAGTGACGGAGATGGATATGCCGGATAATTGTTTGTATTAAGATTGCTTGTGCCAGAATTGTCAGTGACTTGAACCTTTTTTATAACCCAGTCTACAAAACAATGAAAGAAAAATTAGCTCAAGTGGAGCAAAATCAGCCTTTTACAGTTATTCCTATGTGACGTGGGTGTCTAATAATATTTCCATATTAATTTGCTATGTGAACTTGCTAGGAAAAAAATGTAACAGCATATCAAATTTTAGGATTTCACACAGTGCCACCAGCAATATCAGAGTAGCTGAGTGTTTAGCAGGCAGAACTCAAGATATGGATCTCAAGTGTGTGATTTAATGACTACCAGCCCAGACCAATGTAAAAGAAAGTGTTCATATGTTCACAATGATAAAACTACTCTAGACAATATAGCTCTCATGCTTTTGAAAGTCAGGGCATTATCCAGAATGGCATTGGGCAGAAGCAGGTGGAAGGGATGTACAGCAAGCTTGTATGAATTGTGAAACTTGTGAAAGGACAACTACAAAATATAATAGCAATAGCAGCTTCATTTATATACTGCTTCATGACACACTAAGCTGTCTCTAAGCCATTTACAGCTGTAAGCTAATTGCCTCCAACAAACTGGGTACACATTTTAGTGACCTCAAAAGGATGCAAAGCTGAGTGGATCCTGAGCCCCTGGCTGGGACTGAATTTACAACCTTGTGGTTTGTGAGTGAGTGGCTGCAATACTGGCATTTAACCACTGTGCCACCCTAAGTGAAAATAAGAGCCGTGTTGGATCAGACCTAATCAATCCAGGATCCTGCCTCCCACAGCAGCAAGTTATTTTTTTTTTTTTTAAGGAAAACCACAAGCAGCTAATGATAACAACAGCCTTCTTCTGTTGTTCCTCCCCAGCAACTGGTAGTGAAAGATGTCCTGATTCTGATCCGAGAGAAAGCTTATGAGGGATGAGAAAAAGTCCTGACCAGAACTATAGAGAGATTCTGGTAGCCAGCAGTCATAATGTTGGAAAGTGCTCCTGGTCATCAGACCATTGATCCAGTGTACACAATTCAAACAATAGTTTGATGGTATGCAGCAGTTTCCCAAATTCAAAATGCAGAAATTGGAAGTGTAACTTTTACATTAAAGAAAGTTTCAGCCTTTAAAAAAAAAAAAAAAGTGCCAGCAGAATACCAGTCTGTAAATTAAGATAAATCTGGAAATACATTGAATTTGAACTTTTCAACCAGTTACACCACCTTAATCCAAAGGAGTGTTGTTTTCCTGTCATTGTTATAAGTTATGTCTTTTTAAAAGCCTTACTTGCTGTGGTTAGTCAGGAAAATAAGTTGAGCATGTGTCTCATTTCCAGATGTGTAGTCACCATATCTTTAAAATTTTGATTTGTGGTGGTGGCAAAGCTCTGAGGCAATGTAAGTTGGATTGTTCACCTACTCATATTTTTTGTTTGCTGAATTCCTTCCATTTTAAATTGCACCAGAGGTCTTTAAAATCCTTTTACACCAAGTAATTTCTCACTACAGAAACGATGAAAGCAATGACAGGTTAACATTTCCCTTGTTTTACTTTCCTTGGCCTCATTAGCTGTGCCTCTACCATTTTGTACTCAATTTGATCAGGTAGATTTTTTGTTTTGTTTTTTCTTGCATGCAGAACATAAATGGGTCAAATCCTATCTGCCAGTCAGTTTTCAGAATGACTTTTGATCCAGTGGACTCTTCCACTAACCTGAGAGGAGAAGAGGCAATGTTCTCTTGTTCATTTTTCTTGCTGCAGCTCTACATGACAACTTTTATCCTGTTCTAAAGGATCCTTTTCACTTTAGTGGTGGTGGAAGTGCAGGGGCTACAATAAAAATGGGTGATTGTAGAAAGTCCCTTTTCTAATAGAGATGATTGTTGTGTCAAAAGTTTTTCCATGCATCTGGAATGTGGTCTCCCTCTTTTCCAACTGCCTTCTACCTTACCAAGCTATACCTTCTCATGAAAAGGCCAGTTTCAGTTTAGTCATCTTGGTTTCTTGGGAGAGATCAGACCTAACTGGCTTTATTTGTGTTTTTGACAGTTCACTGTACCCTTACACAATGTCTCCAGAACCACATCTCAAATTAGTTCATTTTCTTCCTATCCACTTTCTTCACTGTCCAGCTTGCACAACCATATCTAGAAATTGGAAATACAATGGCCTGGATAGTTCTAACTTTAGTAATCAATGGGCTGATCTAGACTGGCAAAAAGGGGTGTGTTCATGCCTGCATGAAAGTGTAGCTTTTAGATGACCCACACTGAAAGTTTGGCATGAACGCACTTCTTTTGCATTTTAGTGGGGGGAAAGCAACTTTAAAAAAGGAGCTGCTTTTCTCAGCTTCTTTTTTAAAAGGGTGTAACAGCGAAGCTGCGTCTAAATGCTGCAGTGCAACTGTGCAGGTTTTTAAAGCTCCCAAACCCTAGCTCCAGCCCTAATCTGAACCCTAGACATGTGAAGTAGGGACTCTGGGATGCTATAACTGTTATGCAACTGTGCATAAAATGTCAATTCATTCATAAAATAAAGAAGTTTATTCATAAACTTAAATTGTAATGGATTTAATATCTTTTTAAGGGGGGAGGAATGCAGTTTGTTTTATTGATGTAATAGTATGTTAATGTGTAAGCCGCCTTGATTGAGCTCAATGGGGTGGGGTATAAATAATAATAATAATAATAATAATTATTATTATTATTATAAAATAAAGGGGTTCATTCATGGTGCACTGATGCAACTGTGCACTTTAAAAAGGGAAGCGAAACCACAATGATAATTTGATAGATCTTCATTACTGCACAGTTCATGTGTGATGTACCTGTGCAACTGCGCAGTTCGCAGCTGGCAATACAATTGCCTGTATGATGTACCGATGCAACTGTGCAGTTCGCAGCCAGCAACAACAACAACAAAATATTAAATGTTCAGTGCGGCCAAAAGCCCCATTCATTGCCACCCATGCAGCTGTTCCGCCTGTGTTTCTAGCATCCTGACAGCTTCCAATGTAGTTGCTGAGCAACAGAAAAGACTTCAGATAAGTCATCCCCACATCTCCTCAGTGTAGCTGCCCTATGCCTTTTTATTACACACCTGGGACTTGCAGTGTAGCTGCTAAGTATTAAGGAAAAGGCAACTTCATGTCACCCTTTCCTGCCAATCTAGAAAGCCCTAATGATATATCTTGGCACTTCAGGATCTTGTTTAGTTCTTTCATAGCTGTCCTTCCAGTGCATCTATGCTTGTTTCCCCTACATACTTTATCTCCTATTCCATATTCTTTCTATTTGTGAGCTAGCAAATTGACAAACTCTAATCAATCTCGAATCAAACAGACTCCCCGCAGATAGATAGATAGCTTTGAGTATATTCCCACATAGTTACTGCCTCTGCAGTGAAGAGGGCTATGCCATTTGGGATACACTGCATGTAGTGAAATATCTTAGGACAGGACTGACTTGAGAGACCAAGTAGTTTCTTTTTGGTTCTCTCACTCTCTCTGGAAAAAAAGGACTTTGGCTCACAGAATCCCTCATGCTGACTGGGAGATTGTGCAAGCTTTTGTCCAAAGAAGTACCTCTTCCAAAACCTTCAGATAAATGTATTACTCAATTACAACCTTGATTTTCCCCATATTTCCCCCATGTCTAAGATCTTCTGTCTATCTCCTTCACATTAATAATATTAATTATTTAAATATATAACTTACTACTTACTTGACCAATAAAGGGAAAAACAGGACCTGTAATACTGCTTGTAGCCCTGAGTTGGTTCAAAAGCATTTGAAAATTACAGGCCTGCTTTAATTTATTTTGCAACACTTCCAAAAAGAGAAATAAAATAGTTAGCAGTAAATCCATGGCAATTCAAATCAGGCTAAGTGCATGTGCAAAGGCTTACATTTTTCTAAAACAAGCAATTGATTTCTTTTAATCTTCTCTTGAAAATGTTGGTCATTAATGTCTTCTGGCATCCCATCTGCTTGTACAGATAAAACCATCAAACAGTTGTATTCATATTTGACAGAAGCTATATTGCTATGCTTTTAGATTATAGATCTATTGGAAATTTTTACTGTTGGTGGGGGGTGGGAGAATTAAGCAATATTAATATGGCTGCACATCAATATTAACATGTGACAACAGCCTTGTGGCTTTATAAAATGATACCACTCGCTGAACTTTGTTAGACCATCAGAAACTTAGACAAGTGTCACACATATGCAGAAGACATTCAGTTATAGCTCAGTAAAAAGAGAATGAGAGCCAGCATGCTATAGTGGTCTGAGTGTAGGATGTATTCTGGAAATCAAGATCTGATTCCCTTCTTGGCCATGGAAACCCACTGGGTGCACCTGGACAAATCACACACTCTCAATCCCAGAAAACGCCATGGTAGATTTGCCCTAGCGTCTCCATAAGTCAGATATGACTTGAAGGCAATCAACAACAACAACATCAATAACAAAAAGAGAGTACAAAATTACAGTCAAGAGACTGTTACTTCAGAATTATGTGTTGTTTTAAATTCTATCAAAACCAATGGTCAGAAACAAACTTGGACTAAAAATAGTGGATGGCATTTTGAATGTATCTTAATATATTGAATATAGATGATAGAACCATGCAGGGTTTATCCAAAACATCTGGTGACTGACATGCAGAATAAGGTGCATATAACTGGACCATACTGACAGTTGAATGTTACCTTGATAGTGGAACAATGGGGCAACAACTTTCACTGCACCTAAAAGTAGGAAGATGATGCATAGCTCTGTCTTCCAACATCCCACTGTCACTCTCCATCCCATCATCTACTGCCTGAGGCATCCACCTCACTCTGCCCGATAGCAGGACCAGTTCCAGGACCACGTGTTGGTTTTCCTATTACTTCCATTTTTTGGATATGGTAAACATATTTATATCTCAGGCCCGTTGACATAAACCCTTTCTAGCAGCTCTGCATGAAGATTGCTTAAACTCAGCTGGTGTAAAGCTGTTTGTGCTGGGTATTTAAAAGAAAAGAATGTGGTTGAGATTTATTATGGAAAATATGGAGTAAACCCAGTTGGATGCAGGATCTTATGAGTGAGCCAGTTCTGTTAAAAGCCAGAACAACATTTTATAGCCCTTTAACAGCAATGGAAATTTGGGGAGAACTTTGCTGTCATATTTGAATAAAAGACATCAAATCTAATAAAGTTAATTAAAACATTGTTTTTATTTTCTTTAATAATTTTCATTCTTTTACTGTCACTGGAGAAATGTGGTCTATATAATAACGGTATATTATTGTCAGTTCCCTATCACTTGAAAGGAAAACAAAAGTTAAGAAAGAACAGAGTTTGAAAAAGTTTCTTTTTGGACTTTAACTCCCAGAATCCCCCAGCCAGCATGGCCACTACATATGAGTAGTATCTTTAAAGAGCTCAACCAATGTGTGGTAAATGAGGAAAAGAAATTATCATCTCAGGTACCCTGTTTCCCTGAAAATAAGACATCCTCTGAAAATAAGACCTAGTAGAGGTTTTGCTGACTTGCTAAATATAAGGCCTCCCCTGAAAGTAAGACCTAGCAAAGTTTTTGCATGTATGTGTATATGTATATGTATATGTATGTGTATATATATATATATTTACAGTATATAATAAATGTTCTCTTTTTTTGTTCAATAATAAATATGAATTCTTCTTCATGGAAAAATAAGACATCCCCTGCACATCTTTGGGAGCAAAACTTAATATAAGACATTGTCTTATTTTCAGGGAAACAAGGTAGTATTGAACTGGTATGAAAACTCGTACATTTAGTGATTACAAATAACAGTGTGACCCACAAGCTAGACAATAGTGCAGTCCCATGCATGTCTAGTCACAAATAGGTCCCCTTGAGTTCAGTGAGATTTACTTCCAGGTGATTATTTATAGGACTGATGTGTCATAACTAAGACAATTCCTTTTGTCTTCAAAGAGAAGCAAATGGCTAAAATGCAAATATTTTATGCCTGCAGTATTATTAGTCCTCATGGGTCATTAAAATAAGCAATGTTTTGTGTGCACTATCATGGGTAACCAGGAGAGAATAGGAAATGGTGATATATTAGTTTGTTTAAACAGTAACATATAACATTCTTGTATGCAATATTTATTGATGTTATGTCGTTGCTTATTTGCTGCTTATCCTGAAGCTGTCATTATTAATTTGGCACCCAGTCATCTTAAAAGAAGTGGATATAGACTTTACATATACAATAAGAAGTGGTTGGTTTTTGTGTGCTTTGCGGTGCGTATGTGTTGTTGTGTATGTATCAACCCACCAGAACTACTAATGTTAAGTGAATTTGGCCAAAAAAGAGCATTTTTATTTCTATTTCATTTTGTTGCATTTTCCTTTTTTAGGATTTTATGTCAAAGTTTTGGGAATCTTCCTTAACAGATACAGCTGAGAAACTATTGAGAACCTGTTACCCAGGATGAGTTATGTAAAATGGAACAGGGCAGGACCCTGTCATTACACATCAGAAATAAAAGAGATACAGTGTCTCTGTTAAAGAATTAGGTTGGTGTTTATGTTCCCTCATCGTGATTCTGTGGCTGACTGAACTGAGATTAATCTAGTAAACAGGGATTTACAGTTCAGTCCTATACACTGCTATAAAGTTGGGATTAGGCACAAACCCCTTTCACTCTTGGAAATTCTTTTCTTCCAGTAGATCCCACTTCTTCTGGCTGGTCCCAGCAATCTGCTGAAAATGATATACACAGTTGGCCCTCCTTATCCATTGATTTTTTTTAATCCACAGATTCAAGCATCCATGGCTTGAAAATATCCAGAAAAAGTATAAATTCCAAATAGCACACCTTGATTTTGTCATTTTATATAAAGAATACAATTTTACCATGTCCTTGTATTTAATGGAACTTGAGCATCCACAGATTTTGGTATCCATGGAGGGTCCTGGAACCAAACCCCAGTGGCCCACTGGACTGACAGAACTACTCTTCTGGCAAAACAAAAAAAAAAAAAAGAAAGAAAAAAAAGGTAGGGTCATAAAATAACCAGGTCAAATCAGATCCAAATTTTCTCCAGCCAGGAACATAGCCACAATGCTGACATGAACTTAGGCACGCACAAGAATAGTCCTTTTGAGACAAGTTACTAGTATCCACTGTCACACATTCCTGTACTGAGTATCAGCTTAGGTTATTTTCTATGTTTATAGTTGTGAGAACCAGATTTTCAGAAAATGTTACATTTTCTGTACGAAGACTGCAGAACTTCAGAAAGTTACTTTTTGGACTAACTATGGGGCTTTCTAGATTGGCAAAAAAAGTGTGTTCATGGCTGCATGAAACTCTAGCCTTTAGATGAGAAAAAGGGAAAGTGTGCCATGAAAACACTTTTTTGTGTGTGTGTGTTTTGGGGAGAAGAAGCACCTTTAAAAGGTGCTGGTTTTCCCAGCTTCTTTTTTAAAAACTGCAGAACAGCGCAGCTCCATGTAAAGGCTGCAGTGCAGCTGCTAAGCATTAAGGAAAAGGCAACTTCATGTCACACTTTCCTGTCAATCTAGAAAGCCCCTCTGGCACACACACACACACACACACACACCCCGCCTTGAGCAGAGTGGTACTATGGGATCCTGAGAATTGTAGAGTAACAACTGAGATCAGTTGTTAACTCTAGCTAAAGTAGAATAACTGAATCAATGTGATTCAATCAGTGTGCCTAATACACTGTATTGGTGGGCTAGCTATCCATGGATTCAAATGTTTATGGATTGCCACATCCCATTTCATTTAATAGTGGTGTGCTCAAGCAGAGCACAGTGGAACAGCCATGTACATATCTCCACCATTGAATAAAACCAGCCACTATCATCCATGTTTCCATCTGTGGTGGTCTCAGAATTAAACCCCCACAGATAAGGGGTTTATGTGTAATGTGAATCAATGAGTGCTGGGTTACTGAATTTTAATTGATTCAGTTGGTCTATACTATTTGGAACTAACTAACTTCAGTTGGCCTATACTAGCAGGGGCTAAATGGATTTAATTACACAAACACACAAAATTAACTTTTCAACATTCTGAAAGGCTACTGTTGCTTCACATGGAATTTCTTCCCACATGGTGAAGTTACTCACCTTGCAAATTCATTCACGGAGCACTTTCAAGCAGGCAGTGCCTGGCAACCATAACATGTAAACTGGGCTTTTATGGCAAGGAAGCATAGTTTAGTCCTTTGTGACCCACAAGACCATATGTTGAATCCATCATGACTGCATCTCTTAAATTTTAAGTGGCAACCATTGCATAATTCAAGCTGAGAAATAGGACATTTTAAACAGTTGAACAGCAGCAGGTAGACAAAAAGGCTGTTCACTGGGACTGCATCTTTTGAAGTTTTTTCAGCCTAGAGAATTCCTAGTCAGAACTGTATTTACATTTGTTGCAAGAGCAATACAACAACTGGGCCTACAACAAAGGAATGACAGAACATATGGGGAGGCTGGCAGCCATGGATTCCCTGGTGTGATGGCTACATTCCTCACACTGAAAAGGTGAAGCTTTAAAATTCATTGGAAAAACTATAAAATGTGCAACAGTTGCCAAGTAAAGCTTCATTTAAAGAAGAATTGTAATTATGGAAGGGACTCAAATAGTTTAACAGCTAATAAAGTTTAAGGCTTTATATAATTATTCTTTCACCCAAGCATTAGTAGTTCATTCCCTGATGCAGCATACATAAACGAATCTAACAGGCTCTTTTGTTTATTAAATGTCTGGATTTCACTCTAACTTGAGGTACAATTGTGGTGATTTGGAGGAGCTGCTGTCCAGTCAAGTCCATCCTTCTGCATTTCAAAGGAAGCCGATTGCATATTGATGAGGTTAGTGACATTTCCCTGCAGAATTTAACTCTACAGTTACTACCAGCTTTCACCTCAAGTGGAATTCAAGGTGAATCTGGATGAATATAACACCCTGCTGGGTGGGTCTGTAGCTTGTGTAGTCTAGCATTCTGTTCATACCAGTTGGATATGGAAAGATTGCATGCAGAACATGAACATAACACAGTTTTTCTCCCTGTGTGTGATGGGCATTCCATGTAATTTAGAAAAGTGCACACATTTAGGTTGGGCAACAGGTGGATTTCCAGGTGTTGTTGTTTATTCTTTAAATAAAGCTGTTGTTGTACTGCAATTACCATCATTTCCAATTATTAGCTAAAGATGGTGAAAGCCAGAAGCTTCCAATAATAATAATAATAATAATAATAATAATAATTTATTTATTGCTCGCCCCTCTGAGCGAACAATCGGGCAGGATACAACAATTTAAAAACAAGTACAATTAAATGTTACATCCCAATCCCTCCTCCCACCCCTTAAAATAAGATTAAACTAGCACAAGGTTAAAACAGCAACAATAAAAACAAAAACAATACAATGTATCCAGTCCAGCCTCAAGATGATGTCTGATGTGGCTGGGGAGGCTGGATAGATGTCTTGGAGACCAGGGAAGGTTAGCTGCTGTCCGGAAAGAGTCTTGGCGGCTTTTTAAAAGTCATCCAGGGCCGTAATAAGACACATCTCATCCGGCAGGTCGTTCCACAGTCTGGGAGCGATGGCAGAGTGGATAATGGAACTGGTAGCTTTAGATATTTATCCCAAATAGATCCTAAACATCTTCCAAGGCATTCAGAAAAACTATTATCAATATGATCAATAATCCATCTGCCATGAGCACCTGGTGGTGAATTCTTGTTTGTCTTCCAGGCTATCCCAGGTACAGTACATCCAAACATGGGATGGCAATAACTTTTAGGGTTGTTTGTTTGCTTTTTAGTTCTGCTATACTTCTACAGATGTTTCTCTAGTGTTTCCCCCCCCAAGATTCTACCCATTGTAATAGACTGGTTCAATCTAATGGAACTAACAGGCTCCCTCTGAACACATGTAAACCATGTGATAGGTTCTTCTTAGGGTTGCTATAAGTTAGAAATATCTTGAAGGCACATACCACTACTAATAACAACAATAACAACATAGAAGTAAGAAATACTGAGGATTTAATAATATATCAGATACAAATACCAAATTATTGTCCATACCATATCTGCAAAAACAGATATAAAAACCAAATTGTCAAATAAATTGTGAAGTATCCCCACATCTATGTAACTGAACAATTATACCCTGCATTAGTATTGTTCATGGTTTTCAGTATTTCTGTGACAATTTACTAGATTAGCCCAAAAATTGCTCAGCAGACAGTTGTGGGTTTTAAGGGCTTTTTCCACTGGAATTCTGAGGCTTAGTTGCTGGAGAGAGAATCTTTCATTTATTTGGCTTTTACAATCTGTCAACAGCTTTGGGTGTGTATTTAGGCAGGTATATATGGAGGCACAGAAATGGAAGTGAAAGCTATAGGACACCACTGCCTGT